>OY804603.1:48428223-49155857 GCA_963680895.1 Fragum sueziense
GGTGTCTACTACGTTTCGATCCTCAAAATATACAGACCATGATGCTGGTTGCATAATTTGCGTACGCTCTATCAAAATCCGGAAACCAGCGCAGGATTGCGGCCGCTTACATCGCGTACAAACTGTTCTAAATTAAGACAGTTCTAAATTGCGTTGGTGAATAAGGAATTTAGAACTTTCTTGGCTGAGTAAAGAACGTCACCTATCTTGACGTGACGTTACGTGACGCTCTACCCAAAGGCAACTAGCCAGACATGGCCTTATTCAATGTAATCTGTAAACGTTATTTATTAATATATCATTTTGAATTTTTGACTGATATTCAAGGAATAGTAAACCTTTACCATGAAGCAAAAATGATATTGGTATTTAATCTCAATTTTGAATTACAGAGTAATTCCGCGAATTTATCAAACAACCCTCGTATATAAAGGCCTATTTTTGTGCTAAAATTAAACAAATTATTGTGGACAACAGTTCGAATTTATATGGTGTTAAAGGCGTATTCACAGGCGGCAATCACGTGGCTTTGTTATGGTATGCTTTCCTAACTTTTGGAAACAAAAACACGGGGTCTGTACACATTTTTCTCAAATCTTTAAAATCAAATATAACGATAATTGAACTGACAGAGCAGCCCCAGCCAATAGGCTGGGATGCTCTGCCAGGTCATTTATCGTGAGGTATACTTTACATTCGATATTGAGATACGTGCCATTCGATACGTCGTACTATCCGGTCTATTTTGATATCATAACCTTCCCTCAAAACCATGTCAAAGCTGAGAACATTCGTGCACAATATTTTTGAATGCCGTGATACATTTTCTTAAAAAATGTTTGCACTTTGCATGATTTTCTAGTCATAAAAGGCTAAATATTATGGACAATCTGTGTGTCAAAGTTTTGTTCCGATTGGTCAATTGATACTTGTATGTGCCAAATTGTAAATAAAGTAAAAATATTTTGGACTCACAGACACACAGTCAGACAGAATAAACAGACATAATGACAGAGAGTGACAATAGATGAGCTAAATGCTGATAGTCAGCAATAATTATGTTATAGGCCTAACGCACAGAGTAATCCGAGTTTTCTCTGATGAAATTCGCTTTTTGATATGCTGATGTCGCTCATTTAGCGACATCCAAATATCAACGAGCGAATTTTCATAAGAGAAGACTCGGATTGTGCACAGAGGAACCGAAATCCTATAACTACACGTATATTCATAAATATTTTGTTTATTCACAAAGTTCGCGCACTGGTATGCGATGTTATATACTCTGGATATCTAGAGTTCGGATATCATGACAGGGTTATATCATGTATAGTTCCACAGATTCGAGCCATCGTTAGTTTTTATGTCCTTCTTGAATGATGTAACATGTTGTTTTTTTCACGTGGTTAAGGGTTATTTGTTTACCTATAGAGAAGCAGATTTATGACGTTCCAGGCATAACAGAGAATATTTAGATCTAGGATACGACGTTGTCATATCATGTAGAATAGATGGTTACAAATGCGCGTAGAAGAAAATTAATTAATGCGCGTCACACGACGTTCTTTTCGTGGTCAAGTTAATCATTTGAAAAACCTGACAATTAAGTCCTTCTCTAATTTGCAAATGCAAACGACTAACGAGTCCGACATATACTGAATTAGCAGGCTTTTAAAGGAAACATAAGGCCAAATTTTGCTGGGTAGAATCTACCCTTACGGGCTGATATCCCATCATATGATATTTCTTTTGAATATTTATGACTGATTTCATTTCGACAAACTAGCATGTGTCCCTTTAAGATTGATCATGACAGTAATATCGTAAAACAAGGAGAAATGCAGGTATCGCATACTAAGGTTACTGAACTACCGCACTGATCAATAGACAACTATATCATGCTGCTTTTCAACAAAACCTGGTAACTGCAGCATGTTTTATGCTGCAGTTACGAAGTTTTCGTTGAAAAGCGACGATGTATAGGCAGCACGTGACCCATATATCACGTGCCAATTTAGTTCCCGTGTCGCCAAGAAACCATTTAGCCCAGTGGTGATGATGTCAATAGTTATGGAACGTGCAAATTAGTTTTGCATTCAGGGTGTGTTTCATTTTGGATGAACTAAAGCTAAGCCAATGAACTCTCATTGGAGAAAGCGTCGACTTCAGCCATGTTGGATGAAGGGCATCATATGGCCCGGATCAAAATTCGGGCATGATACATTTGAAGAAACAACACCTTTTCTGTTGTATTAGAAAAGATTCGTTTCAAATCATATCGAATGCACATTTTCAGTGGTAAAGTCATTTTCACCCAATAAGGTGTAGCAATTTTCACACAATTTGTGCTATATTTCCCATAAATAGGCGGGAAATGTGAGCCGTTCCTCGTCAACTATCGACACAGCTCATCTGACACAGTAGGGAGCCGTCTGCCATGCCAGATAGTTTACGTATTTCATTGATTTTATACCTGTTGGATTTAAATGTCATTTAAGCAAGATTTAACCCTTTCCCCAACGACCAAATACTTAGGCTATAAGAGTTGTTCAATGTGAAAACTGATGCATATGACAACATATACGATGACGAAAGTTGAAAATGGATAAGTTTTAGAAAAGAAAATATTGATGGAATAGGATTGATTGTAAACTATCAGCAATTATTTTCTTTTCCCCAAATGTTTCCCATATTGTTTCTTTTATGGACGCCAAAACCAGGTGTTTTTGTTAAAAGATAAAATATACAGAATGCATTCGTTATCATGATTCTTAGTCAGACTGCGTGTGTATACGCAGGACCATCTAGAACCATCATGACCATATTCACCGTGTCCAATCGTTACCGGTGGATGTGGTTTTCGTAACGCTGCCACATACGTTACAAAATATGTCTTTGTGTGCACCACATCCACCATTTTTACTTGTAAATTAAGTAAAAATCGTTTCCATGGCTTCTGTAAGATGCAGAGGGTGCAAACCTCAATGTGATTTTGTGCAATACATGTGTAAGTACAAAGTGCATGCTTTTTTGGGGTTCATAACTGGTTATGCTTGTATACAATTCATATTTTACGGGCAAGCCGAGTTGATTTCGCCTGAAATGCCAAGTACATTCACGGAATGATAGAGAAAACTGCAACTTTCTCGAAGAAAACAGACATTGCTAGGGGTCAAGAAATCATTTGAGATGAGCCTCGGCCTAGTCTCATTCCCAAAGAAAAAACTTCATCGATTCAATTTTTCAATTTTCTTACCTTGGTGGTGTCCTGCCTCTGTTTTGCACCACAAACCGGCGTTATACACCACGCTTTCAGCGTTACGAAACCACATCCACCGGTAACGATTGGACACGGTGATATTGAGCTCAAAAACACGAAGGGAACATTTGCCAGGGCCTGGCTCAGTTATGTTTTAAGACTTTACAACTGAAGTCTCAATTAATAAAACGGGATTTAATTTAGTTTATTGCAATTTTAATAGTATTTCGGTCTTAATGCAGCGGCCGGGGTCCCCTTACTATGATGTTGATGCTTTTATAATTTGTGTACACTATAGCAGGGAAAATACTGAGGTATAAGGAGAAATGTTATTCAGAACTAAACATCACACAGCCATTCCACGAAAATTGCGAAAACGTCAAAATGTTGATGCCGTCGTACTGTACATTTTTTGTTCTAAATTGTCATCCAAATCAGCAGTTTTTTTTACATATCCATTGTTCTCATTGATATTAATTCCTCCCAAACCCTACTTAAACGAATTAACAAAGTATGATTCCATCACCATACAAATACTAGAATTTAAATATGTCTTTTTGCATGTCACCAGAAATTCCTGTGTGACCGTAATGAATTTTAAATGAAATAAAAGAAAGCCAACTTTTCTCTCAACTTGTCGATTTTCAATTTATATTGGTCCAAAATGGGTGAATATAATTATCATAACCCTAAACTTTATGAATTTCCTCAGTAATTCTTCATAAAAGCATAGAACAAGACCAAAAGAATGTGTCGCACTTTGTTGACTATGCTTCCGTTACCCCAGTGTAGTCCATAATAATGCACGAACGTTCATAAATCTGTCCAATTTTGAAAGAGTGGTTGCCAAAATGTAGAAATAGGGGCGAGTTTCAAGTACATGTATAATCAAGAGTATAACAGCGACTTAAAGGGACATTTCACAATTATTTTTACATAAATTTTACTTTTATTCAATCTGAAAGAGCATCTTTTCTTATGGAAATTCTGAAAATTTCGAGTCAAAATATTGAACCGTTTACGAGAAATATTATATTTTTGTGCTAAAAATAGACAAATTGTTGTGGACAACAGTTCAGATTTATGTAGAATTTGTCATTTCTGTCTCAACTTTAAAGGAGCATTTTTCGCTTATAAATAAACAACTTAAAAAACTGATAGCATTTCTACGCATTAGAATAAACAATCTTTGTATCAAGACATACTTTTAAAAAATGAAATAAACGTGAAATGTCACTTTAAGGGTTCTTTGGTCGCTATGTTTCTGTAACGCATATTTTTCTGTAACGAACTTCGAAAGACGCCCTAGATTAAACAAACAGTGTACAATATAATTGTTTATTTGCATTTTTTCATACTTCTTCTTCTCGACTTCGAGCTATAATAATTTCCTTACTCTCAGTCTGCATCAATAATTTTCAGTAGTTTGTGTTCGACGATAATTTAAGGTGTTATTATTTTCATTCATTTTCGTTTAGTTTCTAAAATTAACTTATACTGTCGGTACGGCTTCAAAATATTTCCCCAAAGAAACGAACACCAAATCACAAGCAGTCAAAACTACAGTATTGTGGGTGAGGTAGTTCATTCGAGGACACATGTTTGGTATTAATCTCTGCCAGACGAAATTATTACACGGGTAGATTTTGTTGTTTTTTATTCAAAAACCTCGTAACTACAGCTTGTAAAAAGCTGCAGTTACGATGTTTTTCAAGAAAGAAGCGATTTGTTCTTGTATTAACGCTTTCCAAAATAACAAAATTATGAAACCTTTTCCGAATCCACGGGCGTTACAGGCATCAAAATTAATATAAATTACAGCTTCGGTATCCCATCAAATAGGGAAGAAAAAAAAATGTAGAAAATGGTGCTTTTCAGAAAGTCCTTATTTTTCTTCAATGTTTTCAGAAGCAATTTCTACTACGGATGTCAAGACTAGGAATAATTGCTTGGTAAAGTGTTAACGACGTGTTGAAGACACTAGGTTACAATACAGTACAGAAAATACCTGCCAAATAACAAGTCCTTACTTTTCTTTAAAAATCTCGTAACTACACCTTGTTAGAGCTGCAGTTCCGAGGTTTTTGAAGGAAAGCATCACACTTGAAGTCTTGGATATAGGTAAAATAACCCGGGTCACCAGAAAAGCCACATGATTTTTGTCAAATCTTCCAGACAATGCCGGCATTTTTGCCGGGTATTGACCTCTCCTTGAGATTTTTTTTTAATTCATTGAGAGAAAAGATGTAAATGCTGGCTTACAACATTTCTGTCTTTCCTTGATTGATTTTCATGTGATAGCATATATATAAGTATATGTTTTTGTAATTATTATTTTGTCCACTTCAACACCTTTGAGTTTAGATAAATCATGAGTGTTTAACTGTTTGGAAAAATACAATCATTTCTAAAAACGAAGAACATTCAGATAGTTCCAAATTCAAAGCTGTTGCATATGACAAAATATTTGATGTCAAAAGCAGAAAATAAATACTTCAAATCATAAATAATATTGACAGCAAAGAAAAGAAAATAATGTTTATCACTATATCCATACAGGTCGGTATGTAAGTGTTTGTTGTTGTTGGTGGTGGTGTTGTTAGTGGTGGTTTTTTTGTTGTTTTTTTTTTTGAGGGGGGGTTGCTTCTTTAAATTATGTTGTTTGTTTGTTTCTTTGGCAAAAAGATCAAAATACACGTGCTAGCGTCGCTCGTAGACCGACCGACGAGTTTTTAAGCATAGTGACTTGCATTGTTTACTTTAGTCTGAAAAATCTGTGTTCGCCATACTTTGTCGAATGATTATGTAGGCCTATTAACTCATTTTGAATAAGCTTAAATGTTTTCCATTTTTTTGTCGTTTGGGAAAGTATTTTACAAAAACACGAGCCTTTTCTGGATGTCTGTAAATAACTACCAGCGAACCAGGATCCACTATGTTTCCCCCAAATGATTTGCTCGACTTCGTAGACGATGTGAGGTTAATGTATTCTATGACACCGTTCTTTTCGGCTACTTACAATGTTGAAACATCAAACAAAATCTGAACGTTTTGGTTAGGGTCAAATGCACGGGAATGGTAGAACGTTTTATATCATGCCAATATTCAATTATAGGCATCGTTACACTGGATTTAAAGTTTAATGAAAAGTTGTCTACACCTCGAGGCTAATTTATACCTAATGAGACTTTCGACCTCGAGAATTGTGAAAAAATATGAAATTGTTAGTGATTGCTAGATCATGGTTTTACTGGATAACGATTTGATCATAATATTGTTATCTTTTCATTGATTTACATATGAAATTATAGGCCCATCTTTCTGTTCTATATTTATTAATTTGTTTTGAATGAAATATTGTGGATATAAAGACTTGTGGTCCGTATAAAAAGTATCATAATAACGTCGCTTTTCAACGAAAACCTCGTAACTGCAGCTTGTTTTAAGCTGCAGTAACGAGGTTTTCGTTGAAAAGCAGTGATTATTTTACTTATTGTAGAACAATCAAGTGGTCTTACCTCTCTATATCTTGTTCGTCCACTCCCCAGAACTCGAACTCGCGCATTAAAGCCGGGCCACAAAGGTTGGTGGGTAAATGTAAATCCCCATATCTCAAATAATTCAAGATAATGTTGAACGCGAACGGGTCTCTGTCAAAGAAGTAATCTCCTTTTTCCACTCTATAGTATCTAGCCATCTCCCGATCATTGGCTAACTTACAGGATTTCAGACGCCTCAGTGTGGACTTGTATGTCTCGAACACTTGGCCTCCGACATTGATAATCACAGTTTGTTTCGCGAGTAATATTTTATCACATATACACTTTGCACTGTTAGGCGAGGCGGACTCGGATCTCGAACCCGGGTCTGACGAATCACCGCCGGGCGACCAGCTGTTCTCGCCCGGTATGTCATTATCCAGATCGGCGAGATTGCGGTGGCTCGAGCTCCGCTTAGAGGCGAGGCCGCCGCCGGCCCCGCTCATCATGACCGCATTTAGCGCCATATTCTCACGTGCCTCACTCGCGCCGTTAATTCCATCATACACATGTTTAATCTCCGGCCCACTGTGCGAGATAGACAGCGGGTGTTTGTGCCTATAACTACACTCTAACTGTGGTGAAGTATTCACGTCCTCTGATGATGAATACTGGCAATCAGCGTCTGTCAGGTGAGAATCGTGGTTACCCCTGGTTTGGGACGAGTGCCAACTCGATCTGTTGACAGAATGACGCTTCTTCCCGAACGGGCTGCTGCGTTTGTTGTCATTGTGTCGGCGAGATATCCGGGGACTAGCCCGTGACTGTGAAATAGAAATAGTCGGGATCATCGGTCTGGATTAGTCAAGGTTTGTTAGTAGTTCTGGATACAAAACATTGTGGTAAAAAGAGTCAAACACTAAAATAGAAGACTCTCTCTTGAGAATTGAAAGTAAAGGTGTGACGAGTTTTATTTTCGGGAACACCTGTAGAGAATAACGTCGCTTTTCAACAAAAACCTCGCAACTGCAGCTTAAAATGAGCTGCAGTTACGAGGTTTTTGTTGAAAAAGCAACAATAATCAGTTCCTACGAGCTTATTGATGATAAGTTTATATACCGACATAATCTGGGAAAATCTGTGAATTGTAGCAACAATTGATTCTCAACTTTCTCTAGCTCGTTTAACGACCGATGCCGAAATAAAAGATTCGCTCTGTCTTCAAATTTATAAGTTAAAATATGATAACGTAGTTAAAGTTAAACGCATATATATATAATATAATATTATGGACAATTCCTATTTCTAATTATTTCAGGTCCGTAGGAACAAATGGGGCTATTCTTTCTCCCATTTTACACTGAAAATTCTTGGAAAATCCAATTTAACCCCCCCCCCCCCTCAATTTTCAGACACTGGGGCTTAAGCCCACCTTAATATCAAATTGCTTCCTACGGGCCTGTCATTAATTTCATATTTCAAAAGTCATGAAAAGTTTACACGAGTACTAAAATTCGGAACATTTTCGCACTTGTCAGAATATTTTCCCCGTTTTATAAGTTCACAATGTATTAAAATATCAAGAAAACTCACAAAGATATCCCTTTTTTTAATTAAAATTATCATTTATCTTCATGAACTTTTCTAGTCTCTCATTTTGAATTCCTAAATACTTTCTTCAAAATACTACTAATTTATTTTTTACTTATTTTTAAAATATTTTTTGCGCACAAATAAATGTAGATTCCGGATATTCGTTTTTGTCAATGATTTTTATTATTCACGTTCTCGATATCTAGAATTTTTCAAAACACTGTCTTCAAAGATCACACAAAACACCTAAAAATCCAAGTTTTTGTTGAATTTGATTTTAAATAAAATACATGAACGTACATGTTGCTCAGGTAAATTTCTATATGAACCATGCAGTCTCCGAAATTACCAATATTATATTCTATAATAGCGACAACACCTCGTCGCTTTTCAACGAAAACATCGTAACTGCAGCTTAAAACAAGCTGCAGTTACGAGGTTTTCGTTGAAAAGCAGCGACATTCCCCTTATTCTGCTGAAATTGTTCATAGGGTGTGCAGGCATTCAATAGGCTCTTGTCAGTCTGATTAGCACTTTCATAAAAATGATATTCTAGACTTACCAAATTTGATAGGTGATGCAGATGATAAAATGGGAATCGTCTACAAAGAACAATTAGAAACAAGAGCCGCCATAGACGGATTATGCTCCCCGAATAAGTGTTTGTCTACAGTCACAAAATAAAAATCAAAGTACTGAAAGTACTGTTTGGAAGCAAATTTGTTGATAATGTAGTAGAGTACTTTGTTTAGGTATTTTGATCATCCATTTGAATACCTTGAATACTTTGATTCGTAGAGTACTTTGATTAGGTACTTTGATTATCCATTTGAATACCTTGAATACTTCGATTCGTAGAGTACTTTGATTGGGTACTTTGGTTATCCAATTGAATACACCCAAATACACTTCCAATTTGTTACTAAAAATAGTAACACTTTTTGATGCCAGATCGAGGCTCTGACCCAAATGTGAGTAAAGCATCCAACGTGCAATGGAAATGAACGGAGGAAAGAAGAAGTTTAAGAGGCTTCACACTCCGTTTAGTGATGATTCCTCTGTGAATCTCGACGGGATATCATTGACTGACTTCCATTTATGGCTTTTATCGGCTTTTAAGTCATTTTTGACCCTCCAAAAAAGTAGTATCCTCGGATCTTTTGAGGACCTAGCCGCAAGGTTAAACTGTCATATTGACGTAAACCCCCCTTCCCCAACAAAAAAATAGTACGAAACATGCCATTTTCAGTGTGAAGATGATTATGTCAGTACCGAAAGGTTTATGAAGAAAGATAATTCATTATGGTAGATCAATTTGATAATAAAAACATAGCTATTAAAGCCCATTTCCCAAACGACAAATTATTTATTTAGACTTTTCAAGTTTGACAGCGGCTTAACCCTTTCCTAAACGGCACCTGATTCAATTTGGAAGCTCTTGCAGATAACAGAATGGGTATCATGAAAGTAGGTTTTTTTAGTGCAAGGGCGGATTCAGAGTGGGGGGTCGGGATGTCCGCACTCCCCCCCCCCCCCTGGAATCAGCCGAAAATTGAATGTTGACTATATAATTATTAAAGCGTCAATATAGGCCTAACGTTATATATATAATTTAACACATTTAAGTCATCATTTGGGCGTGGACCCCCCCCCCCCCCCCCGCCCTGGCAATAGGTCTTGGACCCCCATGAAAAATATAGTAATATACCGGTAGTAACGAAAACCTTGAGGCAAAAGGAGAAAATGCTGATTAAAAGTATTTCATTATTTTGCCCCTTGAAATGATTTTTGAAACAATCTCTGTAAGACAGTCAAAGACGGATCTAGAAGGGGGTCGGGGGTCCGGACCCCGCCTTGAATAGGTCGAGAATCGAATTTTGACTACACAGCGTCAGTATGGTATCTAACACTACAATTCACAAATTTAAAGCCATCTGATAGGCTAGACCCCACCCCCACCCCTTGAAAAAAAATCCTGGATCCGCCCTTGACAGTCAAAACATTAACATTTCTTGTTTGGTAAAAGTTTAAAACATTTTTTTTTTTCATTTCTTTTTTTAATTTAACGCCTCTCAACAATATTTCAGCAATAAGTTAATTTATAATTGTCCACGCTCCGCGGCTGGGAATCCATCCTGTGACCAGTCCATTATTGGCTCTAATCTAGAGCACAAACACATGCAAAATATTACCGCTCACACTTGGACAGTACTAAGGAGCTCACTTGCTCCTGCAAAATTCTTTTTATATGGTTTTCAACAGCAGTAGCTCATCCTGAACTTGCATGGTGGAAATGGGCGATGGAGACAGGGTACGAATGATTACAAGCCAAAAAATCTCTTTTTTTCAATCAAAGTTGCAAAAATATTCCTGTAACTGAAAACTCTAATAATTAACGCAAATGACTGTATAAAATATTCTTAATACTTAGGCAGAATAAATGAAAAATGCTCGCGCGAAAATAACGACTCGCACAATGAATTATATAGTAAAAAGACCACGTGACCTTTTGTTTACTCTCTTCATGCGCAGGTCACGGTTAACAATTTGGAACTGTATCAGGGTGTATACCTTGAATATTTTGATACCTTGCATCTATTTATAGATTTGAATATATTTCATAGTTCAGTAAACTTGACTGACCCATTTAGAAGGCCATTGGACTGATCTTTGAACCGTAATAAAGCAAAACTACGTCGGTCTTTTCTTCTTTTAGATACATGATTAATTGAATGTTTTATTTTCAGTCACACAATTCAATGTCTACATGTATAACTTCAGACTTACATATTGAATGTTCGCAATACTGTTACCTCATTAATCTTTGCTTTTGATAGAACTATCTATAGTGAGGAGGACCGGAAGATGTTTGTGGTATGCAGAGAATGGTAAAGTGCAGGGAGAGGCGGCTGCTTAGCGAAGCAAATTTTGCAAAATTTGCTTCCCAAAAACTAAAAATTTTATCCTTGACCTATGTCGGAAATTTACACTTCGGTCATAATTTGCTGTTTGTGTTAATTTCAAAAGTCGGGGTACTTGCCTGTCATTCAATCTTCATGAGTTCCATTTATTAATCCATTACCAGACGGCAAAATTTTGGACTTTCCAATTGGAAAGGTGTAGCAGAAGACAATTTCAAGTTGATGAAAATTGATATTTCCATTTTGGGTTGGAAAATATTGTGGAAAAAGAAGAAATTGCTTATAATGTTTCCATAGTCTCTTCTTGTGAGGGAGTCGAAAGGCGTCACAGTGCAGTAAGCATTCATTCTAGGTAATTAATCAAATATATTCAATAAGACAGATGTAAACTATTCAAAAGTGAATGAATCCAGGCGGTACGTTAGAAGTTTTGACTACTACAATGTATATCAGGTCAGAGCGCAGATGTGTCGTTCTTTCGCTATCCGACCAGACGGATTAAGTAGAATACCCGTAATGTCGCCATTTTGAGATTCATATAACATCGGCTTTTTTTCGAACGGCGTCGTTACGTATTCGAACTATCCGGGCGCGGTCATAAACATTCGGCGGTGGAAAGCTCCACCGCCGAATGTTTTCGATCAAGCCCGAATGATTCTGACGTCGTGCGAATCTCATTAGGAGTGGGCTACGTTAAAAGTTGAATTTATTGGACGTGATTTAGTAGGCCTACTAACAAACAATTCTAATAAGCCTGATACCAAAGTCTACACATTTTTTAACAAATTCAAAATGTTGCCATGGTAATGTTAATTAAAGGGACTAATAGATGTTCACAGGTTAAATTTTGTGACGTCATATAATTATTAGATGTCAACCGATGCCATGACAACCATTCATAAATAGAAAAACTCCTAATTATTGAGAATTCAAGGTGTGCAGTGTCATCGAACGTGTTTGATCAACCTATATTGACCGTTGATGCTTTCCCAAACGGGAAAAATATTCTTGAAGTTTCCCAAACAAGACGTGGTATTCAGAATTTCCTCCTTATGCCTCAATATTTTCTTAATTAAAAAAAAGACGAAAAATCTGAACATATGAATAGCCTACATGTAAACTATTAACCTTTTATTAAACAAGGGAATGAGTCGGGATCTGGTAAACTGTCCCCTATAGCACTTGAGACATCAACGGTTCAAGATCAGCACGAGCCTTAGTACAGTCTGACTGGGATCCATGTTGTTCTCTTAAGGTTGCTCCATGCCATGAAGAAGCTATTAGAGAGCAACATGCAGAACGACAGATAAGAGGGGACGAAGACATTCTAAATTTGTTATTTCAAATCCAAACCCTATGTTGTGGGTACTCATTTGAATCGTCTCGATGAGACGATTCTAATGAGTACCCACTACAAAGAGTTCGATGGAAATAAATGAAATGTTGCAATTTGCAAAGGCCATCACTCTTATCTGTAGCTCTGAACATGGTTCTTGATCGTTAATTCGGTCTTTTCGTAATTCCGGTAATACAGAGTTGTCGTTCCTGCGGGACGGTATATTTACTTCCATTTGCCTGTTTGACAAGCGGCATTTTTAATATTTTCGTAAATTCAATGAGTAATTAAATGAAAATGATTTTTATTGTAACTTAATAATGGAATCTAATAATGCCTCTGCACCTTCCATCATTTTTTAGATCGTTCGGAGATCTATAACAAAAGAAATCTCCCATAATCCGATGATACTTCATCATTGAAAATAATTTTCCCCGTGGCGTGCCTCAAATCAGGCGAGTGTCGATTTGTGACGTCATGACTTTGACTTGCTTACTCTAGTCATATGACGTCATAGAAATAAAAAGAGGGGCAACTTTGGGGGAAAACATACATGTATATACATGAACGCCGTGAGCGAGTTTTTCCAAACAAATATTTTGTAACTGTTTGTAAGAACATTCCGCTCCACACGGTTTTCCACTGTCGGAAAACGATTAAAATCGGAAATAGAATAAGTGAATGTTAAAGCACAGAAAATATTGAGGAAAGAGGCGATATGTCTGACTATCGTCAAATTGCTTCCTTTTTCTCAATGTTTTTCCAAACAATCTACTGAGGTCAAATACAGGACTTAAGAAAAAAAAAATAAAAAAATGAAGAATTCGTATTTAAATGTGCCGAAAAAATGACGGATTTTTTAAAACCCTTACCCAAACAACAAAATATGGTCCTTTCCAAATTAAGTCTTGCTAATTGTCAGAATGATTCTGATTTTGCTATTTTGTGGGCATCAAAACAAATAATAGGAAAGGCTTAACATAATAAACCATCATTTCAAATTTACTTCAAATTTTAAGCAGGCTGTACATAGACTATGATACGTAGATCCACTAAGAAGAACAGTTTTGTGTAGATTGTAGAATAGGAACTATTGAGGAAAAGCAAAGTCACCATGTTTCAGCGGCGGATCCAGGATTTCTTTGAGGGGGGTTCGTTTTTACAAGAAGGGGTTTCGTTTTACAAGTATTACACACTTTTGACTGAATTTCTGCTTGAAAATGAAAGAATCAGGCTACAGAGCGGGGTTCGTTTGAAAGCCCCGAACCCCCCCCCCCCCCTGGATCCGCCACTGTGTTTTTCTCTTCTCTCAAAACTTTGCTATTTCGTTCAAGTAGATCTATGTAATTCATTGTTTGTTCGTTAAAGCTTCCCCAAACAAGATCTTGTTTTACTTAATAGAAAATACTTTGGGAAACATTTTGGCAAAATGTAAGAACATCCTGATAACCAGCATTTTCTCCTTCTGTCTCAATAGACTAGATCTACTTTGATATGTAAGCGTTTAGTGTGATGGGACTATGTTGCGATGGGATTTTTCTTTCTTCTCTCCGCCGAGGTTCCTTTGTTGGAATCTCCCAACGATCTACGCGTTTCGGCTAATACTGTCTCTCAGATTCGGGTATGCATGGGCCAGATACGATGTTTGGTTCTAATTCTTGCGACTTATTACACGAATCCAAGCTCGTCTTGCATTTGCCTCTTTCGATATAGTTTGTGCAGTTCAAAATTTCCAATTCTATCCGCAAAATCATGGCATTTATGAATGCAGTAGCGGTTCTCTTCCGCCGATAGCGCTTATTTACATTGACACCGGAAGACGGTATACCGTCCCGCATGAACGACAACTCTGTAACGACGGAATTACGAAAATCCGGAATGACTCTTATCTTTAATATACTCACTGTCATAAGAAAGTAGCCGCTTTTCAAATAGCCATATTTTCTACAATTCTTTGTGTATAATACGCATTCCCAAGGGTTCCTTTTTACACCTCAATGTTTAAATGCTTTCAAAATGTCCGGAAAGATGTTTAGTTGTAATATGGGTTCAAAACGTTATTTTAGGATACAAAGTTCAGTTTTGTTTACTTACAGCTGTCATTTTCTGCATAAATTGACGCTGTTAAAACACAAACAAAAGTCCCATTTTAATTTAACAGAATATCAATCCGTTTAATTGCTAGAGATCTATGAAAATTCATCACTATCGGTATGGCATATTTCAATATTAAAAGTTTGGTAATAACCGGAAGTGATTGTCGAGTAAAGTGAAGGGAAACATTTTCCGAATTAGGAACTTTCTAAAGACCAAATGGAAACAAAATTTCAACGAATAGAGCTTTTGAAAGAAAATTGTGGGTTGGTTGGGCTAAAACCGGAAACCGCCATTTTGCAAGGGTATTGGGTGTAATGAAAATCACTTGTTAGTCACTAAGCATTTCGAAAAAAAAAACGTATCATAAACACATGTCCTTATTCACTTTTGTCCCTTTCCTAGCCCTACATATGGCCGTGAATTTCAGAAGTGTAATCCGTATCAGTTACTGATTTCCTGGAACTACCATCAAGCTACCATAGCTAATGGGGGTAATTGATTGTTTTCAATACTTTCATGAAAGCATTTTACTTGCCCTGTTGCAATGATTTGTATTTATTTCGATACGTTTATGAATAATCCTAAGATTGCCAACAATTTGCATTAGATAAGTGGCTACTTTCTTATGACGGGGAGTATATATAACTTAGTTTATAAGAATACCTTGGGAGAAAACAATTAGGCCTATGATTTACGAAGTGCCGATAGGTTTGGGCTTTTGATGTTTTTCGTCAATACCTAGGTCATTTCCTGGATAGGTCATATAAAGTTCGGCATAATTATCGAAGGCTATCTGTTTGACAGGTGTAACAACATTATGGTGAACTGCCATGTGAAATAGCCGTAGATTGTCGCACACAATCGGTCATTCTATTGTCCGACCACGATTTTATAGCACATGTTTACAAATTTGCCTACGTAAACAAAACAATATTAACCCCTTCCCAAACAAGACCTGGTTTTGACGGCCCTAATAGAAAAGGCTTGGGAAAACATTGAAACAAAAGAAAAAACTGCTGATAATCAGCAGTTTCTCCTTTTGTCTCAATGTTTTCTATGCTATATCATACATGAATTTAATCATAATCAACATCCATTTTGCTGTCTTCAGCAGCTTTTGAATTGGACCACTCTAAAAATTCGTCGATTGGTAAAGGGTTAAACTCCAAACTTCTGTAGTTTTGCATGTGATGGTTCGAATCTTGCAGGTGTCTCGCACCTGCGAAATTCGAACCAACACATGCAAAATTGTATTGTAAATTAAGAACACTTTCCCCCTTTTAACGATGGTAAAATTTGTAAACATGTGTCATATTGTCGTGATTGACATAGGAATTCTAAAATAATATATCCATACCATTGCTTGCGCATGTCATACACTATCCTATGGGGAATTGGCCTCTTTTACGGACCGTAACTTTGTGCATATAAGGATAATATTACAAGGGCGGATCTACAGGTGATCGGTGGTCCGAACCCCCTGGAATTTGCCGAAAATTAAATATTGGCTATATATCACCTTAGTGTAATATTACATATTTAACGGATTTTAAGCCATCAATTTGTCTTGGACCCCTTAGAAAAAATCCTGGATTCGCCCTTGTATTGCTGCACATTTCACGGATTCTGACATATAAAGACTACATTTGGAACACCTCGGATAATTCCATCAAAGATCGAATCATCGACTCGGAAGTATGTGTATGATGAAATGTTTAAAAAAAAATCGCATTTCTTAGCCGGAAGTAGCTACGCTTCATAAAGTTGTTTTCGATGTCATCCAAATGAACAACCATGGCAACTTACCGGACTTGCAGAATGTAACGATTCTAAAAAGAGACGACACTGAACTGCAAACAATGCATTTCAGTGTCATTGTCGCTTCATTGTTGACATTAGTCACAGACGAACGTTTTGAATTGTTGTTCTATTTTATTCTATTCATAGTCTGAAAGTAGTTCTACGACTTGCATCCAAGGTATGATTCGACAGAATTGTCCGTGGTGTTCCAAATGATTAAGATTAGTTTGACGTAATACTATCCCAGAAGGACCAAATCAGATAGGGCGGTATTTGGATGCCACCTAGCAAAAGGTATTGTGCTGATCAATTCAGAATATTTGTATCGCTTTGACAGGCAACAGAGAACAAGGTCTGGGTTTAAAAAAATAAAAAAAATGATCTAAAACAAAATTTGTGTAACGAGATATCACATTCCGATTGTATTCGTGTAGGCACTACAATGTATGTTTTGGTGTGAGTATTGGTGATTTCAATTTGTTTTAATGCCATTACCTCTCAGTCACTTGGTATTTTTCCATGGATAAAGGCTAAAACGTTCGACTGTTCCATGAAGGGGTTGTGGACAACAAAATTAGGCTATTGTGATCTAAAGAAGAACAAGTGTAAGTTGTAGCACGAAACATATTGAGACAAAAGGAGAGCATGCTGGTTATCAAAATGTTCATCTGTTGCCTCAGTGTTTTTAAAGCATTTTCTATGAGACCTGTACGTCAAAACCAGATGTTGTTCAGGATAGCATGACTAAAGTTGAGATATTTTGAGTGCAAATAAACATCTTAATTAGACCTAAATGTAGATGCCAAATACTTAACGGATTATCTTACTTGTGTGGGCATCGCGTCAAAGAAGTGCTTTCCAATTTCACGAATTATCTTATTATCATTTCTGTATAATTGCATTATATTACTTACAGAAAAACATGTTTGGGAAATGACAAGACCCAATAATTGTTGCATTCTAGGACTCTAATAATTTCAACTTGTGACTTATCATTTGTGTGGGTAGTGCGTAAAGGAAGTGCTTTCCAATTTCGTCAATTATCTTGTTATCATTTGTGTATTATTTCATTATTATATTACTTACTGGAAACATGTTTTGCTATTGACAACACTGAATAATTGTTGTATTCGATGACCTTTTTTTCAAAATGTCATCAAGTACATAAATAACCAAGAGCTATGTCCAGATAAGAGGTAGTGAAGGTTTCTCAAAATGCAACTTATTATTTCATATTCAACAAATCCTATACTGTAGGTAGGCTACTCATTTGTGGCAAATGAGTACCCATAACATAGGGTTTAGATTTGAAAGGACAATTTCGGAATGGCTTCTTATCTGTTGCTCTTACTAGCCTATAATATTTCTAGGCCTATATGCCTACTCGGTTATTGTGTGTTTCTTTCATTTATTTATCAATGTTTTGGACGAAACAATCAATTCTGAATATGGTCGACGTCCAAAAAAGATCGTAGTTTTTAGTTCATCTGAATTATCCGAAAACAGATGCTGTGTTGGTCAGTAAATAAAGGGATGGGGAAGGTTTTATTCAATCATGTTTTGTTAAGCATTTTTAGCATTCATTTGATAGTATCTCCGTTTCAATCAAAACTATAATATGAAAAGATTAATTCTCAAAATTAGATATCCTTAAAGATAGGTGTGTAAAAAAGAAAACATTTCGTCCTAATCGGTTATGTATCTAGTTTAGGTAGTCTATCCCTAATGAGATTCGTGCGACGTCGGAATTATTCGGGCGACCTCGAAAACATTCGGCGGTGGAACTTTCCACCGCCGAATGTTTTCGGTCGCGCCCGAATAGGTTCGGATACGTAACGACTCCACTCGAAAAAAAAAATCCGATGTTTTGTGAATTTCAAAATGAAAAGAAATGGATAGTGAAATGAATAAGAAAACTTATCAAAGAACGCCTCATCACGTCGTTTAGAAGACTTCCAACGCCATTTCTTTTTTATCATCTATTGGCTTATAAACAATCCGTTGTCATTTTTTGGTGAATTTGACAATTAATGGTGATTATTCATTGAGAAACCTAAATCGTGGTTAAATAACGATATACCACAGTTGAACATGGATTATTTCGACTCTAACACGAAAAGACATAATATAATAGATGTAAAATTTGAAGAAAAAAACCGCCCTATCCATGCTATAATGCAGAATATACACATTGAAACAAAGATGTAAACGAACAAAAAACAATAAAAAAAAGTCGAATTCGACTATGACATCACAGAATGTTGCATATGGGGCCTAAATTATTACACAATCAAGGAAGACTACTCTAATAGGAAACAAGGGTGCCATGGTCAAAATATACGCCGAAAGGCTGCAATCTCAATAAGCCCCAGAGACTTAAGTTTAAAGGGGGCATACCTTAGGCAAAAATTAATGAACCATAAAAGCCTTACTTCATAAACATCTATTTATCAAGGTGATCGTGAACATTGACCAAGTTTCAAAAGATCCAGCCAGAAACTTAGGAGGAGTTGCGTTGACAAGAAAAGTGGACGTACGCACGTACGGACGGACGGACGCACGGAGAGGATGGCGCCAATATACGACCGCCTTTGCCGGCGTATAAAAACGGTAGATCTAAGTAGGCCCTATCAATGATAAATCATCATATAAGCTAACATTTTTAATTGAAATTTATCAGAATTTTTTTTCATTGGATCTATTAGGCACAAAATTATCTCTTATAATCATTCTGTCAGCATGCTGAAACCAAGTAAATTTCAATTATCTATGTAAAAGACATAAATAGCACATGTAGTACCTGTAAGTCATGTTCTCCGAGTAACATATTGTTGTTGTTGTTGTTTTGGAGAAGTCCCATCCGTGACGTCACATTCCCGTCCGCGCGGAATTGCCTAGGTAGTTCCTCGTATTATGTCGCCAGAAATGATTATGATGATAAAGATCTACTAGTATAGTATATAAGAGATGTCAGTTGTTATCCGTTAGTCTTCGGCACCTTTTATATCTCATTCTTCTAGATCTATTAATCTGTTGAAGAAAATGGAAAAGTAAAACTATCTGAATTTGAAAATTCATTTTACTTGAGATACAGTCAGAATGTTTCACTTTTCCAAACCAGTAAATAAATCAGAAGGCCTAAACATTTCCAAATAGAGCCAAGTTTCAAAATTTCACAAGAGAACCACGAGACCGTACCACATCAAAAAGATTTTTATTAGAGTCACATGACTAAGGTCTGCATGTGCAGGGAAAAATTGTTGAAGAAGAAGGTAACTAGAAAATATTGTGGGAATTAAGGAAATTGCTTGTCACAAGTATTTTTCTTTTTAAATTCTAGTCTCGTTCTCGTCATTGAAAATTGGAAAATTGGTAAAACACAAACAAATGTGTTGAAACAATTCTCATAGACCTATTCTAGACAAGGGGAAATTACTCAATAACGAGTAATTCGTCGCGTTTCTTCCAATGAATTGTCTGATACTTTTCTCTACTGAAGGAGTTTGGGATGTGATTAAGGATTAAGAAATAAATTGCCAATGTCATTTTTATGAATCAATATTAGATTATTTTTTTTTTTAAAAGTATTCTTATGAAACAGATAAACCTTTCCAATCTTCGCAAGCAGACGATTCTATTCAGCTGTGTTCCTTATGAACTTATTAGTAAGAAATAAATAGACAGTAGAATTCTTGGTTTACGAAAATGACACTTAGTGCCTTTAGCCCATTCCCAAGCAAAGACTCTTTTTGCTCCATTCAAGATAACAATTTGCACATGACAATTTCAAATGAATGAAATAAAAAACGATTGGGTCTTTTTGGGAAGAAAACATTGGAAATGATGAAATCGCTTGTTACAAGCAATTTCTCCATTTTCCACCATGTTTTCCACAGACATTTCTGTTGGTAGTCAAAAAGAGCCACTGTGTGGGAATGGGTTAACCCGATGCAATCGTTTATGAAAGTATTTATTGAAATAATTTCGATAAGATAATTCATACAAGATGGTTTCCTATAGTCGAAGATGGTTTCGATGAGAATCTTCTTTTTTTGTTATCTCTGGTACAGAGATTGAGAACAATTGACCACTGTTGACACTCGTTATCTCGAGAGCGGTAAAGTCGAATTACTGATTAAATCGACATGAAAATCCGGTCCACGCGTACGCAAATTAAAATGTGTAACAAAATTATAGGCCTATTAAGACTGTCTGAATTTCAAGAAGCGAAAACCTTTTATAATGATACATTTTACACTTGATACATTTTGCTTTTAGCAAATGATTAAAACAATAAGTTGTTTTTGTTTTATTGTGGAAAAACAGAGAAACACTTACCTAAACTCGCGTTCACATTTCAAATGAAACCCGACTTCTATAAATACTGTCTTATAAACTTTCTTTGTTTCTATTGCTGCCATAGGTTAGTCATCGTACCTATGTTTGACCCTTAACTGTATGAATAATTTGAAATGCATCCAATTCTTACGAAGAAATTCTCGGTTAAAACACTTTCCAAATCAATTAATATTTAGTTTGTTTCGTTTTCAAAGTTGTTGCTGATGACAAATGGATAGTTTAATGTGTTTGTTTAAGATATTATTTATGTACTACCTAACACATAAAATAATGACCAGTGGCGCGAGTATTGGTGCCGTTTCCAAGAAGCAAGGTCGAGAGGAAAAATTTAAGTTGAGATAATTTGTTGGAAACCGATGTAAATAGATATGAGCCGAAATCTGGAAATCCGAGATCTTAAAGCAATTGAGACTGCATGTTTCAATATCAGCATTTGCCTAAATGGATTCTTACTGTTAGCCTACCTATGCTTCTCTCTTACAATTGCCACAGAAAATGAAGAAGGCATTGGAGAACAGCATGGTTCTTGATCAGACTGACTGTATACGCGCGGCGCATGCTAATCTAGAACCATGTTGCTCTGAAATGCTTGAAGGAGTCTTTTCCAGGTCCTGGCTCATATCTTACAAACTAAACCTTTCAATTTGCAATATACGTGATCGAACTTTGAAGTTCTAACACGGTCGACCGCCGGTTACTTTTCCGACACGACAACTGGCGCAGACATCTGTAGTTGCTATGTTTTGGATGAAACGCATCGAACTTCATTAAAACACTAAATGCACTGTAACATAGCTGATCACTCTATTACTTTACCTTTGAAGTGTTGCTTCATATTCACTAGTCACACCTGGCAGATATGCATTCATTTGTGACAGCACATCAGGGCAGCAGATAAAATGGGATGAAAACATTCTATATATTCTATATATATTTCAAATCCAAACCCTATGTTGTGGGTACTCATTCGAATCGTCTCGATGAGACGATTGTTATGAGTACTCACGATATAGGGTTTGATGAACATTTAGTGAAATATTTCATTTTAATCAGCTATCACAACCCTTTTATCTGTAGATCTGTTACATATCGTCTTGTAGATTTTTGTCGGTATTTCATGAATCTAAGTTATTTTTGGGTCAGGATTTGGAAAATGCCCTAATAGCATTTGAGATCCAAATTGCTGTCTTAAGCCTCTCTTACAACCGGTCGTACGTGCTCCTGCGTGCGGTCTGTGTCTAAAACGTACGTTTAGTCGTGCGATGCACACACGTGCAACGTACGATTTTGGTGGACGCAACCACGACACAGACTACACGCAGCAGAGAATTGACCAGACAATTCTTTGCTACGACCATTCTGCGTCTTTTAGAACGCACGCAAGACAGAAGTACGGAGCACGTACGACAGGCGTGCGTGTGACACAGGGAACGATATACTGAAATCCCAGAAAATTCACAATTAATGCGAAGGCCTACTTTTCTCAAAAGAGATTCATACGTTTGACCTGCTTTGAATGTACATATTTTGAGGCGCTCTTACAACCCGTCGTGCGTCTTTATAAATCTTGCGGTTTTGCAGAGTTTTAAACCGTACGATTTAAAAAGACGCACGACGGGTTGTAAGAGAGACTTTACTTGATAGGTACAGAACAGTTTCACATTAGGGCCCGGTCACATACACGATTTCGCGTCATCACAGCCGGAGCGTGTCCAGAAATGGTCAGGTGATTAAGCATATTTTTGGACGCGATATGGACGTAATGTGGACGTGGAACTGGATGTGACCATGCCACTACATCCGTTTTGTATTGTTTCACACAGAAACGTTAATTTCATGCCATATTACTTTCACCTTTTATCCGTCAGAATGCACATAATTCTAACTCGGTAAACAATGGAAAAGTCATTTGTGTCATTCTTCCAGAGTAGTTTATCTGTTCTCGAGTCACTCAAAAGTACGATATCGTCACTTTTCAACTAATACCTCGTTACTGTAGCTTAAGGACAGATCCTCCAGTTGTTACTGCGCAACTTACTGCGCATATCCTAAATAACGAAATAAAGTTGTTTCAGTAATTGGCCTTTTCAGCAAATTTATTTTTTGCATTTAGTTAATGTTTGGTTGATAAATGACAAGACCCTTTTCGGTTATTTCAATTTTCTCTCTTTGGTCAATTAAAGTGTAATAGTACTCGGATGGTACATTTCGCTTTCTGTTATGCGTTCAACATATGGCGTTAGCGAAAGGAAACGGAGCAACAAAAGCAAAGTGGTGTCTTTATGAGCTAGTCCGCTTTAGATTGACACAAAAGATGACACTTTTTATTATCTAAAGCTGGTAATAAGGAAGAAAATGGATAAAAGTAGTGAAACAATTTCGGACAGAGCTGCAAAAAGTAAACCAAATTTTACTTATAACTAAGAAAAACGCTTGGTTTGATATATTTTTCTTTGTTTGTTTTTGTAGGTATGACCAAGCACTATGTCTATACCAAAAAAGAAAAAATTCTTACCGCTGGAATATTTTTTATTATCAGAAACGTTGCGAGAAAAGAGTAATTTCAGCTACTTTTGAATGAATATTTTACTAAAAAATTCAAAATCATCACTAAATGTTCCCAAATTGATACTCATTTAGACAGAATAAAACATTTTGAACACAATAAAGACTTATTTATGTAATCCTTGTCATTTCGAACACCGTTTTGTGGGTATTTAAGTGACACCCCATTTTTGCAATTTTAGACAAGAGTAGTCTCCCTTGAAATCCAAAAACTTT
This sequence comes from Fragum sueziense, assembly GCA_963680895.1. Taxonomy (NCBI): domain Eukaryota; kingdom Metazoa; phylum Mollusca; class Bivalvia; order Cardiida; family Cardiidae; genus Fragum; species Fragum sueziense. Next base: position 48,451,849 of record OY804603.1, read on the forward strand.
TTAACTCGCATGGTGACCTATAGTTTTTAAGTCATTTTTTTACTTCTCATATATTGAAATATCAGTACAGAAAAAAATAAAAAAAATCTTACCGTAGGAAATAAATGGAGGATCTGTCCTTAAAACAAGCTGCAGTTACGAGGCTTTTGTTGAAAAGCTTCGATATTATAACCTGTAAATCATAATAGAATAACAAACTACCCGACATTTATTTTTCAATTTCAAATTCATCACTAAACGGCAAATGAAATGGCCCCTACATTAAAGACACAGATGTGAAAACGTCAGGATAGAAAGTATTGGGGGAAATGAGAAGTGCTGATTATCAGCATAATTATTTCCCTTTTTATGCTCCATGAAGGTCAATTATATAGCCGCTATTTTGTCTGTCCCTCTGTCAGTCCATGGGACATCCATATTATTGTAAGTCAAGCACAAGGGCGGATCTAGGGGTGGGGTCAGGGGGTCATGACCCCCCTGGAATTGGCAGAAAATAGAATTTTGACTATATAACTTTACATATTTAACACCCATTTGACCCCCCATTAACCATTTTGACCCCCCCCCCCCCCCCCCTGGAAAAAAATCCTGGGTCCGGCTTTGAAGCAAAATTATAGTTTTGATATTTTTGCTATACAACCTGTCCTCTGAGGACTCCTTTCTGTCAATACTTTGTAAACGTATCTAATATGTTGTACTATAAAAGATCCTTTCTGACAAAAATATCACCCACCAATGAATGGTTCGATAATCGTTAACCTATGTGTGCGAGCAACTGGCGGCTCGGTTAAGGTGTTGGGGTAGCACTGGTTTGATAATCAACAGGAATTCATGATTAGGTGCTCCAGTCGCCGCGATATGCCCAAAGCAATCGGCGTTAAACCCTTATACACCAATCCTATAAAATACCACAATGGCCTTTTCCCCCAAATTCGACTCAAATATTAAAGAAGAATTTACCTCAATCATTTCACGTTACAATAACGATCTTCTATCCTGGAGAGACATTCCTCATTCCTTCTATTCACGTAATCCGTTTAACTTTTATTCAACTGTCTGTCTGTCTGTGTGTGTTTTATATTCGCGAGAGGTAGGAAGAAATCACTATCTAAAATGTCACATCACAAGCCTCGAGTAACATTCCATCTTATCACATTCTATCAGCCTGTATGTTTGTATGTCTGTGTTACGAGGTAATCAAACGATAAACAATAACAACAATTTCAGATATGCCAGTCACGAGATCGCATTACAAGAACACTTTCTTATCTTCGCGGCACACAAAGGACGTGTAACACACCCGGGGCACGGTTTCGGATGCAGCGTCGCCTCAGGTAATCTTGTCTAATGGTTTGTAATCACTGGGTAACAACTAGCTTTAGGCACACACGGTACCGCAAAACGTAGCCTTATACTAGGTTCCCACTGCCGATCTTATCAACTCGATCAAGCGATCGAATACAGATCGAGCTCAGTCTGCAAGGGCCGGTGATCGGGAACGGTCGGGGTGATCGAAATTGATTTGCATCGCTCGGGCTTCCTACTCGATATTTTTGACATGTTAAAAATACTCGAGTGCGATTCTGTACAAAAATGATCGAGAAGCGATTGTGTATTGGTCGGATGGAAGATGGACCTCATCCAGAATCAATCGTGTCTGGAGATCGAGTGTGATCGCGTTGATATTTTTATCCCGACCTGCACCGAACGAACACTCGATTACTTCGACTTGTACTCTAGTGATTTCCGACCACACCCGATCAACTCGACCTCTTCTTCATCTATTCACCCGATCAAATCGGGTATAGAGGTCGGATTCGATCAACTAGAGATCGAGAAGCTTCACCATCTAACATCCACTATCATGATTATGGCAGTCGAAAGTTTGGCTTGTTGGTGGTTACAGTTACCCCTCCTTTACAAACAATGTCACGTTTTGACGTGTCAGTCAGTGTTCGGTCACAAGTAGGCTACATGTATTTTCTCCTTTTCTTACGATAATATCTACGACATAAATTGTGTTTTGCTTCTTGTATCATAGGCCTATATTTTCTCCTGTACAATACATTAGAATTATTTGAATTTAAGTCCAAGAAAGAATAGGATAAACGAAAAAGGTTACACGCATACTGACAAAAATTGGACCTTCGGCAATACATTTATAAGAATCGGACTTTGTGTAGTAGAACATAATGAAACACACTCTACCTAAATTGAAGTGCGTTGTCTTATATTGGCCGAAGCTCGAATAATTCAAGATACCAATGACTCAAGGGCTTAGGTCTCTCGGCATAGCAATGTAACTGAAAGTTGTAGAAAATGGAGTTAAAGCTCTTTAATTTCAACTTAAGCCAGGATTTTTTTATCATAGGTCTTTATAACCGCAGCTCGGCTGTATCTAGTCACATTGAAGGCGTTAAAGCCTCTCTTACAATCGGTCGTACGAGCTCCTGCGTGCGGTCTGCTACTCTCTTATGAACAGAGCACATTATCTCTACATTCCATTTCGATAGAATGAGCTCTGTTCTCGCGGGGTCATTTCACGTCTAATCTCGGGGCCTTGGCGGGATTTCAGTATCCAATCGTTGGCGATACACAACAAAACAATTTAAAAAGCTGATACAAACTTTCATTGGCTGACGCTTCAAATTACCGGCTTCAGCCAAAAATAGGAGCGACGTAATGTATACGTAATCAAACAAGATCAAACTGAACGACTTTGATTCGATAATTCAAATGTTACCGGTTTCAGCCAAAAAGAGAAGCGACGTAATGTATACGTAATGATCATGCAAGATAAAACTGGATGATTTTGATTCGATCATTCAAATGATGTGCTATAATTAGATTATGACGACCAAATAGGCTGTTGGCGTACCGAAAACTGCAGAGGTCATATTTGATGGTTTAATCAATAGGCCTCGGCAATGGAGAGTAGCGGTCTGCGTGCGGTCTGAGTCTAAAACGTACGTTTAGTCGTGCGATGCACGCACGTGCAACGTTCGACTTTGGTGGACACAACCACGACGCAGACTGCACGCAGAAAAGAAATGACCGGACAATTATTTGCTACGACCATTCTGCGTCTTTTAGAACGCCAGGAGCACGCAAGACAGAAGAACGGAGCTCGTACGACAGGCGTGCGTGTGACGCAGGGTACGATATACTGAAATTTCAGAAAATTTACAAAGAATGCGTACTTTTCTCAACAGAGATTGATACTTTTTACCTGCTTTGAATGTACATATTTTGAGGCGCTCTTACAACCGTCGTGCGTCTTTATAAATCGTGCGATTTTGCAGAGTTTTAAAACTTACGATTCAAAGATACGCACGACGGGTTGTACGTGCTCCCGCGTGCGGTCTGCGTCTTAAAAGTACGTTTTATTAGTCGTGCGATGCACGCACGTGCAACGTACGATTTTGGTGAACGCGACCACGACGCAGACTGCACGCAGCAAAGAATTGACCGGACAATTATTTGCTACGACCATTCTGCGTCTTTGAGAACGCCAGGAGCACGCAAGACGGAAGTACTTAGAACGTACGACAGGCGTGCGTGTGACGCAGGGAACGATATACTGAAGTCCAGAAAATTCACGAAGAATGCGTAGTTTTCTCGAAAGAAATTCATACTTTTGACCTGCTTTGAATGTACATATTTTGAGTTGCTCTTACAACCCGTCGTGCGTCTTTATAAATCGTGCGGTTTTGCAGTTTTAAAACGTACGATTTGAAAATACGCACGACGGGTTGTAATAGCATATTTTGTACCTCTAACATAGCAAGCTGTAGTGCATAATGTATTCTGTCTATTTATGTCTATTGTATGTTCTGCTGTACATTTCATATACATCATGGGTCTATGATCTTCTGGTTTGAATAAAGATCGTCAAACTAAGAAATACAGAGACACTCCACAACGGGAAATGCTTCCGGGTCGAAGTATCATAGTTCCGTCAAAAATGGATTCGCTCCTTTTGTTGCATTGATTCTGTGTCTATAGAATAGGTAGATGCATGAAATGTGGTTCTGCATACTGGCAGACCATCAGTGTACTGCTAGGATGTGTTTTAATGAATTTGTTGGGAACTAGTTTCTTGCGCGGTCGTGACCTTTCATGGGGGTGTGTCACATGCAGATCCCGAAAGAGATGGCAAATTACAAGGGTGGCTGTGTTCACGGGTGCGTGATTTTAGCTGATGGTGCTAATGATACCACTTTCTTGATATCTAATTAAAGACAAATGAATGGTCTATTAAGCAGACTAAGTAAAATGTGCCACAAAGACTTCTGAGAGAAGCTAGAAGCTGCCAAATTGACCCAATTTACTATATATTTAATAGGTCCGTTTCCTTGAGGAGTGACACCATACGTATAAGTCAGGATTTAGACAACAGACCCCTTAGGGCATTTGGTCAACATCCATGCTGCTCTCTTACAGCTTTCTAGTCAATATGTAATGTTAACTCACTAAGCCCCGCATCTCGGCTGTACGTAGTTATCGTGAAGTTGTTACGCATATTTTGGCACCTCCAATATAACACAGTAGTGCGCCATGTAGCTTACCCTTCTTACTTCTAAAACATGCAGGGTCTTAGAAAGGGACCCCATGGCATTTAACCCTTTCCCAAACAAGACCTGCTTTTGACGCCCCTAATAGAAAAGGCTTGAGAAAACATTGAAACAAAAGAAGAAACTGCTGATAACCAGCAGTTTCTTCTTTTGTCTCAATATTTTCTGTGCCATATTCACACAAATACTCTATTCTATAACTTCTATTTTGTCATTTGTGGTAGATTTTGAAGTAGATCACCCTAAAAATTTGTAGTTTGGGAAAGGGATAACCCTTTCCCAAATTTGTCTGTTCCAGTTTAGAGGAGTTGCAGACAATAAAATGATTGTTATTTGGTGAAAGGAATATGAACACCACACCATGGAAAATATTGAGGCAAAAAGAGAATTTTCTTCTTTTGCCTCAATGTTTTCCAATGCCATCTCTATTAGACTTGTCAAAACCAGGTCTTGTCTGGGAGATGGTTAAGGCAAACAAGATTCCAAATCAGCATCTCCAAAATTACATTCTGATCAGGGTCCAAACATAGATCAACAACCTCTTTTAAACAAAAAAGATACTCAGCCAATCGCGAAGGCTGGAGCATCTAACCATGGATTCACTTCATTTCTCTCGCAAATACTACATCTTTTCCGAGCCTCCAGTTGCTCTCCCATTTGGGTTTATAATCGGAAACGTTAACAACAGTTTTAACCCATTACAACACAGTGACTCCTTTTGACTCCCCACAAGATAATGGCTTTGGAAAACAGACCAAAAAAAAAAAAAGACCAAAAAAAAAAAATCAAAATTTCGTTCACTTGAAATTGTCGTCTGCATCATCTTTGATTTTGGACTAGTCTAAAAATTTGCCGTTTGGTAATGGATTAACCCGTTCCCAGACCGACACATTTTAGACTTATGCCATTTGAAAGCTGCTGCTGAAGACGTGATAAAGAATTCTGTACATTTATTGAGTAAACGCAAATATCAACATTTTCTTATTGTGTCTAAATGTTTTCATATGCGCTTTCTGTTAGGAACGTCAAAAGTGGATCATGCATGGGACATTCTAAGCAGGGAAAGGCGGGGCTTATTTTACCGCTGTACTCGTTAATGGGAGATAATTCGATCGGAACAGCAATAAAAATCACGCAAGATTGATATGCCCTTGGCATAATATCTCTCCACAAACGCAAACGTTGGGCTGTTCCGATTTGAAAACTGATGCAGATGACAAAATGGATTCCAAGTTTAACCCCTTTGCTTTCCCAACATTGTTTTCACAAACCTCGTAATTTCGGACATCGGATTGGATAAAACGTTGTGCAACCCCAACCTAAACAGCTGAAAATGTAGATTAAAAATGGATGCTGATGAAGTTTATATTTCTGTTCGGTATAGTACAGAACACATGGATGCAAAAGGAAAGAATGCTCATAATCAGCATTTTCTTCTTTCTTGGGAAATATGTCAAATGTCAGAAAGCCTTTACTAACCAAGTTGTATTTTGGTTGGTAGGTCAAATACTATTTTTCATATTTTTTTCAATTAAATTGAGCATCTAGGACATCTAATCATGTATCCGTTTCATTGAGCAAACCAGTATAACCCTTTCCCAAACAAGACCTGGTTTTGACGTCCCTACTAAACAGGCTTGGGAAAACATTGAAACAAAAGAAGAAACTGCTGATAACCATGCGCAATTTAATAAGAAATGATGGAGCATGTTTTGATAAAAATCATTATTTCTGTTTGGAGATAGAGCAAATTCTGACATTTTCAAAACCACTTTTCACTTTTATAGGAGATAGATCAAAATGACACAGAAAAATACTCTTTGTTATATAGGCCGACCTAACGAATCATAAAAAAAGACAAACTGTCGTTTTGCCGTAGAAATTGGACAACGCATGCGGTTGTATTAAGAACCGGTGGCCTTTGTTCTAGATAAAGTAAAAAGAAATATTCGAGTACAAATTGATTTCAACTTTTTATGGCATCGTAAAGGATACAGACTCTAGTCTACGTAGATTTAAATTGCAACAAATTCATATCATTTTCGCCCTAAAGATATATATTTTGCTTATTATAATGGCTGCATAGGGTACAGTTGAAAAAATCTACCTGTTGAAGTACTTGTGTGCCAAAATTAATTTCAATTACACTTTTTTAAAGACTATCCGGCTATTCTACCCATCGGGGACTGGTAATCAGAATGCTGACGTGCATATAGTATTATTGTGAACGGCCATTGATTAAAATAGCTTTTGAAATTGTTAACGATTGACTTGCTAACATATATGTACTTACATTTTATCAAAATCGTCAATAGAAATCGATTGTTCACAGTTTGTAATCGGAATTCGTGTTTGTGTCACATAACAGGTCACGTGGTTTTTATTCTTATTTTCATTGGACGAGAGAAATTTTCAGGCACAGATTGCTCTATGTCCTGGACATAGGATAAGATTAAGATCAATTTGAAGAAAAAATCAGGAGATAGAGCAATATGCATACGCGATTTCTCAAAAACCAGCCCGCCAATCGACGATATCTGGTGTTCAGGAGATAGAGCATAAAAATACGAACACAACGATACCAAATATAGGATTTTTTCAAAAATGGAGATAGCGCAGCTTAAAAACGAGGCGACGAGTGGCTCAAGCGCTTAGGTCTCCAGACTCAGCAATACAACTGAAAATTGTAGAAAATGACATTAAAGCTCTTTTATTTTAACTAAGCCAAGATTTTTAATCATACGTAACCGCATCTCGACTGTATCTAGTCACACTGAAGGTTTTAACGCATATTTTGCACCTCTAGCATAGCACAATGTGGTGCGTAATGTATTCTTTCTTCTTAATTCTAATAAAAAGATACGTAGGGCCTATTAGTCGGTATCTAGACTACATGATCCTGATGGTAATTGAGATCAACACGGATCCAGATCAGCCTGTGCATTCTGATCAGTATCCAAGCTGCTCTCTTACAGCTTTCTAGCCAATATGTTTACTCACTAAACCCCGCATCTCGGCTGTACGTAGTTATCGTGAAGTTGTTACGCATATTTTGGCACCTCCAATATAACACCGTAGTGAATATGTTTTAAAGTAGTTAGGAAATGCGAATTGTGATTGTGTAAACTACATAGTTTACACATTTAAGATAACAATAAAACAATTCCGGTTGTTTTCCGATGCCTAGTTTTGGAGAAATTAAGTCCCAAAGTGGTGATATTTTACCTGTAAATTTTTCCGATATTCACAATTCCTCTAACAGTCGCTTAACTACAATAGGTATGCGTGACGTCAAAAAATGGATTCCGATGGTCACGGCTTTACATGTCATGATAACGCGTCTAATTATTTTGAAGAAAACATAGAATTTGACCCACCATTCAGCTCAAGAATATTTTGTAAAAATTTCTTAGACGAGTAAGAACGAAATAACAGAGGTAGTTTTGGAAAACACACAACTTGTATTAGTGTTACAACTCGCAAAATCGCAAATTGATAGCAATAAAAACCGTCAAGAGGCAAGCGTTTTTTTTTAAGAAAAGAAAATCAACATTCAGCCGATCGTGTGGCTGCCACATCACAATTATCACATTTACAATGAGATTAACACATCGACGCGTGTCACATGATATGGCAATTACGCATGTTGACAAGTTTTGATAATCCAGTTTGATTGACGATAGGGCGTGTCAGATAGTTAAGAAAGATTCCGATTGGATATTTTGTATAATCTATGAAAGTAGGCGTGACAATTTAAATTAACTCGATTCGGCACGTATGAAAAGCGATCGTTTTGTCTAAAAAGCATAATTTCATTTTGTTTTCTTTGATATTTGATTTGCAGAGATAAGCTTTTACGGTAATATGAAATGTTATCTGTTGATGATTGATGTAAATTCCAGTTTTTGTGGGATTTAAATATTAGACCATTCGCTGTTTGCGTTTATGCATTCGAATCCCGAAAAAATAAATGAAAAATATTCGGAAACTCTTCATTCATTGGGCTCTATTTAACATTCTAAGGAAAATACGGATAGAAAAGAAATATTTTCTGAGCTATATTGCACATTGCACAAGAAAATCTATTTTGTTGTCTGCAACAGCTTTCAAAGTAAAACAGTCTAAATATTTGCCATTTCTTCTTTTCCCGGTATGTTTCTCTCCTGTATCAAGGATCTACGCAAATTTTTATTTTTGTTTACCGAAACTTGATCATATTCTTCAGATTTCAAAATTTAGAAATCTTAAACTCCATTGTTAGGGGAAATGCTTGGTGAAATGGTTTAACCATCAAATCTAAAAATTACTTTTTTGAAAATGATCATCACCTCACTAAGCCAAGCCACTGCAAGACGATAAAATTTGGTTTTCTCCAAATTCAAAACTTTCACGGGCGACAATTTCAAGCAACGAAATTTTACATTTTGAAGTATTTAAGGATAAACAGATAGTGGGGGATTGAAGAAATTGAATTTCTTAATTTTCCTCAACTTTTTCCTATGCCCACTTGATCATTTTGTCCTTTTCCAAACAAGCCCAAGTTCCGAGTTACCCCCTTTTTTGTCATAGATCTCAACTGCTTACAATTTGGACTAGATCTCGTTTTAAGATTTAATTGTTTCCGAAGAAGACCCTTTTGCCAACTGTTGATTTTTGATTTGTTGTAAAGTTTCCTCATGTTCTTACACTCTGATGGCAATAAAATATATGCTTTTAAACCAAGTCTTGATATTTGATTGTTCCCTAAATGGATGGAAGAATTTCAGAAGAAAAGATCAAATTAAGGTTCTTTTCTTACACTTCTTTAATCATTCCTAAAGAAATAAATGCATTCTGCATTCAAAAAATCAATCAATAATACAAACATACATTACCATTCACATTTAGAACTATTCAAGAAACCAAATGTACGTAATAAAAATGGGATCAGTTGCTAAAGCTACAAATTTGATAAATTGATTATTTCATTATCCAACTTCATTTCTGTAAACAATTGTTATTTGCTGCGAAGGGTCAAATAGTTTGACATAATCCACGAAGTGTCCTGTGTGCGCTATCCCTTTGAATCACCGATTCTTATAAAAACACGACTAGATTGGCTGTGATTTATCCCTTTATCTCAGGAATGCAAAAAAATGAAGTTAAATTTCTTTGACCCTGTTTTGCTGATATTTTGGATACAACAATGTGCGATAGGAAATGAATGAAATACAGAATAAACGCATATACTTTAAAATGGCCACTCAATTTTATGACGTCACACCGATAATCCCGATAAAAGCTCGCGTTTGATAAAGTAGCACAGGTGAGATAAACGGTTTTTCGTGAATAACTAACTCAATTTTAGGTTTTTATTGGCGAAACTTGCAGTTTTGAATTATTTAAACCTCTGGCATTTCAGATAATACTAAATTAAATGGCATTTCCTATGTACTTTAAACTCACTAGGCCCCGCACCTCGGCTGTACGTAGTTATCGTGAAGTTGTTACGCATATTTTGGCACCTCCAATATAACACAGTAGTGCGCCATGTAGCTTACCCTTCTTACTTCTAAAACATGCAGGGTCTTAGAAAGGGACCCCATGGCATTTAACCCTTTCCCAAACAAGACCTGCTTTTGACGTCCCTAATAGAAAAGGCTTGAGAAAACATTGAAACAAAAGAAGAGTGCTGATAACCAGCAGTTTCTTCTTTTGTCTCAATATTTTCTGTGTCATATTTACACAAATTCTCTATTTTATAACTTCCATTTTGTCATTTGTGGTAGAATTTGAAGTAGATCACCCTAAAAATTTGTAGTGTGGGAAAGGGATAACCCTTTCCCAAATTTGTCTGTTCCAGTTTAGAGGAGTTACAGACAATAAAATGATTGTTATTTGGTGAAAGGAATGTGAACACTACAGCATGGAAAATATTGAGGCAAAAAGAGAAATTTCTTCTTTTGCCTCAATGTTTTCCAAAGCCATCTCTATCAGACTTGTCAAAACCAGATCTTTATTGGGAGAGGGTAAGACAAACAAGATTCCAGATCAGCATCTCCAAAATTGCATTCTGATCAGGGCCCAAACATAGATCAACAACCTCTTTTAAACAAAAAAGATACTCAGCCAATCGCGAAGGCTGGATCATCTTACCATGGATTAACATCATTTCTCTCGCAAATACTACATCTTTTCCGAGCCCCCAGTTGCTCTCCCATTTGGGCTTATATTCGGAAACGTACAACAACAGTTTTAACCCATTACAACACAGTGACTCCTTTTGACTCCCCATAAGATAATGGATTTTGAAAACATAGTGGAAAATGAAGAAATTGCTTGTGGCAAGCAATTTCTTCATTTACCACAATGTTTTCTATGTAAAAAGACCAAAAAATTCAAAATTTCATTCACTTGAAATTGTCGTCTGCATCATCTTTGATTTTGGACTAGTCTAAAAATTTGCCGTTTGGTAATGGGTTAACCCGTTCCCAGACCGACACATTTTAGACTTATCCCATTTGAAAGCTGCTGCTGAAGACGTGATAAAGAATTCTGTACATTTATTGAGTAAACGCGAATTATCAGCATTTTCTTCTTGTGTCTAAATGTTTTCATATGCGCTTTCTGTTAGGAACGTCAAAAGTGGATCATGTATGGGAAATTCTAAGCAGGGAAAGGCGGGGCTTATTTTACCGCTGTACTCGTTAATGGGAGATAATTCGATCGGAACAGCAATGAAAATCACGCAAGAGTGATATGCCCTTGGCATATTATCTCTCCACAAACGCAAACGTTGGGCTGTTCCGATTTGAAACTGATGTAGATGACAAAATGGATTCCAAGTTTTACCCCTTTGCTTTCCCACCATTGTTTTCACAAACCTCGTAATTTCGGACATTGAAAATGGATAAAATAACCCCGACCTAAACCACGGTGTATAATCACGTGACTTAGAATTTCCGATAATCTTCAATAACTTTGTCAATACTTGACCAATTTGAATTCAGTTTGAAGCAGAGAATGCAGAAAAATGTCAGGAATAACCTGAACGTGGTGGATTTTTGATTAATCAACAAATAGAAAAGTTATTGAAGATCAACCAAAATATTGGTTGATCTTCAATAACTTTTTTATCAGTTGATTTTTCAAAATTCCTTCAAATCTAACTAATGCTTAGCGTCTGCCCACATTCTTTGCTTCAAACCGAATTCAAATCGGTCTAGTATTTACAAAATTATCGAGGAATTGCTGAAAATATTGTATCACATGATTATCCACCGTGTAAACGGCTGACAATGTAGATTGTTCCCATTAGAAAGCTGCTGCGGGTGAGAGATGGCTGCTGATAAAGTTAGCATTTCTGTTCGGTATAGCACAGAACCGTACACATGGATGCAAAGGGAAAAAATGCTCATTATCAGCATTTTCTTCTTTCTTGGGAAAAATGTCAAATGTCAGAAAGCCTTTAATAACCAAGCTGTATTTTGGTTGATAGGTAAAATACTATTTTTCATATTTTTTTTTTTTCAATTAAATTGAGCAACTAGGACTCCTAATAATGTATCCATTGCATTGACCAAACCAGTATAACCCTTTCCCAAACAAGACCTGGTTTTGACGTCCCTACTAAACAGGCTTGGGAAAACATTGAAACAAAAGAAGAAACTGCTGATAATCAGCAGTTTCTCCTTTTGTCTCAATATTTCTCTGTGCAACATTTTACTCAAATCATGTCTTTATTATCATCAATTTTGTCCTCTGCAGCAGCTTTCAAATTGGACCACCCTAAAATTTTGTCGTTTGGTAATGGGTGACACAACATCCAATTTGAGCCTACAGCTGTGACCTAAACATGGTCAGGTGAGCCCTGGGGGGGAAATTAACCCATTACCAAACAGAATTTTTTAGACTTGTCCAAATTGAAAGAAGTTGCAGACAATAAATTAATTTGATAAGAATGAAATTTTACTTTTTTTGCTATTTTAGGTTTACGAAATGAGTTAAATGAAGAAATTGCTTGTTACAAGCATTTTTTTCATTTTCCCCCATGTTTTCAGATGCTTTTTCTTGAAGAGGTATAAATATTATGTGGATAAGGGTTTTAAAATAATCATTCTATATACATGAACTATAGAAGACAAAGAATCAACATAAAAATCCCATTTTATTTTCTCCCCTCAGTATAATATAATATAAATTTGACTCTCTGAATAATGGCTAATAAATAGTTCTATCACAAAATCTAAATACAATATCACAACATGATTTAACCATTTCCCACACAAGACCTGAAGACCTGGTTTTGACTTCCCAAATAGAAAAGGCTTGGGGAAAACATTGAGGCAAAAGGAGAATCTGTTGATAACCAGCAGTTTCTCCCTTTGCCTCGATATTTTCCATGCAATATTTTACATCAATCTGATTTCTATCAACCCTTATTTTGTCGTTTGTAGCAGCTTTCAAAATGGACCACCCTAAAATTTTGTTTGGGAAAGAGTTAATGGAACACACTGACAGGTGCATGTAACAAAACATCAGTTCAGCATTTTTTTTTTAAATATTATGTGACCCGACACGCTAAAACAGACATTATGGAAAGTCCATAAGGCGAACTTTCGAAAAACTTACCAGAATTTCCAAGCATCGAACAGGTGTCGGATTTGTAAAATGAACATATAAAAAGATAGGATAAACAATCTTGTTCAAGAAAATTACCTTAGAGTGAAAAGTTTCGGTCCTAGTCAGCCTGTGCAGACTGTACAGGCCGACTGGGGCCAATACTTTTCACACTTCCCTGAAGGTTCCTTTCAGCATCAATTCACTAATTCTTTCATTTTTTCATAATGACATTTAAGCACATTTATTCATGCGTAAGAAAACAGCCTATAATTAAGACAATGTAAGATTCAAGGACAAGTTGTTACAAATGATAAAATAGTAAACAAGGAAACATCTAGGGACACAAAATAGGACTAGAATCAGAAATAAAATTTAAAACCTTGAAATATAACAAGAGCACCAAAGTTGGTTTTTTTTAACATAAATGCATCAAAATCCTCCACAGATTGTGACTATCCCTGTAAATGCCATTGTCTTATAGGCCTTAACCCATTCCCACACAGCGACACCTTTTGACACCCCTCGAGAAAAATGCTTTTGAAAACATGGTGGATAATGAAGAGATTGCTTGTAAGAATCACATAGAAAATCTTTGAAGGATATAAAAATTTTTACCCCCATGGAAGCATGGAAAACATTGCGGAAAATGAAGAAATTGCTTGTGGCAAGCAATTTCTTCAATTCCCTCAATGTTTACACCCAAAAAATACCAAAACTGGTAAAGCATACTTCACTTAAAATTGTTGTCTGCAACATCTTTGAATTTGGATCAGTCTAAAATTTTGTCGTCTGGTTATGGGTTATTTATTTTGCATGTAGTATGGAGATAAAGCGAAGGTAAAGCCAACCAGTAGCAAATCCAAAATCAAAATACACTGTGGAAGAAACCTATGTTGGTTCTAATGCAAAACTCCTTTCAGAAACGAGAAAATGGCCTGCATTATCTCCCCTTTTCCTTATTTTCACCCTGTTCTATGATCAAACAATTTGCAAATCAGTACCTGGTTAATGAATACAAAACATTATGGGAACAGAAAATATTGATCAAAGTCATGCTTATTTTACACATTCTACTTTCATGGTTAAAGAATCATCTTTTGACCACCAGGTATTTTGTCGCCTTTTACTGCTTCTCTTCTAAATGGACTGGTCAGATTATTGTAACAAAAATATAATGCATATCAAAACATCATATAAGGAATGCACCTACATGTAAATAACAAGCAAAAAAGCTTCAGCATAAATAAGAGATCAAATAAAAATCAGCAAACACAACTCTCCGATATGGTAAAACGAATGGAACAAGATGTCATTGACTTTCTTCCAAAACAAATACAGTGCACTCCGTGTATAACGAGATCGCTGGGACATTGCTTGATGCCTCGTTATAGCCATGTCTCGCTAAAGCCGAATTGTAACAGAATGCTTGAAAATTCTTCACTTGCCCATGTCTACTTTCTCTTTCACCGGAAGTGAACTATGGCACATTTATAATCTCCTTTTTAGAGGGCATAAAGATAGATAACTCTTGATATTCTAATACACACCACTAAGAGTAACATACGAACATTATACTTTGCTGTTCATAAGTGGGCTAAAATACTAATGGTTATGTACATCATTAGCTATTTATTTGAAAAAAAGTTGTGATTTTTCATTGTCCTTGTGGAAAATCCCTTTTCTAATTTATTCATCATTTCAAATTTCAACTCCAAGGAAATAGCTTTCCCCTTTTAGTAATGTCTCCTGTATTTTCCAAATTCATCGCATATGGGCGATGTTGGAGCAAATGCTCATAACTCCAGATGGATTAAAGTTGGAGTTACAATGTTTTGCCATAACACTTAGTCGATATGACAATAGGTAGATCGGAACGTGTTAATCCCATAATTGATTGATAATTACCTTGAAATGTCAGATTGCCGACCGCACGCTTTAGGACCTAGTAAATAGGTGTGAAAAATACAGCCAGGGCTAGGGCAATGTTGTTTGCAGACGACGCGCTTTGTGACCAAACCTCGTTGATGTGTGAAAAATAGAGTTGGGACCAAGGAAATATGTACGCTATAGCCGATTTTTCGCCCAAACCAATCTCGTGTTAACCGATATAAAACAAAGGGAAAATAGAAGGGAAATGACAGGGACTTTGCACTGTACTCGTTATAGACGGTATCTCGTATTACCCGAACTCGTAATACGTGGAGTGCACTGTACAAGGTTTTTGAAGAAAAGTGACAATGCATAAAACTGAATTAAACAAGGTGTGTTTGTGAAACACAAATCATGCCCCCAAAATGGCTATTTTTCTAAAATTAATTATGACCTTGATTGATATTTGACCTTGACCTTCTACAGATAGATACATATAATTCAAAGATGATTACATACCCAATGTGAGGTTTGTATCTCAAATACTTTTGGGTTAATGGATGACAGACAGGCAGACATACAGACAGACAACTGTAAAACAATATGCCACTAATCTTTCGATACTGGGGCATTAAAATGTTGAAATAAAATCCATCTCTTGAATTTTATTCTGCATTTTTTTATTCATTATTACCAACTAGCAAACTCAGCTCAGAAAATAAGTAGCAAAATTTAAGACCACACAACTCTCCATTTCTCCAAATGCTTTCAAAACTATTATAATCATTGTGTGCTTTCATTTTTCACTCAGTATAGAAATCTGCTGTTTGTGAAAGAATGAAAATATCATAACAATATACTATCTCTCAAAATTGTCTAGATCTACTTTTTTCTTCAGTATATGTCCTAAACCATCTATAGCCAGGAATGTAACAGTCCCCGTGTCTGTCTGTATATATTGTACATGCGACAGCTTCATGGTAAACTCAGTGGGCGGGGTTTCCGATCCCAGTGGTTGAAAACATGTCTTTCATACGTTTTTCGAAGTTTGGTTAAAAATACATTTGAAAGCATTTAAGAAATGAAGAAAATGCTGATTATCAGCATTTTCTTCATTTCTCAAATGCTTTTAAAAGTCTCATAATCATAGATAAAGTGTACTTTCATTTTTCACTCAGTATCGAAAGTTGCTGTTTCGTAAAGGATAGACTATACCATAACTATCTACTACCTCTCAAAATTGTCTAAATCTACTTTCTTTTTCAGTATATGTCCTAAATCATCAATAGCCAGGAATGTCACAGTCCTCGTGTCTGTCGGTATATTTTGTACACGCGACAGCTTCATTGTAAACTCAGTGGGTGGGGTTTCCGACAGAAACTCCCAGTGGTGGAAGACGAGGCCCTCTGGTTCTGTACGTAGTTCAACCAACCGTAAACCGTTACACGACTTGATGCAAGACCTGCAAGGAAATAACAAACTTTCTTTGCAAAATTTTATGAAAATTTCACAAACAAAGTTTAGTTTTGGCATGCCTGTTGAATCTGCTGTACAAATGTTATCTGAATTAATCAACTAGTATAATGGGGTAAATTAAAGACATACAGAGGGTCAAACGAAATGATTCATATTGCATAATATTGGAATAAATTACTTTAAACAATTCAACCATTTCAGAATTATTGTGTAAAGCTGGTGGACCTAACCATGTGTTCCAGGTGTGGTATTTCTCACATCAGTACAAACAAGACAAGAGTTTGAGTTTATTGGGGTTTTACGCCGTTTTCAACTGCCAGGGTCATATCGCGGCGGCTGGAGCACCTACCCATGGATTCCTGTTATTTCTCAAACCAGTACTACCATAACACCCTTACCGAACCTCCAGCTGCTCGCCCACTTAGGTTAACGATTTCAAACCCATTGGTGGGTGACAATTTTGTCAGAAAGGGTATTAGCCGCAGCCGGGTATAGAACTCAGGACCTCTCGAATGAGGGTCAGATGCGCTACAAACAAGACAAGAGCCATCATAGACGGATTATGCTCCCCAAATAAGTGTTTGTCACAAAATAAAAACTATCATACATTAAGCCCCATTTTCCCATGACAGCTTTTTTGTACACACATTATTTATAGAATATGGTCTAGAACATCCTATTTATTACATGAGTACAAAATTTCATTAAATTCTGCCCACTAGATGAAGAGAAATAAGAGAAAAACTCATTTTCACACTAAGGCCCCTTTTTCCATGACGCAGCCTTAAATTTACAAACGGAGAAAAAGGTCCCTAGGTGTTAAGCCAGGGAGTTCACATGTGAAGTTTCATTGAATTTGATCCAAGGATTGCTGAGATGTGGACGGACGGACGGACAGCATGGTGACTATATGCTCCCCCGGGGAGCATAACAACATCCAATCTCAGCCACCGATAGCCCATCTTATTTGGATGATTCATAAACAGTCATCCATTAGTAAGGGACAAATCACTAAAGGTGATCCCCAACCCCCCCCCCCCCCCACCCCCAATACATTTGTCCAGAAAAGCATTTTTGTTGAAAACAAAGGGTAATAACTCACAAAATAAGCAAGGTTGAGTTATGCTCCATGTACACTGCACTTCGCCGTAGTGAGATATATCTATCCATGAAGTTTCACAAGCTACTTTACTTTCAGAGATTTGCGGACAAATTTTTTGTACACAGACAGACAGACAGGCTGATTCTAGTATACCCCCAAAAGCATTCATTTTGTGGGGGTATAATTGATTGTGACAAGCTATTTCTTCATTTCCCACAATGATTTCTCAAGCCTTTGTCTTGAAAGGCAAAAAAAGGCGTCTTAATGTGAGAATGGGTTAAAAAAAGTAAAGAGAAGAATTGAGCCACTTACTCTGATAAAGAGAGATGTTTTCTGGATTCTGATTTGGTATGTTTGTTAAACCATCTGAAATTACAAGATTTGATTGAAAATGAAAAACAAGAGGACCATGATGGTCCTATATCGCTCACCTGAAACAAAATGATATTAGGCACAGTTTTGTTCAATTCAATTAATATTTATGACTTTAAGACTGAAAACAAACTTATGGTCAATAACATTGTGTCAAGTTTTGTTCTGATTAATAACTATTTGTGATTGTGCGGATAAAAGTTGAAGGGCAGATCATCCGAGATAAAATGCTAGAGTGTAAACAATGTCAAAAGTAGCTATTTTTTACATTCAAGGGCAGATAACTCCAGAGTTTACAGTCCGATCTGACCCAAAATCACACTCATCTGAGATCTTATGGTCACCAACATTTTGTTTAACTTTTGTATTGATTAGTCAATATTTGTAGATGCTAGAGTGTAAACAAGGTCAAAAGTAGCTATTTTTTACATTCAAGGGCAGATAACTCCTGACTTTCCGGTCCGATCTGACCCAAAATCGAACTCAGCCGAGAGCTTAAGGTCATACATGTTTTGACCAAGTTTGGTCAAGATTGGCTTATATTTGTAGATGCTAGAGTGTAAACACCAAATTGTTGACAGACGGACGGACAGACATACAGACGGACGGACGGACAACGGACAAAAAGCGATCACAATAGCTCACCTTGAGCACTTCGTGCTCAGGTGAGCTAACAAGTTGCTTGACAAAAATCATCTGCTTTTAAATGAAATCAATTTGGGTTTGTTTTTTTTTTTCAATAATAAAATGCATGACAAATCAATTTTAAGTATTTCAATAAATTTCTACATGATATGATTATCTGTTATCTAACCTATTACCAGAAAGCAAAATTTTTTGACAGTTCCAATTTAAAAGATGTTGCAGAAGACAATTTCAATTTGGTAACATCTTAAAAATCTTTGTATTTTGGGTAGGACAACATTACAGATAATGAAGAAATTGCTTGTCATTTTCCACAATGTTTTCCCAAGCCTTTTTCTTGGGGGCGTCAATAAGCGTCTCTTTGTGGGAATGGGTTAGATGAAATGATTCAGTATTCTGATATGGCATACAAGCTGACAAATTTACAATAACATTATGCTGACAGAGACCAATGTGTGACCTGAAAAAGCCACCTTGCAATTTGGAAAGTCTAGTTAACTAGAAAGACATGAAGGTCTTGAGTCGCTCCACAGGCCTCACTTTCTTTTAATATTTAATCCAAGTTTTGACTAGAAATTTCAATGCCTGTGGTTCTTACAGCAAAAACAAAGTAAAAAGCAGCAATCATGTGGTCAAAGCAAAAAGAAAGTAAATGATTGACTAAATTTTTGGGGATGTTAGAGCGATAATAAAATTGAAAACTGTGATTTTGCCAAATTCAAGGACACATAGTTCAGTATGTAAGTTTATAATCACGCCGAAAATTAAACTCATGCAAGATCTTATAGTCACCATCATTCTGTTTAAATTTTGTCTATATTAGTCAATACTAATGGCTGCAAGAGTGAAACAAGAGGACCATGATGGTCCTATATCGCTCACCTGAACCAAAATGATATGAGCAACTCTTTTGTTCAATTCAATTAATATTTATGACTTTAAGACTGAGAACGAACTTATGGTCAATAGCATTGTGAAAATCAAACTTATACAAGATCTTATGGTGCCCAACTGTGAACATTGTGTCCAAGTTTTGTCTTGATTGATAAATAATTGTAGATTCTAGAGTATAAACAGGCTCGAAAGCAGCCGAAAACAGCAGTTTTTTCAAATTCAAGGGCACATAACACTCAACTTCCTGATCAGATCAGACTGAAAATCAAACTCATCTGAGATCTTATGGTCCCAAACATTGTGTCCAAGTTTTGTCTTTATCAATTAATAATTGTAGATTCTAAAGTGCAAACAAGGTCGAAAACAGCGGAAAATGGCAATTTTATCAAATTCAAGGGCACATTACTCTCGTCTTTCCGGTCAGATCAGACTGTAAATCAAACTTATCAGAGATATTATGGTCTCCAACATTGTGTCCAAAATTTGTATTGATTGATAAATAATTGTAGATTCTAGAGTGTAAACAAGGTCAAAAACAGTCGAAAACGGCAATTTTGTCAAGTTCAAGGGCACATAACTCTGGACTTTCTGATAAGATCAGACTGAAAATCTAGCTCATCCGAGATCTTATGATTCCAAACATTGTGTCCAAGTTTTGTCTTCATTAATTAATAATTGTAGTTTCTAGAGTGTTAACAAGGTCAAAACAAGCCGAAAATGGCAATTTTGTCAAATTCAAGGGCATGTAACTCTGGACTTTCTGTTCAGATCAGACTGAAAATTACACTCATCCAATATCTTATGGTCCCCAACATTGTGTCCAAATTTTGTCTTGTTTGATTAATAATAGTAGATTCTAGAGTGTAAACAAGGTCGAAAACTGCCGAAAATGGCAATTTTGTCGATTTCAAGGGCACATAACTCTCGTTTTTCTAGTCAGATCAGACTGAAAATCGAACTCATCCGAGATCTTATGGTCTCCAACATCATTTCCAAGTTTTGTCTTGATTGATCAATAATTGTAGATGCTAGAGTGTTAACAAGGTCAAAACTAGCTATTTTTTACGTTCAAGGGCAAATAACTCCAGACTTCCAGGTCCGATCAGGCCCATAATCGAACTCATCCGAGAACTTATGACCATACTTGCTTTGACCAAGTTTGATTAAGATTGGCCAACTTTTGTGGATGCTAGAGTGTTAACACCAAATTGTTGACAGACGGACAGACGGACAGACGGACGGACGGACAGACAGACGGACGGACGACGGACATTGAGTGACCACAATAGCTCACCTTGAGCACTTCGTGCTCAGGTGAGCTAAAAAGTGTTGAAAACTGAAATTTTGTCAATTTCAAGGGCACATAACTCAAAATTGTAACAGCGTCATCATGCTGAAAATTACACATAAGCAAGATCTTGTTGTCAACAAGATTCTTTCCAAGTATCATCTTAATTGGTTAACATTTGTGGTTGTTAGAGTGAAAACAAAGTTGAACATGGCAATTTTGTCAAATTCAAGGGCACATAACTCATGATTCATGATTCCGTTCAAGCTGAAAATTACACTCAGGCAGGATATAATGCTTATATATATTGTCCAAGTTTTGTCTTGATTGGTCAATATTTGTAGATTTTAGAGTAAAAACAAAGTCAAAACCAGCTATTTTTGACATTCAAGGGCAGATAACTCATGTTATTCTGGTTCAATCCAAATTCTTTGAAGGAACCTGAGAGAGGGTCACCCAAGAATCATTCCTGTGAAGTTTGGTTGAAATCCATCCATTAGTTTTTGAGAAGAAGATTTTTAAAGAAAAGGTTTACAATCGCACGCACGGACGCACGGACGCACGGACGCACGACAGACACACCGCTATGACAATAGCCTGTTGGCCTAAAAGGCCAGTGGAGCTAAAAACAAGATGTGTTTGTGAAACAAAAATGCCCTCAAAAAGGCAGATGTTAAGTTCGATGTTACGTTTTCACAATAACAGACGGACAGACACATAGACATTGGTAAAACATTATGCCCCCAATCTTTAAATACAGAGGCATAAAAATATCCTTACCTATGAAATCTGAGTAAGACAGCTGATGATCTGTACCAGTGTGCCCCATCATCTATATACTGTATGTTGGGTAAACATAGTTCTGTAGGGGAGTTAGGACAACACAAGTAGATGACTCACCTATGAAATCTGAGTAAGACAGCTGATGATCTGTACCAATGTGCCCCATCATCTATATACTGTATGTTGGGTAAACACAGTTCTGTAGGGGAGTTAGGACAACACAAGTAGGGACTTACCTATGAAATCTAAGTAAGACAGCTGATGATCTGTACCAATGTGCCCCATCATCTATATACTGTATGTTGGGTAAACACAGTTCTGTAGGGGAGTTAGGACAACACAAGTAGATGACTCACCTATGAAATCTGAGTAACATAGCTGATGACCTGTACCAATGTGCCCCATCATCTATATACTGTATGTTGGGTAAACACAGTTCTGTAGGGGAGTTAGGACAACACAAGTAGATGACTCACCTATGAAATCTGAGTAACATAGCTGATGACCTGTACCAATGTGCCCCATCATCTATATACTGTATGTTGGGTAAACACAGTTCTGTAGGGGAGTTAGGACAACACAAGTAGATGACTCACCTATGAAATCTGAGTAGTACAGCTGATGATCTGTACCAATGTGCCCCATCATCTATATACTGTATGTTGGGTAGACACAGTTCTGTAGGGGAGTTAGGACAACACAAGTAGATGACTCACCTATGAAATCTGAGTAAGACAGCTGATGACCTGTACCAATGTGCCCCATCATCTATATACTGTATGTTGGGTAAACACAGTTCTGTAGGGGAGTTAGGACAACACAAGTAGATGACTTACCTATGAAATCTGAGTAAGACAGCTGATGATCTGTACCAATGTGCTCCATCATCTATATACTGTATGTTGGGTAGACAGAGTTCTGTAGGGGAGTAAGGACAACACAAGTAGATGACTTACCTATGAAATCTGAGTAAGACAGCTGATGACCTGTACCAGTGTGCTCCATCATCTATATACTGTATGTTGGGTAAACACAGTTCTGTAGGGGAGTTAGGACAACACAAGTAGATGACTTACCTATGAAATCTGAGTAAGACAGCTGATGACCTGTACCAATGTGCCCCATCATCTATATACTGTATGTTGGGTAAACATAGTTCTGTAGGAGAGTTAGGACAACACAAGTAGATGACTCACCTATGAAATCTGAGTAAGACAGCTGATGATCTGTACCAGTGTGCCCCATCATCTATATACTGTATGTTGGGTAAACATAGTTCTGTAGGGGAGTTAGGACAACACAAGTAGATGACTCACCTATGAAATCTGAGTAAGACAGCTGATGACCTGTACCAATGTGCCCCATCATCTATATACTGTATGTTGGGTAAACACAGTTCTGTAGGGGAGTTAGGACAACACAAGTAGATGACTCACCTATGAAATCTGAGTAAGACAGCTGATGACCTGTACCAGTGTGCCCCATCATCTATATACTGTATGTTGGGTAAACACAGTTCTGTAGGGGAGTTAGGACAACACAAGTAGATGACTTACCTATGAAATCTGAGTAAGACAGCTGATGATCTGTACCAGTGTGCCCCGTCATCTATATACTGTATGTTGGGTAAACACAGTTCTGTAGGAGAGTTAGGACAACACAAGTAGATGACTCACCTATGAAATCTGAGTAAGACAGCTGATGACCTGTACCAGTGTGCTCCATCATCTATATACTGTATGTTGGGTAAACACAGTTCTGTAGGGGAGTAAGGACAACACAAGTAGATGACTTACCTATGAAATCTGAGTAAGACAGCTGATGACCTGTACCAATGTGCCCCATCATCTATATACTGTATGTTGGGTGAACACAGTTCAGTAGGAGAGTTAGGACAACACAAGTAGATGACTTACCTATGAAATCTGAGTAAGACAGCTGATGATCTGTACCAATGTGCCCCGTCATCTATATACTGTATGTTGGGTAAACACAGTTCTGTAGGGGAGTTAGGACAACACAAGTAGATGACTCACCTATGAAATCTGAGTAGTACAGCTGATGACCTGTACCAATGTGCCCCATCATCTATATACTGTATGTTGGGTTAACACAGTTCTGTAGGAGAGTTAGGACAACACAAGTAGGGACTCACCTATGAAATCTGAGTAAGACAGCTGATGATCTGTACCAATGTGCCCCATCATCTATATACTGTATGTTGGGTAAACACAGTTCTGTCAGAGAGTTAGGACAACACAAGTAGATGACGTACCTATGAAATCTGAGTAAGACAGCTGATGATCTGTACCAATGTGCCCCATCATCTATATACTGTATGTTGGGTTAACACAGTTCTGTAGGAGAGTTAGGACAACACAAGTAGGGACTCACCTATGAAATCTGAGTAAGACAGCTGATGATCTGTACCAATGTGCCCCATCATCTATATACTGTATGTTGGGTAAACACAGTTCTGTCAGAGAGTTAGGACAACACAAGTAGATGACTTACCTATGAAATCTGAGTAACATAGCTGATGATCTGTACCAGTGTGCCCCATCATCTATATACTGTATGTTGGGTAAACACAGTTCTGTAGGGGAGTTAGGACAACACAAGTAGATGACTTACCTATGGAATCTGAGTAACATAGCTGATGACCTGTACCAATGTGCCCCATCAGCTTTATACTGTATGTTGGGTAGACACAGTTCTGTAGGGGAGTTAGGACAACACAAGTAGATGACTTACCTATGAAATCTGAGTAGAACAGCTGATGATCTGTACCAATGTGCCCCATCATCTATATACTGTATGTTGGGTAAACACAGTCCTGTAGGGGAGTTAGGACAACACAAGTAGATGACTTACCTATGAAATCTGAGTAATACAGCTGATGATCTGTACCAATGTGCTCCATCATCTATATACTGTATGTTGGGTAAACACAGTTCTGTAGGGGAGTTAGGACAACACAAGTAGATGACTTACCTATGAAATCTGAGTAACATAGCTGATGATCTGTACCAGTGTGCCCCATCATCTATATACTGTATGTTGGGTAAACACAGTTCTGTAGGGGAGTTAGGACAACACAAGTAGATGACTTACCTATGAAATCTGAGTAGTACAGCTGATGATCTGTACCAATGTGCCCCATCATCTATATACTGTATGTTGGGTAAACACAGTTCTGTAGGGGAGTTAGGACAACACAAGTAGATGACATACCTATGAAATCTGAGTAGTACAGCTGATGATCTGTACCAATGTGCCCCATCATCTATATACTGTATGTTGGGTAAACACAGTTCTGTAGGAGAGTTAGGACAACACAAGTAGGGACTCACCTATGAAATCTGAGTAATACAGCTGATGATCTGTACCAATGTGCCCCATCATCTATATACTGTATGTTGGGTTAACACAGTTCTGTAGGAGAGTTAGGACAACACAAGTAGAAGACTCACCTATGAAATCTGAGTAAGACAGCTGATGATCTGTACCAATGTGCCCCATCATCTATATACTGTATGTTGGGTAAACACAGTTCTGTAGGAGAGTTTGGACAACACAAGTAGGGACTCACCTATGAAATCTGAGTAGTACAGCTGATGATCTGTACCAATGTGCCCCATCATCTATATACTGTATGTTGGGTAAACACAGTTCTGTAGGAGAGTTAGGACAACACAAGTAGATGACTTACCTATGAAATCTGAGTAACACAGCTGATGACCTGTACCAATGTGCCCCATCATCTATATACTGTATATTGGGTAAACACAGTTCTGTAGGGGAGTTAGGACAACACAAGTAGATGACTTACCTATGAAATCTGAGTAACACAGCTGATGATCTGTACCAATGTGCCCCATCATCTATATACTGTATGTTGGGTAAACACAGTTCTGTAGGGGAGTTAGGACAACACAAGTAGGGACTCACCTATGAAATCTAAGTAATACAGCTGATGACCTGTACCAATGTGCCCCATCATCTATATACTGTATGTTGGGTAGACACAGTTCTGTAGGGGAGTTAGGACAACACAAGTAGATGACTTACCTATGAAATCTAAGTAATACAGCTGATGATCTGTACCAATGTGCCCCATCATCTATATACTGTATGTTGGGTAAACACAGTTCTGTAGGAGAGTTAGGACAACACAAGTAGATGACTTACCTATGAAATCTGAGTAGTACAGCTGATGATCTGTACCAATGTGCCCCATCATCTATATACTGTATGTTGGGTAAACACAGTTCTGTAGGGGAGTTAGGACAACACAAGTAGATGACATACCTATGAAATCTGAGTAGTACAGCTGATGATCTGTACCAATGTGCCCCATCATCTATATACTGTATGTTGGGTAAACACAGTTCTGTAGGAGTTAGGACAACACAAGTAGGGACTCACCTATGAAATCTGAGTAGTACAGCTGATGACCTGTACCAGTGTGCCCCATCATCTATATACTGTATGTTGGGTAGACACAGTTCTGTAGGAGAGTTAGGACAACACAAGTAGGGACTCACCTATGAAATCTGAGTAGTACAGCTGATGACCTGTACCAGTGTGCCCCATCATCTATATACTGTATGTTGGGTAGACACAGTTCTGTAGGAGAGTTAGGACAACACAAGTAGGGACTCACCTATGAAATCTGAGTAGTACAGCTGATGATCTGTACCAGTGTGCCCCGTCATCTATATACTGTATGTTGGGTAAACACAGTTCTGTAGGGGAGTTAGGACAACACAAGTAGATGACTTACCTATGAAATCTGAGTAATACAGCAGATGATCTGTACCAATGTGCCCCATCATCTATATACTGTATGTTGGGTAAACACAGTTCTGTAGGAGAGTTAGGACAACACAAGTAGATGACTTACCTATGAAATCTGAGTAATACAGCTGATGATCTGTACCAATGTGCCCCATCATCTATATACTGTATGTTGGGTAAACACAGTTCTGTAGGAGAGTTAGGACAACACAAGTAGATGACTTACCTATGAAATCTGAGTAACATAGCTGATGATCTGTACCAGTGTGCCCCATCATCTATATACTGTATGTTGGGTAAACACAGTTCTGTAGGAGAGTTAGGACAACACAAGTAGATGACTCACCTATGAAATCTGAGTAATACAGCTGATGATCTGTACCAGTGTGCCCCATCATCTATATACTGTATGTTGGGTAAACACAATTCTGTAGGGGAGTTAGGACAACACAAGTAGATGACATACCTATGAAATCTGAGTAATACAGCTGATGATCTGTACCAATGTGCCCCGTCATCTATATACTGTATGTTGGGTAAACACAGTTCTGTAGGAGAGTTAGGACAACACAAGTAGATGACTTACCTATGAAATCTGAGTAGTACAGCTGATGATCTGTACCAATGTGCCCCATCATCTATATACTGTATGTTGGGTAAACACAGTTCTGTAGGGGAGTTAGGACAACACAAGTAGATGACTTACCTATGAAATCTGAGTAACACAGCTGATGATCTGTACCAATGTGCCCCATCATCTATATACTGTATGTTGGGTAAACACAGTTCTGTAGGAGAGTTAGGACAACACAAGTAGATGACTCACCTATGAAATCTGAGTAATACAGCTGATGATCTGTACCAATGTGCCCCATCATCTATATACTGTATGTTGGGTAAACACAGTTCTGTAGGAGAGTTAGGACAACACAAGTAGATGACTTACCTATGAAATCTGAGTAATACAGCAGATGATCTGTACCAATGTGCCCCATCATCTATATACTGTATGTTGGGTAAACACAGTTCTGTAGGGGAGTTAGGACAACACAAGTAGATGACTTACCTATGAAATCTGAGTAATACAGCAGATGATCTGTACCAATGTGCCCCATCATCTATATACTGTATGTTGGGTAAACACAGTTCTGTAGGAGAGTTAGGACAACACAAGTAGATGACTTACCTATGAAATCTGAGTAATACAGCAGATGATCTGTACCAATGTGCCCCATCATCTATATACTGTATGTTGGGTAAACACAGTTCTGTAGGGGAGTTAGGACAACACAAGTAGATGACTCACCTATGAAATCTAAGTAATACAGCTGATGACCTGTACCAATGTGCCCCATCATCTATATACTGTATGTTGGGTAAACACAATTCTGTAGGGGAGTTAGGCAATCTAGATGGAACAACACGAGTAGGGGACTGGGAACTGTGGGATATGGTACTCGAGTTGGAACTATTACTCAAATGTCTCTCTATAAATATAGATAGGAATTGAGTACAAAAGAAGTACATGACATAGAAATGTGTGATACTGTACTAAAGATAGAACTTCAGTCAGTAATCAGTGTTTTTCTTCTTTTCTCTTGTTTTTTTCCCATTTTGTCAAAAATAAGAATTTTTAGGAAAGGGTTAAAACATATCTCATATTGAATCTGTTTTATCAATTCATTGGGGTTAAATCCAGCATTCAAATAATTTCCAAAGATACATGGTGCGCCTAACCAAGCGTTCCTGGCATTTGTCAAACTATTTTGAACTGTTAATACAATATCTTCCGAGTAATAGGAGGCTTCCAATGCTCATCATCTGTATCCACAGCATCCATTGGCCAGAGACAAATACATAATGTCAAAAGGATATTTGTCAAAATAGGATATTTGTCAAAACAGGATTAACCTATTTCTACACAGTGTCTTTTTGATGCCCCTGCAGAAAAAAGCTACGGAAAACATAGTGGAAAATAAGGAAATTGCTTGTGACAAGCAATTTCTTCATTTCCCACATTGTTTTCAAATATTTTTTCAAAATTTCATTATCTTGAAACATTCATCAGCAAACACTTTTCAAATTGGATCAGTCCAAACTTTTTCCATCCTTCAACTGATATTTAAAGACAACTTAGAAATCAGGGGCCCGTATCATCAACGATCTTCCGACCACGTTTTTGTGTAAACTGTGTAAGAAGCCATCTGATTCCATGAGAAATCAGATTGCCCCAATTGGGTTTATTATTACTAGTACATTGCGCAAAAATTAAGCGTACGACTGTTGATGATACAGGCCCCTAGACTTGTCCCCTGTGATATCCAACATTACCTCTTCTACAATGTCGTGACAACAGTTGTCCTGATTCTCCAAGCGTAACCTCGGTAACTGTTTCATAACTATTATCTTTGGTTATGGTCTGATGAGTTTGGCTGCCATCATAATTTTTGACGCTGATGCTGACCGTCTGCTGCTGTGGGAGTGGCTTAAAGCCAGGCTCCACCTTAAATACCACAGGGGGCGGAGCTATGTAAATATTGCTGCTGTTACTGTTTCTTCTGGAAAATGGCTGGAATAAAAGAGCAGACCTTTCTAATTTGCTGCAGACAAGTGCTAGGCGAAAATAATAAAACGTTTCTAATCATGCAACTTGGATATAGCAATTCCAAATCCTTCAATGATACATGAAATAAGATTATGTTTTGGTTCAAACAAAGCAAAAATATCTAATAACTTCAAGTTTTTCATATCATTTTAATGCCAATTTTGATATTTTCATAGCAGAAGTAATGCATAATGTCTATGATAAGCAAGTTTATTTTAAACTAGTCTGCTGCACAGAGAATGAAAATGACAAGAATACGATCACACTGATTATATGTGAAGGTATTTGTTTATGTCATCAGCAAGAATCCTTACCCAGCGTAAGAAACGATAGTGATTTGTCTGTGGGACAAACTACTATTTGTTTTTAGTTCATCTATTTGTCAATAAATTCCATACATAGACATTGATTTTGTCTTCTCTATGAATGAAATAACCCTTTCCAAAACAGACAAAACGAAACAAAATACTCCAAATCTATTGAATGCAGCAAATAAACAGTTAATCCTCCCAAACAGCTAAATTTGACCATAGTACAACTTGAAAGTTACTTCAGACAACAATAGTGATGTTGAATACGGTAGAATTCCTGTACAAAATAGCACAGAAAATATTGAGACAAAAGGAGAAATTGCTGATTATCAGCAATTTCTTCTTTTGCCTCAATGTTTTCCAAAGCCTTTTCTAATAAGGCCCTGGTTTCTCGAAAAAACTTGAGTACATACTCATTAGTACATGCTCAACTTCAATGGAACACTCTGCAACATTGAAGGGTATTTCGATCGAAGTTAATGTGGATTTCATGTGATTTTAGTACAGTGGTCAGATTTGAGCCTGAGAACATTATAACTTAAATATTTACGAGAAACCAGGGCCAGGTCTTGTTTGGGAAAGGGTTAAGATAGATGAAGATCAGACTGATTCAGCATGACAAGGGTTAACCCTTTCGTAACTCTTTCCCAAACAAGACCAGGCCCCGGTTTCTCGAAAAAACTTAAGTATATGCTCATGAGAACTTGCTCAACTTCAAAGGAATACTCTCTTATGTTGAAGGGTATTCGATTGAAGTTCACGTGGACTTCGTGCGATTTGAGCACGGTGCTCAGATTTGAGCATGAGAACGAACTTAAGTTTTTTCGAGAAACCGGGGTCAGGTTTTGACGTCCCTGATAGAAAAGACATGGAAAAATATTTAGACAAAAGAAGAAACTGCAGATAACCAGCAGTTTCTCCTTTTGCCTCAATATTTTCTATGCTTTATTTTACACAAATCTTTACTTAAATAACACAAATTCTGAGTGTAACTGTCTCAATTTCTGTCTTTTGGGAAAGGGTTAAACAAACGCTGGATTTAACTTTGTGAATAGAAAAGCTTGGGAATGCAATAAGTCAAAAGAAGAAAATGCTAATAACAATAATTTTCTTCTTTTGTCTAAATATTTTCTTTGATATATTGTACTCATATCATTATCTATGTCCATTTTCTCATCTACAGCAGCTTTAACATTGGAAAATTCTAAATTCTTGATGTTTGAGATAGAGTTCACTCTTTCCAAAACAGCAAAATATTAGGGCGGTCATATTAAAAGCTGTCGTACATGACAAAATTAATGTTAAAAAGTCAGAGATTTATTGTACAACATAGCACAGAAAACATTGAGACAAA
This sequence comes from Fragum sueziense, assembly GCA_963680895.1. Taxonomy (NCBI): domain Eukaryota; kingdom Metazoa; phylum Mollusca; class Bivalvia; order Cardiida; family Cardiidae; genus Fragum; species Fragum sueziense. The sequence goes on from OY804603.1 coordinate 48,482,523, forward strand.
AGGAGAAACTGCTGGTTATCAGCAGTTTCTTCTTTTGTCTCAATGTTTTCCCAAGCCATTTCTTTTAAGAACGTCAAAACTAGGTCTTGTTTGGGAAAGGATTAATCATCTGTTTATGGAATCTATTTGTCAATAAAGTTCCTAGATAGGCATTAGGCTGTCTGTTTTAAGGAAATTCCTAGAATCAACAACACAGACTGAAATATCTGCTGTCTAGCTCATGTTGTAAATCTTTTATAACATGCAATTCAGTTACCATGGAAACAAATAAAGTCTCTGAAAGAAGTTTTAATGATTCCATTAAAATTGAAATTGCTAACTGATGGAATGTCAGCAAGGTCATTTCTTTCCTGTTTAATTTCTGAAAAATATTTTGATTTGACCAACACTTGCCCTCTTTTTAACGATATTTCAGACTTCAAGAATTCATAATGACAATAATGTCCATTTTACAGTCATTTTTCTCAACAGAGTTTTGGACTAGATCTGTAGGCAGACTGGTCATTTGTCACAAACTTTATCAAAGGGCTTAAATCTTCGTTTTCATGGACCTGGCAATGGGGAAAAAGTTTGTCTTTTAACAAATGAAAAATCAGATTGATTAGCAATTTTTTTCTTAAGACAGTTTTTTTTCACACCAACTTACCCGTCTGAAGGGGCTCCCATAGCAGACATCTTTATATCTCCTGGCACTGTGTTCTAGCACCAGATTCTCTGTTTGACCTTCACCTTTATCTATGGATGACCCCCTCAACGACCGGTCATGGTTGCTATAGCGATGATCGCTGTTACCATGGTCACCGTTGCTATGGTTTGATGGTGACCTTGACCTCTGTACTATGAACACTTTATGAAGGTCATCAAAGCCTCTAGCCATGATCCCTGAGGGTGTGTGAGCGAGATCAAATGTGTGACCTAGCTCATGGAGGGAAGCACCTAGACCGGTCGCGTAGTTCGCCCAGTAATATTCTCTGAAAATAGTAATTACCTATTTTCTCAAATGGCTAAAATTGGGCTGTTCAAATTTGAATGTTGATTCAGAGGACCAAATGGATTTTCATAAAGAAAAGCTGATTGAATGGGTTTTAACTTTTCTTTAGACTACTTTAGTCATATTGCAACATCTTCGCTAGCCAAGGTTGAACCCACCTATTTTTGTATTCACCCTTGGCAGATTTAGTCCGATTTTCTTGAAATCGCGAAGCGCCGCCTAGCGGGTTGTCCTGCTGGTTGTTTACGTTATTTCGTCCATTTTTGATGACGTCATTAACACGCATTGTCTTTCGCGTCATACGTCATGCGGATAAGGTAAAAGTGAGCTGCTTTTTTAGTCGAAAATATAAGAATATGTCGATTAAAGATAGGGAATTCCTGTCTATTGCAGTGAAATTCTTAGGAAAAATCGCCCATCTTCGCATTTTTGAGTTGCAAATGCAATGCTTTTTCCCGCCCGTTGTCATGAATTGGTTACTCATAACAAATGTATCAGTCGACAATCTAATTGGTTCCAGCGAAACCTCCCTGGAACCAATGAAAACGCTTTCCAGGACACCAAGAAAATCGGACAAAATACGCCAAGGGTGAATACAGAAACAACGTTACGTCGTAGATGTCACCCTTGGCTTGCAAAGATGATATTGCAATGGCTGAAACAACTAACCATGGATTCAGTATTGTACTATCAAAGCATCCTTTCTGAGCCTCCAACTGCCCACCAACACAGGTTTAGAGTTATCCAAACATCAATAGAAAACAAAACGTCAGAAAGGATGTTTGGCATGACAGTAGGGAATAAAATTGAAAAAGATAAGTCTTGAGTGCAAAACAACACAGAAAATATCAAAGCAATTGATCAGTCAAAAGTTAAATTGTATTGGAAAGGGTGTATAAAAGCATTAGGTCAATGATATTAGATCTAACATGAAACATACAGTCTACAAAATCAATATGGATGATTGATAGAGAAGTGCAGTGTCTGCACAAAGACAGTGACATTTTGTTTGATAGATTTTTCCTTATCCCTTTCCCAAACAGTTTTGATGTATCTTTTAGAAAAGACTTGGGAAAACATCTAAGCAAAAGAAGAAACAGCTGATAAAAAAGTACTGAGCTGTTTCTCTTTTTGCTTTTTTTTGCCACAGTATTTACCAAGCTGTTGTACACAATTAAGCCATTACCACACAATGACTCTTTTTGACTCCTTACAAGGGCATGGCTTTTGAAAACATTGTGGAAAATAACGAAATTGCTTCTGACAAGCAATTTCTTGCAATTTCTTCATTTCCCACAATATTTTCTATACAAAAAGACCAAAAAGTGCCAAACTTCATTCAATTTAAATTGTTGTCTGCAACATCTTTGAATTTGGACAACTCGGAAATTTTGCCGTCTGGTAACCCATTACCAAATGACAAGTTGACAACATTTTAGGGGCATCCAAATTCAAAGATGCTGCAGACAACAATTCCAAGGGAATGAAATTTATTTATTTTTTATCTTTTTGGGTAGAAAACATTGTGGGCAATGAAGAAATTGCTTGTCACAAGCAATTTCTTCATTTTCCACGATGTTTTCCTAAGCCATTATCTCGTAGGGAGTCAAAAAGAGTCACTGTGTGGGATTGGGTTTTAATTTCTTTGTTAACATCCACTATGTCGTCTGCAACATCTTCTAAATAGAAATGCCCCCAGATTTTGTCGTTTGGGAAATGGTTAAACTAATCATCATCAACAGATCAACAACAATACCCACCTGTATGCACTATCATCCATGTATTTTAACCTGTCTATTTTCCTGGTGTCAGTAAATCTGGAGTACAATTCTTCCACACTAGATGCCCATGTATGTAAGTTACCAGTGCCAAATAACGCTAAACCACCACCCCCTACAGACAGAAAAACACGCACAAAATATACTAAATGTTAGTGTATAACTAATGTAAATAAATAAACACAACAACAGCGAAGTATGTGAACGCTCATAAAGTCACAAAAGTAGACTTCAGCTGTGGCAAAGTGCTGTGGTTGCAAACATGTGTGCAAAGTTTCAAAGCAATAGCCTATAATGAGTATGTGGCTAGTACAAGACTTAAATTTAAACATCAAACAATGTCTGGGCACCTTAATACTTTCCCAAACAAGAGCTGGCCCCGGTTTCTCGTAAATACTTAAGTATGTTCTCATGCTCAAATCTGAGCACAATACTCAAATCACACGAAATCCATGTGCACTTCATTCGAATACCTTTCAACGCTGGAGAGTATTCCATTAAAGTTGAGCATGTACTCATGAGTATGTGCTTATCTTTTTTCGATAAACCAAGGTCTAGTTTTGATGTCCTGATTTCTAAAGGCTAGGGAAAACATTGAGACAAAAGAAGAAAATGCTGACAAATAGCATTTTCTCCTTTTGCCTCAATGTTGAACATTGAGACAAAAGAAGAAAATGCTGATTATCAACATTATCTTCCTTTGCCTCAATATTTTCTTAGCTATATTCTACACAAATCCCATATTTATCAACATCCATCCTATCCGCTGCCGCAGGTTTAAAGTCTGAGTAACCTTAACCCTTTCCCAAACGACAACATTTTAGGGTGGTCCACTTCAAAAACTGCCACAAATGACAAAATCGAAGTTATTAAAGATAAAATTTGTGTGAAATATGGCACAGAAAATATTGAGACAAAGGAGAAACTGCTGGTTATCAGCAGTTTCTTCTTTTGTTTCGATGTTTTCCCAAACCTTTTCTATTATGGACGTTAAAACCAGGTCTTGTTTGGGAAAGGGTTAAACCCCACCGTTTGGGAAAGGCTTAACCCTTTCTCAAACAAATTTTTGGGGTGGTCCTATACTAAAGCTGATGCAGATGACAATCTTGGTGTTGTTATTGTTAAAGATAGAATTTGTGAAGAAAATAGCTAAGAAAATATTGAGACAAAAGGAGAAACTGCTGGTTATCAGCAGTTTCTTCTTTTGTCTCAATGTTTTCCCAAGCATTTTCTATTAGGGACATGAAAACCAGGTCTTGTTTGGGAAATGGTAAACTAGCTGGCCCAGTGTCCTATTGTTCAAATAGCCAAGTGTCCATAAGTACATGAATAATTATTGTGTTAGTACATATTTCAAAACAGATATTATCAACAACAAGAGGCCCAGGAGGGCCTGAATCGCTCCACTGGTTAAAGTGGAAGAATTATCCCACGATTTCTTGTAAGCCTTACACAGGGGCAGCCAAATCTTGATATTTGTGAATAAATTTTGAAAAGAGACTCAAAGAACATTCTTGCAAAGTCTGGTTACAATTGGCCTTATGGTTGATTTTTAAAGAATTTTCTTATGATTTCTGTAAGTCTGATAAGCCCCTTTCTCCCTGCCACAGCCACATTTTTTTGACAAATATAAAAATTTGTGAACAAATTTTAAAAAGAACGACTAAAGGCTCATTCCTGCAAAGTTTGGTTCAATTGGGCACACTGGTTGATTTTTTAAGAATTTTCTTATGATTTCTTTAAGTCTGATAAGCCCCTTCCTCCCTGCCATGGCCACATTTTTTGACAAATGTAAACAAGCTGAAAATTACACCAAGGCAAGATCTTATAGTCACCAACATTTTGTGAAAGTTTTGTTTAGATTTGTCAATATTTGTAGTTGCTAGAGTGAAATCAAAGTCAAAATAGAGTTGAAAATGGCAATTTTGTCAAATTCAAGGGCACATAACTCATGATATATAATTCCGATCAAGCTAAAAATTATACCCAGGCAGGATATTATGCTTATATATATTCTGTCCAAGTTTTGTCTTGATTAGTTGATATTTGTAGATTTTAGAGTAAAAATAAAGTCAAAACCAGCTATTTTTGACATTCAAGGGCAGATAACTCAGGTTATTCTGGTTCGATCAAAATTCTTTGAAGGAATCTGAGAAAGGGTCACCCAAGGATCATTCCTGTGAAGTTTGGTTGAAATACATCCAGTAGTTTCTGAGGAGAAGATTTTTAAAGAAAAAGTTAACGGACGGACGGACGGACGCACGGACGGACGGACGCACGCACGCACGACGGACACAACGCCATGACAATAGCTCGCTGGCCTTCGGCCAGTGGAGCTAATAATTATATCAAATTTGAAGTTTTTGGTACCCACAATTTAGTACATGGATGAGAAATAAATCTAGAATACCACCATTCCCCTTTTCTAGAAATTTAAAAATACTAAACCCTATCCTAAATGGCAAGAATTTAGGCAAGATTGTATGTACAAAACAAGAAATCTATCACTAAAGGTGTTAAAAAATACCCCACCACTACATTTGTTCGGTCAAACGTTTTTGTTGAAAACAAAGGTAAGATGGAGTTCTAAAGGCTTCTTGTACACTGCAATTCTCCTTATAGTCCGGTAGCCAAAGGGGTGAACCTGGATTTGCGGTATATAGAAAATGTTTTGACTGATTATGGTAGCCAACACCTTCGGAAACCAGAATCAGGTTGATGCCACCTTGTCACCCTTGGGCAACTCTCAGAATTCAAGATGGCGTCCAAGATGGCGGAATGCCATGGTACAAGAGAATAGTCCTGTTCAAACCTATGCATTCCTGATAAAAAATAACTTGTGATATGTTCAAAAATGCTCAGAAGAGAATGCCCAATGAAAATAATGAGCGATATTCGCAATATTTCATTTTAAATCTTCAAAAATCTGGTAAATCTTTAAAATCTTACCCCACCCACCCCATTTTACAGAGAAAAATCAAGTTTTTCGCAACACTGTTAACATTTCCCGTTTTCCATATGATTAAATACTCTGATTATATACTGAACAAAAATGAAAACTTTACACTTCAAGATTTCTTGTTTCTGGAAAACTATCGAACAAAAAGCCTGAAATATATTTTGACATTATTTCCCAGGCTTTCAGCAATCGTTTTGTCGAAATCTCATTGCCTTGTGTCCTTTAATGTAAGAGTTAAGGCCCTTAATGCGTTTAGACCTAATTACATCTAATGTCACATATGCGCATGCGCAGGAAACGATTCATTATTTTTTCGGAATTTGTCGTATCCGGGTTGCCAAAAAAACACAAAAAAAATTTCTTATCACTAGTAGCAAGCTCTAAAATAAAGGTCTTATCTGTCAATTTTGTGAATTACCTCCCTTTTACATAAACAAATAGGGAATTTAAAATGTTTGATATTCACAGATTTATCACGGTTTTCGATTGATTTTTTTAAAACATCATGCAGGCTTTACAGGGGATTTTTGAACCCTTTTTTCGACTAGGATTTTTCCCAGATGTTCATGCAATAGCGATTGCAATTTCCTATGGAGATTGCATTGTAAAATTTTCAAGCTTTGCAACATAATGAAAATTCTGCTTTTCAAACATCATTTTTTAAAAGCTCAAACAATGTTATGCAAGCTTCTTTACATTTTCTGACTGATAACTTGTCAGACTACCATTCCGTATAGTCTGACATGGTTTGAATTCTTCTGCTCGGATTTTTGAGGGTTTAAATTTTGTAAAATTCTGTTAAAATTGTACATCTGAAAAAACGGACCCCTGTCACACTTAAAAGGTCCGTTTTTCATCCCTGTGATTAATATCAACAAAACGTTTAGTGTTTGGCAAACCAAGCCAATGAACAATGCGAAGCACATTCATTTGATTTATTTACTTGTTGTATTTAGAAGAAATATGACAAGCAATGTAGGTGTAAAGTTTTCATTTTTGCTCAGTATATTAATGAATGAAACAAGCAAATTCGTTGAATTGATATCCCCCGCCGAATATATTTTCATTGTCAATAAAGTAGCGCGGAAACGAATATAAATCTGTATGTATATGGCTTCAACAGAACGAATATCACTCTGTATGTATATGGCTTCAACAGAACGAATATCACTCTGTATGTATATGGCTAAAATAGTCAGGGGCAGTAACACTAAATACAACGGCCGAACCGGGTAACCCCGACGATATGCGCATGTCCTCATTGTAGTAAAGCTGTGTGCCAAGTTTCATTGAAATCCGGTGTATAATTTTCAAGAAATAGCGCGGAATCGAATATCACTGTATGTATATGGCTTAAACAGTCAGGGGCAGTAACTCTAAATTCGGCGGTCGAACCGGGTAACCCCGACGATATGCGCATGTCCTCATTGTAGTTAAGCTGTGTGCCAAGTTTCATTGAAATCCGGTCTATAGTTTTCAAGAAATAGCGCGGAAACGAATATCACTCTGTATGTATATGGCTAAAACAGTCAGGGGCAGTAACTCTAAATTCGACGGTCGAACCGGGTAACCCCGACGATATGCTCATGTCCACTTTGTAGTGAAGCTGTGAGCCAAGTTTCATTGAAATCCGGCCTATAGTTTTCAAGAAATAGCGCGGAAACGAATATCACTCTGTATGTATATGGCTTAAACAGTCAGGGGCAGTAACTCTAAATTCGGCGGTCGAACCGGGTAACCCCGACGATATGCGCATGTCCTCATTGTAGTAAAGCTGTGTGCCAAGTTTCATTGAAATCCGGTTTATAGTTTTCAAGAAATAGCGCGGAAACGAATATCACTCTGTATGTATATGGCTAAAACAGTCAGGGGCAGTAACTCTAAATTCGGCGGTGGAACCGAGTAACCCCGACGATATGCGCATGTCCACTTTGTAGTAAAGCTGTGTGCCAAATTTCATCGAAATCCGGTCTACAGTTTTCAAGAAATAGCGCGGAAACGAATATCACTCTGTATGTATATGGCTTAAACAGTCAGGAGCAGTAACTCTGAATTCGACAGCCGAACCGGGTAACCCCGACGATATGCGCATGTCCTCATTGTAGTAAAGCTGTGTGCCAAGTTTCATCGAAATCCGGTCTATAGTTTCCAAGAAATAGCGCGGAAACGAATATCACTGTATGTATATGGCTAAAACAGTCAGGGGCAGTAACTCTAAATTTGGCGGTCGAACCGGATAACCCCGACGATATGCGCATGTCCACTTTGTAGCGAAGCTGTGTGCCAAGTTTCATCGAAATCCGGTCAACAGTTTTCAAGAAATAGCGCGGAAACGAATATCACTCTGTATGTATATGGCTAAAACAGTCAGGGGCAGTAACTCTAAATTCAGCGGTCGAACCGGGTAACCCCGACGATATGCGCATGTCCACTTTGTAGCGAAGCTGTGTGCCAAGTTTCATCGAAATCCGGTCTACAGTTTTCAAGAAATAGCGCAGAAACGAATATCACTCTGTATGTATATGGCTTAAACAGTCAGGGGCAGTAACTCTAAATTCAATGGTCGAACCGGGTAACCCCGACGATATGCGCATGTCCTCTTTGTAGTGAAGCTGTGTGCCAAGTTTCATCGAAATCCGGTCTATAGTTTCCAAGAAATAGCGCGGAAACGAATGTCGGACGGACGGACGGACGGACGGACGGACGGACATGGCAAAAACAATATCCCCCCCGAAAAATTTTTTCGGCGGGGGATAAAAAGGGGAGTATTTGGAATGACAAACCTGGCAAAATGGTGTCTCTGACAATTCAAAATGGCGCCCAAGATGGTGGGAAATTTAAGTGTTTTTTATATCAAGTTTTATTTTTAAACAAAACATCCAAAATGTTTTGAAATGTCTTTTAAATGTTTATAACCTGTTTTGATATATTCTTGTAAAATGATAAAAGCATCTATTATATTAGTTGTATTAATTAGTGGTATTTCTACCAGAATCTAGGACTGTCTCAAGATCTTACCCCACCCACTGAATTTAGAATGGAGAAAATCTAGAAATATACACTTTAATTGACTATGTTTTTATTCAAAATGGTGCCCAAGATGGCGGGAAAATATGATTTCATACAAAATAACAAGGGATGTCTTTTGCTTTAATACCTATTTCAAAATATTGTGTTAGAAACGTTTGAGTGTATGTTAACCTAATGCGCTTTTATAAGCTTATTATATATCACTATTGGCAAAAAGAGTAAAGACAAGACCATTAATTCTTTATTTTGCCCCATCCACTCAAATTTGCATTATTTGAAAAAGATTCTAATCTTAATTTAGGGGCTAAGCTAGCATAAAATATATATGGATACAAAAAATCTAGGGAGTCAGGGGTATCCCCCCTGAAGAAATTGGAAAATAATGAATTTTGTGGGATTTGCGGAAATGGATATGAATAGCTTTACTTTCGTTTAGCAATTTCGGCTAAATTACAAACCACACTTTTGCAGATAGGCAGCTACTCCCCTGTTATTAAACGGTAACGTACAGAATAATCATTCAGCAACTATACCTAAGATCTATCTAATATTGCCTTTTACAAAATCGGATAAGTTTTCATTGCAATTTCATATGCATTTCTCGCTCTTTCTAAATCCTTTCCAAGACAACACATGGTTGTTTTTTATACTAGTTGTGACGTTTGTCTATTATTGTAATACCTAACATCCTGCCGATTTGGGAAATAGAATGATACTGATATACAAGCCAAAGATTTAAAAGTTAGGGGTTTCTCTTCCCGCAAGAAACATTCGAAACCACATTCCAGTAAGCCTAAACAACACATGATGCCATGTACTAAGACATTTCGAAACTTTTTCTCAAGTAGGCATGAAATGACAACAGCCAATATGAAACATCTTTTATACTGAACAGCTTATGGGACAGAAATTAGTAGGTGATGCAAGAAGATATGATGTTTGTTAGTGTTTGATGCCACATGCTGACGAGTCAGAGATAAGTAATGGTCCCAGATTGTTGTTGAGGACCACAATATCTCGGTTGCATCCCACTGTTGCATGCACTGGTACCCTGTTCTATGTATATTTAGCATCGTAGCAATAATGGCAATTAAAGTATGGCTTTAACCTAGGTATTATTATAATTATTTTCATGTGTAAATGAAACGCAAATAAATGATAATGAAGGGAGATCATGTACACTTTCATGATCCACATTAACTTAAACCCATGTTATTCATTGAAATTAATATAATTTGTCGGAAGATTAGCAACTGGGTCCTCCTCACGACCCCTGGAAATCGCCCCCATCCCCATTCCATCACAGATGGTGAACATAATCATTGTCAAATCTGAAAACACGGAAGAAAATAATGTATGAAAGACAAATATCTAACTTTTTTCGAATGCCAAATGTAGAAGTTAGGTAAGATGATACGTGATAGAACTTTGGAATAGGCCTACACTTGCAGAAGGTTTATAGAGAAGAAAAACCCTTTGCTCTGCAAAAAGGACCCACTTCCCTATTCTGTATAATGTATACTATAAAGTGTATTCAATTTTCAAATAAAATTCGAAAAAAGTATTTATAATGATAAAGAATAATTCACAAAAAAAAAACTTGGACGTCATTTAGAATTAAGGTATCCAACCCCTCAAAAGCACCAAAGAGCCAGAGGCGAAATTTGAAAAGTGCAAATAATTCCTAAACTGTGTTACATTTCCATTCCAAAAACAAACATAAGCATTTTGCACGGTTTAGAATTTTGAATTAAAGCATACTTATGGAAATATTTAACAATAATGTTATAAATTACATCCCTTGCATATGAAAATAGAGTAAAATGATATTTGTAAATTATTTTTCCCTTGAAGCATTATCTTGAAATCCCGCAAGGTGAATCAACTTATGTGAAGTATATTTACAAGTGTGTGATATTTGGTGCATTTCGTATGGCTAGAAAGTGTAGATTTTTTGAGGGTCTGTAAATCTTAATATCGGATTCTCATCCATGAAATCCCGAGTTCAATCCCCAGTCGCGACAGATATCTTTTCTGAGAAACTTGTCTCCCACTAACTGTTTGATAATCGTTAAGCAATTGGAGCCTGTGTCAGGGTGTTGTGATAGTACTGGTATGAGAAAGGACAGAAATTCACGATTAGATGCTAACCTTCAGTGATAAGACCATATATGTTTAAAGAAGCGTTCAACCCCAAACTATCAATCAATCAATCAATCAATCAATCAATCAATGGGATCTAATAGTTTATATTTCACGTTCCTTTTAAGAAGTTTCATTGCAAACATAAAGACATAGTCAATTAAAGTATATATTTCTAGATTTTCTCCATTCTAAATGCAGTGGGTGGGGTAAGATCTTGCGACAGTCCTAGATTCTGGTAGAAATACAACAAATTAATACAACTAATATTTACTAGACGCTTTTATCACTGTACATTAATACACAAAAACAGGTTATTAGCATTTTAATTAAAGACATTTCAAAGCATTTTGGATTGTTTGTTTAAAAATGTTACTTGATATAAAAACACTTAAATTTCCCGCCATCTTGGGCGCCATTTTGAATTGTCAGAGACACCATTTTGCCAGGTTTGTCATTCCAAATACTTGTTTTTCATTCATTAGTATAATGAGAGTATTTAATCATATGGAATACGGGAAATGATAACAGTGTTGCGAAAAATTGATTTTTGCTATGTAAAATGGGGTGGGTGGGGTAAGATTTTAAAGATTTACCAGATTTTTGAAGATTTAAAATGAAATATTGCGAATATCACTCACTATTTTCTTTGGACATTCTCTCTGAGCATTTCTGAACATATCACAAGTTATTTTTTATCAGGAATGCATAGGTTTGGACAGAACTATTATCATGTACCATGGCATTCCGCCATCTTGGATGCCATCTTGAATTCTGAGAGTTGCCCAAGGGTGACAAGGTGGCATCAACCGGATTCTGGTTTCTGAAGGTGTTGGCTACCATAATCAGTCAAAACATTTTCTATATACCGCAAATCCGGGTTCACTTAAAAAATGCTGTTTGGCTACCGGACTATTAGTGAGATCTATCTACCTGAGAAGTTTCACAATCATAGCTACTTTACTTTTAAAGATATGCTCTGGACTAGCATTTTGTTCAAGGACGCACAGATGGACGGACAGGCTGATTCCAGTATACCCCTAAAACTTTGAAAAGGTATAATTACAGAAAATATGAATGGAAAAGGACAATCAGCATTTTCTCCTCTTGTCTCAATATTCACAAAAGCCTCTTACAGTCTAAGTTATAAGGAACATCAAAACCAAGTCTTGTTTGGGAAAGGGCTAATTAAATGTGTTATTCTTCATCTACTATGTACTTCTTACATGTTTTGGAGTTAAGCTTATGGTAAATCTGGAATGACAAATATCTAACAATTTGACAAGTAATCGCTACATGGAGACACAAAATAACGTACACCAGACATAAAAGCTCTGGAACCTATTAGCATTTCCAACTTAATTATACAGCTTCAAGCAACAAAACCTTACATCTAGTCCCCTATGATATATAAATATATATATGATATATATGATATAATAAAGACAATTACATTTACTGCAGAAATTGTCTGAAACGACAGGCATATGCTTTGAAGATAAAAACATTAATTTTCCACGTCATTCTTCATTTTCCCATTAAGTTTTGACTAATATAATTTGTCTCTCATGATACAAATTATAGATTATAATAATAATAGCAATTATTTGAAGAGCATAAAAACCCCTTTTCACTTACATAATATTGTTACCGTTCCCCACCCCTCCCCAAAATCTAAAGCTGACACATGAGCATACAGACATGAGTGGTGTAATGGCTTTCTAAAATGCAAATACCTTTCAATGTTTATCAAATATAGTATGCTATGGGTGCTCATTCCCTAATAACTAATCAATTCCGTTTCAAATCAAAGTACTGACAGTACTGTTTGGAAGCAAATTTTTCAAAAATGTAGGTCTGTCCAGGCCCCAGTTTCTCGAAAAAAAAAACCTTAAGTATATTCTCATGTGAACATGCTTAACATCAAAGGGATACTCTCCAACGTTGAAGGGTATTCCATTGAAGTTCACGTGGATTTCATGCGATTTGAGCACTGTGCTCAGATTTGAGCATGAGAACATACCTAAGTTTTTTTCGAGAAACCGGGGCCAGAAATAGAGTAGTTTGATTAGGTACTTTGATTATCCATTTGAATACCTTGAATACTTTGATTCGAAGTTTATTTTGATTAAGTACTTTGATTATCCAGAATACCTTGCATACTTTGATTTCATGATGGAGTTGTATTTATTTTTAGCACAACCTCATGCATATTAATCGTTTGTGTAAGCTGAATATATTTCATAGTTCAGTAAACTCGACTGACCCATTTACAAGGAAGGCCATTGGACTAATTCTTTGAACCATAATAAAGCAAATTACTACCTGGATCTTTTCATCTCTCAGAGACATGATTAATTGAATGTTTCATTTTCAGTCACACAATTCAATATCTACACATAACTTCAGACTTACATATTGAATATTCGAATGACTGTTACCTCATTAATCTTTGCTTTTGATAGAACTATTTATAGTGAGGAAGACAGGAAGATGTTGTGTGGTATGCAGAGAATGGTAAAGTGCAGAGACGCATGGCTGCTAAGAGAAGCAAATTTGGAAAATTTGCTTCCAAAAACCATCAATTTTGTTGTCTGCAACTCATTTACTGTTTACAATTCAAATCAACTACAATTGCTTAAAAATTTGGGGGTTTTCTGGAGAGGATTAAGTTTGGAGTTTTTTTGAGATTTTAGGGGAAAGAGAAAAAACAATTTTGCTGCTGTAATTTTGTAGTGAGGCAATAATGGGATGATATCACCATAAAGATAAAAGGCTTTTCTCTATATCCCTGGGAATTGGGTTAATTCTGGATTTGCATATAAATTAATTAGATTTTTTTCTGTTACTCCTAATTCGTTTAATACTGCAATAGAAGAAAAAGATTAAGTTCAGAAATATTGAATTTCCGATATGTAATTGTAACAAAATGAAACATTTGGGACTGTATAAAGTTATTAATCCTTTCCCAAACAAACTTCTTTTTGGTCTACTCTTTTTAGTGTTATAAATTTGTCACAAGCAATTTCTTTTTTCCACATTGTTTCTTTCCTCAAACACAAAATATGGAAAATGGAATTTGCTTTAAATTGTCGTCTGCAACATCTTAGAATTTTGATAAGTTGCAGTCTAAAATTTTTCCATCTGGCAATGGCTTAATCCTTTCCCAAACAACCAAATATCAGGTGACCCAATTTTGTGAACGTTGTGAACAATAAAATAAATATTTTTTTAAGATAACATTTGATAACAATTACAAATTAAAACAGAAAATATTGAGACAAATGGAGAAAATGCTGATTATCAGCATTTTCTTCTTTTGTCTCAATGTTTTCCCAAGCCTGTTGTATTATGAACATCAAAGCCAGGTTTGGAAATTGCTTAAAATCATTTCTTACCTAAAGCTGTATGTCCTTTGGTATGTTTGAGAATATCTGTGTGGGTTTTGGGAGGTTCTGAGAACGAGGGCGGCGGATCATAGCGTGTGAACGACATAAAGCAGTACCATTTACACAAATCTTTATCCGACAAGTTTGACGTCATCAGTTCCTTAGCAAAATGTGTCCATAACTGATTGCCCGTCATGGAATGAGCTTGTTCTAGCAGCAGTTTGCTTCTGAATACAGTACATATAGGCTCAAAGTTTGAGTCCACTTCAAGTTGGAATGTTGATTTCCAGAAGCCATGCTCCTTCATTTTCTCCGCAGTGAATGTTTGTATCAACATAGCACCAAGTTTGATGCGCTCCAGAGCACTTTCCGGTGAACAGTCTTCCCCGTCCGGTCCCTGGAAATACCCGTCGTCATCCGCACAAATAATGTAAACAGGTCGTACAAAATGTTTGTAATGTGGATAACAGAAAAATAAAACAATCTTCAGAATCTCATCAAGGTGTCTCAAACAGATCACATTTTCTCCCGGAATTAGTTTCACCATAACCTTAAAGGCACCTTCAATGATCGGCCATTTTGTTTTTACGTGATTGTGGGCACTTGCGTTCCATACTTGGATTTCACCATCGTCGGATTTCTGATCAATGTCTCCGACAAGCAGGGGTAGATGTAATGACACTTTCTCTTCGTGACTAACATTGTATACCCGTATTCGCATACTTCTCCACGGAGTCTCGAGTTAATTCTTTTTTATTTATTTCCTACCTGGAATTAGAATTAAAACAGGATCTGAGGATGTCTTTGCGAAATGATAAAACACATTTAATACTTATGATTATATTTAGACTGGCTCAAATTGAAAGCTGGTAGCAGTAAAATAAAACTATTGCTACTGAGAAGAGTTCGAACATAACCAATTTATCTTAAGAACATTTAGAATAAGAGGTGTATGTGAAACAGTCAAATGCCCCCCAAAAGACCAATTGATGTTAAGTTTTTGGACAGACAGATTGACAGACAGACAGACATGAGTAAAACATTATGCCCCTTTTCTTTTTATACATGGGCATAGAAATTGTATGTCACACTAACGTTATACATGTGTCATTAAAACAAAAGATAATGGATTACAACAGTATATACCTGGTAGCTGTATAGAGTCTCCTCTCACACCTACACATGTATGTAGACTCAACAAAGTAATATACAAAACAGATACTATACATCAGACTAGATCTAGGTGTAAACAGTAGGCATGCACTATTAACTCTTACTTTTTTACCTGTCTGTGCACAGAGCTTGTAAAACAATTTCCCTGCACAATGTGTGCCTTTCTCACAGCTTCAAATAGGGATTGATTTTAAAGAGTAAACACACTGGTGGTGAACTCGGACAAAGCGAGGAACATTTTTCATGAACACAAGGTACAGATATTTCATTGCACATCCGGATTTTTGTAAATAATACACGTGGCATTTTGTTTTACTTCTCTTTCCGTCTTTTTTTTAAAGGATTCACTCAAATGGAAGTTACTAAGGTATGTAGATATGATTTATAATACGCACGAAAATATCAGTTTTATCGATCATTATTTTCAAATGGTATAAACGGATTGCAAGTGCACAAAGCGCATATTGAGATCATATGGGTTGATCTTAATCGCCCGAACGAAATGGTACGATATCACTGTTTATGTTTATCTATTTGCATTGCAAGTAAACAAAAAAGACATATAAATGTACAAATAAAGGCTGTAAATGGCAGTTTTGGGTGTCATGTCATTGAAAATCATTGTGCGGTTTCTTCGTGACAACATTACGGCATGTTTGCGATGTTATCTTTTCCAGCTACGGTGTTTTATGAGAACATGTTTGATAAATTAATCGATTGCACTGGACTTAACGGCACATATTCGGTAATATCGCACTGATTTGAGCATCTAACCATAGATTTTCGGCATCAAATCATCATCATCATCATCATCATCATCATCTTCATCATTTTTATCGATACCTTGGAGTTTCACCGGTAAGATTTTCGTTATGCCTTCTTTAATTTGGTACAGGTGGAGAATAAGCTATCAAATGAGAACAAGATGGATCTTGATCAGACAGTGCACATGCAAAGTCTGATCTGGATCCATGTTGGTCGCAAAAGCCTAAATGAACGTTTCCAGATCTACACTCCTCAAATGTTCTAATTGGCCACTTTTTGAACTCGTTTTATCCAAAAATGGCTCAAACAGAAAACCTGAAATTTTGACATTTGCTTATCTATTTGATAAAGTTTTCGAACAAACAAATTATATCACCGATTGTTTTATTTTACATAAATTATTGGAGAAAAACACGTTTTGGTCAAGTGTGCACGTACAAATGTGCGCTTTACAAAACTCGCAATTGTTAGACACAACATGTCCTACACAGCCTAGAACCTAGGAAAAACAGAAAACATGACCAAAATAAAGTAATGCGAATACGCTAGAGAGCTTGGCATGATCGAATCTTGCAGGTTCATTATCGGGGTATGTTGTCAATAAACTTTTCGACCATTCCTTCATTAAAATAACATGAATAATCTTCTATTATGGTTTCTAGTGTCTTTAACAACAATTTTCAAGTTGTAAGAATTTTCAATCGTCCAATGCCTTTGTGAAAAGGGCTATTCCAGGAATTTCGAATGACCGGAAGTGGATATGTTAATATGACGCCTACAAAGCCGATTAACATCGGGTACACTTTCTGCCCTTTAAATTGTTAGATTCAATAATAAACGGCTTGAAAACATTATCAGTGCAATTGTGCGACCGACCGAAAATTACCCATTTTCCGGCCATTTCCAAGCATATCTGGAAACCATTCTTGTCAGCGATATCATCCCTGTGTCATTATTCGATAAGCAACCGCCACATATTGGCTTCAAACCACATTCAAAGCCTTCATTCCCACTGAAAAATTAATTCTAGCACCCGTTAAGCATATCGGGCTGAATTGGAGAGAGTTTAGACAACCACCCATGTAACGCAACATTTTGGACGACCTGAATCGTTTTGCATCTCATGACTGGAAGAAAATCCCAAAGAAATACATCCTTATCTAGAAAGGATCATCAGAATTCAATGACAAGCCGTGATCAATGCTTCGTTTTAGAAAAAAAATGTCATTGACCACTGTTTGTGACTTCATTTGTAGGGGTGTTTATCTCATGCCGCTATATTGATAATTTATTGTAATAAGAAGTTATTGAAATTTTGTGTAAATCAAGAGAAATGAATATGCCATCTTATGATGCTAGACTAATTACGTTTTGAACAAAGTTGTTGTCTGTATTTCTAGAAATATGAGGTGGCCAATTAGAACTTTTGAGTAGTGTATACTGTATTGTTTGTCATTACCATTATCACCATTTATTCTAAGGAGGATCCACTGTTTCACACATCCCAGGCCCGTACGAACAGGGGGACTCTGGAGCCCCCCCCCCCCTCTCATAGTTGGCAAAAATGCCGAATTTTCATCATTTCACATTTAAAACTTATGGCAATTCTAATTTAGCCCCCCCCCCCCCCCCCATATTAGACACTGGTCCAGACAGGGCCCATATGGAATTGCTTTCTACGAGCATGCATTCTAAAGTATACTAACGGGTAAAGTTAACTGTGTGCATTTCCTTTTTAATTAACACATTGACTGCTTCGTCAGTGTAAATCTAAAATGTCTCAAACTCAACTTTATTGAAGGTGTAGTTACGGGATTTTATAACAACACCTACGATTTATCCATATTTAACCGAAAACCTATTCTGTTGTTAGGACAAAAGTCATTGCAATTCTAACAGCCATTGAAAATGTTCACGGGATCATAAATAAACCGTACAAGTCCCCTTCAAAAAACGTTAACTACGATTTTCACATCGCAAAAAAACTTCTACTCCAAGAATTGTAATACCAACTTCAGAATCAGTCAGAGAAATAAGATAACAAAACTGACAATAGCCTCTAAGTGTCTCACCAATTCGTCCATATTGTTTTGGGTGGATAAACACGTGCAAATCGTTGTGTACATGCTCAAACGAGTAAAACTGGTTTTTAAACACGCATTTAAACATGAAGTATCTGTACCTTGTGTTCATGAAAAATGTTCCTCGCTTTGTCCGAGTTCACCACCAGTGAAACAGAAGTGTAAAGTCAGTCAATTACAAAGATAAATAAATTTATATATGTATATAAACTGATCTGTTTCTGCACAGTTTATTCACAAATTGATCTCTATATTAGAGGTTGCTTAAAGCATATCAGATCGTTCTTAACCCTTTCCCAAACGACCAAACTTAAGACTGCCTCCTTTTTTACTAGTTGCAGATGGCGAAATTAGTGTTATTTTGTGAATGGAAATTTCAAATGACAGCATGGAAAATATTGAGGCAAAAGGAGAAAATGCAGATCATCAGCATTTTCTTATCTTGCTTCAATGTTTCCCTAGACCTATTTTAAAAGGGGGCGTCAAAACCTGATCTTGTTTGGGAAAGGGTTAAAGAGGGACAGATTTCTTAGCACACACTACTACACTACTTTATGCACAGTACAGCTCGCATGTTTTTTGCCTATTTCCACACTTCACTGCAATTTGATTTCGAGTAGTTTGGCTCGAAAATTGTGATGGCCGTGGTGATATGTGTTTTTCCACTCAAACCCGTGGAATCACCAGGATTTTACATCGCCATTTATCACTTGTCTTCATTACCCTTCCTGTACCACATCCAAATTGCCGTGATCACCACAAATCACAGACTGCTTTGCATGGAATACCATGGTAATCATGGTGGGCGATCTCTGAGATTTTCTCTCAAAATTCATTTTTACCGCAGTGGGCTTGTGTTTTGGGCAAAAATACACAAGCTGTAGGCCTACTGTAACATTGATAAAATATAATAAATTAATTGAGCCAGGATCTGGAAAAATGTTCCTTATATAGCATTTTCAAAAATTGAGTTTGAAGACCAGCCTGTTGTCAAATGCAGTCCACTATGCATCCATGCTGCTCTCTTTAAGTTTCTACAGGTCACGAAGAAGCTATTAGAGAACAAGGTGGATCCTGATCAGACTGTGCGTATGCACAGGCTGATCTGGATCTATGTTGGGCTCATAAGCCTTATCCCATTACCACACAGTGACTCTTTTTTACTCCCTATAAGAAAATGGTGTTGGAAAACAATGTGGAAAATGTAGAAATTGCTTGTGACAAGCAATGTCTTCATTTCCCACTGTTTTCTATACAAAATTAACAAAAAATGCAAAATTTCATTCACTTTAAATTATCGTCTTCAACACCTTTCAAATTGGAACTGTCAAAATTTTGCCATTTGGTAATGGGTTAAAGGATGTTTTTCCGGATCCTGGCTCAAATTTAGTTTTCTGCAACAGCTTTCAAAATCAACCCATTAAACAAGCATCAAGTTCTGATCTACATGGTGTGGGAAAGCATTCAGCGAAAAGAAGAACATGTTTATTATGTACCAGCACTTTTTCCTTTTCTCCTAATTTCTATTCTTATACATAAACAATTCCATGTTCATTTTGCCAACTACACAACCTTTGAATTTTGACCAGTAGAGAAATATGTCATTTGGGAAAGAGTTGATACCCCAGTCCACAGTATTGCCATTTGGCAACATAAGACAAGTTTTAGCATGACAGAAAATATATATCTGTAAGTAGCAATACACTGAAATCTGGAGTATTTGACAAGTACTTAGCATCGTCCTTTCTTCAAATATCAAAGCATTCTGTTATATGTCTTTAACTAAATCAATGTCTTTTAATGTCTTTAGCCCTTTTAAAAATAGTACTTTATTCAGTACCAATTTGGAAGCTGTTGCAGACGACAAAAGGCGTATTGGTAAAGATAGGATTTATGTTCTATATTTCCTGTCACATTAGTCTTCTCTTACAAAATGTTTTGAAAAAGGTTCATCAATTTTTTATGTATCATTTAATTTGGAATAATGGAACCCAACCGAGTGTAGCGTCTGGGGGCATGCCCCCCCAGAAAATTTTGAATTCTAAGAAGCCATTTCCTGCAATCTTTCAAACAGCATTTTATACCTGAACTTGAAGGAAAATATTTTTTCATGGACGAATTATGGGGGGGGGGGGGGGGGGGGGGGGGGCAAATGATATGCTGCCCTCCTTCTAAATTATGGGGGGGGGGGGGGGGGCCTGGCCCTCCCTGCCAACACCTCCCTCTTCCTACGCCAGTGATTTTAGAAATTTTTTATAGAAATCTTCACAAATCCCAAGTCTTGGTGGGTGAAGGATGGTATAAGAAGTTTTCTTTCATTGAAATTTATATCTTTATAGCTGTTCATTGTATTTTAGGGTACTTATAAATTTTATTTGAATATTGGATTTCAATTTCACATGTTTCCCCCTTCACTTATTTTCAACCTTGTCCTAGGTTTATATTTATGGCTAAATAGACTGTTCCTAATTTGAAAACACCAAGGGAAAAGAGCAAAACGCTATTATAGCTAAGTATAGATGTGTAGTATAAGGAAAACTTATTATAATCTCACCAAACAAGCTTAGATCTTAAAGTCACAAGGTAGCATGTTATGTACAATGAGGGACTGATGTCCTGGGTTCAAATTCAACAGTGAATCGATATCTGTAAGATTTTTGTTACCTTCTCCAAAGCAAAACCTGCTTAAATTGTGGCCACCCTAATAGAAAAGGGTTGGAAAAACATTGAGATAAAAGAAGAAAAGATTATATACTGTTTCTCCTTTTGTCTCGATATAATTTCAATAATATTATTGTACAGATATCATTTTCTTCATCTATAGCAAATTTGATCTGATTTTGAAAGCTAAATTGATGCACAACAAAAGCCAATGTCACTTTCAATTTCTGCTGGTATGTGCATACATCTTATTACAAAGTTAACCTATTACCAGACTGCAAAATTTTAGACCGTTCTAAAGTCGAAGATGTTGCAGACCACAATTTCATTTTAGAGAAAGTTTATATTCTTGCCCTCTCTGAGTAGAAAACATTGTGGGAAATGAAGAAATTGCTTGTCAAAGCAATTTCTTCATTTTCACAATGTTTTTAAAAGCCTTTACCTTGTGGGGCGTCAAAAAAAGTAAAGTAAAGGTGGTTTATAGTCTCAAATTTACGAACTAGGTCCATATTTGTGCGACTTTCACACTTTACTCCACGATCATGAGTTTCTAGTCGGCTGTTTACAGTCGGCGCCACTGGCAGCCACATCACTTTGGCGTGTACCCATTTATACACCTGGGTGAAGAGGAGCAACATGGGGTAAATCTTTTGCTCAGAAAAATTCACGTGACACCGGCGGGATTTGAACCGGGGACCTCTCGATCCCGAAGCCCGCATCCTACCAGTGGACCACGGCGCCCCATGAAGGTGTGGTTTACCTCACGATAAATGACCTGGCAGAGCAGCCCATGTTAATCGAACCAGATGCTCTGCCAGGTCAATTATTGTGAGCTATGATGGGTTAACTATGATGAAATGCTGTGGGAACATAAGAGGATTAACCCTTTCCTGGTAGACAAACAACATTACTCCAAATTTGAAGGCGTTGCAGAGAACAAAATTTTACTAAATCAACTTAATGTACAAACCTAATGTTATTACATGGGAAACATTGAGGGAAAAGGAGAAAATGCTTACTAGCATTTCCATCCTTTCTCTCTATGTAATCATTTTCTGAAGCTTTTACCAATAAGGTTTTTAAAAAGGAACAAAAAAGGTTGTATAGGATAACAAACAATACCTCTCTTTGCTAATCCAAACAACTGAACGCAGTTCACAAATTATAGGATATCCTATACTAACACCAAACAGGATTAGAATAAGCTCGGTTGACCGAGAAATCTCCTCAATGAGGACCAATCAGAACTCTCCATAATTTTTTCCAATGTTTATATTCTCAAGCAGTGACCTGTTTCACAGTGGACGACAACAAAATATAGAGAATGAAATCAATATAAAAACACTTCTCTTTCTGACAGTAGCCCATTACCAAATAATGACGCCTTTTGACATCCAATATTGAATAAGGTAATGGCTTTAGAAAACATTGTGGAAAATGAAGAAATTGCTTGTAACAAGCAATTTCTTCATTTTCCACAATGTTTTTCCAACTCAACATGGAAAGATTATTTTCTTTCTCTCAAATAGAACACAGAAAGTATCTGTTGGAGGCAAATTGTCTTCTTCTCAAGATATAACATGTGGAGTACCTCAAGGCTCTGTCTTAGGTCCGATTCTTTTTCTATTATACATTAATGATCTACCCTTACATCTAGATGTCTCTTCTACCGACTTATTTGCCGATGACACAACAGTTAGTGTTACTGGCAAGTCAGTTAATGAAGTATGTACATTACTGCAAAATAGCCTGAATATTATTCATGATTGGTGTAGTAAAAATGCAATGGTACCAAACCCAGATAAAACAAAAGCTATGATAATATCTTCTACCAATCAAATGCAAAATCTTCAAAATAATAAATTGTATCTACAAGATAAACAAATTGAATTCTCAGATGTAGAGAAATTACTTGGAGTATATGTTGATCATAAACTGTCCTGGACAACCCAGGTAGAAAATACTATCAAGAAATGCAATTCACTTTTATATCTACTTTTGCGAATTAGAAAATTCCTTAGTATACAAGTCAGAAAAATGTTTTTTAATGCCTATATTCTTCCACATTTAGACTATTGCTGTATTATTTGGGGAAATTGTGGCTCAGCATTGTTGGAGAGGCTACATAAATTCCAGAAAAGAGCTGCCAGAATTATCCTTGACAAGACCACTGACTTTCCAAGTGCTGATCTTTTCAAAGAGCTTAATTGGCTTACAATTCAAGACCGCATCATATTCAAAAAATCACTGTTTATGTACAAATTTGCAAATG
Organism: Fragum sueziense; assembly: GCA_963680895.1. Taxonomy (NCBI): domain Eukaryota; kingdom Metazoa; phylum Mollusca; class Bivalvia; order Cardiida; family Cardiidae; genus Fragum; species Fragum sueziense. Next base: position 48,505,764 of record OY804603.1, read on the forward strand.
CAAAACTTCCTAATTATATATCTGATCTTTTCACTAAGTCAGAAAATGTAAACCTAAGATCAAATACAAACTTAGCACTAAATATTCCAAAACCAAGGATAGAATTTTACCGCAAATCAATTGCATATTCAGGCCCCAAAATTTGGAATCAGATCCCAGTCTATATCAAAAACTCTGACAGTATACAGAAGTTCAAGACAAATTTCTTATCTTGGTGGAACTCTGGTGGGAAAGACAGTTTCAGTGTTAATATTATTTCATAAACATTAAAAGAAGGTGTGGTACAAACCTGTATTAAGTGCATATAGTTTTATGCACTTAATTCTTTTTGTGCTTAATCTTCAAAGTTATAAATGTGGTAATTGTCCTATCACCAGTAGTTATTTAATTTTAATTGTAACTTGACTAATATCAGAAATAATATCAAATTGTATGTATAACTGGCAAGAATAATAGACATGGATCAGATTTGACCTTAGTTAAGTCTGATCTTTGTCTATAATGACTGCCCAAACTTCTATGCAGTCTGATCTTGATATAAGTATAATCAGTTTGCCAATGGAAAATCAGAATTTTCTGAAATACATGTATCCATTTTCTTATTAACCAAAACAACAATTTTTAGGCCAATTCAACTAAATAAATTCTGCAGATGACATGATGAATTTTAAAGCAAATTGAACTTTAAATGTTAAAACACAAAAACATTGAAGAAAAGGGAGAAAGTTCTGGTCACCAGCCTTTCTTCGTTTCCCTCAATCTTTTCTTTAAGTATCATATTTCAGGACATCAAAACTCAAAAGCATGATCAGTCTGTTTGGAAAGGATTAATTAATTTAGTAGGATACAGGATAATCCCTAATACAATCTGTTTGTTGTATTTGTTTATCTTTGTTGTTGTATATAAAATGTGTTTTGTTTGTATTGATGTAAATGTAAATATTCTAGAGGCTCACAGGGAAGACTGGGTTAATCCCAACTGTGTTGCCTCTTAAAATAAAGTCTTTATTATTATTATTATTATTATTATTATTATTATTATTATTATTATTATTATTATTATTATTATTATTATTATTATTGAAATTTCATCAACTTGAAATTGTCGTCTGCAACATCGTTCAATTTGGACCAGCCTAAAATTTTGCCATTTGGTAATGGGGTAACAACCCTATATGGCTGCTGTCAGACTGTCAGTCACAAGAATGATATAAGACAGTAGAGGGACTAAAATTCTTTATTAACCCATTACTAGACAACAAAATTTTAGGGAGGTCATATTTAAAAGCTGCTGTAGATGACGAAATTTGTGTTACAAACGAAGGGATTTGTTTATAGAGTAGCACAGAAAATATTGAGACAAAAGGAGAAACTGCTGGTTATCAGCAGTTTCTTCTTTGTCTCAATGTTTTCCAAAGCCAATTCTATTAGGGAGTCAAAATCTGGTCTTGTTTGGTATGGTTTGGTTTATTGAGGTTTTAGGCCATTTTAATTTGCTATGGTCATATAGCGGCGGCTGGAGCACCTAACCATGGATTCCTGTCGTTTCTCATACCAGTACTACAACACCCTAACCGAGCCTCCAGCTGCTCGCCCACATAGGTTCACAATATCAAACCATTGATGGGTGACATTTTTGTCAGACAGGGTATTTGCCAAAAAGGAACCTTATGGGAAGTGTGAAAAATATTGACCCTAATCAGTCTCTGAGGTCTGCCTCTATGAAAATCCATTCTTTCATCTGCATGATCTTTCAGTATGGACTAATGAATTTCTATTGCTCAGGGTAATCAAAACATGCAATATTTGGTGCTAATTAAATCCAAATGTTCAAATTAATGTAAGACCTGGATAATGCACTTCCTGTATAATCGTTATATTTCGTCTTGTTCCCTGACCTCTGTAAATCCAAGCATTTTTAAAGTAACATTAGATGCAATATCGCCTGTTTCGGTAAAAACAGAATTATTGAGCATGTTCAGATTTCCGGGGAATATTCTTAGCATTTTTGTGAAAATGTTTCTAAATTGTATGAACAGTAGGCAAAAAACTTCCCTTGAAATTGTCTGTTGGCATCAAACAGATTTCGTTTCATAACTGGTCATATAGCCCATTATCCACTACCCAGGTCTTACCTTATATATATATTTATTTAATTGATATATGGCCACCGGCCTTTACAATACAATTTTCAATTACAACAAGCATCTCAATACACAACCAGTGATACATGTAGTACAATATTGGTGCGATATAGTTAGAACATGATATGACGTGAACATTTCAAATTTCATAATACCGGAATAGAGAGATTGTAATCTATAAAGTATTAAGATTCTACTTGAGACGATTCATTCCTTTTCTCATAAGCATAATAAATATACATTGCCAAATTTTTCAACTCATTTTCACCCTTATGGCTTAGAAGAACATTAAATTTATTCTTTGAAGGTTGGGTATAAAATGCCCTTTTCAGGTACTTTTTTCTTAATTCACTATACAGTGGACATATAAGAAGGAAATGGTATGAATCTTCAACAAAGTTTTTACAAAAAAAGCACAATCTATTTTCATACTCAATATTGCGATGTCTGCCTTGCTCTTCAGCAAGCAATAGGGAAGATGTTCTGAAATAAGCTAAGGCTTTCCTGAATTTTACTACTCTAATGATGTCCAAATATGGTTCAATTTCTAATGTGATTTTGAATTGATTATAATGAACTAATTTTGACCTTGTATTACAATTGTTCCTCCATACTTGCAAATACTGGTCCTTCAGTCTTTGCAATTATATAGCAACAAACTGTTTTTCATTAGTAACTGATTGACTCTCCCAGACATATCCAAATCCATTTTCATACAAATTCATTCTAATATTAGTTACCCAATTTACATGGCCTAACGAATCAAATAATTTCATCATTGAATAACATTTTTTAACATATCTGTGTTCTTGCATTTTTAACAATCTCAACCAGTATTTTACAACTCTTTTACTAGTATAAAGAAACAGCGGAACTCTTCCACAATCACCCAATATACATTCATCGGTTGCATTGGAAGGGACGTACATAAATCTTTTACATGCATACTTTTGTATTCTCTCAATACTATCAATTTGCTGCAGGCCCCAAATTTCACATCCGTAAAATATAATAGGAGAAATTTTTGTGTCAAACAACTTGAAGAAAACATTGCTTTTCACTGGCATCAATGGTCGAATGGAGGAAAGAATATTTCCAAGGACGCGTTTAGCTTTTAATGCATTGAATTCAGCCATTTTATAAAGAGATAGAGTTGATGTAAAATTAACACCAACATATACAAAATTCTGCACGCATTCTATTCTTTGATTTGCATAATACCATACTTCTCTTCTCGATAATTGACCCCCTTTACGGAAAACTAATATTTTTGTTTTATCAATATTAACTTGCAATTTCCATTCATTGCAGAAAGTGTATAATGTATTAAGCTGTAATTGTAGCCCTAGAGGTGTATCTGAAAACATTCCTACATCATCCGCAAACATTAACAAGGAAAGTTCTTCGTAATCTGGAAATAACTGAACACCTTAAAGGTTAAGAAAGCAGAGGTCCTGTAATAAGTATGGCAGCCAAAATGGATCAATAAAATTAATCATAATTCATCATGAAAATAGGTTTGGTAATAGCAATGTCAAAATGTAGTTCCATTTAGGTAATGGACCAAGATCGTCTGATATCTGCTGGCATTTATTCCTATTTCCAAAATCTTTTTCAAAAAGTGTCCTCTCGCTTTTAAGTTATTTTGGAAAGAGCTAATTACATAAGTGTTCAAATTAAGAATGCAGTGGGCCCTAAAAATAAGTATGGAAGCCAAACTGGATCAATAAAGTTAATCATAATTCATCATGAGGGGCTTGGTAATAGAAACGTCAAAATGTAGCTTCATTTAGATAATGGGCCAGGATATTTTACTGGTATTCGCTGATAGGTTATCTTGTCAGCCTGTACTTACCCTATCACAAATAATACAATGATTATGACTGTAACAGAGTCCTTCTGCAATATTTCCATAATAATTTTACTATGCTTTTCTCATGGACAGACGGATGGTGATGAAATGTTAGATGAATAGCAAAGAATTTTGTGCTGAAAATAGAATTTGTTTACTGTTATGTTTTGATAAACCGTCAGTGTTGTTATAAAATCTCGTAACAACGGCTTGAATCAAGCCATAGTTACTGAATTTTATAACAACACCTACGAAATAGTATTTGTTTGTCCGAAATTACGTCACTGTTTACTTGATAAAATCGTTCCCTATTATTTCTTTAGTTTTTGACTAGCATCTCAATGTCTAGAACTCTTTGTTTACAATCTAGAAACAGATGTTACCCCTACAGCAGGTATTTTTTGCACATAGTCATTAAAAGAACAATGCAACCATTCATTACTCCACAGAGTATATTCACAGTTACAGTTCATGCTTTCCCAAGCAAAACAAAAAGGCTAGATTTATAATGGCCCTACAACTCTCACCAGACTTTTTTATTCAAATCTTACATTTATTTTTATATTCTTTATACCTCTCCATAGGTCCTGGTCATTGGGAAAAAGCTAGCATAGATCAAAATATCCTCCAGTTGGAGCACAGAAATGGCTTAAAACTTTTTAACATAGACCTATATGATCCAAAAACTATAGGGCACTTCCTAGAGTCAAGGACAACAACTGCGTAAAGCTTCATGATCCTAGGTCAAACAGTTTCTCTAAGTCCAATAAGCCCCGCCCTGCATCTTTTGAAGAATCATAAAATCAAGAACAAGTTTTGACAAGGGTCATGCAAGGAACATTTCTGCCAAGTTTGGTTCAAATTGGCCTAACGCTCAAGGAGGAGAAGATTTTTGAAGAGTTATCTAACAATTTCTCTAAGTTGGAGAAGCCCTACCTTGCCAAAACCGCATTTATTGACAAATCTACAAATTCATGAATATATTGGAATGAGTCAATTCAAGGAACATTCCATCTCGATTTGGTCAAAATTGGCAGATTGATTTAGGAGAAGATGTTTGAAGAAATTGTTGACAGATGGACAGACCGTGAGACGGAGAGACAGACAGACAGACAGACAGTGAGTGACCACAATAGCTCACCTCGAGCACTTTGTGCTCACATGAGCTAAAATCAAAGCTGCTGCAGATGACAAAATGGGTAAAAATATTTGTAGAATTTTTAAACATGACAGCACAGCAAATACTGAGGGAAAAAGGAAATGCATCAATGCTTTCAAGTGCCTCTGTCTCTCTGTTTTGGACGTTAAAACCAGTATATACTCATGAGAACATGCTCAATTTCAAAGGAATACTCTCCAACGTTGAAAGGTATTTGATTGAAGTTCAGGTGGATTTTGTGCGATTTTAGCAAAGTGTTCAGATTTGAGCATGAGAACTTACTTAAGTTTTTTCGAGAAACAGGGGCCAGGTCTCGTTAACAAAATGGACGAGAAGGCACGATGGAACTCTAAATTTGGCATTTCTCTTCGAATGAATAACATTTTGGTTTCTCATGATATCTGAATCATCTCAATAATACAATTTTTAATGGGTAAGTTCATATGGCAACGCGGGTTCGACCCGGGTAACTCGAGTTCCATATGAACAGTCTCGGGTTCGATGCTAGTGACGTCATTTCAACCTTTTTACCTCGACTCCACTTACCCTGGCTAAGGCTGGTGTTACTCGGGTTCCTAGATGGCGCCAAAAGGCGAACAATAACAACAAAAGTCAAGTCCGAATAAAAAAACTTGTGCATTTACTCAAAATATACTTTTTTGTGCCATGTATGAGTGTTTTAACAAGGACTATCATTTATGTTAACCGATTTCTATTTATATAATACATTTTGTGTCCTTAATTTCGAATCTACTAAACACATGTATTTGTTTACACCCGTCACTGGATAAAGTCGTTCGCATGGATTGTTCTATGCGCATGCGGAAATTATTTTTAGACAGTCTTTCCCGAGTTGAACTCGCGTTCGTCATGAACTCACCCAATGAGACCAGTGGCAGTCTATGAAAAACATAGAATTTGATGAACTATTAATTACATCAGATTCTGCACATTATATCTTTGTATAATACAAAGCAAAGCGACAGACAAGAAGGGATAATAAAGTCATTCTAATTTTGTTACTTCAATCCTTAACGCCATGTTGTGGATACTCATTTGAATTACCGTAATTATTCTAATAAACGCCCATATTCTAATAAACGCCCATCCCCCAAATCTAGGCTGAAAATCTGCTTATATTTACAACAATTTCAGCGAAAAAGGGTGATTCTAATAAACGCCCATCCCCCAATTCCGGATTAGAATAATGAAAGTCATCAACAAAAATCATTTCCAAAAGCAATCAAAAAGGGAATGTCCAGTCCTTGATATGTTTGTAATGAAGGGATTTCATTGGAAAAGTCATATTTTCCAGTCCTTATAACAAAGTAATGTAAATTTGACTTGCAGAACTTCGAGTCCATGAATTGACACTTGATTTGCAAATTTTGACTTACAAAATTAGAATACCTCTAATAAACGCCCACCCCCTACTTTTTCATCGACCATGTTTGTAATAAACGCCCGCAAGTTTATTGGAATAATTACGGTATCTGTAGAACAATGACAAGATCATTATGGTTGAATAAATATTTATAAATGATATGTAAATTGCACTTCAAGTCATTATCCAACCTATAAGAAGTTCTGGAATACCAGGGATTTTTTTGGCAATTTTGGGAAAAGGCCCTGGGGCCTTTTCAATTGGGAAAATTAGCGGCGTAAACCCTAACATTGGGAAATTTCAAGCATTATACACTTACCTCATACAAGGTGTTAGATTAAGTAAAATTCATTTTTTAAACTGAATAGATGAATATATTGATATGGATTTTGAGTAGAGAGCTTTAGTTTTGTTTTCAAATGACTTGTAAAAGCAATTCTACTGGTGTTTTGATAATTTTGATATTTTTTCTAAATTGTAATTGGGAATTTTTTCTTCAGAATGGGAAAAAAGTAGGCTAAATTCCATTGGGAAAGGGGCCGAATTTCGGCCCCTGAGACACCCTAAAAAAATCCCTGTAATACCCCAGGCTCAACCTTTTCCGAAAGAGCAAAGTCTCACTTTTCCAATTTAAAAGCTGCTTCAGAATTTAAATTGACTGTTGACAAATATAGAATTTGTGTATAATAATGCAAGAAAAATAAAAGGGCAACAAGAGCTTCGCAGAGCGGCGCATATACGCCCGAGAGGGGCTTGTCAGTAAAATTGGCTATTTTTTTCAATTCAAGGGCAGATAATTCAAACATGAAAAGTTATCAAAAATGTGTTTGCACAACAAGACACCATAGAGATTCATTGTGGCTAGTTTGATTAAATTCTGGTTGAAACTGTAGGAGTTGCACACAGGAGAAAATGTTCATTTTTGAGAATATGGGCATTTTTTCTTAAATTCAAGGGCAGATAATTCAAGAACGAGAACAGTTATCTAAATTTCGTAAGCGGTGTGCACAATTAAACACCATGGAGATTCATTGTGGCAAGTTTGATCAAATTCTGATCAAAACTGTAGGAGGAGTTGCGCACACAAGAAAATGGGCATTTTTTTAAGTCAATGGCAGTTAATTCAAGAACGAAAAGAGTTAATTGAATTCCGTAAGCGGCATGCACAACTACACACCACGGAGATTCATTGTGGCAAGTTTGACAGGGTTAGACACTAACTTTCCCAACCAATGAGTCCGCCGGACTCCCATCAAGAGAACTTGGGGAGTCCAGTCAAAAGTAAAGGAGTCCGAAGAGAAGCAAATATTTTATGTTGCATGCATGTTGCCTTTTATCTGTGACGATTTCATTTTCAGGTCTGCATTGAATACTAAAGAATAAATGAAGTGCAATACATCCTGTTATTTTGAGCTAACAGCTTTTTATCATTTTGCTTATAATTTTTTGACAGAATTTTTAAGGAGTCAGTCAGACTCCCTAGGTTGAAAATCAGGGAGTCCCACCAATTTTTAGGGAGTCTCGGACTCACAGACTCCCCTTAGTGTCGAACCCTGTTTGATTGAATTACGATCAAAACTGTAGGAGGAGTTGCACACACAAGAAATAGCTAACGGACGGACAGACGGATGGACAGACGGACGGACAGACGAGCAGGGCCATAACATAATACGACCCTTCGGGCGTATAAAAAGGAGAAAAGGTAGAATATCAACATATTTTTCTTTTGCCTCCATGTTTTCCCAAAGCTGTTCTATTGGAGATGTCAAAACCAGCTTTTGTTTGGTAATGGGCTAAAAAAGCTCTTTATAAGCTAAGAACAGATGTTATCCCTACAGTAGGTATTTTTTGTAGACATAAATTACCAGAACAATGCTGTCATTCATTACAAACATTATCTAGCAGAGTATTACAATTGTAGACCTGCTTCAAGTTTGTTTTGTACTATTTCTCAGCTTATACTCTACGGATTTTGACATGATAATTTAAAGTGAACCATACACATCTTTGAGAGGGCCATTCTGGATTCTAGCTCACTCTGCACCATTCCGGATTCTAACTCACTCTGCACCAAATACCAAAGTTTCCTCAAACATTCAAGCAAAAGCATTCTTTTTGAATGTTTAACTCTTTCCCAAACAAGACCTGGTTTTGACGCCCCTAATAGGAAAGGCTTGGGAAAACATTGAAACAAAAGAAGAAACTGCTGATTATGAACCAACAGTTTCTCCTTTTGTCTCAATATTTTCTATGCCATAGTTTACACAAATTCTTTCTTAAATACCTTCCATTTTGTCATTTGTGGCATTTTTTGAATTTGACCACCCTAAAATTTTGCCGTTTGGGAAAGGGTTAAATTATTTTTCCATGAGAACGTTTCCCAAAAGTCATGTGGGTTACCCACAGTATTTAGCTGTTTTAGTAAAGATTGGAGAAAACACATCCTATACTTGTCACATCAATTTTCAAAATGCCACATTGGGTGTCAAGGAGGAAGGGACATTGTCATATTGCAAAAAATCACTGCTTATCAACAACTAGAAAGACCTGAAGGTCTTGAGTCGCTCCACAGGCCTGAATTTCTTTTTTATACCCTTTAGGGTATATAAGCGCCACTGGACGCCATTATCTATTAGGGTATATAAGCCCTGCTGGACGCCGCTATCCATCAGGGCATAGAAGCGCCACTGGACGCCGATAAACAGTGGTCAAGTTAAAACAAACAAGAGACATTTAACCTGAACAAAAACCAATATCTTTTGTTGGTATATAAAGTTTCACATCTGGTCTGTATTCTGATAATCAGTTTTTGATACAATAATTAATTAGTAACAGTGCATAATTTTATCAACTAAAATAGCTGTCTGGCATAAAACTTAGGGGGTAGGGGGTCAAAATTGGCCTGGAATGGCTATGATTAACAAGTCAGTGTTACAAATTTAACAGCTTATAATCTTTCATACATGAATTTTGTGAATTCTAATTTGTAATGTTTTCCTTCTTTTAGTAAATTTGTATATTAAACAGAATAACATTAAAATTTGCCTTAACTAGCATCACCCATAAAAAGAGAACATTTTTGAAAAAGTCATATATACAGACCAGGTAGATAAACCAGCAGATAGATAATTGATTATTGGTTTTACATTATCAGGACAAGGGCTTCATATAGTGCAGCAGATAAGCCTAATCCCTGTACCTTAAAGTGACATTTCAGAATTTTTTGTCATAAATTTTACTTTTATATTCACCTGAAAGAGCATATTTCCTTATGGAAATTCTGAAAATTTCAAGCCAAAATATTGCGCCGTTTACGAGAAATATATATTTTTGTGTTAAAATTGAACAAATTGTTGTGGACAACAGTTCGGATTTATATGCAATTTATCGATTATGTCTCAACTTTAAATGCGTGTTTCTCGCTTATTGGCAACAACTTAAAAAAAACTAATAGTATTTATACTCATTAGAATAACCAATCTTGGCATCAAGACATACTTTAAAAAATTGAAATTGGAATGAAATGTCCCTTTAAAGGGTTAATATTAAATCCAAGTTTTGACTAGATTTTTGAATGCTTGTGGTTCTCACAGCAAAAACAAAGTCAAAAGCAGCAATCATGTGATCAATGCAAAAAGAAAGTAATTGATTGACTAATATTTTAGGGATGTTAGAGCGATAATAAAATTGAAAACTGTGATTTTGCCAAAGTCAAGGACGCATAATTCAGAATGTATATTTAAGATCAAATCGAAAATTAAGCACATGCAAGATCTTATGGTCACTATCATTCTGTTCAAATTTTGTCTATATTAGTCAATATTCGTGGCTTCAAGAGTGGAAAAAGTGTCGAAAACTGAAATTTTGTCAATTTCAAGGGCAAATAACTCAGATTGTAACAGTGTGATCATGTTGAAAACTACACATAAGCAAGATCTTGTTGTCTACAAGATTCTGTCTAAATAGCATCTTTATTGCTTAACATTTGTGGTTGTTAGAGTGAAAACAAAGTCGAAAATGACAATTTTGTCAAATTCAAGGGCACATAACTCATGATATAATATTCCGATCAAGCTGAAAATTGCACCCAGGCAGCATATAATGCTAATATATATTCTGTACAAGTTTTCTCTTGATTGGTCAATATTTTTAGATTTTAGAGTAAAAATAAAGTCAAAACCAGCAAAATAGAGCCGAAAATGGCAATTTTTGGCAATTTCAAGGGCACATAACTCATGCTATAAAATTTAGACCAGGCTGAAAATTTTACCAAGGCAAGATCTTATAGTCAGCATCATTCTGTCAAAGCTTTGTCATTATTTGTAGTTGCTAGAGTGAAAACAAAGTCAAAATACGGCCGAAAATGGAAATTCTGTCAATTTCAAGGGCACATAACTCATGATGTAAAATTCAGATCAAGCTGAAAATTTTACCAAGGCAAGATCTTGTAGTCAGCATCAGTCTGTCAAAGTTTTGTCTTGATTGTACATCATTTGTTGATTTTAGAAGAAAACTAAAGTCAAAACCTGCTATTTTTGACATTCAAGGGCAGATAACTCAGGTTATTCTGGTTCAATCCATATTCTTTGACTGAATCTGAGAGAGATCATTCCTGTGAAGTTTGGTTGAAATCCATCCAGTAGTTTTTGAGAAGAAGATTTTTAAAGAAAAAGTTTACGGACGCACGCACGCACACACGACGGACACACCGCCATGACAATAGCCCGCTGGCCTGAAAGGCCAGTGGAGCTAAAAACCTTGTAACTGCAGCTTGTTTTCAGCTGCAGTTACGAGGTTTTTGTTCATTCCATAAAACCCTTTCTTGAAACTGCCACATTTTGGACTGGCACTGCTCCTATCTTTTAATAAAGCTGTTAAAGACGATTAAAGGGGGACAAGCTAGGCTGTCGAAAATGCAAATGGCACAATAATTACAAACCAGAAATAATGCAGGTTTCAACATTAACCTGTGCCCGACAGACATTAACTGCCTGCTGCTTGGTCAGGGCTAGTTAGATCCCCAAGATGCAAGACCAACTGGTCAGCCTTATTTCAAATCTCAGTCACTATTACCATAATGAAAACACAGGATATGTGACACAACAAGAACATGGGCCCTTCAAAATTTCATTCATTTGTGCTTCAAAACTTGTCTTTTAGCTTATAAAATGAAAGGATTATTGTGGTTTACACCTTTTCCTTATCCAAATATTTGGTCAGGACTAGTGCACATTTGGTCAGGGCTAGCAACATCTCGCAGCAACAAGCCCTACTGTCTGTTAGCCCAAAAAATTAATGTTGGACCCTGTAATGTGTGAAATTACCAACCTGAAGGGTTAGATCATTATGTCCATTGTTAGCACTCATCGAGCTTTATTAAGTATTAAAATCCAAGTCAATTAATAATGTGCGGGCGTCCTTGATTTTGTTTTGTAACGCGTACATATGCCCAACCTTCAAAAATCAATTACGTCAGAGATACGTCATCTGTGCTCAGCGAGATTTAACACACCGTACAACCGACTGCATCGAAAGTCAGCGAAAACAGATTCGTCATCTGATGTCATGTGCAAGGTAGGTCAAATGAATTTACTTTTATAAATAAACGAAAGGATCTTTGGTATTCTATAGTTGATAAATACGCATATAAATGTTCAGTGCTTGTAGAAAATAAACCTTTCCATGTATCCATCGCAAATAAGGTCACAGTCATCGACACAACAATTTGTATGATGTGGTAATACCGCGGAAGTGTGTCTCATTGACCTTGACCTTGTCTCGCTTTGAAGTAAAAATAGAATGTGTAAACATGCTTGTAAAGAATTGATCTATAGCAAAGGAAAGATGGTTATTCACCGTTATTGAGGTTTTTATGCATTGCTAATTGTTTTTACATGCACAAATATGAGTTCCCGAACAGTTCGGAAGCATAAAAACATAGAATGGGCCCCTTTAAATAATTGATGTCAAACAGAAAATATGCACAAGTAAGTTATACAGAGCTCCAGATAAGATGCGTATTTGCGTAAAATACGCATTGGATTGGTCTAAATACGCATAAACTTTTATAAAGATGCGTACAGATACAGATACGCATTCAAAATAAGGAAAACACATTTGATAATTGTCAGTTTGCGTATCAAGATCAAAGAACATCGGGAAAAAACATACACTAGGAAATTCCAACGATTAACACAAAAATAGGTAACGAAAGTCAGCTTTCTGATATCTATTTCGATTTTATCAGCCAATCAAAACCTGGAAATATTGGGGAATACCAATTACGTCACCAGCCGAATGACAATCGGCTATTCCTTAGATCTATCCAATGATTTCGGTTGTTGAATTTCAATTAGTCGGTTATCTCCGTGAAAGCAACAGACCAATCCCATTGCATCAATCCGTAAATCGGAAACGGCGACTCGAAGGTGTTTGTTTCTTTTTTAATCGGCAAACGAGTAAATCCACTCCTGACCAGATCGTAAAGGCGATTTTGGCCGATATTACTTCTGAAGTGGTCCTACAGGCAAAGATAGCATACGATGGTAATCTTGTTCAGAAAATTACAACTCGATGATGATGGTCGAACCCGAAAATGAAAATGGGTCGTTCCGGTCCGGCGCTCCTGTTTATTTTAGTCCTTTCTCGAACAAGAAGGTAAATACGCTTTGCCTCAAAAAATTATCTAGAAATATGCATTGGAAAAAATCCTGGGGGGTAAATACTCCTTGCCTCAAAAAATTATCTGGAGCTCTGGTTATAATGTATTAATTCTAATTAGAAAATCAGCTGACAGACTTTATGGACTGAATGCAAAGCATATTCATAATTTATAATTTTTTCTGGGTAAAAATTATTCCAATATTTAAAGGGGGAATAACACTTAACATCTTGCAAATTTTCCGAGAACTTCGTACAAAAAAATAAATATATATTATAAAAATATGGTCTTTAAATTGCACATATGCCAAATCTTAGCTTTCTACCTTGTGTATTGGCTTAGATGTCGATGGATTTAAAACCCCATGATTTTTTGTCGGGGGGATAAAAATTATAATAATAAAACATATGGGGTTTTAAATCCGTCAACATCCTAGCCAATACACAAGATAGAAAGCTAAGATTTGGCATAGATGCAATTTAAAGGCCATATTTTCATAATATATATTTATTTTTTGCACGAAGTTCTCTGAAAATTTGTAAGATGTTAAGTGTTATTCCCCCTTTAAGGAAAAGAAGAAATGATAATAATTATCAGGTAATTCTTGTTTGCCTTTAATATTCTTTAAAACTGCATACTATGGACATCAAAATCAGGTCTTTTGTGTAAGGGTTGAAAGATGACAAAGAAATGTTCTCACAGTGTGGAAAAAATTTAGGGTGGTCTAATTTGAGAGCTGCTGCAGACAGAAAATTTCATATCACTTTATTTCCTGGAATGGAATGTTTTTTACTGTTGCAGATGGCAAAATGCATATCAAAAAGATAGGATCTGAATACAATGTGACAATTAAAGTATCGAGACAAAACTTCAAAAGGAAAAAATGCTGGTTTTCAGCATAAATTTTCTTCTTTCTCCAATAGTGTTTGACTTTTCCCTTAGCTATTTTCTATCATAAGGATGTCAAACGTGTATAAGAAAACAATCTTGTCCTGCTGACTTTGAATTTCATTTCAAACAATTTGTTAATCAGAGGTCCCATTCACGCACATATGTGCGTAATTCACGCACAGAAAAGAAAATTCATGCACACAATTTCTGGGTAAAGGGTGCATGCACGCACTGAATTCATAGAATGGAAACAGCTTTAAAACATAATTTTCATGAAAAGGTTCTCTGTTTGACAGGAAAAAAAATTACTAAGTCAATGAAAATATATTTTGTTGGTTAAAACTGATTAAGTAAGCATGTAATTGCCAATTGAAATAGGATTATAGCGTATAACTTTATTGTTTACATTCAGAAAGTAAGTTTCATGATGAGTAATTATAATGAGCACCCTGTTATCAACGACACTCGCTGATAGGCTTCAATAAACCAATCAACAAGCATATCTCAAAAGTATTTGATTATTGTGTGCCAGTGTTTATTTTCAATGTTGGCGGAAGGGGGTCAGGGCCCATAGGTGGGGGAAAACTTGCGCGTGAACGCCCAAAAAAGGGAAATTCCAATACATCCTTATACTCTCAAATACAGTTTTATAAATGCATTTAACTTTTTGTATATCATTTTGGGACATTTATACAACCATTAGAACTGCTAGAGATAGTTAGAATCAAAACATGATTTGGATTCGTCGTTGCTACAAAAAATCTAGTTCCAGGAGGGGAAAACTTATCTGAAATGGGGGAAAAAAGTATATTCACCAGAGAGGGAATAGGGGCCCAATAACGACCGTTTTTTTAGGAAAAAAAATCTCTGGACTGTCACAAACCATGCTGTCTGCTTGCTGTAGAAATAATTGAAACAAAAATGTCAACAGAATGATTGTTTTTCCAAACTGTAAGCACAATAGCAACTGAAAAATGGATGGGAATGACAACCTGTGTTAATGATGTTTGCTGATTGAGTTTAGATGCAAGTTCAAAAAGGTAAAATCATGGTTTGAGAAATTTATGCTATTTCTGTTCATGTCAACAAAACTCTGAAATTCTAACACCCATCACTCGCCATTACTTAACTGAATCATTACCAAAGAATGGAAAATAGTCTTTTTTTAAAAAAAAAAACAGTTTTTATTGTAATTCAGTGCACCCCCAGTTTTCATTTTGCACTCCCAACTTTTTACTCCAGGGAGTGCATGCACTCCCAAAAAAATTTTTGAGTGGGAACTCTGGTTAATAGAACCAGTCGGCATGACGTCATAGCCTCACTTTCATTTTTTCATCGAGGGTACTTCCTCGGTCTTTATCGTTACGGGATACCAACTTTGAGGCAGAATATTTCAAAAATCCATCGTTAAAATTCATAAACAAAACTCTTTCTTTAAAGAATGTGATTTAAACTTTCTAACTACCAGCGCATTTTTAATAATCAGGCGTAGTCGTCGAGATATAAATGCTGAAAGTTGGTAATGCTTCAACGAAAAAGACCGAAGCTTTCACCTCCACCGAATGAGCGCGGGTCCGCTGACGACGTTTTTGATTGGCTGAAAGGATTGTGCCGACCGTATCAATTGAAGAGATTTCAATATGTTCGTCTCAATTTTATCACACTATAATATATTTGCACATGCTAGGTTTTGTTAGGTAAAGGATCAATCAATCATTTTCTTTCATGATTTTATTTGGTATTCATAGTTCAGGTGAAAGTGACAGTAAATCAAAGTGAACTAGATTTATCCGAACTAAAATGTCTTCCGGATATTAGACAACTTGACTGAACATCGGAATGCATTATTTTGACGGATTTTCTGTAACACTGAATACAGCAGAATATTCTGAATCCGTTAAAGATTAAGATGAAAAGTACAAAGGGGAAGTTTAACTTACATGCCAGAGTTCAGCAACAAAAATATTTTTCCAGATTTTTGTTGTTGTAGAGACAGAGAATCGCACCATACACATTTCGTACCATAATTTGGCCATTTTGTACCAGACGTTAACCATTTTCGCAGACCCGTAGGAACAGTCCTTCCCCTCCCAAGTTGGCCAAAAATGCAGGATTTTCCTTATTTTACAATGAAGATGTAGGGTAATTTCAACTTAGCCCCTCCAATTTTTTTTGACACTGACCCGAGCAGAAGCCCCCACCCACCCGACAGAATTTCTGTCGAAAGAAAATGCAACTTTCTAGATATTTGATAAAAATAGATCTGACAAGATCAAAATCTAAAGCTTTTTTTTTAAATCATAAAACTATAGGCCTACATAACCACTCATCTCATATTGGCATGGGTAGGGGAGACCGGGGTTAATTGAGCCGCGGGTTAAATGAACCACTCCAATTTTTTCTCGCGTGGTTTTCAATTTCACGTCTTCGGTGTTTATATTCGAGGTGGGAATGTTTAAGCATTCATCGGTGAAAATTTCTAGAGATTTTGTCTTTTCAGGTGGATTTTATGCCCAAAAAACGAAATTTCGACCTTAAAATTGTTTTTCACAATTCATGCATTCCGTCTTCGCACTACAATGCAAAGTAAATATCATCAATATTCTTTATATCTTACATATATATGATATCTTCAGAATGTAATATTGCATTCCGTTATTGACATCGTAAGATGGTTTCTTCACAAATGACAAGTATATGACCATGGTGTACCGGGGTAAGTTGAACCACTATGAAAATAAGAGCCGAAAAACGCTAGAAATAATTCCGTGCCTATTAAATAGGCTTCTTGTATGACTAAGCGAATTCTCTTGAAAATGGAATATTTTTTTATTCTTTGAATGAAATTTTATGTTATTATCGCAGGTAACACCCATTTTCATCACTATGAATGAAATCTGGTGTTTATTTCTCTTGTCAGTATGAAAAATTATCGGAAACATGCCAATTGGTTCAACTTACCCCTTGTACTGGTTCAACCTACCCCGTTAAAGGGGTTAAATGAACCATTTCACCAGCTCTGTTTAAAATGGTTTTCTGTGGATTCTGGAAGTCGAAAATATCTATCAAAGATTTAGAAACATGCGAGAAATGTTGATCTTTGATATGGTATTGATCAGAGCACTCTGTGTGAAACTAAGAAAGCCCTAGTTGAAATTTATCAAAATGTGGTTCATGATACCCCGGTCTCCCCTAATTAAAAAATAAAAATAGATCTACGACATTCGACGAAAAATTGCAAATAGGGGGGGCATACAAAAAAAGTAACATCAAATATATTACAAAGTAAAGATCTACGTAAAAATATTGAAAATCAAATAAAAAATATTTAACCCTATCACAAACAACCAACTTTCAGTAATCAGTAGGCCTATTTCCTACTGTTCCATTTTCATTTTGTAAGATGTTGCAGACGACAAAATGATGATTAGCCTATGTCGTATGCCCTTACCATGGCATTTGGATCCAATCTGATTAAAAGCCTGTGTTACCTGACAGTAACATCTGACAGACTAAATAGAGGATTTTCACATAACGCTGCGCATGCGCGTCAGCCGTGTGGAAACGAGGCTTTACACTTGAGGGGGCAATTAACTTAATCCTAGATAGGAATTGGTAGCCGTGACGGGTTAATAAGCTGCTTTGATTAACCAATTTCTTCAGTGCGTGGATATTGTTATTTCTTCAATGGATGTGAACTCAGAAGGGAAAACTGTCAAACACATATTTTTTTTCAATTTTCCTAAATATTCGGTGATAAAAGGTGGACGTATTCATGATTCGGTATTATGTACCGGACTTAAACATCTACCGTAAAAGACTGCTTTTTACGTCTGCAAAAGGAAAACTTGATTTTTGTTATGTGCAAAAGAAGAAAATGATGAGTAGATCGTCATTTTGTCTTAATACTTCTTTGGTCAATTTGCTCAAAAACCCTATCTTTACCAAAATCGGTTATGTCTTCTGCAGCAGTTTTCAAGTATGAAAAGAGTTCGGGAAAGAGTTAGGTCTAAAGTACACTCTGTCAATGTTTGGGTAATTAACAATGATTGTAATAAAGATAGACTAGTCATTTTATATCAAATATGGAAATACCTAATTCCACATGATTACTATTTTCTTAATCATTTTTTTCTCGCATTCCTAAGCTGAATACATTATACACCAATGTTTCATTTTAGAATGTAACTATTCCAGAAAAAAGTATCATGCAATATTTATCTGAAATTCACAGAAAGCCCATCTGTAATAGAACTATTTTTTTGTAAATGTTATAAAACGATCAAAAATACCTGTTCACTCATGTAAAAATCTATAGTTTAAAAAATATGAGGTGAGGTCAGACTCGCGTGCATCATATTATTATTCATATTTTTTTTAAAAAAAAATTTTCAATCATAGTGGTAAAATCATGTAACGTATAAGGGTGTCAGTTGTAGATTGAATAAGTGTCATCTGTAGACATGTGTTATGCATATTGGTACTTGTGAGATATAAAACGGGAGCTTAAGTATGTGATAAACGCTTAATCCTTTTCCAAACAGAAGAGTTTAACCCTTTCCGAAACAAGACCTGGTTTTCACGTCCTTGATAGTTATGTCTTGGGAAAACATTGAGACAAAAAAAGAAATTGCTTATAACCAGCAAATTCTCCTTTTGCCTCAATATTTTCTGAGCTATATCATACAAAAATCTGATCTTTATCAACATCAATATTGTCGTCTGCAGCAACTTTAAACAGGAGTGCCCTAAATTTTGCTGTTTGGGAAGGGGTTAAGTCTGTTATACTCGAATATATCACTATATATGACACATGAATGGATAAAAACATCTTGACAGAAAAGTTATTTTCTTTTTCCTCACAATGAAAAATTTAATGCCTAGATATTTAGATGTTTTTTTTTAACATTACATTCGGAATCAAAATTTAAATATTCGTGGATCTATTTGCTTGAATTTCACCAAGCAAAAGTTTCTTAGACTTTGAACGAAAACGAAATTATCTACGTCTAAATTTGATTTTGAATCTTATAATTGTAAGTAAAATATTTAACGACTAATAAGTTATAAATGCATTGAAAGACAGATCAACAAACTACGTGACAACTCTGTGAATATAAAATTAATCAATTAAAAAGAAACTGATAGAAAATTTAAATAATTTATTTCGTTGTAAAATGTCCAATGCTTCAAACCGTGTCCCGTCAGGCGTCTTTTTCTCTAACCATTCGCATGAAAAATACCCGAAACAAGTTACTTTTGAGGCTACGCGTCTTAAATTTTAATGTCAAAATAATTAAAATAAAATAATCAAGCATCTATCAATAAATAAACCCGATTTTGTAAGACGCCTTTAGCAAAGAAACAAGAGCGATATTTGTTTATTTCAACTAAGTGCAATTGTGTCCCGTAAAGATGTGCACCACTGTATAGAAATGCTTCTTTTTTACTAATGCTTCGCATAAAAATTCGCAAACTCGATTGGTTTTGGCATTTTCAGATATTAAAGCTTCATTTCGCAAAAAAAATGTACAGGAAATCCTTTTTAAATGGGTAAATAATCAGGATTTTGAAATGCGCTTTTTACAAACAAATAAGAGCGATAATTTACCTATGCCCCCTCGCCGACAAAGGGAGACAATTTATCGATTTTTTAACTAAGAAATTCGCAAGGGAGATAATTGTTTGAAAAACCCGTATTAGCCTACACAATAACCACTTTATTTGTTAGATTTTCACGTCGACTCAAGTAGAATCTAGTTATGGCTTTGAAATCAATATAAACCGGTACATAAAATAGGACTACATGTACATGTATAAAGGGCAACTGAAAGCATTTAGGCAAAAGAACAACATGCCGATAACCAATATTTCTTCTCGATACTTAACATTTTTTGTGCTATATATCACACATATATGTACAAATCATATTTTTCCTCAGCACCCATTTTTGTTATTTGCAATATCTTTCACAGTAAAAGTGTCTAATTTTTGCCGCTTTTTGAGAATGTTCAACCGCTGCCGTAATGATGATTTTGTAGTATGTATGTAAATGTGTTCGTTCATGACACTGACACCTGGTTTACCTTCGGCTCTCTAATTTCTATGCTACACGTGGCCTGCTGTGTGCCTGAAAATATACAGAGAACTTCAGAGAAATGTGATCATTTTTACTTCACTCCTGTAAGATTCGAATCAACACATGGAAAAATAAATTGGAAATTTATTAAGAATGTTTCACCATTATTTATTTACGTAAGTTATCCCTCCAGCAAAGAAGAGACAACAGCAGTCTGGGTTTTTTCATGCATAAAATCCACCATGGATTGGTTACCATTGGCAAAGGCAAGTACCCGAAACCTCTACCCCCCCCCCCCGATCAACTAGATCATCATCTACTCACCCCTACCAATATTCTAGACCATTTGCCTATACTGATACATTTATATTTTCTTCCTTTCCCCGAACTATACCCCTGTGGAATTGTTTGTCACCTGGAGTTGTGTCAACTGAGACAGTTAACCAGTTCAAACTGCAAATCTAAAAGTGTTAATTGTCTATATACTACCCAATTTGTGGTAGTAGCAGGGTTCCCACGCGTCAGGGAAATGTCAGGGAAAAATGGAATTTTGGAAATGTCAGGGAAATGTCAGGGAATTTTAATAGGTGTCAGGGAAAAGTGGAAAATAAGGCAAATGTCAGGGAATTGTCAGGGAATTTTGAAAAGACTGTCAGGGAAATTTTCGTTGGAGTAATTTTCAAGGCTAAGGCAGTTTCTTACTATCTTTTTGGCTTAAATTGCTTAAAGCTTTGCTTTCCAATCTTCAAAAAAGGGCCTTTATAGCATTTTAGACAAACAAGTTTCTATATTAGGTAAACATGAGTATGTGCATATGCGTAGTCTAGTAAGATCCATATTATTCTCTTAAATAGCTCCATTTCCTGCAGAAACTAAGACATTACCGGTGCTATGGGACCTGATCAGTTTGTGCTTAGGCTCATGCTGATCTGGAAACATGGTATAAACAAAATGTGTAAAGGCACTTTACAAGAAGTTATTGTAGAAAAGATGGAAACTGAAGGGATTTGCGCCCCTTGCCTCCTGAGCAGTGTGGTCATATTCATGATGGTTCCAGTTTTGTTGTGCTCTGTATATGTGTTCAACAATATTAGAATGTCAATGAAGTGATCATACAGGATGTTGTGACAGGGAACTGTGAATTGATGGACACTTCGAATAAGAAGGATGTAGTAGTTTAATTCATTCCGAAACATTAAAAAGTATACTATTGGGTACTTCGGTACCAGATATTGTTAGAGAGAGGGCTAAAATGTGTATTTCAAACACAGCTTAATTTTATAACTATGGTAATTGTTTCACCGGTAAGCTTTGATTTTTCCTACATTTTGAAAAACTTATTTATAGTGTCCGCAATGAAGTAGTTAATTGTCGCAACATCTGGCAAAGTGGCAATGTTGCAAAACAATGTTTATAGTTACTTAGATAGTATTTAAGCTTTAGTAGTTAATTAAATGTAATATATTAACACCTCTGCTTATAACAAATCTTAACTGCATGATTTTTTTTCTTTAACACCCTTTATTCCTCAAGGGATGGGAACAAAAGAAAAGAACCTTTTCAACAGTTTTGCAACATCTCCACTGCTGCTTTAAAGTTGCATGGTTCACAGCAGCATTTTATGTTTCAGATTGACTTTGCTGTTGTAATGTGCTGCATTAGATTCGAAAGATAAAAATGAGTAACAACATCAGACAGACTAAATTTAATGATGAGTGGATGACTGATCCTAAATATTCAATGTGGATAGGCAAAGACCCTAATTCAGACTCTAAAGCAAGATGTGTATTATGTGGAGTTTCCTTTGACCTATCTAACATGGGCGTGAGGGCAGTAGTTAGTCATGCACAAGGTTTAAAACATGGTAAAAAGGCCAAGGAAATTCTTAAAGTCAAACAGGAGGTAAAGCCTCTGTTCGCCTTCTGGGGTAAAAAACAGAATTCTGATTCAGTTATAACAGTGCCTGAAGAATCTAGTTCAAGTGTGGAATCTATGGACACATCCTTAGGTGAATTACCACCTCCACCTACCCCTATTCCTGCTCAGCCAGTGAATGAGAAAAATGCCTTATCAAAATTTGTCACAAATGATGAAGTTCTTACTGCTGAAATTATGTGGGCGATGAAGACAGTTATGAACCACTTTTCGTGTAATGCCAGTGCAAAAACTGACAAACTGTTTCAAAAAATGTTTCCAGATAGTCATATTGCAAAGCAATTCAGCTGTGGAGCTACAAAATGCTCGTATCTAATTACTTTTGGACTAGCTGAGTATTACAAACATGATCTCAGTAGAAAGATTAAACCAGACACTTTCTTTGTTGTTTCTTTCGATGAAAGTTTAAATAGGACCCTACAAGAGGAGCAGATGGATCTACTTCTGAGATTCTGGGACAGCGAGAGAGACAGAGTGGTGACACGCTACTTTGACTCGGTTTTTCTTGGACACACTAAATCTGTTGATTTATTATCAAAATTCAAATCAGGCCTTTCTAGTCTTAACACAGGAAATATGATTCAGGTGTCAATGGATGGCCCAGCAACAAATTGGAAATTTTACGAAGCCCTGGTCAAAGACAGACAAGAGTCAGACCCCGATATATCATCTCTGATCAATGTGGGATCCTGTGGCTTACATATTGTTCATGGTGCTTTTCACTATGGTGCGGGCAAGTCTGGCTGGAAGGTGGACAGCATCCTGCGTTCTTTGTATTGGTGTTTTGCCGATTCGCCTGCACGCAGAGAGGATTACCTCACTGCCAATGATAGTAAAGCAGCATTTCCACTGAAATTTTGCAGTACAAGATGGCTTGAGGATGTCAGGGTAGCAGAAAGGGCCATTCAGATATGGCAGAAAGTAAAAGAGTATATGAAATCGGCTCAAAAGCTACCTGTCAGTAAGCAGCCAACATGCCAGTCCTTTTCAAATCTTAAAGAGCATGTACAAGATCCTCTTGTTCCAGCAAAGTTGCACTTTTTTGTGTCTGTAGCCAAAATTCTTACCCCTTTTCTTGAAAAGTTTCAAACAGACAAGCCCATGGTGCCTTTTTTATCGGAAGAGTTGTATGCTATTTTATATGCTTTGCTGTCAAGGTTTGTTAAGCAGTCTGTTTTGGATTCAGTTTCAAGCCCAGTTGGCCTGACAAAGGTCGATACCAGCAAGAAAGAAAATGTTGTGTCCCCTGAAAAAGTAGAGATTGGTTTTGCCAGTAGACAGGCTATAGAAGAGGCCCAGAAATGCAGCCAGCTAAGTCAAAGAACTTTATATGAATTTTACCAAGAGTGTATAAAATTTCTGAATGGTTTGGTGTTCAAAATGCAAGAAAGGAGCCCTCTTCAATATTCGATAGTGAGAGCACTTCAGGCTTTGGATCCTAGGTTTATTAGTCTGGATCCTAAAAAGGCTACAGATAAGTTTCAACATATTCTGAAGAAGCTGTTGGAATTAAAATGGCTTACACCTCAAAAGTGTGATGATGTCCTTCAACAGTTCAAAACATGGCTCAATGAGTTTGAGAGATATGGATCACAACCTTTGAAAGACTTTAATCGGCAGGATAAAAGACTTGATAGCTTCTATGCAGAACAGTTAGGCAATAAGTTTGAGTACAATGAGCTTTGGAATACTATGAAAATGCTTCTCATTTTATCACATGGCCAGTCTACAATTGAAAGGGGCTTTTCCACCAACAAAGATATACTGTCGCCAAATCTTGGTAAGCAAACATTGAAGGCCTTCAGAACTGTACATGATGGTATAAACAGTGAATTGGACATGTTGAAGGATAAGACACTGGAAGAGAAAGAGAAAAGGAATATTGACATTGCTGACATTTCAGTTACAGCCAAAATGCTTGCTGAATGCAGAGGAGCAAGAACAAGGTATCAACAGTTTATGGATGAATGTAAGAAAGAGCAAGAAGCAAAAGAGGAAATTGATAGGAAGAGTAATCTGAAAAAGGAACTGAAAGCTTTAGAAGTAAACAAAAGGAAACTGGAATTGAGTGTTGAAAGTTTACAGAAAGAAGCAGATGACTTAGCTGTCCAAGCTGAGAAAAAAAGAAAGATGGAACTTTTGACCAAGTCTAATGCTTTTAGGAACAAAGTAAAGGAGCAGAAAGAAGAAATTGTTGAAATGAGCATGAAAATTGTTAATTTAGAGAAGAAAATAGAATCTGTATAATGACTCTTAAAGTTGCTAACATGTTTGGAACTGCTAACATGCTATGCTATGCTTAAGCTTATGCTATTGCTTTGAATTACTAACATTTCTAATATGATCAAAAGTTGTTAACTTTCCCAAACAGCAAAGATTTAGACTGTTCAAATTTTAAGTTGCTACACTTGACAAACTGGATGTTGACAATGAAAGGATTTGTGTACATTACTGCTCAGAAAATAGGGAGACAAAAGGAGGAAAATATAGGTTACCAACATTTTCTTCTTTTGTCTCAATGTTTTCCAAATTCACATCAGATAGATCAAATCCAGGTCTTGTTGGGGAAAGTAACTTCATTGCTTTTATGCATGTTTTAATGCTTGCTTTGAATGATGAGCCCATTTGTTCATTGCTATAAACATAAAAAAGATAATCCTGTTTTATAAAATAAAAATAGTGTCAATGTTTATGAAAAACATACAGCAAGTTTCTGCACTGCCATGTTTATTCATATTCATTATATTTGATCACATGGCTGTAGTGCCATTTAGCCTACTGGGCCTGATTCTATAAGCTTTAGTTAGCTAATAATATAACCAATGTTTATACAACCAGACCTTGGTATCCACTTTTTAACAATTTGGTAATGAGCCACCTGACATTGCTTTGAACAACTGGGCTTTTGCTGCTTATAACTTGTGTTGTTTGAAGTTTGATATGGTGCTTACATCTTTAATGACGTAGTTAGTGCTTATGTATTGTGGATCACTGTGGTTTTTGTTTCACTTGGGTGTGATATTTAATGGTTATGCATGTCATGTGTTGCATCATCCCCCTATTATCTATAGCCTTTACTTGTAGAGAAGCTAGCTATTCTTCATTGCTTAACTGTGGTGTATAGCAAAATGTTCTACATGTTTGTATGTGGTCAGATTATAGAAAATAACTTCTGCAATTGATAATTTGATTTATTTAAAGGAAAGGAACCAGAAGTTAAGTTCCTCCATGATTCTTTTAAAATATATCTGTATCTTAATTTATGCATGTAAATGCAATGCAAAAATGATACTAAGGGCTTGAGGATTCAACAAATTATTTTTTCTTGATCTGACTGCATGCTATTTAAGAGTAAGCATCATATCTAAAAAAAAAAAAAAAATAAAAAAAAATAAAAGAAGGCAAAAAATTAACAATTTACGTCTTAAGTGGTGGCATGGGTTGGCTAGAAGGGGTGGTTGGAGGCCAACACAAAAATATTTTCCTCTCTATAAACATCCTATTTACAGTTCAGCTTATGTTAGAAATGAAGATAATAAGCATGTTTGTTCAAAATGAGCAAGTTAAAAGCAGCAATTCTATAGCTAGATGGTCTATTTGCAAAGTAATGCAATAAATTTCTTTGATTACAATGTCAATGAATACGGAAATAATGGCTTAAATGTTGAAAAAGTGTCAGGGAAAATCACTTTATTGTCAGGGAAATGTCAGGGAAATGTCAGGGAATTTTGGAACTGCTGAAGTGTGGGAACCCTGAGTAGACACCAGCTGCTTGTAAATAATTTTAACTCGACAAGTGTTCTTCGAAATTTCCTTTTATATACTGTGCACTTGATCTAAGCAACATTGCCACCGGGCAAGTTTAAAAAAAATGTGACCATTCACTTTTTACATGCCACGGCTCTTACAGAGAAACATATTCAACCCAATCAAAGCTTATAAGATGTGATATTGTCTCTATATACTGGGTGCCAAGTTTAAAGAAAATCGCTTCACAAATAAAAAAAATATGTCATTAAAACATGTCAAAAATGTCAGGAGTGAAACGTTTTTGTGTGACACTTAACACTTGTACCAAATTTCTAAGCTATGGTAAATAAAAGACAGTGACAGGATACTACAATAAGCACTTGTAATTCATAAAACAACATGTGCATCATCATCTTAAAATTACCTTTTCATCTTATCTTCACTGGTTTAGGATGTGGAGCCTGTTTTATACAATACCCCTCTGAATTTTATGTCAGGAGTGAAACACTTTTTTATTTCAAAATGTGTTCTCATTTTTGTCTATTCAGCCAGAAATCTACCACGCAAATTTTTTTAGAAAGCCATCAACCTTGTGGACATTCTGCACTCTACTATTTAGTGATTCGTGTGTTACAATTTCTCATATTGTGCAATATATATGCTGTCAGGAGTGAAACGCTTTTTTGGTGTCATTTTGCAAGATTGTGCACACAATGTTAGCTAAAAGGTAGTGAACATTAATTTAAAATATACTTTGGGCACTGCTTAACCATTTAGAATAGTTTTTAGCCACCCTAATTAAGAAATCTGGATGATATTCTGTAAAATTAGCTGTTATTCTTAACATTTAAATGTCACACTTTGGTCACATTTTTTTTAAACCTGCCCCACCGCAACCTGTCATAATGCTCCGGTTGGAGCGAGTACAGTACCGTCAGATATAGATAGATAGTGGCTGGACTATGCAAATTAAAGCAACCAAAAAATATGGAATTTAAATATCTTGAGCTCAATTACTTCAAAACAGTCTTCTGGATAGTTAGTTACATATTTCAATTGACCCATCGAAGATATCAATTATATATTGGATGTAAAAACAAAATATCTCGCATGTTTGCAGGTAGGCCTATGTCATAAAATCGTAATGGATTAATCATTTAAGGTTTACGAACTGAGAATGAAAACACCACTTTCTAGCTATACGAAATGCATCAAATTACACAAACTTGTAAATACACTTCACATTAGTTGATTCACCGGGCCAGATTTCAAGTTTATGCTTCAAGAAGAAAATAATTTACAAATATTATTTTACTCTATATTCATATGCAAGGGAGGTAATTTTGAACATTTTTGTCAAATATTTCCATAAGTATGCATTAAATCAAAATTCTAAACCATACAAAATGCTTATGTTTGTATTTGGAATGGAAATGTTACACTGTTTAGGAATTACCAGCACTTTTCAAATGTCGCCTCTGGCTCTGCATTTCATTCTCAGTTTGTACACCTTAATATGTACGAATATAGTCTAGCGTTATTTACGTCGGCAAATTTTGTTAGTTGAAGGTCCCTAGTTAATGTTGAACACAATCACGATGGTTAATCACGTGACTCAAAATTTCAGAAAATCGTCAATATTTTGACAACACTTGACCAATTTGAATTCGGTTTGAAGCAGAGAAGGTGGAAAATGTCAGGAATAAGCTGTACGTAGTGGATTTTTGAAAAATCAACTGATGAAAAAGTTATTGAAGATAAATCAAAATCTTGGTTTATCTTCAATAACTTTTTAATCAGTGGATTTTTTAAAAAAATCTAACACGTTCATTCAATGCGTGACGTCTGTCCACCTTCTCTGCTTCAAACCGAATACAAATCGGTCGCGTATTAACAAAATTATTGAAGATTTTCTGAAATTGTTGCATCACGTGATTATCCATTGTGACAATACGTACCACCAGTTTGAACTATCGTCTTTCGGCGCTTCTTTTTTCTACCACCACAAAACTTGACTCTGAGAATGTCACAAAATTCCCTGGATTTCTCCCGAAATACATCTTTTGCTATGTAGACCCAGGTTTGCCAGAACTTGATGCAGATGGCCAGTACCGCCACAATGCCGATGATGCCCAGCAGTACACCGCACATTATCTTCACCCATTCTCTTTAATAAAAACAAGATAAAGATGTAGTTCAAATGTCAAGTTGCCGCATTCAACAATTGACGTTTTATATCAGGTCTAATCCTTTTCCAAATGCTGCTGAAGACGGCATTGGTTACGAAATGATTTTGTGTGAATTGTTCATGTGCGAAAATAGGTCGGACCAACCATTGGGATAAATGTCTATTGCGCCACACAAGCAGAATGCCCCTGAAAAATATCGGGTTGAAGTACGTATACGTAGATTTATGTTAGATGCGCCTTAACTACGAAAAGAGGAATTTCAAATTGGAACAATCCAATCGTCACTTTCCACTGCCGAATGTTTATGGCGTCGCCCGAACATTTACGACGTTGTGCGAATCTCATTGGGGGCAGGCTACATTTAAGGGGCCCGCGCTAGATATTTTGTGTAGTACATCGCATTAGGTCATATACACTCACCCAAACTTCTAAACGGCCACTTTTATTTTTTGAATAAATAAATTATATTAATTCACTTGGATTGTGTGTTTACTTTTGGTACTTTACAAAGTCGCATTCTATCTTTTCGAACAAGAAACAGTAGTGTCACGTCAAAAAAGATGCACGTGACGTCATTTTGACCGAAACGTTAAAATTACACGTGTGTATTTTGAATTACGTGATAGATATAGGTTTTCTTTTGATAAGTATTCCATATCGATAGCCCAGTCAGAAAAACATTTAACATGACAAGAATTATTATTAAAACGCGAGAAATGACCTTCAGAATGTTTGATGTTGGGGCTCCAGTCAGAAAGGTCGATCTGATAATTTCCTTTTCTATCAAAATCTTAATGCAATCATTCGATTTCTTTTGTTTCTGGGGTAAACATATCGTTTTGATGGTTTGTCGATGGATCAAATCTGATATTTGCGGCTTTTTCACAAATAAGCAAATTTAGGATGAGTGCATGCGTACCGGAAGTGTTCATAAAACACGACGACGGCCACACTTAAGGACTACTTTTCGTCAACAAGATGGACAGCTTTATTAAGCATTTTTTACAAATAATTTCATGCATGTACAAATGAAGATAGACGAAATTTGGGCAATCCTAGCCACCCAATCCACTACAAACGGCTATGAGGCGCTTTAATAAAAGCGATCCTATGCCGCATCGTCAACGAAATATCAAAGCCTTAGCACTGTGAAACATAATATTATTTGGAAGTCTAAACTGTACTAAGCATCCCCTATGTTATCGGAAAATGGATTGGACACAAAATACTTTTCGTGGTTATTCAAGAATCACGTCTTGGACTTGTTAAACAAACGGATTCGAGCACTGCCAAAGTAAATGATTTAGAAGACCTGACTCGGCAAACCTGGTATTTCTGTACTGTACCATACCCTACAGTATCCTCAAGAATGCATATTATCCACGAGAATGGGATTCTTAGCCATGATAAATGCACACATGGGATCACATGGGATATTAAGTTGTGATATGCGAATTTTTATTTATGGGGTAGTGCACTTCTAAATGTCACCATTTCATTAATTTCGAACTCAGCTTCATGAAACTTTGTCATATTTTTCAAAAAATGAATGTATTTTACCAAACCAACATGAGTTTTCGTCAGAGATGTTGATTTATAGGTGAAAGAATGAGGTGAAGTTCGGGTGAGTGTATAGGGCCAAAAAGAAAGGAATTAAAGATAATGATTGGATAACATTCTTGTTAAAATGACGCAGTGAATTTGATGCGAGTTTCCGCTGCACAGAAGTTATCCTCGCTGCTTAAAAGTTATCTTTTCATTCAAGTTGACTAATTCATGTGATATTTCTAGAATAGTTATTATTTTTTATCTCTTTGCATGCCCAACAAACTAGCACGGGACCCTTTAAGACGGACATAGTAAACAAACATTAGACTTAAAGATTTGATGATCTTTCACGTTCTTTACTTTTAAGGGGTCTTTTAGACCAACATAGATGCACATAAAGTTAAACCTGCGCATAGGCGAAATCTAATCAAGATTCATGCTATTGTCTTAAAGTTTGGCCATTACGAGTTATTACATGTAGCAACTATAAAAGAACATATCGATGGTCCTAACCAGAAGTTTTGCACATAAATATTAGCTGGTCTGAATCAATTTTAGCCTCAAATGCCGAGCTAAAAACCAGTGAAAAGACATGAGCCAGGTTTGAGAAAAAAGGGTCTTATGGCATTTGATACAAACTTCGAATCAGATGAGCCTGCGCCAATGCACAGTCTGATCCGAGTGCACATTGCTGTTTATTACAGATACCACAAGCTATGAAGAAACCACAAAAGAGTAAACTAGATCCTGATCAGACTGAGCGAATGCATAGGCTGATCAGGATTCTTGTTGGCCTCAGATGCAATAAGAGTCTTTTTCTCCCAAACTCCAGCTTATTCATTTTCCTATACAGATCTTTTCCCACTTACTCAGTCGCCATGCTTTTTATCAGAAAGTCCCCTTTATAAATCCTCACGCCATTGCTTTAAGCCAGTTATATAATATTTATTCACATTTATGAATTTGATAATCCTTTCGCATGATTTCAATTTCATGTTGAAAAAAATGAAAATAATTCTTTCTTTCATTTGAAAAATGAAATCGATGTAAATATAACTTACATTATGCATAATGATAAGGTTGGATGAATTCATATTAATTTGATTTGAAAGGAGAAAACATCTTCATACAAATTTGTAAATTTTTGTATCGATTTGTACTTGCAATGTGGTCTAGGTCAAATCGTACCCATGATATATAAACCCTTTTTTGTGCTGAATTGACCCCCATCCACTTCCCACAAAAACGTCGGAGTTCATGCCCGTAGGAAGCAATTTTATAAGGGGTGAGGGAATGGGCTAAAGCCCCTGTCCGGGTCAGCGTCTGAATAATGGAGGGGCTATATTGGATTTTCCCTGAGTTTTCAGTGTAAAATAAGGTAAATTCGACATTTTTGGCCAACTTTTGGGGAGGGGGCTTACCCGGCTTAGCCCCTCACACAACCCCCGTTCCTACGGGCCTGGAGTTATTGTACGACGATGCCTCGGAGTGGGATGATGTACATTCAGGCCCGTAAGAACAGGGTTGGCCAAAAATGCCAAATTTTCCTTTTTTTCACACCCGATAATTTGGGAAAACCCAAATTACCCCCTTCCCCCCAATATTCAGACACTGGAGCTTTAGCCCCCCCATATGAAATTGCTTCCTACGGGCCTGACATTAACGGAAGAAGACTCTAAGAGTCTATCAATCCATGAGTAGCGAATAATGAATTTATGTACCCGGATCCGGTTAAAATACGACACGGAACAAGTCTTTTGGCTTTCGGCAATGGGTGATCTTTTACTACTGGTCAGCATTTTCTTGTTTTGTCCCAACATTTTCTCTGTCCTATCATACACAAATCCTATCTTTATCAACATCCAATTTGTCGTCTGAATTAGCTTTCAAGTTGGAATGACCTTTTGCCGTTTGGTAAAGGGTTAATCATCTACGTTGGATGGGCAGCTGGGGACTCTGACTGGATGCTGTGTTTGTACGAGTATCCCTGTGCCAAACAAGGCCTGCTTTTGACGTCCCTATAAGAATAAGCCTTGGAAAACATTGAGACAAAATGTCCTTTAGCCTACATACCTCCTGCCAAGATATTTTATCTGGGACCGTGACCTTTGACCCAGTGACATTGGAGTTTGACCTACTTTTAAAAAACTTTAACCTGGCCTATTTTTCATGCACTGTTACAGATAGAGCCTTGATATTTCACACATAGATACATCCTGCCAATACCTTTCAATTGGGACCATGGCATTTGACCTTGGAGTTTGATCTACTTAAAAAAAACTTTAACCTGTCCTATAGATATCTCATGCACTATTATAGACAATGCCTTGATATTTCACATATGGATACAATGTAACTAAAGGGCTGCCCAAAGAACAGTTCTTGCAAGTTTGGTATAAATTGGCCAAATGGTTAATTTTTTTTAAAAAAAATATTTCTGGATTTCTTTAAGTCTGATAAGCCCCGCCCTGCTATGTCCACATTTATTGCCCAATCAAAATTTTATGGACACATTAAGGAAAGGGTCACCCAAGGAACATTTCTGCCAAGTTTGGTCAAAATTGGCTTAAGGGGGAATGCTCCAGTTTTTCGGAACACTCGGTCTTTACTGTAGTAAATTAAATGTTTCGTACCAATATGTTTCGCTACCATATTTTCAATAATATACTGAGAGGCAAAAATAAGTATACACCCTAGTTCTTCCACGTTTTCTGAGAAAATGATTTATAGACTATGTACGATTTTTAAACTCCACCGAAGATGGTCGTTTATTGATTTAACCTTCTCTGTCTATCCGTCTGTCTGTCCTTCCTTCCGTTGCGAAGGGTTTTCATATCATAAAGCGCCATCGAAAAGGGGGACTTAGTCAATTAATTAATGCAAGCATTCGCGTTGACACAACTCTGCATTTATGAAGGGATTTGGATAGAATTTTCACAGAAAGTGCCTAGTCACCTAGAATCAAGCGTAAATTGTTAGTGCTTTTCCATATTACAATGCGTCATGGCAAAAGGGGACTTGATGTAAACAAGTTATCTGAGATAACCCCTTCTAAATTTATCGACGAATTTTGATTGAATTTGCACATAATGTTTCTAGTCACCTGACTAAGTGTTTAAAGTGCCACGTTTCTTTCATATGATGTTGCGTCATAGAAAAATGGGCCCTAATGCAAAAAAGTGGAATGTTGATCGATTTATACCAGCCACCAAAAATTGTGTTATAATGTTTCAGAAAATTTAAGCTTGTGATTAACAGTAATGAGGAATAAAGAAATCAAATACGGATTTACTGCAAAATCTGGTGCTCCATTAAGTCGCACGTGCAAAGTTTGAAAAAGCAGCATGTAGCAAGCTTTAAGATAGTCAAGCAATTTTAGGTCCAATTCATTAACCCTGCATTATTGGTCTATGCTTAGAAACAATTTATACAAAATTTTGAGTCAATATGATGAAAATTAAGAGAGATGTTGACAAAAGAAAAGTGTATACTTTCTTTTGCCTCTCAGTATATAATACATCATTACAAATTACCATTTTCGACGGTAAAAATGTATTTATTATGCGAAACTGATTTCCTCAAGATGGAAATCGATTATTTAGAGCAAGACAGTCGTAAGAGTGTATGCAGTTACCACCGTTTTGCGTCATTTTATTCATGTGTAGCTGATAAAAAATCCTGTAATTCACTAATAAGTGCGCTGACCTATACATTTTCTTTTTGAATTATTACCAGGACATGTTGCTTAATACAATGAGGGAGTTTCACCAAATTCTATTATGCAGAACTTGAAATATTTCCAAAAATATGTAAATTTTGACATAAAACATTCCAGCTTCGTTGATCTAACCGAACACGTGAGCATGCTGTTTTATACATGCACGCGTTTAAAGAAGTACATATTTTGGGTTTTCTGTTCTTATTAAATGTAAGACGTTACTTTAAATCCATTTTCCGGACTAAACGATGAATATAAAGCATTTTATTAGCATTTTAGTGACCTTGGACAGGTGCAAGAAATTGTGCATTTTTTCGTTGTAGGGGTATGTGATAAGAATGCCTATAAAATTCAAACAAGATCGCTGACCATCCATTTTTATTTTATTTTTCAATTGGTAATAACATGTAATTTCAACATACAAAATATAAACAAATTCTATTATTGGGAAAAAAATTAGGAAACTGGAGCATTCCCCCTTAAAGTGTCCGTTGATTGGCAAAATCAAACTCTTGTGTCGAAAAAACACCTTTATAAGAACCAAATATCAAAGTGTCTACAATTTTTAAACATAAGAAGTGTTTTATTTTGTCTTTTAAATTGGATATTTTTCGTCTTTTCCGATCTTTACCGAACAAAAAACGCTAAACTTCCAATTTGAAGTTATGACGTCATACCAGCCACTTAATGACGTCATGGCGGGAAAAACAGGAAGTAATGGGTCATTTCCGGTAAGCCTGAGATTTCTGACAAAGTAAAGTGTACGACTTTTCTGTCATAAAGCGACTTCCCCAATCGATACTCAAAACACGGAATTTATCCTTGGTAAATGTTAGAAAAAATGTTAAAACAGTCAAAGAATATGTCTTTAGTGAGTGAAGGAATGTGCCAAAGAACGGTTTGTCTGTATTACTCAGACGATCGAAAAATGGATAGCCTAAAAACTGAAACTTCGCTTTATGACAGAAAAGTCGAACACATTATCTGTGTGACTGTCAGAAACCTCATGCTCTAAATTGGGGCGGAGTCAAGCCACGGTATGACGTCATTCAGTGGAGATTTGCGGAAATTGCTGATCTTAATTTCATTCCAAGTATCGACGTAAAGAAAAGAAAATAAAACTTTTAAAACAATCGAGTTTGACGGATCTTTTATAAAACACGATGATTTAATGATTTTCTTCTAATATACGGCGAAATCAACTGTCGAGCTTGGTAGCCTTTAATGGTTGATTTTTGAAAAAAAAAAAAAAAAAAAATCGTGATTTCTCCAAGTCTGATAATCCCCGCCCTGCCACGCCCACATTTATTGCCCAATCAAATTTTTATGGACACATTAAGTAAAGGGTCACCCAAGGAACATTTCTGCCAAGTTTGGTCAAAATTGGCTCACTGGTTTAAAGTGACATTTCAGAATATTTTCACATAAATTTTACTTTTATTTTATCTGAAAGAGTATATTTTCTTATGAAAATTCTAAAAAATTCAAGCCAAAATATTGAACCGTTTACGAGAAATATATATTTTTGTGCTAAAATCAAACAAAATGTTGTGGACAACAGTTCAGATTTATATAGAATTTGTCTTTTCTGTCTCAACTTTAAAGGCGCATTTTTCGCTTATAAATAACAACTTCAAAAAAAAAAAAAAAAAAAAAAAAAAAAACAAACCTGATAGTATTTCTAAGCATCAGAATAAACAATCTTTGCATCACGACATACTTTTAAACAAGAGCTGTCACTGTAAGATGACAATGCCCCCGACACCGCTTTGATTTTAAATTATGGCCAATCTATGTTCAAGGTCAAGGTCATCCAGGGGTCAAGGTCACCAAAGTATGTGCCTACAGAAAGGTAATGTACCAAGGAATGTTGTGGTAAAGTATGAAGCGAATATGTTAAGTAATAAGGAAGTTATGGCCAATGTTAAAGTTTTTGGACGGAATGACGGACAGACGGACGGACAGACAGACGGACGGACGGACAAGTCAAATTTAGGATGCCTCCCTATCGGGGGGCATAAAAATGAAATAAATGTGAAATGTCACTTTAAGAGAAGATTTTTAAAGAAAAGATTAACACACGAACGGACGGACGCAGGACAGACACAACGCCACAATGCCTTCGGCCAATGGAGCTAAAAACTGATTGGGAAGCGATCGTGTATTGATCGGGTAGATCCAGCTAATCAAGAATCAATCCTGTCTTGAGATCGAGTGTGCTGATATATTTCATCCGACCTGCATTCAACATTCACTCGATAACCTCGACTTGTACTCGATTGTTTCCTGATCAACTCAACCTCTGCTTCATCTGTTCATACGATAGACTAGAGATTGGGAAGTGATTTGATCGTGTTAGATCGGGTAATGTAAGGGATCGAGTTGATCTCATCGGCAGTGGGAATCTTGCAAAATCCAAATTGATCATTACCCTTGATATGGGGAAAAGTTTACATCGTTCCAATTTGAAAACCAATTTGAAAACCGCTTAAGACGACAAGTTGAAGGTTACAATAACCAGAATACTTTTGAGGTACTGTTGTATTATAGCATAGAAAATAATGCGGCAGAAGGAGAAAATATGGCTGATCAGCATTTTCTGCTTTTGTCTCAAATGTTTTCCCATGCCTTTTCAGGGAGGGGCATCAGAAAATTGTTTTGTTTTAGAAAGGGTTAATCCCTTCCTAAAGAAATAAGTTTAGACTGACCCAATATTAGACCTGCTAGACATGACAAAAAAGTTTTTGCGTACAATATATCGCAGAAATATTAGGGCTAAATGAGAAATTTTGGTTGTCAGCATTTTCTTCTTTTGTCTCAGTGTACCTTTTTATGCTAGTGATTATGTCTTATTTAGGAATGGGTCAAACGAAATTGTGGAAGAGGAAGTGAACTTTAGTGATATTGCCAGACTCCAAAGAGTACAAAACGAGGAAGAATTTTCAGCATTTTCTTCTATCCCTTTAGTGTTTATTATTAAGATTGCCAAGTTTGTTCTATCATTTGGTATGGGGTTAAATTACTTGTTAGAAAATAAGAAATGCATACAAATAAACTTTCAAAATTTATTAGATTTTTCAAAACAGATTTCAATAAATTTTTTGACACGAATATCTTTAATGTACTTTTTCTGAAGCTTTGATCTCATTCTACTCCAATAATGACTAATTATGATTATATTGGCTTGCGATTTAACAACAGCAAGTGTGTGTTGTAAACTGGTTTTATATTTAAATTTATAGCTGGTCATTTTGGATCATTGATATTCATGAATACTCATCAATAGATTCATACAATTTGAAGTAAAATATGTAAACATAGAAATACTTTTATAATCTATCACAGTCAGGGTTACTCCTTTAAATAATAGTTTGCATAAATAAATCAGCAGCACTTTAATACATTATCTTTATAAATAATTCTCTCAAATCATTTAAATTTTATTCATTTGACTTTGAAGAGTTTTTTTTTATATCCGAATCACAATTTATACATTTTGGCGTGTGTATAAGTAATAAATACTTCATCAATAAGTTAAATAACTTCAACACAAAAATCATTAAAACGTCAATTAACTCAAAATTAATTTCACAGTAAAAAATGTTGCATAAACTGAAGAAAGTCACATTCATTTCAAACATTGTAATATATAAAGTTTGTTGCTTTTCTTCTAAAACATCACAACTACAACTACATTTGTAGTTGTGATGTTTTTGAATAAAATCAACAATAAATTATAAGCCCATTATTTTAGACTTGTAGCAGTAAAGCCACCCCTCCCAGGATCCATTTACTTGGCTTCTCCTTGGACTTGAGGTTGAATGTCCAGACGAATGTTGGACCTCTTGTTTTTGTCTTGTAGACTGGACACTCGTACACGTTCCTCATGTCCTGTCTGTCTACTGGAATGGCCTTCAGGAAGATGACGGGCATGGGCGGGGCTAACTCCTTCAGACGCGCTTCAGCGATCATACCAGTCTGCATGTCCCAGCGGGCTCCCTCCATGAACAGACCATGAATGTACGCACCCTCTCTGGGTGGGCCGGCCATGTCTTCTCGTGCCTTCTTGGTGACGTCACACTGCAGACACATTCTATCCAGCGGCCATTCATTCTTTCTAGCCATCTGCTGCATAATGGCTGTAAGGAAGGACTGTGGGTTGAAGAATCCGGCGAGCCAGACGGCGGCGGGCAGCTGGAAGTCGGAGGTCCATGTCTCGAGCTCCTTGATACGCTGAAGCAGATCAGAGTACCAGATACCGAGACCCATGAGTGATGGATAGGCTTTCTTTGCCCATGATGCTGGTACTGTATCCAGGTAGAGGGCGTTACCTAGCTCCTCCATGTCTGATGTGATAGTCAGCTCACCCTGTAATGATACAACGCAGTATTTGTCATTATGTTGGAAGAGATCCTAACTACAGTTTATTTGATAAACCCATTTACAAACGGCAAAATTTTAGACTGTTCAAAGTTAATAGATGTTGCAGACAACAATTTAAATTGAATGAAATTTAATTTTTTTGGTATTCAGTGTGTAGAAAACATTGTGGGAAATGAAGAAATTGCTTGTCACAAGCAATTTCTTCATTTCCCACAATGTTTTCAAAAGCCATTATCTTGTTGGGAGTCAAAAGGCGTCACTGTGTGGGTTAATTCTTAGATTACATAACAGGACATCTGTCTCTGCCAATCAGATGGCTTGTGATGAAAAATAAAATTAGAAAAACAGTTCAGGAATTGTATTCATGCCCAAGCTAAAACACAACATCTAACCCATGACACAAGCTGTTGCTCCTATGCAGAATACTCATCCATCGACTAAAGAAACATTTATATTTTAAAGGTCTGGTAAAATAGTGGCCAAGCTTGGACTCCAACCTTGCAGGGTGCAAGGTCTGGAGCAACTTCCCAGCAAGTATTTTTTGTTGATATATTGAGAAGTAGAATCCAATCAAAAACAAAGGTAATGTAGAGCCAATTATAAATGAGCCGGGATCTGGAAAAACGTCCCTTAAAGCATTTTTCAAAATTGAGTTTCAAGATCAGGCTGTTGTCAAATGCAGTCCAATATGTATCCATGCTGCTCTCTGTAAGTTACTACGGGTCACGAAGAAGCTATTAGAGAACAACATGGATCCTGATCAGACTGTGCGTATGCACAGGCTGATCTTGATCTATGTTGGGCTCAAAAGCCTTAAGCGACGTTTTTCCAGATCCTGGCTCATTAATGAATATTTTCATACAATAAGAATGATATACAAACCTTCAATCCAAGATCCAATTCTTTCAGTGATCGTCTGATTTCTGATGTCAGTCCGTTCATACGTTCACACTCCTGGAAGGCGACAACGACGTATGGTGTTCTCTCCTCTGGTGGCACTTTGTTCATCGTCTCAAACATGTTGAATTCTTCTGGTAACTTCTCAACAATCTCATCAAGGATGCCCTTGATCTGTAAATAAAGGAAGGATATAAATGAGCCAAGATCTGTAAAAACACCCCCTATAGCAGTTAGGCTCTGCCTAATTGCAGTCTGACCTGGACTCATGTTACTCTCATATGGCTGCCACAGACCATGACGAACCTATTGGAGAACATGGTTCCTGATCAGACAGCATATAAACAGGCTGATCTGGAACTTAAATAAGATATCCCTAAAAAACTCAACAAAATGCAGTCAGCTGGCTAGGGAAACATATTTTCTTAGCCATTACATACATATCTTCTTTTGACATGAATTATTTCATCGTCTCCAGCTGCTTTCAAATTGAAACAGTAAAGAATTTTGCCATTCCAAAAAGGATTAGGCTGAATGAATTCAGAAAGGATTAGGCTGAATGAATTATTTGATCAGGTAAATTATATCACAATTGAGAGCTTTGCAATTATTGATATTCTCACCTTTTCTTCTCTACTCATGCCACCACCACCTGAAGCTCCACTATCACGCGGCTGCATCTCAAACACAATACGGAACAAGTTCTCCGACGTCGTGGTCAAGAACTCAATTTCAGCGTTCGGATGTAGACCGTACAGGTAGGGTGTCTCGGGTGGTAGACACTCGTCGATGTAGTTGTGGTAACCCTTGTAGTCGGTGTTGGGTGGGATAGGGAAGCCAGGAGCTAGATATAACTCTCCTTCAAGCTGTGGAAATAATGTATAAAAGAATAATATTGAATACCAAAGAAACGAAACAGTTGCAAGTAAAGTTTTTTGAAAATAGAAAGTCAAATGTAGTGTAGACTTGGGAAATATTCAAGTGTCATAGTTTTGTATTGATTGTTCACAAGTCTTGCATGAAAGTACAGATATATGTGTTCTAAAATAGACTTGTTTGCTCTTAAAAAATGAAATAGCAGAATTTTGCAGTAAATTTCGGCGCTTTCTTCAAAAACCTTGTATAACTACAGCTTTTCAAGGTTTTTGGAAGAAGAGCAGCACTTAGTAGCCCATTGACCAATTATGAAGTACAAAAATTAAGACATTTTTCGGCGACAATAAATGTGACAATCCTCACCATATCAGGATGCATGTAGACCTCAAGGTATGTTCTACAGAGTTTTCTGTCCCAGTCATCTGTAATGTGTCCACCGTACATAATCTCTCCAAACAAGTAACGTAAATCTTCCCATGGTACCTAAAATATATACAATAAAACTTTAACATTCTAGTTTATATAACAAATGGACATTAATTGTCTTCCTAATTTTTTCTGTACATCAAAATTTTTTCTGTACATCCAAAATATTCTCGACGGCCCAAAGTTACAATAACTCTCAGTTCTTAAGCATAGATTCAAAGTTTTCAACTACCTAAATGAGTGAGACTTAAATGTACTTTTTTCTCACCAACACACCTGTCATAAAAACAACCATTGATGGATAAAAATGTATGCGTTTATACATGAAATACAGCCTGGCAATAACACCACAAACCTTGGGGTTAGCTTCCAGATAGTTGTACAGCACATTTACAGAGATGGTAAGATCACCAGTATTGTATGGATATACTCTGTTCCAGCCCTGGGCACCAAACTTTCTCCTCTCACACACCACAGCGTGGAAATAACACAGGGCAAACAGGATAGACTTGAACTCAAGCTCTCTTGCACACATCTCAAGGGTTTCCTAGAAATGAGACAAATAAATGAGTACAAATTAATAAGCAGTGAGTTGTATGTTAGTTGTAAATGCCTTTTAAAGTTGTGGAAAGTGTCCCATTAACAGAATTTAAACCTAGCTATTTATTTACGAAGAATAGACTTTAACTGATTCTATAATGAATCTCAAAATTTATCAAGATTATTTTTCTTTAAACCAACATTAACACATTACCAGACACCAAAATTTCAGACTTCTCAATTTCAAAGATGATGCAGAAGACTATTTCAAATGTACCGGTATTGGTTTTTCCAATTTGGGTCTTTTTGGGTCAGAAAAAATTGTGGGGAATGAATAATATTTTCCAAACCCCTTTTCTTCTAAGATGTCAAAAGGCATCAATTTGTGGTAATGGGTCAAGTTTTTACCTGTGTAAAGTTATCCAGTGCTTTATGGAGGTTAGCCATCATGCCAGACGGAGGTTCGTTGGTGATCTTGATGGAGGCTTGTAGCACGCCCTGTGGGATGATGTGAGAATCTGCCGTCGCTGCCGGCTCAGCACTGATATACAGTCTGTAGGACTCGTGGCTGCCCGACGAATACTTCTCTACCAGCTTCTCTAGCTTGGGTAACCATTTAGCCACAAGATGCACATTCTGTAATGTAAATGATAAGAATTCTAAGTTAAAATCCATTTGAATAATTATTTTAATATTACATTGTAGTTAATTATTAATAGTCGGAAATGCATCTTCGTAATCTCATTTTATGCTTTCAAATACCAAATCTCCATTTGTAGCATCAAATAATTTCAAGTCATAATTATTGTTATATTTAAATTGTTGTCTTCAGCACTTTTCAAATGAGATCGTTCTAATTAATGATGAAAGGGAACAAGACCCAGTTTTGACATCCCTTATAGAAAACTAGCCTTTTTCTTCTATACTTTCACTGCTTTATTTTATATGGCTCTTATTTTTATCATCCACTTAGATGTCTGCAGCAGTTTCCATTTGGATCGTTCTCAATTGTTCATCATCAGTGAATGTTTAAACAGCTCATACCTGTAAGACGACCCAGTGTCCTTCTTTAGAAGCCAACTCCATCTTCTGTTCAGCCACTATTTCCTGACCTTGACCCAGTGACACGTTATGGAAGTTGCCGTTATCTCCGGAAAATCCCATCTTTTTACCGAGAGCTTCCACATCCTTGAGGGGATCTACTCCAGGAGATAGGATGAAGAAGATCGGAGTTCCAATACCAGACTCTTCGTATGATTTGGCAAACTCGATAGATCTACCTTCAACATACTTGGTGCCGATCTTCTCTTCAATGAACAGCCTGAGGAAGAAAGAAATATTGATGTATGAGATGAAGTCATAAAACTACATTTCCAGTAATTCTTTACAAACTGACAAAATTTTAGGGTGGTCCAATATGAAAGCTGCTGTAGACTACAAAATGGAAGTCACTAAATGTAACAAGAGCTGTCCGAAGACAGCGCGCTCGACTTTCTAAGTTGCTTAGTATAAAGGAGGCATAACTCCAAATATAGTGGCGCCAGGGTCATGGCCCTGGTAGTAAGGTAGAGGGTGTGATGGTGAATAAGTATTCCAAGTTTGGGTTGAATCCCTTTGATAGTATGGAAGTTATTGATGTTTGAAAAAACTTTAACCTTTGTCGCAACGCCGACGCCCGGGTGACAGTATAAGCTCTCATTTTCTTCGAAAAGTCAAGCTAAAAATTGTGAATAACATATCACAGAAAACATCGCGGCAAAAGGAGAAAATGTCGATTTTCAAAAATTTCCTCTTTTGTCTCCATCAAAACTATGTCTTCTTTGGTAAAGGGCTTAACTATGTATTAGAGAAAGAGGAGTGACTGAATTCACCGATATTATCTATAATCAAGAAGTCTTTTAGGTATAATTATTCAATAATTTCTTTATTTAATTAATATCTTCCTTGGTCTTTCTGTTTTAGTCATCTGGGAAAGACTTTCCAAATAATACTTTAATTGAGGCCTGAAATTCAATCCTACCTGAGAGCGTATGTCATTCTGTCCGGTCGGAGGGCCCTCATCATACACAGTTTCTGTAGAGCAGATTTATTCTTCCATTCCTGCGGGAACTTTTCTTTTTCCGGGCATTCACTCTCGACAAACTTCTTCCATCGTTTGGCGGATCCCTCAATATCACGATCCAA
The DNA here is from genome assembly GCA_963680895.1 of Fragum sueziense. NCBI lineage: Eukaryota > Metazoa > Mollusca > Bivalvia > Cardiida > Cardiidae > Fragum > Fragum sueziense. Next base: position 48,548,380 of record OY804603.1, read on the forward strand.
GTTACGGAACTCATCCATGTTGGCTAGAGCCTATAATGGTACAAGAAATCTGCTTTTTCATTTGATATTCAGATTTGACCCATTACTGAATGGCATAATTTTAGATGTTCCAAATTCAAAGATATTTCAGACGACAATTTCAAGTGAAATGAATTTTTAACATGTTTGGTATTTTGGGGTACAAAACATTGTGGGAAATGAAGGCATTCCTTGTCACAAGTAATGTCTTCATTTATCACAATGTTTTCCAAAGCTTTTATCTTTAGAGGAGCCAAAAAGAGCCAATGTGTGGAAATATGTTAAGGCCTGGTCAAACACAACCTTGCATCCATACGACATCATTATCACATTTTCTAGTCTACTAGACACATTCTTTCTTATTTATTGCCTCAAAAAGTCTACGAAACCTTTTTACCATATAAAAGTTAGGCACACAGGGTCAATTTCAAAAAGATTCAAGCTGAACCTAGGTTAAGTAAGGCCAAATAAAAAAATATAAGTGGTTCAGGTAACATGTTGAAAAAAATTAGGGTAGGTCGGTCAGCTATATATTTTTTTTATTTTATTTTATTTTGGTTTTGTTACCTTTTTTTCTTGCCATTGTTGTTGTTTTTGGTATATTTTCCTTTGAGGGCAATAAAAAAACAAAAGCCGTCAGAGACGGACAATGCTCCCCGAATAAGGCATTGTCACAATAAATGTATGCCATGGAGAGCAGTTTATTGTCAAGGGTATCTGATTTGCTACTCAAATATGAAATTTCATCAAATTCTGACCATTAGACTATGAGAAATTAGAGAAAAAGTGTATTTGACCTTAAGTCCCCTTTTCCCATGACGAGGCCTCAAATCCAAAAACCGTGAAAAGTACATCGGCATTATGTCATAGGTAGTTCACATGGTAAGTTTCATTTGATTTGGCCCAAGGGTTATGGAGAAATCACTTCGGACAGACGGACAGACAAACGGACAGACAAAGCGGTGACTATATGCTCTCCCTTCGGGGAGCATAATTAGGGTTGGCGCTAATTTGCTAGGGACGGTCGGGTAACCTGAACCACACCTATTTTTTTTATTTGGCCTTATGTATTATAAAGTTGTAAGATAACTACTGACCTTAATTCCACCCCAGCCGTTGTTGTTCATGAAGTCTACAGGACTGGTAACATTGGGTACTGCAGGGAACCGTAGCAGGAAGTCCAACTCTACAGGGTTGATGTCGTTGGAGACCAGTAGAATCTGGTAAACAAAAATATCATGATGGAATACATGAAGTTAAGGTTTTAAATCGCAGTGCATAAAGACTGCATGTCGTCAGTGTTATTGCAACACCTTGTAACTCCAGCTTAATTAAAGCTGGAGTTACAAGGTTTTGCAATAACACCGATGATGTACCGGTATTTAATGAATGAATACTGGAACCAATGAATATTTTATACATTAACCAATATATCAAAACAAAACAAGAGCTTCGCAGAGCGGCGCATATACGCCCGAGAGGGGCTTGTCAGTAAAATTGTCCATTTTTTCGATTCAAAGGCAGATAATTCAAACATGAAAAGTTATCAAAATTTTGTGTGCACAACAAGACACCAGAGAGATTCATTGTGGCTAGTTTGATTAAATTCTGGTTGAAACTGTAGGAGTTGCGCACAGGAGAAAATGGGCATTTTTGAGAAAATGGGCATTTTTTCTTAAATTCAAGGGCAGATAATTCAAGAACGAAAACAGTTATCTAAATTCCGTAAGCGGTGTGCACAACTAGACTTCATGGAGATTCATTGTGGCAAGTTTGATCAAATTCTGATCAAAACTGTAGGAGGAGTTGCACACACAAGAAAATGGGCATTTTTTTAAGTCAAGGGCAGATAATTCAAGAACGAAAAGAGTTAATTGAATTCCGTAAGCGGTATGCACAACTAGACACCATGGAGATTCATTGTGGCAAGTTTGATTGAATTCTGATGAAAACTGTAGGAGGAGTTGCGCACACAAGAAATTGCTAACGGACGGAAGGACAGAGGGACAGACAGACGGAAGGGCGGACGGACGAGCGGGGCCATATCATAAAACGACCCTTCGGGCGTATAATAATAAAAATGCAGGTATTAATTTATAATCAACACTCTCAAACAAGATGTGATTTTGAAATCTTAAATATAAAAAGATTGGGAAAAACAATGTAATTTTTTGTGTTAAACTGTTCAAAACTCCTATCTTTATCAACATACATCTGCAGCCAATTTGAACATTCACATATATTTTCTGTTTGGGAAAGGGTGAAAGTACAACAAGCTATGAAAGAATAGCGGGTAATTTACCCCTTTCCAAAACAGCATAAATTTAAGGCATACAATTTGAAAGCTGCTTCAGACGATAAAATAGATGTTGATAAATATATGATATGCTTACAAAACAGCAGAGAAAATATTGAGACAAAAGGGGAAAATGCTGGTTATCAGCTTTTTCTTCTTTTGCCTCAATATTTTCCCAAGTCCTTTTTATTAGGGACGTCAAAACCAGGCCCTGGTTTCTAGAAAAAACTTGAGTACATACTCATGACATGAGTACACACTCAACTTCAATTGAATACTCTCCAACATTGAAGGGTATTCCATTAAATTTCACAGGGATTTCATGTGATTTGAGTAAAGTGGTCAGATTTGAGTCTGGGAACGTACATAAGTATTTACAAGAAACCGAGGCCAGGTCTTGTATGACCTGGTTTTGACGTCCCTAATAGAAATGGCTAGGGAAAACAGCAAGACAAAAGAAGAAACTGCTGATAATCAGCAGTTTCTCCATTTGCCTCAATATTTTCTGTGCTGTATTATACCCAAATCTTATCTTATACAACAACTATTTTGTTGTTTTCAGCAGCTTTAATATAGGAAAAGTCCAAATTTTGGCCGTTTTGGAAAGGGTTAATGAAGACATACCTGTAAGCACATCTGTGTGGTAAAGATGAGCTTGTCTTTCTCAAACAGACCTCTAGCTGTGTAGGAGTACACAGAGTATGTGATAAAGTCTATCAGGTTAAACACACGCTGTTTAACCTCCTCCGCTGGCTCAGACTTGTCAATGGCTTTCTCAAATACTACACTGAAAGCCTAGAGAGAAATAAGAGGATTTCATTACACTATAGATTATCACAGCAAATAAGTTTTCATTTTTATTTATTGATAACAAATAAATTCTCATTAAAGAATATACTACTTCTAAAATTATATGTGCTGTGCATTCAGAAAAGAGTGTCTCATAAGCAAAAAACTGGCTGGCCCTTTAAATAGGGGTGACACTATGATAAACAAGCCTTTACCTTATATGTATGTAATCCAGACTTGTACAAAACAAAAAAAGTTGAAGACTTCAAGTTGAAGACTTCAAAAAGAAATTTACCAAAATTCTGCAAAAGAATGGAAAATGAGAATATGCTAGTGATCAGCATTAACCAAAGATTTCTTTGATATGAAAAGATGTCAAAACAAGAACTAGATGGGCAGCCTACCTTGAGAGAGAACTGGTACATGGGGTTGATCTTGTTGAGATCATTCAGGATAAAGTAGAGTAGAGAAGCTCTAGCGGCCGCAGGTCGGTAATGTTCACGAGCCAAGTTAATCTCCACTTCTGTCTTCTTCGCTTCTTCAGCCTTTACTTCAATCTCGGCTGCGGTTCTCTTGGTTGTCTCCAGGTTTTCTACGAGAGCGTAATCACCGAGGAAGTTTCCTTCAGCAGCAGACAGACGTGCCAGTAAGTTATCTTCTAGCTCCTTCAGTGTGATCTTGAACTGATTCTGTTGTCTGGTCAGGTCAGACTTGAGTTTCTCCAGATCGGGTCTCTCTTTGCTGACGACGTCGGCGAGCAGCTGGTCTTCTAGACCGTCTCGTGTGACGGTGAAGTTAATGAGTGTTGTCTGGGCCTGCATTTCTGGTTTATAGTGAGGGTTGGCCAGTTTTGTGTGCATGATCAATCGGAAGTCCTGGTGATATTCTACTTCCTTGTCACCTATCTTGATGGCTCGACCTTTCTTGATGGTGTTTCTACCAATGAGTGGATCAAGTACAGGGTCTACACTCTCTCCTAGATTCTCAATGAGGACTACATCACCAGCAGACACTGCTCTTTCTATAGCATCTAGGTAACCCTTCTGTCCCAAACTGATAATCTTGAGGTCAGCACCGTATTTAGTTTTGATCCACTTAGAGCCCTGTAACTGTGGATCAATCATGAGAGGCCAGCGTTCACAACAGGTCAAGATGGTGGCGTTCTCGGTGGACATTCTGTCACTAGGCAGACCCTCATTGTTCCAGGAGGCTATCTGAGCATCATCAGTGAGCAGGGAGAGTGGATCCAGACCTTCAGAGACTGGGATTGGCTTCTTCAGTGTCTTCAGATACGGCAGCCAGCATTTCTCCTGTAGATCTAACCTGTATTGTTTAGTGAAGCAGCCCACATATGATACGAAGGCTGTAATCATGAGTACGTCACCAGGAAGGGTGGTCTCTTGTTCTCTAAACTGACTCACAGAGTCCGCCCATCTCACATTCTCGGATGCTAGACCTCCCACAAGTCTGTTAGCCAACTCAATTGTTTTGGCTGTTGTCTCAGCTTCTTGCTGACAACGTAATTTCTCATTTGTGGCTTTCTCAAACTCAGCAGTCAGTGTTGCCAAATCACTCTCGAGGGACTGAATCTTGTTTGTGATGATTCTCAGCTTCTCTCTGGCAGCGTTCAACTCAGCATTGGCCTGGTTAAGAGCAATTCTCTTGGGCTCGACTTCACAGAACACTCTGTAGTAGATCATAATATTGATGACCCAGGAGCAGAGACCAGAGGCAGCCAGAGACTTGGCACGAATGAAGTCAGGATCAAACTCAGGATCATCCAGGTATGGCTGCACGGCTTTCTGACAATTCTCATGGATGTTGTCTTTGTCATAGTTCACAAGGTTGTCCAGGAACACGTCAACCTGGAGGGATAAACAGTATAGAATGATTTATTGAAGATTACAATGGGATTTCAAGTTGTTCTTTCAACAAAAATTGAATAAGATGTGTTTATTAAACAAAAATGCAACCGAAATTGCTATTTCCAAAAATCATGACCTTAATATTTGACATTGATTTACATGGATGGCCTAGATCTTAGAACAAAAATAATATTATCATTGAAAGTTGAAAATTTCATGGCTTGTCTAAATACACATTATTTTGGGATATTAACATTCGCAAAGACTGGCACACTGCTCTTAAATCCTCTTACTTCACTCACTTGTGTTCACCTACTATCAATTTCTAATTGTAAAAATTCATAACCAGAAAAAGAAGAATTAACCCTTTAATGTACATTTAATACTCACCTTTGCCATGATGGAGCTCTTGGCTGCCTTCCAGCTTCTGTCCTTGGGTACTTTACCGCCGGGAGCCAGTAGACACATGACAGCAGCACAACAATTCACTACAGCCGGAGGAGGGGAACCAAACGACTTCAACTCAGTCAAGTTGTTCTGAAATAATAGTAATTTTCTATCAATATTTTTTCAAACAAAATTCTGATTTTGACATCCCTAAAAGATTCAATATTTAGTATTTTATTTGCCAGGTGAACTTGAATCAAAGACAGATCAAACTAGTCATTCATGGGTAATAAGATCCAGTGTGTTACCAATGTACCAAAAAAGCTCTCTTAACCCTTTCCCATACGACACAATGTTAGTAGGGTAGTCCAAATTCAAAGCTGCTGCAGACGACAATTTAAATTGAATGAATTTTTTACTATTTTCAGTCTTTTTGTATGGAAAATATTGTAGGAGATGAAGAAATTGCTTCTGACAAGCAATTTCTTCATTTTCCAAAATGTTTTCCAAAGCCATTATTTTGTAGGGAGTCAAAAAGAGTCTCCTGTATGGTAATGGGTTTAAGAATTAAATTTTCATATGAAAAATATGTCAAGGTAGTTTATGATTTTTGTCACTATTTTACAAAAAAAAAATTAAAATGTTGTGTTGCCAAAGTCATTTAGGGGAGTTTCTCTTTAATCAGTCTTGCCAGTGCTATCAGCACATTTTTCTATGGAGATATTAAATTAGCAGGACAAGGATTAATATGGTTCAGGTACAAACCTTGTTGAGAGTGTTCAAAGCTTCTTTAGCAGCGAGCAGGGCAGGTTCAGCCTTTGCCAGATCATCAGTACAATCTTTAGCTTTCTTTGTGACTTCTTCATTGATCTTCTGCACCTTCTTCTCTTCATCATCAGCAATCGCCTTCTCTTTGGACACTTTTTCTGTCTCAGCACCGACGACAGCAATCAGCTTGTTGGCATCTTCGTTCTTCTGGGCCAACTCTACTTCTTGTGAGGCTAACTTGGCTTTCAGGTCGTCCACCTAAAATGGCATGTAATCAATTTAACTAAGAAGCTTATGGGGTAAGTGAAAAGGCTTTCCTTTCACCATCTATATGTTTATTTTACCAGCTTAAACAAAAACATGTTTAATTTTATGATTATGCAAAAAGTAAGCCTTTTTCGTTCATGTGCAAATAATTTCATCTTAGAATTGGAAGATTAATGTAAGAAGTAGGTTGAGTTAGAATACCCGTAATGTGACCATTTTGAGATTCATAAAACATCAGATTTTTTCGAATGTCGTCGTTACGTATCCGAACATATTCGGGCGCAGTCATAAACATTCAGCATTGGAGAGATCCACCGCCAAATGTTTTCGACGTCGCCCGAATAATTCCGACATCGCGCGAATCTCATTACGGGTAGACAACCTTAACAAGAGTGCCTGAAAGGCACTGATATCGCTCACCTGAGTTCTTCCTGTATTTGATGGTGTGCAATATAAATTTTGTTGTAAACAAATATGTATGTCGTATCAAACTATTGTAAATTAAGTTTCATAATTTCCAATGAAGACAATGAAATCACATTAGTATTCAATCATATTGCATGTAGTAGCATAATTTGCATACATCTTTAAAATTGAATATCATGTGCTGTTCCAGTTTGATTTTTATGCTTTATGGGGGGGGGGGGGGGAGCATATAGTCGCCACGCTGTCCATCCGTCCGTCCGTCCGTGTGTCTGTCCGTCCGTCCGTCCACAGCCATATCTCAGCAACCCTTGGACCAAATTCAATGAAACTTCACATGTGAACTCCCTGGGTCAATACCTAGAGACCATTTTCTCCGTTAGTAAATTTAAGGCTGTGTCATGGAAAAAGGGGCCTTAGTGTAAAAATTAGTTTTTCTCTTATTTCTCTTCATCTAATGGGCAGAATTTAATTAAATTTTGTGCTCATGTAATAAATAGGATGTTCTAGACCATATTCTATAAATAATGTGTGTACAAAAAAGCTGTCATGGGAAAAGGGGGCTTAATGTATGATAGTTTTTATTTTGTGACAAACACTTATTCGGGGAGCATAATCCGTCTGTGATGGCTCTTGTTATAATCAGGATTAAACTTTTACAATTAACAATTTACAATTTTGAAACATCAGAATGATACATTACAGGTATTAATACGCTTAATATGATAAGCCCCTCCTTGCCTCATCAACATTTATTATCCTATCAAAAATTTATAACCAAGTGTTTGAAAAGAGTAACTCAATAAGCATTTTGTTCTCTTGGTTTAAATTGGCCCCATGGTTGATTTTTGAAGAATTTCTTTATCATTTTTTGAAGTCTGATAAGCCCTACCCTGCCACACTCAAATTTTTTAACAAATCAAAAATTCACAAACAATATTATTGTTAAAAAGAGTCACTCAAGCAACATCCCTGGTTCAAATTGACCCAACAGTTGATTTTTAAAGAATTTTCTTGTCATTTCTCCTAGTCGTATAAACATCCTGCCATGCCCACATTTTCAACCAATCACAAATTTGTAAAAAAAAAAAATAAAAACGCAGTGATTTTTTTACCTGCACATCCTGCAACTTTTACTCATAATTTGGTCTGTCGGATGCAAAGTTTTAATTCTAGCGAGTCCCAGGATGCAACAATTTTTACAATTTCCTATTGAAAACAGTGTATTGGACTCATTAAGCTAGTAGCTGGACTCATTGATATGGAATCCAGTGAGTCCCAAGGACCCACAGTCTTAAAATTGTAAAATTATCACTGAAACGGGTACCCAAGGAACATTCCTGGATAATTTGATATAATTTGTCCAACAGTTAAGGAGAAGAAAATTTTCAAGGATTCGTTTAATAACTTCTCCAAGTCTGATAAGCCCCGCCCTGCCGCACCTACATTTTTTGACAAATCAAAAAATTCATTAACACACATTGAAAACAGTCACTCAAGAAACAGATCTGCCAGGTTTGGTTTAAATTTGACCAATGGTTGATTTTTAAAGATTTTTTTCATGATTTCTTTAAGTCTGATAAGCCCCGCCCTGCCATGCCCACATTTTTGACAAATCAAAAATTTGAAAACAAATTTTGAAAATGGTCATCCAAGTAACATTTCTGCCAAGTTTGGTAAAAATTTATCCATTGGTTAAGGAGAAGAAGATTTTTTAAGAATTACTTAATGATTTCTCTAAGTCTGATAAGCCTCACCCTGCCACGCCCTCATTTTCTGACAAATCAAAAATTTGAAACACAGGCAGTACAGACACTCACTCAAGGAACATTCCTGCCAAGATTGGTACAAATTGGATCAACATTTGGTTTTTAAAGAATTATTTAACAATTTCTCTAAGTCTGATAAGCCCCGCCCTGCCACGCCCACATTTTTTGATGAAACAAAAATTTGAAAACAAATTTTGCAAAAGATCACCCAAGGAACATTTCTGCCAAGTTTGATAAAAATTGAATCAATGGTTAATGAGAAGAAGATTTTTGAAGAATTATTTAACAATTTCTTTAAGTCTGATAAGCCCCGCCCTGCCACGCCCACATTTTTTTAACGAAACAAAGATTTATCAAGAGGCATTGAAAACAGTCACTCAAGGAACATTCCTGCCAAGTTTGGTACAGATTGGACCAATAGTTGATTTTTAAAGAATTTTCTCATGGTTTCTCTAAGTCTGATAAGCCCCGCCCTGCCACGCCCACATTTTTTGACGAATCAAAAATTTGAAAACAAGTTTTGAAAAAGATCACCCAAGGAACATTTCTGCCAACTTTGGTAAAAATTGACTCTATGGTTAGGGAGAAGAAGATTTTTGAAGAATTATTTATCAATTTCTCTAAGTCTGATAAGCCCCGCCCTGCCACGCCCACATTTTTTGACGAATCAAAAATTTTAAAAAAAGTTTTGAAAAGGGTCATCCAAGGAACATTTATGCCAACTTTGGTAAAAATTGACTCTATGGTTAGGGAGAGGAAGATTTTTGAAGAATTATGTATCAATTTCTCTAAGTCTGATAAGCCCCGCCCTGCCACGCCCACATTTTTTGACGAATCAAAAATTTGAAAACAAGTTTTGAAAAGGGTCACCCAAGGAACATTTCTGCCAACTTTGGTAAAAATTGACTAAATGGTTAAGGAGGAGAAGATTTTTGAAGAATTATGTAACAATTTCTCTAAGTCTGATAAGCCCTGCCCTGCCACGCCCACATTTTTTGACGAATCAAAAATTTGAAAACAAGTTTTGAAAAGGGTCACCCAGGGAACATGCCTGCCAAGTTTGGTAAGAATTGGCCCAATGGTTAAGGAGGAGAAGATGTTTAAAGAAATTGTTGACGCCTTCCGACGCACGACGCACGACGCACGACGCACAACGCACGACGCACGCCGGACACAGGGTGATCACAAAAGCTCACCTTGAGCATGTTGCTTAGGTGAGCTAAAAAGAACAACAGTGAAACCAACAATTAGTTACTTACTACTTCACTGGAAAAAGTTTTGTTTATACAACACTAATAGTGGAGTGACTTTCGCTGAAAAAGTGGCCTATTTCATGGGGTAGGTGGTCACAAAAGTACCACATTTTCTAACCTATACCAAAATATTTGTCATATCCTGAAGTTTATTAAACGGTCAATATCAAGTCTTGGATGTTGGTACGAGCTGAGAAGTCCAAGATGGCGTCCAAGATGGCCGCCAGAATTGAAAACAAGGGGTTGGTGTATATGATTGCCTGTACTGATTTAATGTATGTCTATACATCATACAAACTTAGTTTAATTTCATATACTAGGTTTGACCTTTCTTGTGATACATTTTACAATGGTCATAATGTCAAGGTCAAGGTCAAATTCAAGGTCAAATGTGAAAAATAGTGAAAAAATATGTCATTTACCAGTTTTCTTTTCTTATTACTCAATAGTTTGCATAAAAAGCCAGGAATGTTATATACCAAAGTAAACTACAATATATAGGCTTTAATAAATAAACATAAAGATTAAGATATCTTGTGTTTCAATGGAGATATTTAAGATGGCGTCGATAGACCACTAGTGAAAAATAATGGAAAACTGTATTTTACCAGTTTTTCCATAATTTTGATATACATAATGGTCATTAAAATTAATGTCAAAGTGTAACTTTAATTCTTTTTATTTTATCAATGCTCATATTCTAGATATTCTAGATAAAGCTGTCATGTTAGACTAGAAAATATTGTTATTTGTTGCAAAATCCAAGATGGCATCCAATATGGCCGCCACAATGAAAACCAAACAGGCTGTCTTATATGATTGTTTGTACTGACTTAATGTATATCTGTATATCAAATAAAGCAGATTTTATTTCATGCAGTGTGTTAGATCTTTTTATGATACATTTTTAAAATGTTTTCAATGTCAAGGTCAAGGTCAAATTCAAGGTCAGATGTGAAAAATAGTGAATATATCTGTTATTTTACGTATTTTTGTTATTGTACACAAAATCTTGAATAAAAAGCTATATACTAAAATAAACAATTGTGTATGAACTTCAATAACTTGATATTAAGATTAGGATGGGTTGCATTGCCATGGAGATTTTAAACACCTTGTGGGACACCTTGAGAGAATAATAAAAATCTTTGTTTTTACCATGTATCAAATTTGATTTGTGTTATGGTAATTCAAATAATGTCGAAGTCGTTCATCTTTATATTCTAAATTGGCACAATACTCATTTTCTATATAAAGCTATCTGAAGCATCACCATAATATTATCCGACATAGAATCGAATATGCCATGCAAAATGATAAAAAAAAAAACCCATCTGAATTTAGGTTGATGGTAGCCTTTTGAGCTTTGAAATGTCAGAATTCGACAACAGGAAATATGTAGAATAAAATAAGTGCTTTAAATACAGTAAATATGAAATTTAGTTCTTCATTTAAAAACAAATTTGAGACACAGTTCATTTCAACAAAAATCAAAATGATAATACTTCTTTAGTGGCTTCATCACACAATACACTGTAAAGAGCAATTTTTCTGTCCTAACCAGTTTAGGCATTTATTTTCTAAATTCACTGGAATCACATGTCCCATTTAAACCTTTATGAGACCACCAATTATGATGGAATTTTTCTTTTTGTAATATATCATGACATCCTACTAAAATCTGAATTAGTAATAATTATCAAGTTTCGTATATACATACGCACTGGTTACTTGAGAGAAGCTACATGGACAGTTAGTGCAATCAAAGATCTTAGGTAATGGTATATCCATTAGGTTTTGCGTACATTGATGCTCATATTATCTCTCCTATCACAAACAAAGTCACTGAGAAGTTCTAGTGGAGTAGACTCATGAGTTATGGAGCTGATTGATCTGTCTTACTGTCCATCATTTATCCAACTTTAGTGGGTCAGACAGCTGCTACATTGCAGGATGGCATCCTCTCCAGACCAGCAAGTGATACTGGCATTGTAGCATATACAGCAAAATTATGTCATTTGATGGCAGAATTTTAGGGTTTATTTTTTTCTACCTTTTCTGTTCAAAGTTTGTTCAAGGTGAAGAACTATCAATACTGATACCATATAAAATACCAACACATTTTAGTAACACTTCCCTTACTATTGTATGTAAGTTGTTGATAGTTCCAATCTTTGTAATGTTCTTGATAGCCACAAGGCCTATCTCTCCTTATTCAGTAGATATGTTTATCAGGAGTTTTAGCACATGACCTGTATATGGACTAACCAAGACTACTTTCACCACAGTCTGGCAACCAAAGTAGTCAGTAGGAAGTTTCATTCAAGTACCGAGCATCAGTTTCTTCTTGATTAGGGTAAGGTTCTTGAATATATTGTGATTTCAGATGGTAAAATGATGCATAGACAAAGGAAAAGCTTCTATGATCCTTTACTTAAAAGTAAAGTGGCAGCAATAGGATCCATAAAACCAAAATTGAAATGCAAGATTAAAAAGATTGTTATCAGTTTGTAAGCGATAAACACCTTAAAAAGGTACCACTGGAAACAGGGGAGAGTTATATAATTTGAAAATGCACAATTAGGCCCGTACCATTTAGCTTGTGTGATGAGATTCGCGAAATGGTAACAAACAAGTATGTGAGACTTGTTTGATAAACTACAATTGTATGTTGATGAAATTGTGTGTGGGTTGACCTATCATCTTAGGTGAGATGGCAGTCGCTGATGTGTTATAGTCTCTTGCATCACCACTCCAACCTATATTCTGTGATCCTAACAATATGCTCTAGACTTACATTAAATGCAATAGTGGAGGTGTGAATGTCGATAATGTCATCTTCGATCTCATTTCAAGAACAGAATCAAAACTCAAGCCATGAGCTTGGAGACCTGTCATTGATGGTATCAAATAAACAAACAAATGTGAAAGTCATATATCCCAAAAAAGTTCTTGACCATCTTTAAGTAGACATTAAGGTCATCTCAACAGGCTTTAAACAAAAAAATACTGTAAGTAAGCTCTAACTCTGGTGCCAGAATATTAATCCATGTTCATCAGTAGTGGATTTGATTAAAATATTGTACAAGTCAATCTTTATTTTGTACAATACATGTTTATCCCAAGTACTCTTGCTTAGTCCAGATATAGACATCTTTTATACTCCTGCTACATCATTTTGCACCAGTTTACCGAACTAGGAGTCTGAGCATTTTTATTTCAAAACCAGACGTTTACATCTATTTAAAATGCCAAACCCAAGCTTAAAAGGAGAATTCTTAAGTTTTCATGATATGTCAATTTAGTGATTTACACAACTTTACATCTTTTTAATTTAACCCTGTTTATATAAAAACCGTCATGTTTACCCTTTTAAAATTGTTTAAATTTGACTCAAAGTTGTTATGATTCTTTGTGCAATACCTGTATAACTAATTGGGTTATTTCATTTCAACCAATTTTAATCAGGATTTTTATGTCACCTGACCTAAGGTCATGGTGACCGATTGCCACCATTTTTTGTCCGTCGTCGTGCGCTGTGTGTCATCCATCATCTTCTTCTTGAGAACCATTGGACAGATTTCAACCATATTTGGCAGGAAGTATCCCCCATGGAAAGCCGCCTCAGATTTGTACAAATCATGGGGTTATCTCACCTTGGGGCCACCATAAGCCCCATAAGGGGCCAAAAAGGGTGTAAATAGGGTACATCTTAAAATGTTCTTCTCATGAACCAGCTGTTGGATTGGATTCACATTTGGTATTTAGAGTCTTTAGGGCAAGGACTGCAAAGTTTGTACAAAAGAAAAAAATATGTCAAGAATTGGCACTGCTGAGGTGGTGGGGGTAGGGGCGTGTTATTAGTGTATTGGTGTTATTTTGAACCATTGGATGGATTTCAACCAAACTTGATAGGATGCATTTTTATAGGAAGTAGCTTCAGAGTTACCTCCCCTTGCAACCCCATAATGGGCCACTAAGGGGGTAGCCTAAATATGGTACATCTTAAAAAAATCTTCTTCTCATGAACCTGCTGATGGGTTGGATTCATATTTGATTTTTAGAGTCTTCGGACTATAAAGTTTGTACAAGAAAATAAAATCTGTTTAAAAATGGCCATGCTGTGTATATCTTTCAATATACTTGAGGGAATGATATTATAAGTATACTTTATCTGTAAATACATGTTTTTCTGCTCATTTGATTCAGGTGACCCATAAGGCCCTTTGTGCCTCTTGTTGATTATCTTTGAGTTTTAAAGGAGTATTATACATGTATATGCAACAGACATAAATGACGATTAAAGAATCTTGCTACTATGTATTGTCACATGAGTCTTTCCATGAACGATAACTCACGTATGTGTTTTAAACAGGTTAACTGTTCAACTATGACTACTCATAGACCGGGTGGTAAAATATTGAATAAAAATCATGAAAACTGTTGTTTTGTAATTACTTTTCAAGCTGTTATAGTTAGAATATGAGTATCCTCCCTACTTAACATTTAACATCTTATTGTAGTGACCATATCGCAAATTAAATATGACACATGGTTTAATCAATATGGTTTTCAATTATTTTCACAAGGTTTCTGATTAGACACCACCATGAAAATATCCATGGCTACATGACATAACCAAACTTTAAAATATAGAATGGTCAACATGCATATCATGTTGCTAGATTATTTCTGTCAAAGGAAATTTCAAATGAAATTCATTTAGTCCTTATAAATCAAATCTGTATATGATTGACTGACCCACCTTTTATATTTATATAGTGATATTTATGGGAAACTGGACCTTGATAGATAGTGAAAAAATTGGTATATTCCTTTCTGTTGGCCCCAGATAATTCAATGAACCCCATAACAATGCATACTCTGACTGTGCCCATGTTGTTGTGATCCCTGGCATTGGCCCTTTTAACATTTAATCATAAAAGCCTGCATATTGTTGTTTATTGTGGTATATAACATTTCATATCTTTTGCGCAAGATTTTCTGTAAAAACAAAAGAGTATGTAAAATTACAGATTTATTTCACATTTGACCTTAAATTTGACCTTGACCTTGAAATCATTCTAAAATGTTTTTTTTTTTTCATTTTTAAATGTATCATTAAAAAGACCAAACACACCGCATGAAATAAATCTAGATTATTTGATATACAGATATACATTAAGTCAGAACAAACGATCATATATGATAGCCCATTTAGTTTTCATTGTGGCGGCCATATTGGATGCCATCTTGGATTTTACAACAAATAAGATTATTTTCTAGTCTTACATGACAGCTTTATCTAGAACATGAGTATTGTACTAATATAAAAAATAACACTTTGACATTAATTTCAATGACCATTATATGTACATGTATATCAAAATTATGGAAAAACTGGTAAAATACAGTTTTCCATTATTTTTCAGGAGGGGTCTGTAGACGCCATCTTGAATACCTCAATGGAAACACAAGATATCTTAATCTTTATGTTAAATTATTAAAGCCTATATATTGAAGTTTATTTTGGTATATAACATTCCTGGCTTTTTGAGCAAACTTTTGAGTAATAAGAAAAGAAAACTGGTAAATGACATATTTTTTCGCTATTTTTCACATTTGACCTTGAATTTGACCTTGACCTTGACATTGTGACCATTGTAAAATGTATCATGAAAAAGTCCAAACATAGTATATGCTATTAAACCTAGTTTGTATGATGTATAGATATACATTAAATCAGTACAGGCATTCATATACAACAACCCCTTATTTTCAATTCTGGCGGCCATCTTGGACGCCATCTTGGATTTCTCAGCTCGTACCAACATCCAAGACTTGATATTTACCGTCTGACAAACTTCAGGATATGACAAACATTTTAGTATAGGTTAGAAAATGTGGTACTTTTGTGACCACCCCACCTTCAACCAAGCCTTGAAAGTCACCCTACTATAAACATTACGATAAATAGGATTTAGGATTGCACTTGTTTCCACATATCGGAGCTGTTATGAAGAATCAAGTACAATTAAATATCAGGTGGGAAATCTTTCTCATTTAGCATTCTAGAGCCATTGTGGACCAGAGTTTTACAATCCAAACAAAATCATGACGGTGTTTATATGTTGTAGTGATACAAACAATAACTATACTCAGTTTGTGTTCTCCTCACAAAGACGAAAGCATTTGGTTTACAAAACTTACGGTGAAACTGTATTTTCATGATTTGTTTTGTGTGATTACATATATGTCAACATGTAATATTACCTCTTGAATGGATTGGTGTGTTTACACATATGTCAACTGTGACCTTAACAATACACATACTTACCGTAGTCTTCAAACATAAATAAAATCAAACAAAATTATGAAAATGCATGCTAATTTGTGAAGATATATGAAGGAAAACATAATGAAATTGAAATGTTTCCAAGTACTTAAGAGGGACAAAATTTTGCCTACTATCAATATCTAAACCAGAAAATCAGCCAAGAGACCAAGAAGGAAAGTGGAAAGCGCTTTACTACAACATATTGAAAAGGACAGAAACTATGGAAAGTAAACTTGAGAAAATAAAGAAATATAAAAGATAAATGCATCTATTTCTCTGCATTGATAGACAGAGGTAATGGCCTCATGGTCTGATAGGAATTGTTGTACATACCTTTTAAATTTTTGATTTCACATTACTTTTACATAGAAACAAAAGGCATAGATAGAGTATAGAAATTTTATAAAAGAAGTATTTTGTTCATATTTTGTAAGCATATAATTTTTTTTATAGTATTTAGTATTTCAGAGGAAAGAGAGGGGAAGTCTGTCTTTAAGCCTGAGGAGAACACTAAGGCGAGAAAAAATGTGGAAAAATTAAATTAAAACATAAACACAGAGCATTCTGGACAATAAAATAGAAATCACAAGGGCAGGGTTTAAATAAAGTTAACAAAAATTGGTGAAGAGAGTTTACAAAACCAGTGACATTAACAAAGTATCAACTGCCTAGGTGTCTGATACAAATGATGTATAGAATCATTCTTGAGTGCAATACTAGCCTAAAAAACCCTGCATAGTATTGGCACTCATAACTTTTACTTGCAAGTGACAAAATCATAGACTGATTCACATTTAAAGCAGGTATATTTTGCAAGAATTTACATCAATCCTGTTTCAAAAGATGAAGAAACATTTTGATAAGTAGAAGAAAATGTTGATTATCAATATTTCTCTCTTCTCCAAAGAAGCTTTCTACGGCTTTCTTCCTTATGAGAAATAATTGATAATATTTTCGCTTACAAGTATAGTTCTATTCACAATTAATGTCTTATCCCATCAAAATGTTTACCAGACACCTGTGACTTAACCCATTCCCAAACATTGACATCTATTGAGGCACCAAAAAGAAAAGACATGGGCAAAGATTGAGGCAAAAGAAGAAAATGCTGATAATCAGCATTTTCTCCTTTTGTCTCAATGTTTCCCATCCTATAATGTAAACAAATTTCATATTTCTTTAAATATCTTTTGTCCTCTGAAGAACCTTTTAATTATGACCCTTCTTAAATGTTTTCATTTGGGAATGGGTAAAAAAATTCAATCCACATTACTTTGAACATATTTATTTTACATTGATTATGAACCCACCTGTGAAGCAGTGCTCTTCAGCTTCTCAAGACCATTCTCTAGACGGACAATCTTGGCCTGTAATTCCGAGTTCTTCTTGGACAGCAAGTTCTGGTATAATGTGATCTGTTCCAAGAATGATTTAGGCGTGGTGTAGTTGTAGCGACGCTCGTTGGTCAGGTACTGGGCGCTCATCTCGTTCACAGACTTGTGGACGTACGCCATGAACAGAGAGATGGAGTCTCGTAAATCTTCCTGTAATGTTGAGAGAGTAATTCTCATGATTATTACATAAACACGCTAGATTGATAAAAATAAGTCAGAAGTAGTGAAAGGACTCTCATGACAATGTCATAAGAGATCAGTATAGATCCAGATAAGCCTGTACCTATCAAGTCTGATCATCACACTTGCTTTCATATTTGTCTCAAATATCACGAGGGCTTTTTCATATCTCAGTTCAAAGGAGAAAATGATGATTGAATTTCATTCTTTCCATTTATGTTTTGAAATATTTTTGCCATTTAACTAATGAAATCATAGTTATCTGCATTTTCTAAATTATTTCCAAAATTTCATCCCTGTGGTTTGTCAAAAGAAAGCATTGTTTTGCAAAGGTAACAGTAGAATAACCCTTTCCAAAAACAAGACCTTGTTTTAGAGTCCCTGATTGAAATTGCTTGAGAAAACATTGAGGCAAAAGAAGAAAATGCTGATAACCAGCATTTTCTTCTTTTGCCTCAATATTTTCTAGGCATTCTACATGATAAATTCAAATTTTTGCTGTTTGTGAAAGGGATAATAGAAGCCTGCCTTACCTGTAATTCTGTGCCTTCAGCCAAGAACCTGGCAGATACAGAGATCAAAGCTTCTTCTGGCCATTCATGGAACCAGTCAATACTTGTACAGTTGGTGACGGCGGGGAATTTACGACTTCTTACACGGAGGGTAGCTCCGACGGGGGAGAAACACAGCACAACCTGCAGGGTAAAAATGTTTTAGTAAATCGAAATTAATCCTTTCCCAAATGATCAATTCTTGGGGTTGTTTAAAAGGTGCTTCAAACAAGAAATTGATTGATGGTTATGGAAGAATTGATGAAATACAGAGCCAAGAAAATATTAAGGCAAAATGAGAAAATGCTGATAATCAGCATTTTCTTCTTTTGCTTCTATGATTTTACAAGCATTTTATCCCAGGGACGTTATTCCTAGTCTTGTTTAGGAAAATGTTAAAAGACCAAAATATTTATAAATTGTTTTATTTTTCAAAGTCAAAATCAAGAATTTTTTCAATTGTATGAAATATTGAAAACATATATAGGAAACTGCTATTCTGCTTTCAGGGTCCCTTATCTACATTGGAAGCAATTAAGTTTGCAGTTGTCGAAGCCTTACTAAAATCTGTCAGAAAGTCGTAAGTCTTGCAAGAATATGACATTTTACTTTAACATGCATGTCTGAGCTATTTTTTTCAACATTAACCCTTTCCCAAACAGAGAAATTTTAGGGGGATCCATTTCAAAAACTGCCGCAAATGACAAATTGGAAGTTATTGAAGATAGAATATGTGTAAAATAAATATGGGATAGAAAAAATTGAGACAAAAGGAGAAACTGCTGGTTATCAGCAGTTTCTTCTTTTGCCTCAATGTTTTCCCAATCTATTTCTTTTAGGGACGTTAAAACCAGGTCTTGTTCGGGAAAGGGTTAAATTTTACCTTGAGTGTTCTCCTGACTTTATCAATAAAGAAGCTCCAGCAGTTATCTCTGCTATCCTCCAATCCCATCCCCTTCACTTCGTTCCTCACACCGTTAATGATGTTCTCGTACTCATCATCTGCGAATAAATCTGGAATTTCTCCCGACGCCAACAGATCGTTGATCAACACCAAGAATCTTTCATCCGCAACTTGAGCATCGGACATGAGGAAGACAAGACCCATGTTTTTCAGACCAGCTTTGAGATACAGCTGAGCCAATTCTGCCTTCAGATCAGCTGCAGAATAACCCTTCCTGAGTTGAATTTGGAATACATCCAAACTGCTGATGAATGAAGCCAGTCTTGACAAGCTCTGTTTACCGCTACCACCCACTCCGATGAGCAAGGCATTACCTCGCGGAGATTCTAGGATACGATTAATCCTACAGATATGCATCATGGCGTCCTCGAAGAGTACGAGGTTCATGGCAGCGTTAAGTTCATTGTAATTGTCCAAGGCTTCAACAAGAACCTTGTTGAGTTCATTCCAGCCTTCAATAGGCATGTACTTGGCCTCTCCGATACCTTGAGCAAAGTGACAGAAGATGTTTGGCTGTTTGTAGACTAGAGCTTCATCCATGTCCTGGAACGTAAGGGAAATTCATTAAAACCCATTACCAAACGACAAAATTTTGGACTGGTCCAAATTAAAAGATGTTGCAGATGGAAATTTCAAGTTCATGAAGAAATTGCTTGTCACAAGCAATTTCTTCATTATCCACAATGTCTTCTAAATCCTTTTTCTCATGGATTGTCAAAAAGCATTACTGTGAGGTAATTGATAAACCTTTTCCATAATACTTACAAAAATTTTGGTCCTTTCAAAACCACAAATATAAAGGTATTAACAAAACCTTTGACACTAGGAGCATCAAAAAGTGTCACTGTATTGGAAAATGTTTTTACTTGTAACATTATATGAATCAAAACAGATTATTCACAGGCCCGTAGGAACAGGGGGGGGAGGGGGGGGGCTAAGCCCCCCCAAAGTTGGCCAAAAATGCCAAATTTTCCTTATTTCACACTGAAAATTTTGGGAAAATTCAATTTAGCCCCCACAAATATTCAGACAATGACGCTTTAGCCCCCCCCCCCCCCCCCCCCATATGAAATTGCTTCCTACGTGCCTGATTCATATAACTTCCAGTTTCTTTTCTTCAATAAAAAGCTCCCTTAACCTCTCCTAAATCAATTTAAAAAACAAATATTTATTGGGTCATTCAATTATCAATATTTCATACTTATGCAAACATGCTCTGAATCAGAACATATGAAAGAGAGAAGACTATATCTCTGTGCAGCTTTAAGTTACAAGTGGTAAGTTACATACCTCAAATGATTTCTTGATCATGTCTTTCTCAATCTTGTCGTAAGTTTCCATATCTCCATTATCCACCAACTTATCTCTGTAGACACGCTGAGCTTCATGCATCCACAGACGGACAAGATCTACTGGAGTCTTCGCTGTATCAGGCATGGCAAATAATACACCCTAATGTAAGTAAACAAATGAAAAGTGTTAATTCATGTTAATTAACACTCCCTGAATCTGCAATTATGTATAAAGAATTATCAGTCTGTATACAAACTTATTCAGCGCTGCATTATTAGAGTAATAGAGTTTATTCAAAGATATTTGTGTACATGATCTAGAGCAAATCCTACTTAAAACACATTAATCCTGTCCCAAACAGTGTTGATAATTGCAAATTTGGCAACCCTTTTGACAACAAGAAAGTAAAAAGAGAAATGTACATTAACATTCATCATTTTCTTCTTTCCTTATCTATCCTCAGGGCTTTAGCATACAAATTTTCTGTCACAAATAACTTTCATTTTATCAGGTATAACACTATGCAGCTCCTACTATATATTTTGGAAAGGGTTTAGATACAATAAATCACTTCCTTACCTGGAAGATGTTGGAGAGATCTCTCAAGTTGAAGATATAGTGGAACTTGATGGCTGTAGGCAGGAACGTGGACGACACTTTGTTGTGTAGAGCCAGGGCACCGTTGATCAGGGCCGACGCATACTTCTGTACATTTCCAGCAAACTGGTTGATGGCCAAATGTTGAGCCAGAATGTTGATATAGATGGTCTGTAGAGCTTCTTGGTTGGGGAAGTTTACGGAGAACACACAGAAATGTCTCTGAAATATACATGAATAAAACATTAGTAAAACCTCTCAAAACTCAAACTTGATATTGTGTACATTATCAGCTGTAAATTTTAATATAAACAGCATTCACAATATCACATTTTCATAATAGAAAGTCAGATTAAATGCAAGAATACGACAGACCATCAAGAAATTGATTTGATTAAAATAAATCCTCCTAACATACAATTTGAGTAAGAATGATAATGTCTGTAAATTCTTGAATATCTAAATACAAATGACCATATGCACAATTTGTCATAAAAGAGTTCTGAAAGTGGTAGGTATGACCCTTTTAGACAGTATGAGGTCTTGCCCATTCCTCTCTTCTTTGTAGTAAAAATTTCTTTAACCCTTTCCCAAACAAGACCTGGTTTTGACGTCTCTAATAGAATAGGCATGTGAAAACATTGAGACAAAAGAAGAAACTGCTGATAACCAGCAGTTTCTCCTTTTGTCTCAATATTTTCTGTGCCATATTTTACACAAATCCTGTCTTTAATACCTTCCATTTTGTCATTTTTGGCAGTTTTTGATGTGGATTACCCCAAATTTTTGTCGTTTGGGAAAGGGTTAAAAGTACAGACTATATACCTGTAATCTGGAGTGGACAGTGAAGGAGCAGCTGTAGGGTTCATACAGGCCATATACTGAGTGTTGTAAATATCCTTCAGAGTGAGTTTGGTTCTGTCATACCATTTTTAACACTTACCCAAACAAACCATTGTCGAGGTGTTTGTTAGCAAATTAGGATTGGAAAGTATTGAGAGAAAAGAAGAAAATGCTGGTATCCAGCATTTTCTTCTTTTCTCTCAATACTTTCCATGCTACAATAGATATGTCTTGCATACTTCGCTAATAGTTGTCCGAATGACATGTTTGGTGAAGAAATATATAATCTTTTCAATTACCTGTAATCTCGAGTCGACAGTGAAGGAGCCAGCTGTAGGGTTCATACAGGCCACATACTGTGTGTTGTGAATATCCTTCAGAGTCAGTTTGGCTCTGTCATACCAGTGACTGTGATCAATGTGCTGCCTCATCAGGGTGTGCGGCTGTACCGTGAAGTATTTATCAACCTCCGGCATGTTCAAGTCATCAACAAAGTATATCAGACGACGAGTTCCCGGAGGTCCGAAGTTACGACCGGCTTTCTTCTCGAGTGGTTTTTCCAGGACATTTTGCAACATCTGTGATGTGGTGTAGAAGTTGAAGGGTACGTTTGCGACCATGAAGTCGTCGGACAAGCTTTTGAGTTTGTCGTTCATAAGTACAGTTTTACCGGTACCAGCATTACCGACCAACATGACTGGTCGTCTCTTCTCCAGTAACATATCCAGGAACCATTTGACTCTCGTGGTCTCAGCTGTGTGTACCAACACAGCCTGTGGATAAAAAAATTAACATTTTTAAAAACAACACCCACCTGTCTCAGTATGCAGATTGTTTGAAGACTTTAAGGTAGAATACCCGTAATGTAGCCATTTTGAGATTCATTAAACATTAGATTTTTTCGAGTGGCGTCGTTACGTATCCGAACTTATTCTAGCGCGGTCGAAAACATTCGACAGTGGGAAGTTCCGCCACGAGTTCGCCCGAATAATTCCGATGTCCCACGAATCTCATTAGGGGTGGACAACCTTAAAAAGAAATTCCTACAGAACATGCAAAGTTTCAACTATTTGTGCCTCAAAAAATAAGAATTACAAGAAAACAGATTCTCCAACATTTCCAAATTTTTGCCTATTTTTGTTCAACTGATTATATAATTATTTCTGAAAACTTAATTTGATTCAATGAAACAAATCAAGAAATCAGTATATGAGAATTTCTGAGAAAACAAGATGTGTTTGTGAAAATTGAATGCCCCCAAAATGGCCAATGTTAAAGTTTTTGGACAGACAGACGTATGGACGGACAGACATGACTAAAACAATATGCCCCCGACATTTCAATACGGGAGCATATAAATACAACATATTTGGTTCTATTCAGCATTTTCTTATATTTTCTAAATGCTCTCTCAGGTTTTTTCTCATAGAGACATGAAAACCTGGTTTGAGAAAACATTGAGGCAAAAGAAGAAAGTGCTGACAAACAGCAATTTCTCCTTTTGTCTCAATATTTTTTAGGCTATATTGTACCCCATTCTTATTTCCTTTAACACCAATTTTGTCGTCTATAGCATCTTTCAAGTTGAACTGCTGAAGAATTAGGTGGTTTGGGAAAGGGTTAAAAATAAGCTCTAGTTATAACTTATATTACCTGCAGAGGCATATCAGGATCCAGCGTGAACTTCGGTACAAGTTTAGTCCAAGGTTCAAACTTGTGCGTCTCGTTATCAATGTAGTAGTCAAACACAGTGCCCTGCGCGGGGAACTTGATGGTCTTAAACTCAGTCGTCCACCACTTGGTAAATTCTACTCTGTAATCTACAAGCTGTAAACAGAGAAAACAGTGTGCTCGCAAAAAAAAACAAGAGCTGTCCAAAGACAGCACGCTCGACTTTCTAAGTTGCTTAGTATAAAGGGGGCATAACTCCAAATATAGTGGAACCAGGGTCATGGGCCCTGGTAGTAAGGTAGAGGGTGTGATGGTGAATAAGTATTCCAAGTTTGGGTTGAATCCCTTTGATAGTATGGAAGTTATTGATGTTTGAACAAGAGGGCCATGATGGCCCTAGATCGCTCACCTGAAATTTTTGGCCTTGTTGAAATAAACATTTTGACCGGTATAGCAGCAAATTAAGAATTTCGCAATAAAGCCCCTTTTCCTTAGTTTTTCAAAAGAATGAAACAAAATTCAGCCTTTTCAAAAGTGTTTGCTCTTTTGTCCTTTCTCTGATGCCGCTGCACTAAGAGCTTTGATATTAATCAAATTCTTATAACAACTTTGAAAGCCCTTCACCCAAAGATCATTCATGTGAAGTTTTAAGAATATTTGCCAACTACATAAGCCAGAAGATTTTTACAAGATTTGGCTATTTTCACCTTTTCTCATGCCACGGCAACCAAAGCCTTGATGGAATCAAATTCTTTTAACAATTTTGAAAGCCCTTCACCCAAGGATCATTCATTTTAAGTTACAAGAATATTGGCCTACTAGTTAGGCAGGAGAAGATTTTTAAAAGATTTGGCTATTTTCCCCTTTTCTTATGCCGCGGCAGCCAGAGTCTTTAATGGAATTCTTTTAACAACTTTGAAAGCCCTTCACCCAAGGATCATTCATGTGAAGTTTCAAGAATATCGGCTTGCTAATTAGGCAGAAGAAGATTTTTAAAAAATTTGGCTATTTCCGGCTTTTTTCTCATGCCGCGGCAGCCAAAGTCTTTGATGGAATCAAATTCTTTTAATAATTTTGAAAGCCCTTCACTCAAGGATCATTCATGTGAAGTTTCAAGAATATTGGCCAACTGGTTAGGCAGAAGAAGATTTTTAAAAGATTTGGCTATTTTCCCCTTTTCTTATGCCGCGGCAGCAAAAGTCTTTGATGGAATCAAATTCTTTTAACAACTTTGAAAGCCCTTCACCCAAGGATCATTCATGTGAAGTTTCAAGAATATTGGTTTGCTAATTAGGCAGAAGAAGATTTTTAAAAAATTTGGCTATTTCCGGCTTTTTTCTCATGCCGCGGCAGCCAAAGTCTTTGATGGAATCAAATTCTTTTAACAACTTTGAAAGCCCTTTACTCAAGGATCATTCATGAGAAGTTTCAAGAATATTGGCCAACTGGTTAGGCAGAAGAAGATTTCTAAAAGATTTGGCTATTTTCCCCTTTTCTTATGCCGCGGCAGCAAAAGTCTTTGATGGAATCAAATTCTTTTAACAACTTTGAAAGCCCTTTACCCAAGGATCATTCATGTAAGGTTTCAAGAATATTGGCTCTCTAATTAGGCAGAAGAAGATTTTTAAAAAATTTGGCTATTTCCGGCTTTTTTCTCATGCCGCGGCAGCCAAAGTCTTTGATGGAATCAAATTCTTTTAACAACTTTGAAAGCCCTTTACTCAAGGATCATTCATGAGAAGTTTCAAGAATATTGGCCAACTGGTTAAGCAGAAGAAGATTTTTAAAAGAGTTGGCTATTTTCCCCTTTTCTCATGCCGCGGCAGCCAGAGTCTTTGATGGAATCAAATTCTTTTAACAACTTTGAAAGCCCTTAACCAAAGGATCATTCCTGCCAAGTTTCAAGAAGATTGGTCCACTGGTTTGGGAGGAGAAGATCTTTAAAGAAATTGTGGACGGACGGACGGACGGCAGGCCGGCCGGACGGACGGACGACGGACAACGACCGATCACAATACCTCACCTTGAGCACTTTGTGCTCAGGTGAGCTAAAAAACTTTAACCTTTGTTGCAACGCCAACGCCCGGGTGACAGTATAAGCTCTCATTTTCTTCGAAAAGTTGAGCTATAAATGTTCACATAAGCAGGAGGAAACACATAATGGACTAGCTGCATGGTGACGTAATTGAGTAATTGATACGAATGTAGTACATATAATCAACAATCTCAACCATTTGGTACTTAGTTCCATCATGCAAAGCAGGGTTCTTAGAATAATCAAAGAGTTACCTGATTTTTTATTTTGATATCTAACAACAGACCAATACCAGATCTCTTGCACAAATAAGCAGCTTTACAGTAAAGAGAATACATGAATAAGAATGTTTAATTGTGACAAAAATATAATGCCAATGTACCTGATCTTGGAATGTACATCCTCCAAAAGCCCAGACAGTGGCAAACACAAAGTAGAGCTCATACAACTCCTTGGCACAATCTGGAGGCGTGTTCTCAGGCACCAATAGGCATTCCAGCAAGAAGCACAACATCTGTACATGAGCGATCTCCACAATGGGCGTGATCTTCTTGAATCTGAGTCTCATCACATCCAGACATACAGGCACATACTTCTCAAACAGAATCAACAAGTTGGCTCTCTCTGACTGAACCTCACGTGTGTCAATCCAGCTCTGCACATATCTGGAATGTAGGGGTAACTCTTTACCAAATGGCAAAATCTTCGGGTGATCCAATTTGAAAGCTGCTGCAGACGACAAAGTGGATGTTACTAAAGGTAAAATTTGTGAATAATACAGCTTAGAAAACATTGAAGCAAAAGGAGAAACTGCTGGTTATCAGCAGTTTCTTCTTTTGCCTCAATGTTTTCCCAAGCCATATCTATTAAGTCTTGTTTGGGAAAGGGATTTATGTTTATATGTAAGGATTTGTTTTCTCTAACTCTATAATAAAAGTTCAAATCATTAGCATTGATCTCTTTTTTGACCTAGCATATTGCAATTAATAATCATTGATAATTTTATCTCACTTTAACTAACTTACAATTCTGTCCGTGCTGATAAAAGATTTTATTGGTTTATTCCCCCTCAATGTTAAAATGTATGCACCATATGGTAACACAGAGTGTTGACACCATTTGTAAAATTTATTTCATTTTCTGTAACAAACCATTTTGCATTTTGACAAGGATTATTTTTTGCGTTTGAGAAAGCATTATTTCTTCCACACATCAATGTTATACTTACGGATTCAATCAGTATCAGTGTTAGTGACATTTAAGAAGAGAATAACAGTTTTGGATACAAGGGCTGAAGTAGCTGTCCTCAAGTGACTCATCTCAAACAGCAATCTCATTGAGGGTGTCAGAGGGATATGCTTGTTACTGGCCAGGTAAGATTTAGCTTAGAAAATATGAAGGCAAAAGGAGAAAATGCTGATTATTCAGCATTTTCTCCTTTTGCCTCAATGTTTTCCCAAGCTTATTACATTAATTGCATCCTTTAAAGTGTCACTGTTTGAGAATATGTTTATTCTTCTACACAACAAGGTTACACTTACGGATTCCATCCCAAGTCTGTGACGTTCAAGAACAAGATACCAGCTCTAGATACAGTGGCTGGGGTAGCTGTCCTCAAGTGGCTGATCTCGAACAGCAGTCTCATGGAGGGTGTCAGCGGGATACGCTCGTTACTGGCCAGCGTCAACACTTTATTGTCGTCCATCACGGTGTTCAGGGACTCGATCCACATAGGATCAATGTCTCCGTCCAGTACGATCCATTTGGGGCCGTCTCCACTAGCATTAGCCAAGTCTCTCATGATCACAGAAAACAGACCTAGTGGAGAAAAATGAAGAAATGTTTAACATTTTTGAATATTGTAATTTAAGTAGTATGGCATGAAAAAGTTTTCTTGAGAAGAAATTTTCTTCTTTTTCATTGTTTTCCAAAGCTTTCTATTTTAGGAGTAAACAAAACCAAGTCCTGTAAGTAACAGGGTTAAGTGCGAAAGAAGAAATGAAAGAAGAAAATGGTTCTCTGTGTTAAAATGCATGCAACTTCTATATTTTATTACACTCTTTGTTGTCTTCAGCAGCTTTCAATTTCATTTGCTTGAAAAAAAAAAATTGTTTGGGAAAGGTTAAAAAGTCAACCTACCATCCTTCCATTCTCTGGTTGATGGATTGATAATACCAAACAGTTCATTGTTGGTGACAGCTTTAGGGTCTAGATCCACAGCCTGTGGTTTACGTCCCTGGTTTCTGTATGTCTTGATGAGCGTGTTCCATACTTTACTCTTGCCTACACCAGCGTTACCCAGCAAGAATACAGAGTGACGCACCTCAAACAACTCTTGTAACTGGACAACCTGTAAACCATGGAAAGGAGATTTTGCACACGGCTTAAAATGTGTATACATTAATATTCATAGCTTCAATTCAATTTTACAATTTAAAACAAGATGTGTTTGTGTAACACAAATGCCCCCGAAATGGCTATATCTTTCTAAAATGTTGAGTTTTTGTGTTAAGGGTTGATAAGGGTTACCAGATGACCTTGAGGAAGGTCATATTGCATGAAATAGATAGATATCATTGAAAGGAAGTTACATACCACATTTCAGCTTTGTATGTTGAGAACTTTTGGAGAAATGGCAAAATGTTAAGTTTTCGGACCTGTACAGAAAGATAGACAGACGGACATGAGTTAAAAAATATGCTCCCGATCTCTCGATACAGGGGCATAAAAAATAATAACAAATTGGATTTGATGCATGTCCTTGTTAATAAAGTATGTGTATCAGCCAGTTGCTAGATTATAGTCCTGAGCAAGATTTTGTGTTATAAATCAAATTTACCACATAGATTAACTGATATTGAGGAAGAAACAAGTAAAAGTAAAGTAAGGAACTGTTAAAAACAAATGTTTTCTCTTCTTCACAACTATCCTTTTCTTTCTTTTTGCTTTTATTTTGGTCTGCATGTCCTTATGGATGCATTCTTCAGCAAATGTATAACAATGTTCAAGCATTTATTTCAATAAATATGCAGAAAGTTATCACTCAATTTGTAAGAAAAAACAATAATCTAAAAAACCTTGAGGTAGTCCACCCCTAATGAGATTCACTTGACATGGGAATTATTCGGGTTCGATCGAAAACATTTGACGGTGGAACTCTCCACCGCCGGATGTTTATGACCGCGCCCAAATAGGTTCGGAAACACTAGATGCCGAAGGGCAACATGTCGAGCCCGCTCATTTTGAAGAAAGAAGACCATACCTATGTCTACAGCTGTCATTACAATGGCGTTGTAAAAGTGGGGACAAAATAAGTTGGAATGATGGGGATCATGGTGAGACAGTTTATTGTTCACAAAATATTACATGTCTATGTATTTATAACGAGATACCAGAATGGATTAATTTGAGTATACATATGTGACCCGTCACGCTAAAAGGGACCTTATGCTAAGTCCATAAAACCAAATTCCGAGAAATATACCAGACCAAGCAGAAGTCCATCCGATGTCGTATTTGGAAAACGAAAATATTGTAAGGTAGAGAAAACATTCTAGATTCAGAAAATACTTAAACGTGCCAAGTTATTTCTGAATCCCTCCATCCATGGTGAAGTTATGGCCCGGACAAGCAAAAATCATCTCATTTTTGACATTTGACCTCCAAGTTTGACCTTGACCTTTGAGCTTGGAATCTGGTTCTTGCACGCGACACTCTGCCTTACTGAGCTTGACATTTGTGCCAAGTTATTTCTGAATCCCTCCATCCATGGTGAAGTTATGGCCCGGACAAGCAAAAATCATCTCATTTTTGACATTTGACCTCCAAGTTTGACCTTGACCTTTGAGCTTGGAATCTGGTTCTTGCACGCGACACTCTGCCTTACTGAGCTTGACATTTGTGCCAAGTTATTTCTGAATCCCTCCATCCATGGTGAAGTTATGGCCCGGACAAGCAAAAATCTTCTCATTTTTGACATTTGACCTCCAAGTTTGACCTTGACCTTTGAGCTTGGAATCTGGTTCTTGCACGCGACACTCCGCCTTACTGAGCTTGACATTTGTGCCAAGTTATTTCTGAATCCCTCCATCCATGGTGAAGTTATGGCCCGGACAAGCTCCATCCGGACGGACGCACGCACTAACGCACGCACGCACTAACGCACGCACGCACTAACGCACGCACGCACTAACGCACTAACGCACATACACCGAACCGCCATTGTGACAACTATGTCGAGCTCACCGCAAGCGGGCTCGACAAAAACGATGCCGCTCGAAAAAAGCGTATGTTTTATGAATCTCAAAATGGCAACATTCCGGGTATTCTACCTTAAGAATGAAGTTGTCCTCTGGCTGTAGTTTCTGTTCAAGGGTGGCCGTTCTCACAAGTTTTTCAAAGTCCATGTCTCGTTTTCTGGGCACGTCGAGAGCGGGGAACAAATCTCCGATGAGACCCATGATGATAGGAACGTCGTCTGTCACAATCTTGGGCAGGTTGAAATCTCTCAACGCTCTCATCAACACCTGGTGAAGTGATATGTGACATGGCGGTTAACCCTTTCCCAAACAACAAAATTTTAGGGTGATCCACTTCAAAAACTGCTAAAAATGACAAAATGGATGTTATTAAAGATGGGATTTGTGTAAAATATGATATAGAAAATATTGAGACAAAAGGAGAAACTGCTGGTTATCAGCAGTTTCTTCTTTTGTTTCAATGTTTTCCAAAGCCTTTTCAACTAGGGACGTCAAAAGCCGGTCTTGTTTGGGAAAGGGTTAATATTATGAATATAATTCAGAAATTCAAATTGATACTATCAATGTCTTACACAGCTATTTCTCTGCTTCCAATATTTTGACATTCTGCAAGGAATCGGTTTTTGAAAACCTTAACTTCATTACAAATAACAGCACAGTTAGTAAAGCAGAGACTTAGCCCTTTTCCCAAACAAGACCTTTTTTTACGTTCCTAATAGAAAATGCTTGGGAAAACATTGAAACAAAAGAAGAAACTGATGATAACAAGCAGTTTCTCCTTTTTGTCTCAATATTTTCTAAGCTCTATTGTACACAAATCAAACCTTGATTAAAATCTATTTTGTCGTCTTCAGCAGCTTTCCAATTGGATCATCCAAAAATGTTGTCGTTCGGGAAAGGGTTAATATCATGAATATAATTCAGAAATTCTAATTGATACTATCAATGTCTTACACAGCTATTTCTCTGCTTCCAATATTTTGACATTCTGCAAGGAATCTGTTTTTGAAAACCTTAACTTCATTACAAATAACAGCACAGTTAGTAGAGCAGAGAATTAACCCTTTTCCCAAACAAGACATGTTTTTGACGTCCCTAATAGAAAAGGCTTGGGAAAACATTGAAACAAAAGAAGAAACTGCTGATGACCAGCAGTTTCTCCTTTTGTCTCAATATTTTCTGTGCCATATTTTACACAAATCCTATCTTTAACAAAATCTATTTTGTCATTTGTGGCAGTTTTTGAAGTGGATCACCCAAAAATTTTGTCGTTTTGGAAAGGGTTAAAATGACAGGTCTCTTGTTGTATTTGAGGCCACTGTAGGACCAAGTCAATCTGTGCCTAACCTGCTCTCCAATAGCCCTTTCCCAAACAAGACCTGGTTTTGACGTCCTTTATAGATAAGGCTCGGGAAAACATTGAAACAAAAGAAGAAACTGCTGATAACCAGCAGTTTCTCCTTTTGTCTCAATATTTTCTGTGCCATATTTTACACAAATCCTTTCTTTAATAACATCAATTTTGTCATTTGTAGCAATTTTTGAAGCAGATCATCCGAAAATTTTGTCGTTTGGTAAAGGGATAGCAATATTTTAGACTGTTTCAATTTGAAAGCTGCTGCATACAACATGGATGTTGATCAAGATAAATTTGTGAAAAATATAGCACAGAAAATTTTGAGGCAAAATGCTAGTTATCAGCATTGTCTTTTGCCTTAATGTTTTCAAAGCATTTTCCATCAGGGACATCAAAATCAGGTCTTGTTTGAGATAAATATAAACTACAAGAGGGCCAGAATGGCCCTATATCGCTCACCTGAAAGAAGTTTAAAGACACGCCCACTTTTTTGACAAATCAAAAATTTGCAAACAAATTCTGAGAAGGGTCACTCAAGGAACATTGTTGCCCAATTTGTTTCAAATGGACCCATTGCTTGATTTTTAAAGAATTTTCTTATGATTTCTCCAAGTCCGATAAGTGCTGACCTGCCACACCCACAATTTTGCACCAATAAAAAATTCGCAAACAAATCTTAAGAAGGGTCAAGTAAGGAACATTCCTGCCAAATTTGGTTCTAATTGGCCCAATGGTTAAGGTGAAGAAGATTTTTGAAGATTTTTTTAACAATTTCTCTTGGTTAGATAAGCCCTGCCCTGCCACACCCACATTTTTTGATGAAACTTTAAATTTATGAACAAATGATGAAAACGGTTACTCAAGGAACAATTCTGCAAAGTTTGGTTCAAATTGGCCCGTTGGTTGATTTTTAAAGAATTTTCTTAGGATTTCTCTAAGGTCGAAAAAACCCTTCCTCCCTGCCACGCCCTCATTTTTTGACAAATATAAAAATTTGTGAATCAATTTTGAAAAGAGAGGCTCAAAGAACATTCCTGCAAAGTCTGCATCAAATTGGCCCAATGGTTAGTTTTTAAAGAATTTTCTTATGATTTCTGTAAGTCTGATAAGCCCCTTTCTCCCTGCCACGGCCACAATTTTTTACAAATGAAAATATTTGTGAACAAATTTTAAAAAGAATGGCTTAAGGCACATCCCTACAAAGTCTGGTTCAAATTGGCCCAATGGTTGATTTTTAAAGAATTTTCTTACGATTTCTTTAAGTCTGATAAGCCCCTTTCTCCCTGCCACGACCATGTTTTTTGACGAATCAAAAATCTGCGAACAAATTTTGAGAAGGGTCACTCAAGGAACAATTCTGCCAAGTTTGGTTCAAATTGGCCCTATGATTGATTTTTAAAGAATTTTCTTATGATTTCTCTAAGTCTGATAAGCCCCTTTCTCCCTGCCTCAGCCACATTTTTTGACGAATCAAAAATCTGCGAACAAGTTTTGAGAAGAGTCACTCAAGGAACAATTCTGCCAAGTTTGGTTCAAATTGGCCCAGTGGTTGATTTTTAAAGAATTTTCTTAGGATTTCTCTAAGTCCGATAAGCCCCGCCCTGCCACGCCCACATTTTTTGACGAATCAAAAATCTGCGAACAAGTTTTGAGAAGGGTCACTCAAGGAAGATTCCTGCCAAGTTTGGTCAAAATTGGCCTGTTGGTTTTGGAGAAGAAGATTTTTGAAGAAATTGTTGACGGACGGACGGACGGACAGACAGACAGACGGACAGACGGACGACGGACGGCGAGAGACCACAATAGCTCACCTCGAGCACTTTGTGCTCAGGTGAGCTAATAAACTATATTTTTGACATATCTTAACCAGAAACTCTTACATCTTAGTTTTTTTAATTCTTTATGATGTTACCAAGTTTCTTATCCTTCAATAAAAGTAGACAGTTCTCCTTCAAAACATTTACAATTTATCAGGTAAACTGGTATTGAATTGCTTCATTGCATTGCTTGTTGGAAAACTAGTTTAGTGAATAAGATATGATTGAAAATCCGAAAAGCAGAAAATATACAGATATTGTGTCTTTCATTTTCAGAAAAAGTTGAAAGATGCATTTTGGATCTAGATAAAAATACATAAAAGATTAGAATAAAAAAAATGAAAAAAACATTTGAAATGTTCACAAGACGTAATTCACAGACTCCAATTCATGCTTACAGTTTAAGTGTATTACACAAAAGTGAAAATGACAACAGTACAACATGAAAAATAATGTTGAGGTTTTTGAGGTTTCTCAACACTAAGTTTTCTTTTGTATGCAGTGGTGGCAATTTTTACATGGCAACTTTACTGTCTTCTGACTTTCCGATATTGGTAATTCAAGTTTACACAGACGTCATTTGTAGTTGCAAGGCAGCAAGACTAATATCTGCATGTTTACAAATTTCATGAAATGTTTATTTTCTTCATTAAGGTGTAAGTGCATGGTAGTTACAATATCAAGAAAATTCTTTGTCATATTTTTTACAGGATACAGCATTCCTGTAGGGAGAAAAAAGTTTATGCAGACCTGTACTTATGTGAAAAATGATCAATGAAAAGCACAAATTGCAAAGAAATCAAGTGACATATTGCATTATCAATGAAAAACAGATTTATCAAAATCAGTGCACTGCTTGCTTTGAAGATGAACAAGTGATATAGATCTGGGATATTCAGATTTATTGAACTACAGTGTGTGCTACTTCATTTAAACATATTTACACATATCCATCTATTTAGACCAGTTCTTACATACAACATTTAAACTCTTCTCAAATTTGTGCGCTGACTTAACACATGTTTTATTGTTAATAAAAACCTATACTTTTTGATTTTCATTTGATTGTAAATCTATCAAACTCAAAATATTTGCACCCTGGCCAAATTATGCTAATTGCACCTGTAGGCCTTATCAAGACTTACTTTTTCAACTTTCAATGGGTGATCTTTTCCATGATATAACACATAAATGTTCACCATCCTTTTACAATTTTGATTTTGGAAAAAGTAAAATACATTGGAGAAGAGTGTTTTGAAGACAATTATAAGCGGTTTGTGAGAGGGTTCTGACAGTTTCTTGATGGATGTAGGTCGCGGTGTTGAAGGCTTTTTTAAGTGAATTCGGGTCCTCTATGTCCACACTAGGATCAATTTGCTCGTACTGAAAAGTAAACATGGCATGTTCACACGGGTTCACAAATTTGACGACGTAATAACCCAATGCATAATATGTACCTTGGCATCATGGGTGTCGTTAAACACCGTTTTTAATTCTTGTGGCTTTTCTGTGTCCTCTTTCACCTCGGACAAAACTGTCCAGTCGTGATCCGGCTAGGCGCAATAAAAATCATGGGCATGTCAACAAACTCCAGTCGGAGCCATAGTTAAATCATTACATCCCTTAATTCAGTTATTACAAATGTTTAAAAGCAAAAATTAATCATTTCAAGTGTTTTGTTGGGAAATAATTTAACCCGTCCCCAAACAAGACCTGGTTTTGACATCATTTATACAGTAGACTTGGGAAAACATTGAGACAAAAGAAGAAAGTGCTGATAATCAGCACTTTCTTCTTTTGCCTCAATATTTTCCATGCTATATTGCACACCAATCCAATCTTCATCAACAAGCCTTTTGTCGTCTGCAGCAGGTTTCAAACTGGACCACCCTAAAACTTTGTCATTTGGGAAAGGGTTAAACAACATAAGATATATTGGTACAGATGAAGTACTGCAAGTATTTTTTTCAATTAATCCTTTGAATTAATCATAATAATTGATCAAAATCAATAAATTTTGGAAGCAAATTAATTATCATGTAGATTGCTTGAAATTGAACAGTGCTTTAGTTTAAATTTGTTTCAAATTGCAAATTTAAAATCAAAATGGATTATCATTTCAATGAAAGATAATGAAATGGAACAATAACTTATGAATATCAAAATGATACAAAGCATATGATTAAATTCATTTAACATTTCATTCATAATCAAATTTGTTATTTATTTCATAATTAAACAATATTTTGAATGGTGCATTTTACAACAAAGTTTTTTGGTATACTGTATCATCAAAATTAGATTAAAAACTGACTTAAGTAAAAATATATATTGTGTTTAAAATACTTTTCACTTTTAATGTAAAGATTGAATGGAGAAATATCAAAAATGTAAATATTGAAAAAATTATTAGTATTAAGTAGCGTTCCTGCAAAAGATAGCAAAATATTACATAAAACCATCATATTAAATAAATTCATAGTAATTATGTCTTGTAATATTAGTAGACTCCAGTTTTCGCAATCTTATAAAATGCAATTAATTGCTTTTTGGCAAGTAGTATGAATGAAGTTTCATTTAAATATTTTGACATAATCAGTGTATTGATACAATCCATTTTATCTAAATTTGGGACATAAATTTTAAATTTCTTAAATATAGGTATGATAAAAAGAACCCAAAACCTTTAGTGACTACAATTATTTCCCACTAAAATCGTTATTCAAAATTTATGCTGAATGAAATATTTCATGTTCATTTGAATTCAAATCTTTTCTGTCCCAACTAAATAAGAGTCCACATTTATCAAGTTCTACATGGAAATTTTATAATGGCTGCTCTCAGGAGATAATAACTTGCATGTAGCATGGGAAATAGAGTAGTAATGAAGCTTATCTTAAAAATAAATTGAATTTTCTCCTTAACCCATTACCAAACAGTCATATTTTATGGCGCTCCACAAGAAAAAGGCTTTGTGAAAAGCAATTTCTTCATTTCCCACAATGTTTGTTACCAAAAAAGTAAAATTTCATTCAATATAAATTTTCGTCTGCATTATCTTTGAATTAAGACCAGTCTAAACTTTCTCTGTCTGGTAATGAGTTATTCTTTGATTTTATCAACAGCCTACATCACGGTGTATAATCATGTGATACAAAATTTTCAGAAATCTTCAATAATATTGTAAATAGTAGACCGATTTGAATTCAGTTTGAAGCAGAGAATGTGGACAGACCTCACGCATTAGATGGATGTGGTTGATTTTTGAAAAATCAACTGATAAAATTTTGGTTTATCTTCAATAACTGTTTTATCAGTCGATTTTTAAAAAATCCAACACGTCCAGCTTATTTCTGGCATTTTCCCACACATTCTCTGCTTCAAACCGAATTCAAATTGGTCAAGTATTAAAAAGGATATTGAAGATTATCGGAAATTCTGAGTCACATGATTATACACCATGTACATAACCTTACCTGATCTTCCGGCCTGTCTGGATCTCCTCTTTTCAGGGAACCGGCGACCACGAGCACGGACTTGATGGCACGTAGACCCCAATCATAGTGGTCCTGTTTGGACAGTAGCTCCCGACACAAGCTGTACAGGGTCAGGAACTTTCTGGCCAGTAGCCTAGCATCAAGGAAACCTTCAGCCACCAACATGATTTCAGCAATCAGCTCAAAGTCAGGCACAACCATAGCACATGGTCTGTGTGGAGAGAATATTACAAATTGTTAAAAATGCCACATTAAATCCATTGAAAGGGGATTATTCAAATTGTGAAAAGAAATTTGAAGAAAAATAGTTGTTGGCCCCATGTACAGTAACTAAAGTTACTGTCACCAAATATAAATCTTCAGATTTAATGCATATGAATAACACACTCCTAAAATACAAATGAATCTAGACTATATGCTTTCATTATAATAATGAAGGCTCTAATACAAGTTTAAAAGAAAGTCAAATTGTTTTATAAATTACAAATCTGCTTAACAAATTGTTTCATGAATAAACTTTAACCCTTTCCAAAACATTGACGCCTTTTGACGCCCCATAAGATAAAAGCTTTGGAAAATATTGTGCAAAATGGAAGAAATTGCTTATGACAAGCAATTTCTTCATTTCCCACAATGTTTTCCGCCAAAAAATGGAAATATTTTTGAAATTTCACTAACTCGATATTGTCGTCTGTATCACCTTTCAAATTGGAAGAGTCCCGAACTTTGCTGTCCTGTAATGGGTTCATGTTGAATAGACCTATATATAATAAATAAAACCAGTAATCACCTGAAGAGGGCTTTCAGGTTTTCTGGCAGCTCCGTTCTTCCAGCATAACCTGGGTTCATGGTGATAAAGAGACCTACAGTGGGTCGCAACACGATGTCTTCACCCAGGAAGTCAAATCGCGCCTTCTTCGCCTTGATGGCATCCTGAATACACTTGACCTGTACAGCGACCACGGACAACACCTCCACGGAGATTCTGTTGAACTCGTCAAAACATCCCCACGCTCCAGACTGGGCCAGTCCTTTGTAGATGTTACCAATAGACTGTAATAGAAGGAAAATAGAATTTTAAACTTTTACAAAATTGCACGACAGTGAAATTGTGTGACAAAAAAAGAACTACAAATATCAATATAATTCAGTTTTGATATCTATCAATTTCCTATCAGTTTTGATATCTATTAATTATACATTGTCCTATCACATAAACATATGAAAATCAAACTGTCAACAACATGATTTCACTCCTTTCCTTCAATGCTCTTCTTAATCCATTGTACAAATTGGATTAGTAATATAGGAACTATAGAAATATGTGAAGTCTTAACCAAAGTATTAATCTCACACTGACATGCGTGTGACTGCAATAACTACTCCTATTCTACAGTCAAGTTAACCCTTTCCCACACAGTGACGTCTTTGATGCCGTTCAAGTCAAAGGCTTTGGAAAGAATTATGGAAAATAAGGAAATTTCTTGTGACAAGCGACAAGCAATTTCTTCATTTCACACAATGTTTTCAAGCAAGAAAGACACCAAAAAATATAAAATTTGAATTGGACCACCCTAATATTTTGCCGTTTGGGGAAGGATTTGAAAAGAGAAGCATTCTTACCTTGTAGTCCATCTGTTCTGAGCAGTTAAACACGTAGACCATGATACCGAGGGCACGTCCGAGATCCTTGGTTGTCTCTGTTTTACCAGTCCCAGCGGGCCCGGCTGGGGCTCCACTCATGATCAAGTGAAGGGACTGGGTCAGTGTGATGTAACATCTACAATAAAACAATATCTATCTGCTAACATGCCTAGTGATTATAAAGTTTGTCATATTCAGTAGAAAGTCATTATATATTTTTTCTTTCTCCATTGCATATTGATATAGGCAAATAATTTACATATTACACTAATTCCTTGTAAAATGAATGAAATCAGTGAAATCAACCAATAAATTTACATGCAAATTAACTTACAAGGAATAAATTCTATTTTAATTCACTTGATTTTTTTGTCAATCATTTCAGACCTTGATGTTCTTTACAATTCCTAAATATCTTAAACATAAGTAGAACATTTAGACACACCATCCAGAGAAAGAATGATTTTGAAATTACTGTGCTGATAAGAAATGTATTTTGTAAACATGTTGCTTCATGTACTAGTATATAATAATGTTACCTGTCAGTGAGTGGGGTGATGACAAGACGTGGTGTATTACCCAGGTACTCGTGAGAGTATCGGAACTGGGCGTCACAAATATTGGCAAAACAATCTCTCTCATTATCATCCCATCTGTGACGTAACTGAGACAACCAGGCGAACGCCTGCGAGCTGTCAACTTTAGCAGTGATCAGTTTTGTGACGACATCACGAGCGTGTACATCAATGGTACACACTGTCATAATCTTCTGACGGTCACCCTTTGAGAGTTTTCCCACCAACATGGTGATGAGGGAGTTCAGCTGCTGGACCTGTTTCTTGTTGTAGTCCTTCAGGGCGTTCTCGTAACCTTCCTCAAGACGTCCGAAGGCGATGTTGACTTCTGTGGTCCACCAAATCTGCGTGCCACAGAGAGCGACCTGAGCTGGGAAGTCAAACAGCCACTGATCTCTGGGCTTCTCCTCATATGAAGCGACGGCTTCTGTCATCTGATGTCTGACTGTAGAACAATGTCTCTCTAGGAGTCTCATCAACCAGACCTCAACCTGCATGGGGAAAACAGACAATATTGTTTATAATAAAAAAAAAGTGATTAGTGCAAAAACAAAATTAAGAATTTGCACAAATTCTTTCATAGTTTTATTTCAAAACAAAGTGTTTCAATTTTTTTTTTTTTTTTTTTTTTTTTTTCTATAATAAATAACAAAGCCTTAAAAGAATAAGTTGTACATCTTCAAATTTTTTCTTCAAAACTAGCAATATATTGACATGCATGCATATCCAGTTGCGTTGCCACACGTCTGAAGAAATTAAATATCCTGACTAAATTTGAAAATTCCTTATCATTTTGCTTCATGGTATTTTCTTGCTTTTCACAGTAACTCTTGATAATTTGAGAAAATTTTAAAAGGTGATTCCAGAATTATTAAAAATAATGAATTATGGCACTGCATCTCTTTTTTTTTTTATTTTCCCCAGAAAATTCTCAGACTTTTGCCTCAATTTTCAAGTTTCCCTGACAGTTTACTCTATTCCCTGGCAATCCCTGGGCTTGAAAAAATATCAATTCCCCCGACTTTTTCCTGATCTGTGGCAAACCTCTCCAGTGTTTTATGTTTACCCATCAATATTGCCTTACCTGTCCACCGAGGTCACACGCCTCATCCAGATCGACATATTCTCCATCTTTACTCCACATACCCAGGGCTGTCTTGGTGTTCTCTCCTTTATCATCTTGTTTAAACTTCAACTTGGCCATACTGTCAAACAACTTCGTCAGATGCTTGGCAACCTGGATAACAAAAATATCAACACAATTATGGTTACATTCATATGTGGCTCCTATCCTATCAAACAATTATTAACCCTTTCCCAAACGGCAAAAAACAATAATGTTCTGATTCAAAACCTGCTGCAGATGACAAAATAAGAGTTGATAAAGTAAGGCTTTCGGTAAAGTTTAGCCCAGAAAATATTGAGACAAAAGGAGAAACTGCTGGTTATCAGCAGTTTCTTCTTTTGTTTCAATGTTTTCCCAAGCCTTTTCTTTTAGGGACATCAAAACCAGGTCTTGTTTGGGAAAGGGTATGGCCATTCCAATGTAATGATACATGACATTTTCTCAAATTGAGATAGACAAGCATTTTCTTCATTTCCCACAATGTCTTTTTCCAAGAAAAGCAACACAATTTAAAATTTCATCAACTTGAAACCTTAGTCTACAACATCTTCAAATTTGGGACAGAGTTAAAATTTGTTTGTCTATTAAGTAATAGATCAATTATTTATCCATGTAATATAATCCACCACAATCTAAAACCAAACAAAACAAATATAATGCATTGACTTTCAAATATTTCTTTAAAACCATTTCATTTTACAAGTAATGACGTGATTGCAGACAAAAAATGTTATGTTGCAGGTAAATTACGATGAATTTTACAAAGCCTTACCACTGGTGGGTTGTTTCCATTAGACAGAATATCCAACAAGTCGGCAGACGACACGAAGTAGAACCTGGGGAAGGCGAGTCGCTTGGTCTCGAGGTACTCGGCTAGAGCCTTCTCACAGAGGGTGAGCTGACCTTGCAGGGTCTCTAGTTTCTCATACAGGTTGGGAATATTGGTGGCATCTACCACATTCTTGGTCTTCTCCACTGTCTTTACAAGTTCCTGATTGATAAATAGAAAGCAATATCTATGATGCTTGACCTTATCTCTTGTGCAAATTCTATCTTGTAAAAATTTATCAAGTTATTATGTTCAACAAGCAAATTTGTTGAATTGATATCCCCCGCCGAACATATTTTCACATGGTTCATACAAAAGTTTTATGAAAAAATTCAAGGGCTTTTTAAGGGTTTTTCAAGGACTCGAACTCAAAAATTAAGGGCTACCAGGCCATAATCTCAGATTTCAGGTATGTTGTCGGATTGCATACATGTCAGGTAAAAAATGTAGGTCTGGTACATGAAACATTTGTTACAAGATGGAATGGTAAAGAAAGGCCATAAAAATAAAAGTTTCATAATTTATCTCATCCATTTCTAAGTACAAAGGTATCCAACAGCACAATACCAAACATAAATTCTTGTCAAAAGACCCTTCAAAAGAAGAGTAGATATTGAGTTGGATATGAAATTCAAGGGTTTTTTAAGGACTTTATCCTGTTTTTAAGGGTTTTATAAGGCCCATATCCATTTTCAAGGGTTTTATAAGGCTAAGATCAAATTCAAGGGTTTTTCAAGACCTGTGCGAACCATGTTTCATTGTCAATAAAGT
The DNA here is from genome assembly GCA_963680895.1 of Fragum sueziense. Lineage (NCBI taxonomy): Eukaryota > Metazoa > Mollusca > Bivalvia > Cardiida > Cardiidae > Fragum > Fragum sueziense. The sequence goes on from OY804603.1 coordinate 48,589,955, forward strand.
AGCGCGGAAACGAATATAACTCTGTATGTATATGGCTTCAACAGAACGAATATCACTCTGTATGTATATGGCTTCAACAGAACGAATATCACTCTGTATGTATACGGCTTCAACAGAACGAATATCACTCTGTATGTATATGGCTTAAACAGTCAGGGGCAGTAACTCTAAATTCGACGGTCGAACTGGGTAACCTCAACGATATGCCCATATCCTCGATGTAGTAAAGCTGTGTGCCAAGTTTCATTGAAATCCGGTCTATAGTTTTCAAGAAATAGCGCGGAAACGAATATCACTCTGTATGTATATGGCTTAAACAGTCAGGGGCAGTAACTCTAAATTCGGCGGTCGTACCAGGTAACCCTGACGATATGCGCATGTCCTCATTGTAGTAAAGCTGTGTGCCAAGTTTCATTGAAATCCGGTTTATAGTTTTTAAGAAATAGCGCGGAAACGAATATCACTCTGTATGTATATGGCTAAACAGTCAGGGGCAGTAACTCTAAATTCGGCGGTGGAATCGGGTAACCCCGACGATATGCGCATGTCCACTTTGTAGTGAAGCTGTGTGCCAAGTTTCATCAAAATCCGGTCTACAGTTTTCAAGAAATAGCACGGAAACGAATATCACTCTGTATGTATATGGCTTAAACAGTCAGGGTCAGTAACTCTGAATTCAATGGTTGAACCGGGTAACCCCGACGATATGCGCATGTCCTCTTTGTAGTGAAGCTGTGTGCCAAGTTTCATCAAAATCCGGTCTATAGTTTTCAAGAAATAGCGCGGAAACGAATGTCGGACGGACAGACGGACGGACGGAAGGACGGACAGACATGGCAAAAACAATATCCCCCCCGAAAATTTTTTTCGGCGGGGGATAATTAGGATAACTTCATATGTTTGTCAACATCACCAAAGTATTTCTGTGGAAACCTCATAACTTGTGCTCTTGTAGGTTTATTTAGCATAAAGACATAATGAATCACTAGATACCAAATACTGGTATAGGTGATGGGTAATGACTGGCATGATAAATATGATTAACCTATTACCTAACAGTGACTCTTTTTATCTCACCAAAAGAAAATGGCTTAGGAAAACAATGTGGAAAATGAAGAAATTGCTTGTGAAAAGCAATTTCTTCATTTCCCACAATGTTTTCTACCAAAAAAGACCAAAAAATATGATTCTATTAACTTGAAATTGTTGTCTGAATCATCTTTGAATTTGGAATAGTCCAAAAAATTTGTGTCTCATAATGGGTTAAACTAGAGACTCTACCTTGAAGTCGACATCAATGCCATCAAATCGTTTTGAGTCTTCTGGCAGCTGGTTTCTGATATCCTCAGATCCGATGAAGATGCTCTCTAAATGTGACCATGTACGCTGAACTTCCATCCAGATGCCAATGACCTGGTCGGCCGTCGACAGTTTCTTCTGCCAGGTAGATACCTCTTGTAGGAAGTGAGCGATGTACTTGGAGGTCAACATGTTCTGCAGTTGTACCTGAAATTTTACAAAGTAGAAAATTTAAATAAAACTTCTTCTTTGATATGACAATAACAGTGCAGACAAATTGCAGTACAGATGCACAAACAAGAGTTGTCCGCGGACAACGTAGCTCGCCTATACGGGAGCTTGTCACAAAAACAGCTATTTTTTAAAAAGTAGGTCAAACTCCAAGGTCAAGGTCACAAGGTCAAGGGTCATGGTCCCAATTGAAAGGTCTTGACAGGAGGTATCCATGTGTGAAATATCAAGGCTCTATCAATAATAGTGCACGAGATATAGGCCAGGTTAAAGTTTTTCAAAAGTAGGTCAAACTCAAAGGTCAAGGTCACTAGGTCAAAGGTCATAGTCCCAAATGAAAGGTCTTGTCAAGATGTATCCATGTATGAAATATCAAGGCTGTATCTCTAATAGTGCCCGAGATATAGACCAGGTTAAAGTTTTTCAAGTGAAGACGCGACGGGACGGGACGGGACGCGACGCCGACACTAGGGCTGTGACATTAGCTCCCCGGACATAAAGTCCCGGCTCGCTAATGATTCTTTTATCCTGATGAAAAATATCACATTAGCTCTCGCCTAAAACAAAAATTCTGTGTTGACTTTGATCTCTTGTGAACAAATATTCAGCATTGAAAAAGTTTTCTTTTTGTAGAGTTAAACATTTCATTAACCAATTCCGACTGATGTTAATTACTAAAGACAAAGTCACATAATTATATCTAATGCATTTTATTTTACTTTGAGAAAGGACCTGGAAACAAAGACCCTTAAGGAGCAGTTTCAGAGAACAATATTACCAGATCCTTGCAGTTCTTGTAAGAGTTGCTTAATTTCACAAATAAGCTATAAGAGAACAAGATAGATCTAGATCAGAACACATGTAAATGTAGGATGATCTGGATTCATGTTGCTCTAAAATTCTATAGAGGTTCATTTTTCCAATTTCAATATTTTTGAAAGCCAGCATTATTACCTGGTTATCTTCCAGAGTTTCAATCAACTCCTCACTTGTCTTCAACATAGTAATCTTCGTACGTGGGTGGGGTTCATGTTCAAACTCCATCTGTGCCCAGGTGACGTCGAGCTCCTTGAGCACCTTCTCCATGCTCATTTCTTTCACAGCCTTGTCCACAATACCGCGCACCTCGTCCTCAAAGTTGTGTAGATTGAGGGACAGAAGGTCGGCCAGGGTCGTGCTCTCATCCATGACAAAGCGTACCTGGAATATACAAATAGCACTGATCAACTTTGTAATCTCTGCAAAACTTGTACATTCAACAAGTAATCTAAAGCAAAACAAAATCTTATCAAACTTGAAAGACAGAATTTTTCTTAGAGACAGCTCACAAATTACAAGGAAATTCCTTTTCATCACAATAACAACAAATGTACCTTATTTGCTTCAATACAAACAAATAAAATCACAAATATACAAAAATATTTGGTTAGAATATTATAAAGGACCACAACAACATTACCTTGGTAGCAGCCATGAGTTGTTGCCAATGTCTCTCTCTGATAGCTGGGTTCTGCAGCTCACTCACGGCTCTCAATGACGTCAACATGTTCTTGACGGTGTTCTCAACTCCCACGTACGTATCCCAGGCACGCATCTCCTTGTCAAGAGATCGGATGTCCTTTGCAAACTTCTTGCAGTCCATTTCCATCTGCTCTACATTGATCTCCTTCCATGGTGTTGTCTTCCAGTCGTCAATGCTGCTGCGCACCATAATGACATAATCCCAAAGTGTCTTGAGCAGCTTGATCTCCTTCCTACACTGTTTAAGCTGTTTAAAGTCTGGCACATTCACCTCAAACAACCCAGCAGAGTCCAGCAGGGCAGCCATGTCCTTCTCCATGGCGAAGATCTCCTCATGGTACTGTAAAACACATACACAACTTGTATAATTCATAGTCTTTACTATCTTTTTAATCCTTTCTCAAACAGCAAAAATTGGGACTTTTCCTGTGTTAAAGCTTCTGCGAATGACAAAGGTGTTGATAAAGATTTGCATTCATTATAGCATAGAAAATATTAAGGCAAAAGGGAAAATGCTGATTATCAGCATTTTCTTCTTTTGCCTCAATGTTTTCACAAGCAATTTCTTTTAGGGGTGTCAAAAGCAGGTCTTGTTTGGGAAAGGGTTAAGTAAAACTAGGTTTTACAGCTGAAAATTATTTCATTCTTAGACATTAAGAGCTTGATAGCTTAGATTCATGAAAAAGGTGTTGGAGATATCATGACAAGAGAAACTATGATTTGACAATTTTTTTTTTTTATCTCTTTTATAAATCGGTCTAAGATTCTGTATTGATTTTATTTATTTACTTTTTATTTACTAATTAATGTCTATTATTGTGATCATTTCAGAGCCAGGGCTCCCGCTGTCGATCGCCACTGGCGCCAATTGCGACAAAATAAAAATTCTGGCGACAAAATTTGCCAGTTGGCGATTTTATTGGCGACAACTTATTTGCGCCGTATTCTGACACAAGATTTCAGGTAAAGGGTTGAGTCTCAAAAGCTATGACAGTCGCGTGTATCGGTGCTGGTCAGTCATTGATTAACAAAAATCGATAATCGGTAACCAATTATCCGAGATAGCAGTTTGTCCATAGGATTATGACACCTTCTAAATAACTGTTTCAATATGCGTGAAAATGTGTTGGTCGCGTGGCTTGCCGAGGAAGAAAACTTTAGTCACTGGAAATTTATTCCGGTGCGTCTACCTGGAGCTTAATTTCGGCCTAAATCCGACAAATTGTATTCTAAATCCTTTACACATATTCCCTTATAAAGACAACACATTTTTGTCAAGACTGGAACAAACGGGCCAGATGTGTCGGCGGCATTTATTTGATCTCGGGGTAGTGACGTCATATAAATAACGAGTGACTAAAACGCCGTATCGTTACGATGTTTTGACCCCCAAACGGTTTGTATTTCGTGTAAACTTTCGCAAATCAATTACATGGAATTTGTTTCTATCGCATTTGAAAAGATTTTCTTTTTAATCAATGGATATAAAACACGAGGTAAAGCTTTTGTCAGAATCCGATTCAGGCTACGAGTCCGAGCATCGTATCGCAGATCGAATTTTTTGTGATCAAAAAAGATTCACTTTCATTCCTTGTTTTCACATGGAATTTTCCGAGTCAGATTACTTTAAATCTTATCTGTAGATTCTATCAAAGCTTGTGATCGAGTGATCGCCGCAATAGGTTCCGAAGTTTTAAGTTTCGTCACGAATTAATGATTTACATCGTATTTTAGGTCCTCGTGTATTCGTTCTGAAAAATGTACTAGTTCTAGTCGGAAGGCATGCCGAAAAAAGGTTGACTTTAAGATTCTCCGATTTACCTAAAATAACTCATGTAATTTCTGCACGCATTTCAATCTGTATGTGTGTGTGTGCGCGCACGTGGTTTGGGGAGGGGGAGGGGGCGGGGGGCGCATTGACAACTGGGTGGGGTCAGTGACGTTCCGTATAATTATTGTAAATCAGAGGGAACCGCATCCAATCAACTCAAATTATAGAATTTATGCTAATGATCTTGATTTCTATATTGATGTCAATAAAAAGTCATAAACATCATGACATATTACCTAATTGTGATGATAATTATGCATTTTTACAGACTATAATGTTGGGGTGTTTTTTTTAGGGGGGGGGGGGAGCGGGGGGGGGGGGGGGGTCTATATGTTTTTCTTCTTTTCCCATTGGCTCCTCTACTGGCACTGACTGGCTCCAATTGGCCCCAAAAAATTTCAATTGGCGATTTTGCTGGCGCCAAGTCTGAAATTGCCAGGGGAAGCCCTGAGAGCTGTAGTTACAAGGTTTATTCAGAAAGTGATCATTATCTACCTTGTCAAGATGCTCATAAGGCTTGTCACAGTCATACTTGAATGGTGGAATCTGCCTGAACTTTTCTCTGAACTTGTGTTGGTTAACATCAAAGGACGCACTCTTACGTCGGATGTTGGACACCTCGTTGGCCTGCAGTGGCGCCACCTGCTGTTTGACCTGAATGCTTGTCTTCTTTGTGTTGTTCCATTGTTCTGGGAGTTCCTGTTGGATGAAATGAAAGTAAACTTAGATGAATTCATTTAAATTGCCTGAATACTTTTCATGTAAAATGAGATATGTTGACCTATAGAAAATGCAACTTCATGAATTTTTTTAAACTTAATTTTGATCATTTACTAAAGTAATGATCATTTTATCTAACAAGAGCTGTCCGAAGACAGCGCGCTCGATTTTCTAAGTTTCTTAGTATAAAGGGGGCATAACTCCAAATTTGGTGGAGCCAGGGTCATGGGCCCTGGTAGTAAGGTAGAGGGTGTGATGGTGAATAAGTATTCCAAGTTTGGATTGAATCCCTTTGATAGTATGGAAGTTATTGATGTTTGAAAAAACTTTAACCTTTGTTGCAACGCCGACGCCAACGCCCAGGTGACAGTATAAGCTCTCATTTTCTTTGAAAAGTCGAGCTAAAAATGATTTAATTGGGTATGAAAATTCTGTTCAATGTTTGGATCTAACCATACAATCACTGAGTCATGACAACAAAATGGTTGTTATCAAAGTTGGGATTTATGTACAACATAGCCCATGAAATATTGAGGCAAGAGAAGAAAATGCTGTTCATCAGCATTTTCTTCTTTTACCTCAATGTTTACCAAAGCTAATTTGATTACATACGTCAAAAATAGGTCTTATTTGGAGAAAGGTTTATTAAAATGTCATACCTGAAGCTGCATGTGTACTTCTTCAGGCATCTCCTGGTCATATGTTTTGAGCAGCTCGATGGTTTGTTTGAGAGGATCAAACATGTCGTCTGTGGTGGCCTGTCTGTCCTTCACGGCAAACAGGTGGCCCATACACTCCACCAGACCGTTATAGTCTCCTTCCTCTACAGGCTTCAACAAACCAGAGTCGGTCACCTTGATGAACTCAGCTAGCTCCTTCAGACTGAAAGAAATTATGGTAGGGGAGAATGACTCATGAATTTATAAGAGTCGATTGCTGTCCTTTGAGATGTCATGGAAAATATTGAACAACAAGTATCTGGTGTTGTATGCAACACATAAAGTCCCCTACCGGCTTCACATTGACTCAATATGGTAATCAATTATAGATTAAGTTGCAGGATCCATTTTTTGCCATATTTTCACTATTTCTGTTACCATAGCAACCACACTTTTCGTCAAAGAACAAAGATAAAATGATGTGCATAATCTACACATTGCCATCTAGTCATATACCAAGTCTCATCAAACTAGCTTGCTTACTTATTAACTTATCGCAGGATCCAATATTTTTTGCCATATTTTCACTATTTCCGTAACCATAGCAACAACAATTTTAGTCTAAAAACAAAAATAAAATGATGTGCATAATCTACACATTGCCATATAGTCATATACCAAGTCTCATCAAACTAGCTTGCTTAGTTATTATCTTATCGCAGGATCCCATTTTTGGCCATATTTTCACTATTTCTGTAACCATAGCAACCTCAATTTAAGTCGAAAAACAAAAATAAAATGATGTGCATAATCTACACATTGCCATCTAGTCATATACCAACTTTCATCAAAAACGTTTGCTTAGTTATTAAGTTATCGCGGGATCCAGATTTGAGCGGACAGACAGACGGACGGATGGACGGACGGACGGACGGACAGACGGAGGGCAAACCTATAGTCCCATCCGGTGTGAACACCGGTAGGGGACTAATAAGCACAAAACTATAGTAAGAACTGTAAAATTCTTTACTTGTCTAACTTAATTCAAAGAAGAGGCTTTCTTCTGTATTGTGCCACATCAACAAAAATTACCAGACAACCAAATTTTAGACTGGTCTAAATTCAGATATGTTGCAAACGACAATTTCAAGTGAATAGAATTTTACTTTTTTTGGTAATTGGGAGGACAAAAACATTGTGGGAAATGCAGAAATTGCTTTCATTTAGCATAATGTTTTCCAAAGCAATTATCTTGGTGGGCACTAAAAGACCTCATTACATTGGAATTGGTTATTGCACTGAAATTATACCAAATATAAGATTCAAACATCCTACCTGTTAGTGACGTGATCAATGAGATGTTGTTTAAACATGAAGCTCCATCTCTTGATGATGTTAAGCAGCGCCTGTTTGAAGGGCTTCCCGTCAATCCTGAACCAGTTGTCAAACACCTTGACCGGGTTGATCTGCTCACATTCTTCATAAATCTTCTCATATGTGTCAATCTGAAACATTGTGAAGAAAAGATTACTTTACAATGCTCAAATAAAAGAATTTTTTTTTTTTTGAAAAGTTCATTTTTGAAATTTATTTTGTTAGGAAGATAATTTTAGATTAGAGTATTCATAATGGTTGAGCCATATCATGATTCTAACACAAATTCTTTATAGTACAATATGCTATGAGTAAACATAAAGAATGTCTCACTCTTTCCTAAACAATAAACGTTTTGAAGAACTTGATAGAAAAGGTTTAGGAAAACATTGAGGCAAAAGAAGAAATGCCTAAAGATTTTCTGTGGTATATGTTGAATAAAAATCCAACATGCATGCAGCATTTTGCTGTCAGAAACAGGTAACAAATTGGAAGAGTTGTTTGCCTAATGGGAACTAAAGACAATAATTGTTAGTACCTGTTCCTTGAACTGTTTGAGCGTGGGTGGGTTTTCTGGTACTCCATCTTCAGCGTGGGCTTCAATCTCCTCCGTGGTCAACACATGATTGTACAGCAAGAACTGACGCATAAACTCATTCCTGAAATGTCAAACAAAACATTTTCAAGCCATTAAAATTTAACAATGTGAAAAATCTTTTATTCAGTGATATTTATAATATTATACATTTTCTTGTTTTAAGTTTAAAGGTCAATAAATAAAGAATATTAACAATATCTTAACCCATCACCAGACAGCAAAATTTTCAACTGAACAAAACTAAACAAGATGCGTTTGTGAAACACAAATGCCCCCGAAATGGCCATTTTTCAAAAATGCTAAGTTTTCGTGGAGTAAAGGGTTATTAAGGGATGACCTTGAGGAAGGTCAAATTGCTTGGAACAGATAGATATCATTGAAAGGAAGTTGCATACCAAATTTGAGCTTTGTATGTCAAATACTTTTGGAGGAAAGGCAATGGTTAAGTTTTCGGAGTGAAAGGTTAAGTTTTTGTAGAGCAAAGGGTTGATAAGGGTTAACGGATTACCTTGAGAAAGGCCAAATTGCATGGAACAGATAGATATCATTAAAAGGAAGTTGCATACCAAATTTGAGCTTTGTATGTCAAATACTTTTGGAGAAAAGGCAAAGGTTAAGTTTTCGGAGAAGAAGGTTAAGTTTTCCTAGAGTAAAGGGTTGATAAGGATTAAGCGATGACCTTGAGGAAGGTCAAATTGCATGGAACAGATAGATATCATTGAAAGGAAGTTGCATACCAAATTTGAGCTTTGTATATCAAATACTTTTGGAGAAAAGGCCAAGGTTAAGTTTTCGGACAGATGGACGGACAGACGGACGGACAGACGGACGGACGGACAGACAGACAGACAGACGGACACGAGTAAAACAATATGCCCCCGATCTCTCGATACGGGGGCATAAAAATGTTGCAGACCTCAATTTTAAGCAAATAAAATTTTTGCATTTTTTGGGGGTTTTTTTTCTGCATAGAAATCATTGAAGAAATTGCTTGTTACCAGAAATTTCTTCATTTTCCAATATCATATCACAAGCTTTTATCTCATGGGACATTGAAAGAAATTATCATGTGTGAATAGGTTAAAAAGTTTATATCAGCATGCTTGTCTGAGGACAACATGTGCCTAGCCAGCAAATGTGACCAGCATTTTGAAAATATAGATCAAGATGACCAAGTACTGGTGTTAATCACTTAAAAATTCTTACCTGTCATCAACCCAGAGATAAGCATAGTTGTCAAATGAGTTTCTGTACTCCATGCTCTTGTTCATGATGTTTTGTATACGGTCCATCAACTCTTGTCTCATCTCAGATAACTCCTCCATGTCTTCTAGATCAGGCTGGTAGTGCTCCTGAATAAACAACACAGGTTTGTCAAGTACATAAATGACACCGAAATGTCGAGTTTGACCCATTACCAAATAGCAAAAATTTAGACTTCTAAATTCAAAGATATTGCAGACCACAATTCTAAAGGAATGTTTTGTCTTTTGGGGCAAAAAACCTTATGGGCTTAAAAGAAATTGCTTGTCAATGTTTTTTGAGGAGTCAAAAAGTGTAAATATAAGGGAGTGGGTGAAGTTTTCACCTTAAATTTCTGATAGACAGAAAGATGGAGAGATATACGGACGGGAGTAAAACAATATGGGACATAAACATTTCAGATCTAGCTGCACCTTCTTCCTTTTCTTCTAATACTTTCCAGTCAGTCTGGAGTCACACATTGTAGTTTTCATACATTTAACATTTTTTTTTATTGAATACCATACACCACTAAACGTTTAATGATTATCATTTTAATTTTGATCAGTTACTAATATAACACTACAATATTACCTGTCCACTGTGAGCTGCGAGTCTCTTGATGAGTGAGGCTTGTTTGTAGATATCGCCCACAAGTCCGTCCACGAGGTCGTAGAACCCGTCTGGTACACCATACTCTAGAGACGGGATAAACACCATCTCCGGGGCCTGGAGCTCCAACATGGCCTAGAATGGAGGAATACAAATAGGTTATTATCTTAAATGCTTAAATCGTCACAATGATAAAACTGAGAACCATAATTTCAAATTGCAAAAGGTCTACATCAGTTTAACAACATTCTCCATGTTTCCAAGACAAAAACATCTGGAGTTTATTCTTATTAAAAGTTTACATGTCAACATTGGCTTACAAAGTATTTCAAAACAAGTTGATTGGCACACTAAAACAGAATATTTATGTCCAAAATTTGAAGAAAGTTCATCCTTATTGTTTATACTGTGATTCTATCTAGTATATATGAAAAGGTTTTAAATTATCATTACCTTGAAGAGATCATCAGGGTTGTGTTTTGGGTCTGTGTTATCCAGCAAGAACTTGAGAGAACATAGGATGGTGTTGAAGAACCCATCGACGACCATCTCGTCAACGTAATCGACATACGCCTTCCAGATGTCAGAAGTACTGTCAGCCTTGAACAGCTCCAGATTGGTCTGTAATCAACACGCAATCAACATTACTTTATGGTATTTCCATTCATTGTTTTAATCGTTACCCAAACCACTAACTTTCAGGGTGGTCTAAGTCAAAAGCTTGTTGCTGAATGTTAGATTATTTACAAAATATGATCATGTAGTGAATAGAGGCCAGTGCCAGGTAAAATGACAACAGTAATAACAAAGTTTGGGGGAAATAAGCAGTTATATTTTGACGACTTAAGCAATTTGTCAATTACCTTGACAAGTCCATGAATCTTGTCTCCGATGGATCCGATCTCATCAAAGCGCTTCTTGAGCCTATCCTCCCTGTCTGTGAGGTTGAGGAGTGTGTCGTTCTTCTCCTCCTTCCTCACAAACAGCGGCGCCTTGCTCCACGTAGACATGAGCTTCTGCACCTCCTCCACGTTGTTCTTGGCCTTCTGGACGCGAGACTCCAGGTCAATAACCTCATCACGGGTACTTTGAATGTAGTCCCAGATTCCTGTACGGTAAGAGAATACGTTTTATAAAGATTGACCAAATGGTTGGGCATCAAATTTTTTTAAGATTGATGCAAAGACAAAAACTATTCTTTTCAAAAGAATCAACTTAAGCACTATTGAAGGTACACCTGTATGATAAAAGCGCCATATAAGTAGGATATTTAATATAATGATAGAAAAATTCTTTTGACAACTTTGACAGGCCTCACTCAAGAATCATTCTGAAACAGCATTCAAGAAGAAAAATCCTGTAGTTAAAAAGCTGATTTCTTGAGATAATGTTTTTTGTTTTTTCATGAAGTTTCATGAAGATTGGTTTGACTGGCAATTACATGATTGACGTACCATCACTGTTCCAGTTGAGAGCAGACTCCGCTTGCTGTAGCTTGGTGTCAATGGCCTCTACTTGACCTTCAATCAGGGGGAACTCCACCTCAAGGACGTTTGTCCTGACCTTGTTGTACAGGTTCACAGTAAGGTCAAGGTTGGTAGTGAACTTCCACAGCGTGTCATAACGACTGTAGATGGCCGAGGCAGCTTCTGGTACGGTCTCCTCTGAGCGGATCTCCAGATATTTCACCTCACGGAGTACGGCGACAAGTTGTGGGTCAAAGTTGACGCTGATCAGTTTGGTTTCCTCGTTACGAGTGATGAGGGGTTGGTTCAGGTTGAACGAACATGCTTCATCAACACCGGCGATCCATTCCTTGTAGATGTCCTCATCCCATCTGAATTAGAGAGTATTCCCCTTGTTATGTTTGAAAATGTCAAAATAATTTTCAAAACAATTTTGGCAGACAGAAAAATGTTAAGAAACAAAATAGTCAATTATTTCTTAGGGCTGAAAGTAAAAGTGTCTTAAAGAGGCGCTGATTAGAACTTGAATGTTTATGGGTTAAAGTGTAGTCAGTAGAATATGATTCAGTTTAAGGTCTGTAGATACACGATTTAAACAAAAACTTTTAACTTAAAACAGGGGCATGAAATAAGAATTCTTATTTCTGATATAAAAGACCAATCGGAGGAGGGAGGAGGACATATTGACCCATTACCACTAGGTGACGCCTTTGGACGCCCAACAAGATAAAGGTTTTGGAAAACATCATGGAAAGTGAAGAAATTGCTTGTGACAAGCAATTTCTTTATTCCCCATGATGTTTTCTACCCCAAAAGACCAAAAAATGTATATTCCATTCACTTTAAATTGTCATTTGCATCATCTTTGAATTTGAAACAGTCTAAAATTTTGCCGTCTGGTAATTGGTAAAGATGTGTAAACTCACTTGCTGAGGAGTTGCAGCATTTCTTCATACTTGGTGAATACCAGCTTGGCATCTTCCGTGTCCATCACTCTGTAAAAGTTAGGTGTGTTTTGTGTTATCTTGTACATGTAGTTTTACACATGCATTGATTAATTGGATGATTAATTAATTGAAATTGATCACTCAATTGATTGAATGATGTTTTATATCTCTAATAATAAAAGGTTTTGGAAAACATTAAGACAAAAGAAGAAAATGTTGATAAGCAGCATTTTTCTGGTCCAGTTGTGTCTGTGCTGTATTGTCCAAAGACCATATATTTGATAATATTCACTCAATTATCTGCATCAGCTTTCAAATAGGGACAATACAACGGTGAACAAATTTAATTCATCAAGGTTTTCTAGCATTAGCCTTTAACATGAAATATTGGGGGAGGGCCGTGATGTCACAATCACCCTAACATATTAAGAGCAAGATAAATACCCTGCATTGACTAATCAGATTATTTATTTAGTCAGAATGTTATCATATGTATCAGAATGTTATCATATGGCAATCTTGAAACAAAATGACATGAAACAAAATAAAATTTCACAAAAAAAATTATCAAAATCTAAAATTGTTCATTAAATTTTCTAGAACAAAGAGAGAGGGGGGGGGGGGGGGGGGGCAATTTGGTAACTAAGCACTTGATAAATATTTTTTTGCAGATTTAGCAAAAGATCAAAGCTAGGGTAAAGAATCTCTGAACAAGCACATGCATTCTCACATCAAGCTGTTAAACTTAAAATAAAATCTGAACCACAAACTTAAATTTAACCCTTTTCCGAAAAGCAGAGAAAATATTGAAATAAAAGGAGAAATGCTACTTATCAGCATTTTCTACTTTTGCATCTTTGTTTTCCCAAGCTTTTTCCATTTTTTGAATCTAAAGATACCATTGTTTGGCAAAACATTAAGCAAAATAGTTTGTCTAAATTTCAATAAGGGTTTGCTTAGGAACTTGTCCAAGTTTTAGTTTAACATGACAGCAACATTTGCCAACACACATGAATATTTTTGGCATGAATTCTGATTACTTGACCTGATAAAAACTCTATGATATTTTTATCTGAAAGCTTTTATATTTACAAGTATATGTGAATGGTAAAATAAGAAAAGAAAAAAAGAAACAATTCATGCTGCAGATCTTTTTTTACCAAGGTTTTCACAAACAAGAAACATTTTAATCCGAGCTTCTGATTGAAAACAAAACAAACATGAAAAGGCAAACAAAACTTCAAATACAAACCACTACTTACAGCCTATGAAAAATAAAGAGAAACAAGGTGTCAAACTGTCACAAGATACGCCCGTAACACTGCTTTATGTCAACAGGGGGAGCGGGATGGTAAAAGTTTCATGGTCCTAGCTATTATACTTTTCGAGATATGCCCTGGACGATTCAAGTATGAAAACAACAAAGGGCAATAACTCAAAATATAGGCTAGGTAGAGTTAAAATTCTTGTGCACTGCACTCCTCCTTAGTGAGATCTATACACCCATGAAGTTTCATGGTCCTAGCTATTATACTTTTCGAGATATGCCCTGGACGATTCAAGTATGAAAACAACAAAGGGCAATAACTCAAAATATAGGCTAGGTAGAGTTAAAATTCTTGTGCACTGCACTCCTCCTTAGTGAGATCTATACACCCATGAAGTTTCATGATCCTAGCTATAATACTTTTAGAGATATACTCCGGACAAGATTCAAGTATGAAAAACAACAAAGGGCAATAACTCAAAATATAGGCTAGGTAGAGTTAAAATTCTTGTGCACTGCACTCCTCCTTAGTGAGATCTATACACCCATGAAGTTTCATGATCCTAGCTATAATACTTTTAGAGATATACTCCGGACAAGATTCAAGTATGAAAAACAACAAAGGGCAATAACTCAAAAAATAAGCCAGGTAGAGTTAAGGTTCTTGTGCACTGCACTTTCTCTTGGTGAGATCTATACACCCATGAAGTTTCATGATCCTAGCTATTATACTTTTAGAGATATACTCCGGACAAGATTCAAGTATGAAAAACAACAAAGGGCAATAACTCAAAAAATAAGTCAGGTAGAGTTATGGTTCTTGTACACTGCACTCCCCCTTGGTGAGATCTATACACCCATGAAGTTTCATGATCCTAGCTATTATACTTTTAGAGATATACTCCGGACAAGATTCAAGTATGAAAAACAACAAAGGGCAATAACTCAAAAAATAAGCCAGGTAGAGTTATGGTTCTTGTGCACTGCACTCCCCCTTGGTGAGATCTATACACCCATGAAGTTTCATGATCCTAGCTATTATACTTTTAGAGATATACTCCGGACAAGATTCAAGTATGAAAAACAACAAAGGGCAATAACTCAAAAAATAAGCCAGGTAGAGTTATGGTTCTTGTGCACTGCACTCCCCCTTGGTGAGATCTATACACCCATGAAGTTTCATGATCCTAGCTATTATACTTTTAGAGATATACTCCGGACAAGATTCAAGTATGAAAAACAACAAAGGGCAATAACTCAAAAAATAAGCCAGGTAGAGTTATGGTTCTTGTGCACTGCACTCCCCCTTGGTGAGATCTATACACCCATGAAGTTTCATGATCCTAGCTATTATACTTTTAGAGATATACTCCGGACAAGATTCAAGTTTGAAAAACAACAAAGGGCAATAACTCAAAAAATAAGCCAGGTAGAGTTATGGTTCTTGTGCACTGCACTCCGTAATGATGAGAAGAATATAACTGCCAAGTTTAAAGTCAATCGGACTTAAGGTGACAGAGTTATGCTCCGGACAAAGAAGTGGACGCCGCCGGACGCCCGGACGCCCGGACGCCCGGACGCCGGACGCCGGACGCCGGACATCACGGGTGATCCCATAATACGTCCCGTCTTCGACGGGCGTATAAAAATAAAATCTGTCAATTTCTTATTCCTACTTTATATCGAGCATTTATTATACTATTTACTAACAATTTTAGGTTAAAGACATGCATAAACAATTCTTAATGTACATTGAGTGTGAAAAAGATGCAAACTGATTCGAAAAGTATACATGTTTGCATTTAGTCAAAACATGTCTTATATTTGTCTTAAGATACCAATAAATAAGTATATCTTGAATGGCCAGACAATAAAAACACAAGGTCAATACTTCAAAATAAAAAGTCAATAACGACTTTTTAAATAGCTTTGGAAGAAGTGTATTTTCACATAATAATCTTTTTGACTAATAATTTAAAGAATAGGAAAAGTATTTGAAAGCTTCTAGGGAAGACCGTTTTTTTTTGTTTTTTTTTTCAAAAACATGTTCAATATATCATCTTGATAAAGAAATTCCTTTCATCATCCTAATATTGATTATCATTACTTACGGGTGTTCAAGGTTCTTGAAGCTACCCATGGGTCCACTGAGTCTCTCTCTCAGTTCCTGTGCCCACTTCAGTCCACCAGTAACGCTGGGCATGTTCTTGTGGATGGGAACTTTTCCCTTCCCTGCTTTAATGGCCACCTGGTGGTCGTAAATCTCCTTTGCAGTGTCCAGTTCCTTGTTCATCATGGAGACGAGGATCGGGTACTTGTCCTCGAAGTCGGCCTTGATCAGCGGGCGCTCTAGTAGTGTGCCCATGATGTCCAGGAGCTGTGGTATAAAAAAAAAAGTTATTAAGCTGCTAAATCCTATTCATTCTTAACTTTTAAATAAGCAGATAGCTTGAGAAAATACTGCATGTAAGCACCTATTTCAATTTCTGATTTTTCATTTGGCTTTTCAGGTTGATCCACATAGAAGATTCCTTAAAATGAAAACTTAATTCCTGAAAATTGTCTGTGCGCTATAATTTCCAAATTCAATTCATAACAGTCTAAAACTGTGGCATAGCAGAAGGATTATGCTGGGACATAGCAAAATATAAATCATTATTTACCTTGAATGCGCTCTCAAGTCCGGAGCAGTCATCAAATCCTTGACAGATGATGGTAGCCAATCTACGATCAAAGTCAGCCACGGAGTCCTTGAAGGCTGCATACTGGTTGATGAAACTCTGAAATGAAGATTGAAAATATACTGTAAACACATTATTTTACAAAAATGAAGTTGACAACCTAAGTAAGGCATCAAGTAATCGAGAGTGCTTGGAAAAGCATCAAGAGAAAAAAAGAAAAGGCAAACAGCTATCATTTTCTTTCGATGCATTCTATGCTATACAATTTTGAACACCTGATAGCAATTATTTTGCCACCTATATTATCTTTGAATACCAGCTAGTCATGAATTCTGTAGTTTTGAATGAGTTAAAGACCTGTTTTTGTGGCTAAATTCAGTCTTTCAAGAAATTGTTTCTAGAATCACTACAAGGAAAAGATGGAAAACCAGTTCATCTGTGGGGAGTCAAAACCTTGTAACTCCAGCTTTCAAGCTGTAGTTACAAGGTTTTGACTCCCCACCGACGAGCTTCTACTTACAGGATCATTGGGATCTAGGCAGTCATATGTGGCCTCTGTGAAGACCTTGTATTGTCCCTGAAACTCCTCAAATATGTTGACGACCTGTTGACTGAGTACTTTACCCTTGATACCTCCCAGCTCTATCTTCTCTAGCTTCATAAACTCTAGAGCACATTCCATCAACTCCTGTAAACAGTGGGGGAAATTAACATTGAGTATTCCTTTTCATTAATATATATTCTAAATATTAAAGCAAATCAATCAAACCTAAACATTTTGATATTGGGACATATGCCAAAGAAAAAATTAAAATGTTAACATTTTCCTTTTTTCTTATTTAAATGAATGCATCCTTGATGGCCTATCAATTTTTTGTTGAGCTTTTATAAAACTATGCTCCCTACCCAGCGTCAATTGAAGTTTATACACAAATATTTGCACTAGTCCATTTAACCCATTCCAAAAAATTGGATGATCCACTTCAACAAGAATTGTCCGCGGACAATAAAGCTCGCCCAAACGAGAGCTTGTCACAAAGAAAAGTCATTTCCTAGGTCAAGGTAAAAAGGTCATGGCCCAAAATGAAATTTTGTAAAAGTAGATCAAGCTCCATGGTCAAGGTCACAAGGTCACAGGTCATGGTCAAATGTGAACAGTGTTGGAATGAGGTGTCCGTGTGTAAAATATCAAGGCTGTAGGTGTAAAAGGAAATGAGTTATAAGCCAAGTTAAAGTTTTTTGAAAGTAGGTCAAACTCCAAGGTCAAGGTACAAGGTCACCGTCAAATGTGAACCGTGTTGGTAGGTGCCTATGTGTGAAATATCAAGGCTGTAGGTGCAAAAGGACATGAGATATAGGCCAGGTGACAGCTTTTTAAAAGTAGGTCAAACTCCAAGGTCAAGGTCACCAGGTCTAAGGTCATGGTCAAATGTGAAAAGTGTTGGTAGGAGGTGTCATTGTGTGAAATATCAAGGCTGTAGGTGTAAACAGGGTTCATACAGACAGCCAATGCCAAAATTCAAGCACTTTCTAAGCACTTTTTAAGCACATAATTACATTTTTCAAGCACATTTTTTTGTACGCAAGTCACTAATGATGGTCTTCAACAAAGAGTTCTGCATTGCCAATATACACTGCTCTGCCAAATTTCTTACTTTCAAGGGGCACAAGGGGCAAAGGCTTGTTCAAGATCGTACCTCTACTTTTTTCACCAAAATAATTATCAAGTGTAGATGTTTAAATCATCTACTTTTTACCACAAATTTAGTCGATCATTTTTAAGCACGTTTTTGACAAACTCAAGCACTTTTTAAAGACTTTTTAAGAGAAGGATCAAAATCAAGCACTTTTAAGCACTATTTTTGTTTTTAAGCACTTTTCAAGAAACAGGCTCAAATTTAAGCACTTTTCAAGACTGTGCGAACCCTGGTAAAAGGACATGAGATAAAGGCCAGGTTAAAGTTTTTTAAAAGTAGGTCAAACTTCAAGGTCAAGGTCACCAGGTCCAAGGTCATGGTCAAACATGAAAGGTCTTGGTGGGAGGTGTCCATATGTGAAATATGAAGGCTGCAGGTGTAAAAGGACATGAGCTATAGGCAAGGTTAAAGTCTTTTAAAAGTAGGTCAAACCCCAAGGTCAAGGTCACAAGGTCATGGTCAAATGTGAATCATGTTGGTAGGAGGTGTCCATGTGTGAAATATCAAGGCTGTAGGTGTAAAAGGACATGAAATATAGGCCAGGTTAAAGTTTTTTAAAAGTAGGTCAAACTCCAAGGTCAAGGTCATGAGGTCAAAGGTCATGGTCAAATGTGAATGGTGTTGGTAGGAGGTGTCGATATGTGAAATATCAAGGCTGTATGTGCAATAGGGCATAAGATACAGGCTAGGTTAAAGTTTTTTTTAGGCCAGGTTAAAGTTTTTAAAAGTAGGTCAAACTCCAAGGTCAAGGTCACAAGGTCAAAGGTCATGGTCTCAAATGAAAGGTCTTGGTAAGAGGTATCCACATGTGAGATATGAAGGCTGTAGGTGTAATATGGCATGAGATATAGGCCAGGTTAAAGTTTTTTTAAAACGGTCAAAAAGTGGGTCAAACTCCAAGGTCAAGGTCACTTGGTTAGAGGTACCCATAGGTGAAATATGAAGGCTGTATCTCTAACAGGTTATGAGATATGGGCCAGGTTAAAGTTTTTGCGGACGCTGACGCCGACGCCGACTTCCGGGGTTATGACAATAGCTCTTCCGAGACTATCGTCCCGGGCGAGCTAAAAACTGCCACAAATGACAAAATGGAAGTTACTAAAGATAGAATTTGTGTAAAATATGGTATAGAAAATATTGAGACAAAAGGAGAAACTACTGGTTATCAGCAGTTTCTTCTTTTGTTTCAATGTTTTCTCAAGCCCTTTCTATTAGGGACGTCAAAACCAGGTCTTGTTTGGGAAAGGGTTAATTCATGCTTATTCAATTATTCAAACATCAAATATACATGTGCAATTAAGCCGTTTTTTCAAAGACTTTCCAGCCATATATGATAATCAACCCACCTTGACCGTCTCAACCCTCTCACAGAACTTGTCGTAGCGGGCAAACACCAGTTTGGGGGCGTACTCCCACTCTCGGGGTTCCTTGCCCTCTGTGAAGTAGGTCTTGAGTTTGAGTCTATGGTCCTCATAAGCCTCCTTGAATGCATGAAGCACATCACAAGCTTTCCTGACTTTGTCAATGGTCTCCTCAACCTCTCCCTTGAAGATCTCACCAGGCTCAATGAAGTTAGTCGCCTGAAATGTAATAGTTTGGTGCATTTATCTTTTCCAAAAAAGCCAAAGATTAACCCATTACCAAATGGCATAATTTTAGACCAGTTCAAATTAAAAGATTTAGCAGAAGGCATGTTTAAGTAGATGAAATTCATCTCTTTTTTGGTCTACTGGGGTAGAAAATATTGTGGAAAATGAAGAAATTGCAGTGACAAGCAATTTCTTCATTTTCCACAATGTTTTCCGAATCCTTTATTTTGTAGTGTGTCCAAGGGCGTCAATGAGTAATGGGTTAAGACTGTTCAAATCTCAAAGCCCCTACAGACGACAAAAAGAATATTAATAAAGATAGGATTTGTGCATAATCAAGCATAGAAAATATTGAGGCAAAAGGAGAAAATGCTGCATCAGCATTTTCTTCTTTTGCCACAATGTTTTCCCATGTCTTTTCTATTAGTGACGTCAAAAGCTGGTCTTGTTTGGGGAAGGGTTAACGGACCAATCACTAAATTTTCACTAAAAT
Source organism: Fragum sueziense (assembly GCA_963680895.1). Taxonomy (NCBI): domain Eukaryota; kingdom Metazoa; phylum Mollusca; class Bivalvia; order Cardiida; family Cardiidae; genus Fragum; species Fragum sueziense. The sequence goes on from OY804603.1 coordinate 48,610,182, forward strand.
ATTAACCAATTAATTAGATACAGTCATGTGAATCAAAGAGCCTCCAACAGGGTTTTCTCTCTTCTCGTCTTGAAGCAAATTTAGATTTGGTGTTGAAAGTTGTTTGACATGGACATATTGCATGTTGTGTAATTAGCTGAATGTAGATTAGAGAAACAAAGGAATATCCTTAAAACTGCTTTTTTAATATTGTTGTTTTTAGTCATTCTGCAGATTGCCTTAGCGTAATGCAGTAATTTCAATTGGATGTGGCTAGCCTTCCTTTAACTATGAGGGCGTTTTGTCTAGCATTATCTTCATGTTACCCACATGTTTTCTCTGACAGTCTCTGCGAGTATCAAATGAATTAGAAAATGGTTGGAAAAGGGCTTTGAAAAGAAATACAAATCATGTAACTATCTTATGTAAATTTAAAGGATGCAAAGAGAATTAAATTGAGATATGTTTACATAAAGGATAAAAGGACAATGTCATTAAATATATGTATTATAAAAGAAACCACAGCGTTTTATAAATCAATGTAAAAATCTTATTGCGCAGTTAAATAATCAATACCAGCCTATACATGAAGTCCTTCACCTTTTATCAAACATGATCATGGATTAATTCCAAATAGGCTTAGCTGGTAGTTTTTTTTAAACCCTTTCTGAAATAAATCTGCGTTTTGACATATATAAAGAGCCAAAAACATCAAGAATAAATTTGATCAATTAAAAACTTCCAAAACATTTGACATTTGCAATAGAGAAAGCTAAGCAAAACATTGAAGGAAAAGAAAGAAAAAACTCTTAATATCAATTTTTTCCTTTTGTGTAATAATTACATAAAATTAAAATGATCTATTTTGATAACATTCATTCTTCTTTGCGCGATTGTAAATTTCAACCCTTTTTATATTTTGTCATTTGGGAATGGTGTTCCAATTTTTGTCATGAGATTAATAGTTATATAAATTCTATAGTCTCATGGTTTGGCAATTTTCCAAAGGGAATTTTGAAAACATGCAATTACTTAAGATATCTTATCGTAAGCTTATGAAATGGTTCCTAAACCATCGGCTGGTACACCCAAAGAAGTGTTCCTGACCCTTTTTCACATCAGTACAAAATATACTCCAATCTTTTCATTTTTTTGCTGCTTGGGAAAGGGTTTAATAACACTTTCCCAAACAGCAAACTTTTAAGACAATCCAATCCAAAAGCTGTCGCAAATGACAAAAGGGATGTTGTTAAAGATAGAATTTGTGTATAAGATGGCTTAGAAAATATTGATGCAAAAGGAGAAACTGCTGGTCATCAGCAGTTTCTTCTGTAGTCTCAATGTTTTCCCAAGCCATTTCTAATAGAAATGTGAAAACCTGATTTTGCTCGGGAAAGGGTTAAAGGCAAAATACACCCAGAAAAGAATCTTACCATTTGTATGATCATGTTGCACATTTCCTGCAGCAATACAATGATCCTGGCTGGTGTATTGTAGTACTCGGAGTTAGCCCAGACCAAACACAGACAGTTCATCATGGGAGCAAACAGCTTCTTACTCTCGTCAAATTCTGCTTGCTCATAATCCTCAAAATGATGGCGGATGGGCTTCAGATACATGTTGATATCCTGTGACTCAGTCAATGCTGTGAAAGAAAAGTTTTGAAACAATGAAATATTTAGTAAATTTCCTTACAAAACATCTACATTCTCAAATCACTTGAAATATATGTAAACTGGAATGAACATGATTTTTTTTGTCCTTTTTCACAACATTGGCTTTGCTTACTTCATTTCCTCCTTACAAGAGAAATGTCAATTTTTTTACTTTTGGGTCAGTTAAAAAGTTTGTGCCTCGTTTCATTTGATTAAGATTGTTACAACAATAAAGCATTACCATACATACATTGATAAATTCTTACAAAAATGTTTTAACAACATGTTTGAACTGCAGAATCATTTAATCCTTGTGAGAACAACAGTTCTTTTTTATGTGCCTAAAAATGACAGCTTGAGAAAATATTTAAGAAAAAGCTGCTGTTCTTCCTTTGATGTTTGTCTCAATCTTTTCTACCCTATTGAAGAACATACTCATTCTGACTGTCTACAGTCAGATCTAATTTCTTGTCTGCAACATTTTGAATTTGGGCAGATCAAAGTTATCAATTCGGCCAGGTCAAAATAATCAATTTGGGCAGGTCAAAATTATATCAGCTTGAAAAGGGGTAAACATAACTCACCAGCTACGACATCTCTGAAGATTTCCTTGAAGGACAAGAAATAACTGCTGCCAGTCTTCTCCAGAAGTTCAGCCATCTTACGGACTTTTGGGTCCCTCAACTGTCAGGTAAAAATAATTAACATTTAAATCAAACTGTGCTGTTAATCAGACAAGAATGTTTTGAAAGTGTATCATAAACATATAACACATTTTCAATACCTAAGTAACTATATTAAAGAAGGGAAAAAGCAAGCTTTGGATTGCAAAATAAGACGTCAAAGAGTACCCCAGCTGCTAAAATACTTTTAAAAGACATAGCTAAAACCAAACCATGTAATATTGACATCAATAATCAATCAGTCAATCAATCAAGCTCACACATTTGCGCAATATGACAATATCTTTAATGTTTTTGATGGAAAAGCCAATGCAAAGTTTTACCTGTTCATAGATACACTCCAGATTGGTGGCCTTGTTCTTCCAGAATTCCAGCTCCACAAACGGTGTTGGATTGAGACCCTCCAGTAGGGGCTGAGCTGAATCTCTCTTCAAAACATCCTGAATCTGATGGGTCCATTCAATTACCATGGATTCAATAGTATGAACCAGCGCTCGATCTGCACCATCTCCACTAAAGTAGAATTAAAAGACAAATTGATCAATTATGCTATTAGCATTACTAGTAATGCCAAGAAAAAAAATAAATGTTTACCAATACTTTACTTGTTTTCATATAAGCACAAAAGTTGTAAAGGAGATATTTTGCAATGTTCAGCATTATTATCAATATCTGTTACAACATATAGAATGTGACAACTTTATAAAAGGTTTCCTAAAATGCTGCAGAAAATGTAAATAAAAAAATCTAGTAAATTGTATTATCAATATATTGTACACTTTGCTAATCAATACATGTACATTCTTTTTCAATCAATTAGAATGAAATTCAATGCACTAACTTCATAATGATTTCAATATTGCCTGCGTTCAAAATGAAATAAGATAGCATTTAACCCTTTCCCAAACGACAAAAATTTAAGATGATTCAATTTGAAAGCTGCTGCAGACGACAAAGTGGAAGTTAGTCAAAATAGGATTTGTGTAAAATATGGCATAGAAAATATTGAGACAAAAGAAGAAACTGCTGGTTATCAGCAGTTTCTTCTTTTGTTTCAATGTTTTCCCAAGCCTTTTCTATTAGGGATGTCAAAATCATGTCTTGTTTGGGAAAGGGTTAAGCCATGAACTACTACTTACTTGTCCAGTTCAATTTCATGCATCCTCTCCGCACCAACTGGCAGAGGAAGGAGGGTTTTACCCTTGGCTTGTCCGGACACAACATAAACATTTCCCTTTAGGTTGTGGACATGTTTGGTGACATCCTTTGACACCACATTGGGCCAGTGGTCGTGGTTTCTTTCATTTGACAGCAGTGGCACCAATACCTAAAAAAGTTTGACAATGATATAATATTACCAGGGGTGTGGAATGAATATGTTCATAAATATTATCAAGATCATCTGTGGTATTGCAATACAATTTTTTTAGCCAAAAAAGGTTAATCATTCAGTTTCAAAGGTGAAAATGGACTCAAAATGCATTAAAATTGCTTCCCTAGGTAGACCAAATAAAAAAAATAAAACAAGGTGTCAAACTGTCACAAGATACGCCCGTAACACTGCTTTTTGTTGACAGGGGGAGCAGGTTGGTAAAAGTTTCATGGTCCTATCTATTATACTTTTCGAGATATGCCCTGGACAAAAAATGAAGTATGAAAATAACAAAGGGCAATAACTCAAAAAATAGGCCAGGTAGAATTATGGTTCTTTTGCACTGCACTCCCCCTTGGTGAGATCTATACACCAATGAAGTTTCATGATCCTAGCTATTATACTTTTAGAGATATACTCCGGACAAGATTCAAGTATGAAAAACAACAAAGGACAATAACTCAAAAAATAAGCCAGGTAGAGTTATGGTTCTTGTGCACTGCACTCCCCCTTGGTGAGATCTATACACCCATGAAGTTTCATGATCCTAGCTATTATACTTTTAGAGATATACTCCGGACAAGATTCAAGTATGAAAAACAACAAAGGGCAATAACTCAAAAAATAAGCAAGGTAGAGTTATGGTTCTTGTGCACTGCACTCCCCCTTGGTGAGATCTATACACCCATGAAGTTTCATGATCCTAGCTATTATACTTTTAGAGATATACTTCGGACAAGATTCAAGTATGAAACACAACAAAGGGCAATAACTCAAAAAATAGGCCAGGTAGAGTTATGGTTCTTGTGCACTGCACTCCCCCTTGGTGAGATCTATACACCCATGAAGTTTCATGATCCTAGCTATTATACTTTTAGAGATATACTCCTGACAAGATTCAAGTATAAAAAACAACAAAGGGCAATAACTCAAAAAATAAGCCAGATAGAGTTATGGTTCTTGCGCACTGCACTCCCCCTTGGTGAGATCTATACACCCATGAAGTTTCATGATCCTAGCTATTATACTTTTGGAGATATACTCCGGACAAGATTCAAGTATGAAAAACAACAAAGGGCAATAACTCAAAAAATAAGCAAGGTAGAGTTATGGTTCTTGTGCACTGCACTCCCCCTTGGTGAGATCTATACACCCATGAAGTTTCATGATCCTAGCTATTATACTTTTAGAGATATACTCCGGACAAGATTCAAGTATGAAAAACAACAAAGGGCAATAACTCAAAAAATAAGCCAGGTAGAGTTATGGTTCTTGTGCACTGCACTCCGTAATGATGAGAAGAATATAACTGCCAAGTTTAAAGTCAATCGGACTTAAGGTGACAGAGTTATGCTCCAGACAAAGAAGTGGACGCCGCCGGACGCCAGACGCCACGGGTGATCCCATAATATGTCCCGTCTTCGACGGGCGTATAAAAATATGTGTGGTTCAAGTAACAGGTTGAAAAAAATTAGGGTAGGTTGGTCGGTTATCTTTTTTTTTTTTTTTTTTTTTTTGGTTTTGTTACCTTTTTCTTGCCATTGTTGTTTGTTTTGGGTATTTTTTCCTTTGGGGGCAATAAAAAAATAGGGTCGGCCCCATTTTGCTTGGGGCAGTCGGGTAACCTGAACCACACCTATTTTTTTATTTAGCCGTATAAATATTTCAAAAAGTCCCTGGTTCAATCTTCAACTTCAACTTTTTCAGCCATAAAATCAATTCTGATTACTGTTGGCTTGCACTGTCTGAAGCAGTTGTTAGGTCTAAAAAGTAAAATTGTTAGTTGCAGGGATAAAGATTAGCAGGGGCCCAGTCGCCCATGGCCCCTAGATTTTGGGCTGGGCCCCTGAATATTTAGAGAAAATGCCCATATCCATAATGTTAAGTATTGAATTTTGCTATTCTGGGCCCCTAAGTTCAAATTGTCAATCTTTATCCCTGTAGTTGTGATGTTAAATTGTGCAATAAAAGAAGATAAAAGATAAAGAGTACAATCCCTGGTAGCGGTGGTTGTTCTTGACTTCATATTGGTTCACTCATTCAACACAAGTAGTACTGGTGTGGTTCTCAGGAAGCAGAGTTGAGAGGATATCAAATAAGCTTCTGGCTTTCATCCCAAATTGGGCAATGCCAATAGATCATATAAAATGAATAAGTTATACTTAAAAATTCAAGGCAATATCTGCCACAAATCTGTATGACCAGAGGTGGTAGCCCCCTTGTCCTCTCCCCCGATTTGGCACCTGTGAAACACTCTAGGTGTTTTAGGGCCATAGCACACAAACGACAATGAAGCCCCATCCTTGGATCTTTGTCAACCAGGACTGCCTTGAAGACATTGCTTACTTCCATTATATTAAAACTTGGATGATTATGACAATCATAATGATCGGAAGTCTCTAGTTTTCCGGGTGCTAATTCTATCTGTTTCGATGTAGTTAAGGTTTTCTTTTGTAGCAATTTTAACTTGATTCAAATCTAGGGTAAAAAAAATGTCTAAAGAAGAAAAGCAGGGGTGTGGGGGAGACATTTCCCCATTGTAAGATAGCTGTTGTGGTGTCCGTAGTCGAGGGTTAGAGCGTTGGCCTTGCGACTAAGAGGTTCAAAGTTCAGGGATAAAGACTAACAATTTTAACTTAGGGGCCCAGAATAGCAAAATTCAATACTTAACATTAAAGGGACATTTCATTCCAATTTCAATTTTTCAAAGTATGTCTTGATGCCAAGATTGGTTATTCTAATGAGTATAAATACTATTAGTTATTTTAAGTTGTTGCCAATAAGCGAGAAACACGCATTTAAAGTTGAGACATAATCGATAAATTGCATATAAATCCGAACTGTTGTCCACAACAATTTGTTTAATTTTAACACAAAAATATAAATTTCTCGTAAACGGCGCAATATTTTGGCTTGAAATTTTAAGAATTTTCATAAGGAAATATGCCCTTTCAGATAAAGATAAAAGTTAAATTTATGACAAAAAAATCTGAAATGTCACTTTAAGGATATAGGCATTTTCTCTAAATATTCCAGGGATAAAGACTAACAATTTTAATGTAGGGGCCCAGCTTACCTAATATTCAACATGTAACATTAGTGGTATAGGCATTTTCTCCAAAAAATCAGGGGCCCAGGCCTAAAATTCAGGAGCCCAGCCCAAAAATTAGGGGCCATGGGCGACTGGGCCCCTGTTAGTCTTTATCCCTGTATTCAGGGGCCCAGCCCAAAATCTAGGGGCCATGGGCGACTGGGCCCCTGCTAGTCTTTATCCCTGAAGTTCATCTGCAGTAGCGGAGGTTATTCTTGGCTTCTCCTTGGCCCACACATTCGGCGTGAAAACTGGTGGATTTCCAGGAAGCTCAATTGAGAGGGATTAAAATAAGTTGAAGAACCTTGCTTCCCAATGGATGTAGCCTGGGAACATGCGTACTCGCGGTACTTATCTACTGTTTACTCCCCATCAATCAACTTTGATTATAACTGGGAGGCGCTTGTCAGGAGAAACTTTGTTAGTAAAATATTAAGTGCAAAGTTAAAAGATAATAGTAAAAGGACCTGGATCAAGGTGTGAAAGATAAAAGATAATAGAAGTGCAGGATTAAAAACAAGAATTGTATGAATTAGGGCTGTGGTGTCACCAGCCTTTCCTTAAAGGTGTTAAGGCTGGGACTAGATTTAACCTCAGTTCTAAGACTGTTCCATGATCGTATGGTTCTGGGGAAAAACGAATCGCAATAATATGTAAACCGGAAAGCCATCAACACAATCACAAAAAATCTTTTTATATTTTTTTAACTCAAAATGTCACGCATCATCCTGTAAAACAACCAAGATGCTCCGTTTATTTCTGATTTGACAGCCACGGATTCATTCATGCAAGGCGCATTGGATTTGTTTTATGGGATCTCGCGTTATTTGTTTATTTTTTCGTGGCGGGAAGCCCTAGCTCATGTCACGTGATCAAAATATTGAATACTTTGTTTGTCAATGCCAGACGAGCCTAGATCTGTCAAAATCGCATGGATTTTTATTGATTATGCCATGGAAAATGTGTTTTAATTGACCAGGGTACAATAGACTATTGAATAGGCATGTGCAGCTTCTATTGATTTGCATATGGACACTTTTTTTCATCGATAACTCACTTTCAGACGGAAAACAGGGGTAAAAGTTGAAAATTTTGAAAAACCTGAAAACCTGGAAAAGTCTGTATTTATATAGTAAAAATCGAGAAAATGGGGCATTTTGGAATACTCAAAAACCTGAACTTCAGGCATATGCCTGAAAACTTTTACCCCTGGGAAAATATTTTGAAAATTGTTGCTATCAGTGAAGCGTGGACTTGTACGTCAGAGGTTATCCCGGGAAAACACCCAATAGTAGGCGTGGCCGTTTGTATTCTTGCAAAATACCGTTTACCGCGAGATCCCATGTACCGCGAATACACATGAAGCGAGTATAAAATAAATGTGTTCGAATGAACGTCTGAAGAAGCTTAAAATTAACACTTTTGGTGCATGGCAAGTTACCAGAGGACTGGTGCGCCTTAATATTCTTTGTATATCTAGACAAAAAGATATATCTAAAAATTACCTCATCCACAAAAGCTGAGAGTTGGTCCAGAGGTGAATAGGACAAATCTCCATACAAAATAGCTTGTCGAAATGGGATGTCCTTGCTGATTGGTTCTTTGGCTCTTTTCACAAAATAACAGGCTTTCTGCTTCAGATTAGGTGGCCATTCATACTGTGCACTCAGTGATCCTCCTGGGTTGCTCAAAATCACCAAAGACAGAACATCAGGCTTTTCGAACCATTCCATGATGAGTTGTTTCGTCTCGTCAACGCCATACATTTTTGCGAATTTGTCTGGCTTGCATTTGGTCGTTTTGATAACATAATCGGCGATAAATTCCACCCGGCTATCGCCGAGTTCGAGGTCCGCCGCTGACATGGTCTTTTTGTCAACTTAAGTCCAATAAAAAGTGTTCAAGTCCGTTAAAATTTAACAAGATGACATGTCCCTCCAAAACGTCCCGCACTGTGTCTGCTAAAGAATTCTGTTTACAGCGTTGCCAAGGACGACAATGCAAGGTGCGCGTACAGTTCTCGTCGAACGTGTATATATTTTCGGAAATAAATGAACAAGATCAATAAAATCTATTGAAAAATTATTCAATGTAAAAGACACAATAGACAATTGCATAAAAATGTAAAACTGATATTCTAATATAAGTTTTATTTGTTATCGTTGTTGCAATATCTTCCAATAGATGTCGCCACCAGTCGATTACCATCTATCTTTGGTGGGCATTCAGGGTTAACTACTTTCAGGATGTCAGCGCCCGTAAAGTGCATGCACGTGGTACTTCCTGTCACGCGGCACATTTGCTTCACATGTTTGTATAAAGTAAAATGAATAATCCGATTTGAATTAATTATTTTATTCGATGAAATTGAGACGAAAAGTAAACTTTATTTTGCAGGTATTGTAGTTTTTCTTGCAATTTTCTGCTTGCTACTTTTTGGCGACAGGATCTGAGTTATGCGCACCGCGTAGTGATTTTTATCCAAAAATGGATAAAGTGATGCGTCAAATTAGTCAGTCCAAAAACATTATCTACCAATAGATGTCGCCACCTGTCGATTACCATCTATCTCTGGTGGGCATTCTGGGTTAACTACTTTCAAGATGTCAGCGCCTATAAAATGCATACACGTGGTACTTCCTCATGACTTCCTGTCACGCGGCATATTTGCTTCATATGCTTGCATAGAGTAAAATGAATAATCTAATTTGAATTAATTATGTTATTAGATGAAATTGAGACGAAAATCAAACTTTATTTTGTTGCAAAGTATTTGTAGTTGCAATTTTCTGCTTGCTACTTTTTGGCGACAGGATTTTGGAGTTATGCGCACCGCGTAGTGATTTTTATCCAAAAATGGATAAAGTGATGCGTCAAATGAGTCAGTCCAAAAATAAAAAAAAAAAATAGACTGGAAATATTGTAGACTGGCTGCTTAGTCAATGGTCCACAATCGCGACCCTCGAGACTGTTTGCAACCTTTTGCCGCGTTGGAACGTGGTTGCAACATGATCTCGAGCGTAATACAGTGACCGCCATATTGAACGTGAAATTAGACGCGCGTAAATGACGTCATCAAAACAAATCAATCCTTTAGCTAACGTATATAATTCAAGTGAAATATACTGTCAATAATCGGTAAATCACATGAATTATTTTATCTGGTAAAATTTTGTCACATTTATGAGGATACAGTCGACTTTTGAACGCTGTTTGTTTCAAATATTTTTCTGGCGTAGATTTAAATGGTTGTTTGGTCTGCTTCCGTTGTTATTGACCTGACTACCGTTGTTATGCTTGCGGAGAGATATGGGCAGGATCTGCTCATGGCGGCTACTGTAATACGTTCGAGGGAATCTTGAGTAACGATAAGATCCGAGGATATTCGAATGAATGGTCCAAAAACAATCGCGACCCTCGAGACTGTTTGCAACCTTTTGCCGCGTTCGAACGTGGTTGCAACATGATCTCGAGCGTAATACAGTGACCGCCATATTGAACGTGAAAGTAGACGCGCGTAAATGACGTCACCAAAACAATTCAATCCTTTAGCTAACGTTATAATTCAAGTGAAATATTCTATCAATGATCGGTAAATCACATCAATTATTTTATCTGGTATAATTTTGTGACATTTACGAGGATACAATCGACTTTTGAACGCTGTTTGTTTCAAATATTTTTCTGGCGTAGATTTAAATAGTTGTTTGGTCTGCTTCCGTTGTTGTGACCGCACTTAACCGTTGTTTTGCTTGCGGAGAGATATGGGAAGGATCTTCTCATGCCGGCAACTGTAATACATTCGAGGGGTTCTTGAGTAACGATAAGAACCGAGAATATTCGAATGGTCCAAAAATAAAAAAAAATAGACTGGAAATATTGTAGACTGGCTGCTTAGTCAATGATCGTTCATTCGAATATTCTCGGTTCTTATCGTTACTCAAGAACCCCTCGAATGTATTGCAGTTGCCGGCATGAGAAGATCCTTCCCATATCTCTCCGCAAGCAAAACAACGGTAGTGCGGTCACAACAACGGAAGCAGACCAAACAACTATTTAAATCTACGCCAGAAAAATATTTGAAACAAACAGCGTTTAAAAGTCGATTGTATCCTCGTAAATGTCACAAAATTATACCAGATAAAATAATTGATGTGATTTACCGATCATTGATAGAATATTTCACTTGAATTATAACGTTAGCTAAAGGATTGAATTGTTTTGGTGACGTCATTTACGCGCGTCTACTTTCACGTTCAATATGGCGGTCACTGTATTACGCTCGAGATCATGTTGCAACCACGTTCCAACGCGGCAAAAGGTTGCAAACAGTCTCGAGTGATCGTTGTTGTTGTTTCCAGCACCACGATTTCGCACAAACTATTTTGGTAACTTACTTGAAGCCGCACAAAGCTGCACCTTATATAAATTAATGATAAATAAATAAATTGAGCAAATAAACAAAAACAAAATAAATACATGAATAAATACATGAATAAATAGATAAATGAATGAGTAGATGAATGAATGAATGAATGAATGAATGAATTAATTAATTAATTAATTAATTAATTAATTAATGAATGAATGAATGAATTAATTAATTAATTAATTAATTAATTAATTAATTAATTAATTAATTAATTAATTAATTAATTAATTAATTAATTAATTAATTAATTAATCGATCGATCAATCGATCAATCAATCAATCAATCAATCAATTAATCAATCAATCGATCGATCGTTTAACTCCAGAACCCCTCTGAATCCGCACGTGAATGTTCACATATTTCAACTTTTTAATGTTAATTTCGTGGACTGCATAATAGGCTTCGAATAGGATCAGCCTGAATAGTTGGCGTCTTGTAAAAGATTTATTAAATGATAATTTGATGAATAAAACTTCAAATTAGAGATTGTGTGTTCTAGAAAGGTAATTTCTATAATTGAACCGTTTCTGCTTCTTTGAATATTACTTGACAGTTACTGCTGTCCATATACGTGTAGAAATATATTCTGTTAAGTAACCACAACAAGAATTGCTAGAATTAATTTAAAAAAAGACAAATATCTGCTGAAAGGATAGGTCTACGTGGTAGTTTTAAATGCTATTACAGACCCCTTTCCAGATCCTGGCTCATAATAATTGTGATCCAGGATCTAGAATATACATGTAGTCCCTTACGTACCATACATTGACTCTTTTTGACTCCCTACAAGATAATTGCTCTTGGTAAACATTGTGGAAAATATCGAAGAAATTGCTTGCGACAATCAATTCGTTCGATTCCCACAGTGTTTTCTACCACAAAAGACCAACACGCATGTATATAACATTTCAGCCACCAGAAATTGTCGTCTGCAAGATCATTGAATTTGGACCTGCCTAAAATTTTCACGTTTGGTAATGGGTAAAATATCTCGATTTTAGGCCCTACTGCAGTGGCAGATCCAGGGGGGGGGGGGTCGGGGGGTTCGAACGAATCCCCCTCCATAGCCTGATTATTTCATTTTCATGCAGAATTTCAGTCAAAATTGTGCAACACTAGAAAAACGAACCCCCCCCCCCCCTATTTGCATATAATCCGCCCAGCAAACATGCTTATATGGGTCCTATATGGGATGTGTATGGGTAAGCCCATGTGGGTAGGCCCATATTGGACCCAAATAGGACCTATGTAGGTAAGCCCATGTGGGTTTGACCATAAGGGACCCAGATTGGTCCCATATTCCCAGCATATGGGCTGTGTATGGGCAAGCCCATATGGGTATGCCCATATAGGACCTATGTAGGAAAGCCCATGTTGTTTTGACTATGGGGGTCCCAGTTACAATAATCGGCTTGCGCCCATTCAAGTACAACAGAATAATTATGTACACATGAGCATATCTAAAATATCCATAATCTGAATCATGTAGCCTATAGAATTATAAGTTTTCAATTTGAATGACGATCTTATTTATATCCATCAAAATTAATGACCATCAAATCAATACAAATTGAAAAAAACAACAACATTAGATTCAGCAAGACAAGTAGCCTAAGGCAACATCAATAAGACATGTCTAATCCTTTCTCGAACAAAACCTGGTATTGACTTCTCTAATAGAAAGGTAGGCCTAAATTGCCAAAAAAAACATAGGCCTTGAGATATTAAATAGCAAAAGTTGATAATCGGCATTTTCTTCTTTTTCATACGTTTTTTCTGCGCTATATTATACAGAAGTACATTCTTTGTCAATATCGTTTTTTAAGCATGGGCTTCATGTTGGATCATCCGAATTATTTTGTCGTTTTAACGGTGTTTAAACTGTAATCAGTCTGTTCAAATCACTAACATAATCTTATCAATTAGTGTGTTACAAGGAGTTTTATGTATATTAAAGGGAAATAATTTAAAATCTTGACAATAAATCATGTTTTTACAAAGCGTTTATGTAAAGAAAGCATTTGGCTTGATAATCCTATATGATTCTATTAAAAGAAATTAAATTGTGTACACATTTTCATAAAAAGATAGAAATAAATCTAGACATAAAAATATATCAAAAAACATATAGATAGTTATAGAAAGCCTCGAAAATGTTATGACAGTTAAGACCAAATTTCTAGGTATCAAACCTTAGAAAATGTGTCAAGGTCGTCAGACATACCTGGCGAGACCTTAATCCTCTATGGTGGGGAATAATTACCCCTTCTGAGCGAGAAGCTCTGGAAGGTTTTCATCTTCGATCAACACCAAACGAAAGCCAATAGAAATGGGTTAGATCAGGGCTGTCTATATGGGTCTGCCCATTTGAGACCCATATGGGTCCCAGATTGCATGTATATGGGCTGCCCAGATAGGACCCATATGGCCCCCGGTTGCACATCCTAAATGGGTCCCATATGGGTTACCCTTATGGGACCCATAAATTTGCCCATAAGGGACCCATATGGGACCCATACAAATTGCTTGCTGGGCGAACCCCCCTCATAGAAATCCTGGATCCGCAACTGTACTGGGTGGTGGTTTACGTGCCACTCAGACATTTAACATTCCATTTTCATTTTTTCAAAGTATGTCTTGATGCCAAGATTGGTTATTCTAAAGCGTATTTAATGCTATCAGTTTTTTTAAGTTGTTGCTTATAAGCGAAAATTACGCCTTTAAAGTTGAGACAGAAATGGCAAATGCCATATAAATCTGAAATGTTGTCCACATCAATTTGTTTAATTTTAACACAAAAATATTATATTTCTCATAAACGGCGCAATATTTTGGCTTGAAATTTTGAGAATTTTCAGAAGAAAATATACATGTCCTATCAGATAAAAATTAAAATCTATGAAAAAAATCTGTGAAATGTTACTTTAAGGCTATAATAAAGAGGCCGGACATATTGTTTTTAAGTCTCATCCAAATGACTGGGATGATGAGGGATCGAGCCATCGAGCCCTGTGTTACAAGTCAAACGTGTTACCACTGCAAAGTGGAGTCTGATCATGATCCATTATATGGTCACGATACAGTTTCTATATAATTGAGTGTCATGAATCAGCTACAAGAGAGCAGTATTGATCTCGATCAGACTGTACGTATACACAGGCTAGCTAATCTGAATCCATATTGTTCTCAAAAGTCATAAGGACTCTTTTAACCCTTTCCTAAACAAGACCTGGTTTTGACGTGCCTAAAAGGAAAGGCTTGGAAAACATTGAGACAAAAGAAGAAACTGCTGATAACCAGCAGTTTCTCCTTTTGCCCCAATGTTTTATGAGCTATATCAATTACATAATATTATACCTCTAGTATCATCTATTTTGTCTGCAGCAGCAATCAAATTGGACCACCCTAAAATTTTGTCGTTTGGGAAAGGGTTAAGATCATGACTCCTATCACTTTGGGAATCATGTGACACAACATTTTCAGAAATTCGTCAATAATTATGTCCGTGTATAGCCGATATGAAATCAGTCTGAAGCAGAGAAGGCGGAATAACTTCAGAATTTGCGCAATGGGGTAGATCTAGATCGTAAAAAGGCGATAAAAATATTATTTGCGATTGAGTATTTTTAGGAACACAAATCTATGACATTTTAGCATTCTCTGATTCAAGAACCATTATCACATTATATGCTACAAGAAATTTTATGAAATTGATGTTTCTTGTGTTTGTCCCCCGTGTAAGGTATTTTTCGAAAATATTATATTCTTCAAAGTAAGACACTATTCAACTAGAAAGGCCTGAAGGTCTTGAGTCGCTCCACAGGCCTGAATTTCTTTTAATATCAAATCCAAGTTTTGACCAGATTTTTGAATACTTGTGATTCTTACAGCAAAAACAAAGTCAAAAGCAGCAATCATGTGGTCAATGCAAAAAGAAAGTAATTGATTAACTACTATTTTAGGGATGTTAGAGCGATAATAAAATTGAAAACTGTGATTTTGCCAAATTCAAGGACACATAATTCAGTATGTATATTTAAAATCAAATCGAAAATTAAACACATGCAATATCTTATGGTCACTATCATTCTGTTCAAATTTTGTCTATATTAGTCAATATTCGTGGCTTCAAGAGTGGAAAAAAGTGTCGAAAACTGAATTTTTGTCAATTTCAAGGGCAAATAACTCAGATTGTAACAGTGTGATCATGTTGAAAATTACACATAAGCAAGATCTTGTTGTCAACAAGATTCTTTCCACGTATCATCCTGATTGGTTAACATTTGTGGTTGTTAGAGTGAAAACAAAGTCGAAAACGGCAATTTTGTCAAATTCAAGGGCATATAACTCATGATGTAAGATTCCTGAAAGGCCAGTGGAGCTAATAAAATGAATGTAAGGCCCGTTGTTATGTCCATTTTGAATCGCATTTACATTGCATTCATTGTGAAAGAAGACGCAATATAAAGAAAATAAAAAATGGACGTTACATTGGCTTTAACATTTAAACACACACAACAGGACGAACTTTCGACGTTCACAAAAGAATAGGTTTGGAAAATATTGAGGCAAAACACGGAATACCGAATCAAAACTAAAATATAGTTTCTTCACCTTTTGCCTATATATAATGTATATTTTTGTAGTGCGTTATCCTACACATGTAAATCATTCTAGTTATTTCCATTTTTAATCTGTACAGAGGCTGTCAAATTGGAACTGTCCAACGTTTTATAGTTTTGGAAGGGGCTTAAGGAAAGGTCATTGTAGTAGTAATGTACAGACAATAAAAGATGGAAAATACAGTCATTAGCTGCCTAATGGCTGTCCACAAAACAGTATACATGTACTTCAGGATGTGGCTTGTACAGGGAACGATTTTATACATAGTAAACCGTGGCATAATTTCGGACAAACAATATAGTATTTCCGCAGGTGTTTAAAGTTGCTATAGCTGTCACGATTGAAGTTTTTCTGTTACCGAGTTCTTATTATCTGGTGATATGAACAAAGCCTATTCCAACTGCATAAAACCAGTGAAAGAATGGTACATTGGTACATTTTCCCTTTCTTGCAATGTATGTCAGTATGTCATGTTTACAATGTCAAGGGCGAGTCGGAATTATCCGAGTCCTGAGCGGTTATAAGCGAGCGTCTACGGAATCTATTTTTAAATCGAGTGGAATGACGTCAGAGAATAAACAGTAAAAATTTAAAAATGTGAGATGTCTCTTTAAAAGGTACCTTTTGGGAAGTGTGTAGCAACCCTAAACAGTCTGTGAGGAAAGCACAGACTGATCAGGATCGGAACTGTTGACACCAAGTTGATACTCTGGATTTACATGTTTTTCCTATCACACTATATATTATTATCTAAATACGGATATCGTTGGCGCTTGCTAAATGTGACCTGTCTCTCGAAATATGGTCTTCTGTTGACTTCATAGAAGCATGCTTTTAGCATGACGTGTCAAGCAGAATCTGTAATTAATACCTTGTTTTGATGTCATCATTAGAAGGGATTGAGAACAAATTGAGGTAATAGGAGAAAATCTTGATAACAAGCAATTCCCTCAGTTGCTTAGATATTTTCTCAGTTTTATTTAACTCAACAAATCCTATCTTAACGTGCATAGTTTGTCGTGTTTAAAACTTTCAAAATAGAATATCAAAATTATTGCCGTTTGGGAGAGAGTGAGGCATGACTATTAAAATAACTTCAGTTAGTTAACCCTTTCCCATACAAGACCTGCTTTGGACTTCCTTTTTGCAAAAACACAGGAAACATTGAGACAAAAAAAGGAATTGTTAGCAGTCTCTCCTATTACCTAAATATTTTCTATGTCATATCGTAAATAATTCACATTTCCAATGTCATTGGTTATGCAGTCTTCAAACGATTTTAATTGAAAAGAGTTTTATTTTTTGTCATTTAGGGAAAGAGTTGAACATTTATTCGTGACCAGGCACGTGCAGAAATCCCGTGAAAATCGGAATGTTTCAAATTTTTTACCCGTCGCACTAAAGAGGAACCTTCTGCAAAGTATAAAAGTATAGATAATATCCAGCCTGTGCGGACTGCGTAGACTGTCAAGATTCGAGACTCATAACTCGTAGGTAATTTTCTAGGCCTCGAATAATCTCTCTACATGCAACATCTAGTTTACGTCTGCTTAGTATGAGTCGTTTCTCGAAATTGTGTTTTATGAACTTCCCGTAAATTCCCTTTTAGCGTGACGTGTCACTTTTATTAGATACCTTTGTATCACATGATCGCCCGACTATAAACGAATATTTACGGCTTTTGCAGGTACCCGAAATATGTAATATATAAATCTATATATTGTATAGACACAATTGTAAACACCCTGCAAACTTTTGAGCGCCGTGGAAAGTTAGAATGAATATATATATAGTCTATGTTATTGCTTATTTTGCAATTATCATAGCTTTAAGACTTGTCTTTTTATTGCAAAAATGTTCTTTTTTAAGACTGAATTTGAAGTTTAATGACAAAAACATTGTTCAGAATAATTTCGAAAACATTTGTGACAGACCGAATGGCTAAATGGTTGTCAAAACGTATAGGCCTACGTCATGTTCAATGGCATCAAAACTGTTACCATGCAATTATGTATAACTTTGGCGTTTAGTTTATCCTCATTTCTATTCTTTCAATCAAAACAATTTCTGTTTTGTTGTACATATATTATATTATTCAGGCATCATGATAGATGCTCATTGTAGCAAAATGTCTCAATCATTATTGACATGGTTGCCTCCACAATTGATATAGGTGTCACACCTTTCCCAAACAGCAAGAATTCAGACTTTTCTATTTGAAAGATGCTGTAGAGACAGTAGCCCACGAAATTGATGGCGGTAAAGATATATTTCATGTACAATATGAATACAGCTCGGAAAATATTGAGACAAAAGGAGAAAATGCTGATCATCAGCATTTTCTTCTTTTGACTCAATGTTTTCCAAAACCTTTTTTCCTAGGGACGGCAAAAACCAGTTCTGGGAAAGGGTTAATTAATAGAATTATCTTCGCTTTTTTTAAAATCGCTATTTCACCGTTTTCACGTGATTCCGCGCCACGCCCACGCACAGCACAGAGCGATGGTCGCTTTATGCCAAGGGAAGTAACTTTGCAAATTTTTGTAGCTCTACAAAAAGGGAAGTAACTCGGTTTCAAGAGATACAGCAGCATCCGCTCGAACAAGAGACAAAGAATCGACATTGGAACGGAATTAGACGTCAGAAGGTATTGAATTTATACTTACAATTAACATATAGTGATTTGGATCCAATATCACCAATATTTTAGCTCAAATTTATAATCAAAATACTTTCCATCAGAATTATTCTGTTTGTAACTTGATCAAATTTCGGAAGCCCACATTTCGGACACAAATTCATTCGAACTATGTTACATTTGAATACTAAACTAATCACTGGTAATGTTGTGGGTACTCAATTGAAGCATTTTTTCAACTGTCTGGAAAATATGATTCAAAGGATTGCCAACATTAAAGGGTTTGATAAACAACATTCAGTAAAATATTTTATTTTGAAAAGCCACCCAGTGACATTTTCTGATAAATTTATGGAAAATGTACCATAATGATTATCAGTATTTTCTTCTTTTGTAAAAATGTTTTCCCAAACTTCTTTTTTTGGACATCAAAACAAGGTCTAGTTTGGGAAAGGTTTTTATTAAAGAAAGGATAAATTTTTGTTTGAGATAGTGTAAACTTAATCCGAGTTTTCTCTGATGAAATTCACTCTTTGATATGTTGATGTCGCTCATTTACATCAGAGCGCACTACCATTAAAAAACAATGGAAAGTTCGACACAAGTTTTGTGGCGCTTTGTTCACCGTCTGATCTTAAACGACATCCTTAAAACGCCCTTTGATACCGATCAATGAACCATTTATTGTCATGCCTATTGAAAAATCTAAGACCAAAAGGTATTTCTAAAAGATTTATAGGCAATGTTTTGCAACAACCCTCACCTGAACAACCATTGATTACAATGACATAATTTCCGTTGTTTATGAGTGGTAGTGCGCTCTGATGTAAATGAGCCACATCAACATATCAAAAAGCGAATTTCATCAGAGAAAACTCGGATTAGTGTAAACTTAGCATAGAATTTTCGAGAGAAAATGCTGATTATCAACATATTTCTTCGTTTGCCTCAGTGTTTTTCCAAGCTACAGTTCTTCTATCAGCAAGTCAAAACCATTGATTGTTTGGAATTGGGTGATCATCATCTATTGTGGAGAAATTTGCAATTGCTGCTCAACAGAATGAGTTAGGGTTAATTATAATACATTCTGAATTTATTATTCCAAATCAAAACCCTATGTTGTGAATACTCATTTGAATCGTCTCGATGAGACGATTTAAATGAGTGTTCACATCAAATAGTTTGACAAACAATAAATAATAGAATGCATTATGAAACACAAAATTTACCCTCTCTTATCTGTAGCTTTGTAATTGCAACACTAGACATGTTCGATGAAGTGATATTAGCTGAATAATTAATAAATGACAAAATATCCAATAAATGAGAATAGATGAATGTTACAAAGCTGTCAGTTACATGCACTGCAGACTGTGTTTCTACGGCAACTACTCTTCTCTTCTCACATGTAACAGCCTGTAATAGAAATTTATGCCAAAATTTAAATGCATATGGAATTAAAGTGACATTTCACATTTATTTCATTTCATAAAAGTATGGCTTGATGCAAAGATTGTTTATTCTTATGCGTAGAAATGCTATCAGTTTTTTGAAGTTGTTATTTATAAGCGAAAAATACGCCTTCAAAGTTGAGACAGAAATGACAAATTCTATATGGGTCTTTCTTTGGTAAAGTGCCATAATTGGGGTTCTCATTTTAAAATGCTTAAAAAAGAAAATAAGAAAGTCCTTTTTGAAAAATTGAAGTATATATCATTTAAAGGGCGACGGTAACAGATGGTCTAATTGCAAAAAATGATTTTTTTTGAAAAAATATGCAAAACTTTTGTGTTGACAACCTCGGGATGGTTAATAATATGCGATTCAGACAGAGAATGAGCCGAAATTACAAGACAGATAGCTGAATTTAGGGAGAATCCAAGCCTAAATTCAACCCCATCACTGATGGGGTTAGAATTATTTTTAAATTGTTGCGCATGCGCATACAGCGCGGACCATGATTCAAACGAGATTCATACTTAAATTTCAATATGACGTCATCATGTATGTTGTGACGTCATTTAAGAAAGTCGCATGTCCTACTGTTTTGACCTACTTTCGACATCGCTTCATGAATTTGGTATCAAATTACGAAAAAATGAGTCGTTGCTTCAATAGTTTCTCGTAATCATTTAATCAGGTCATATAAAGCTTAAAAAGTGTACATTTCGTTTGTATTTGACAATTTTTGGGTCCAAATCTGGGAAATAGTAGCTTTAAGTAATAATCAAAGATATACATAAGATAAAATTATGGGTGTGAAAGTACGATAAGTTGGAGAAAAAAAAATTATAAGAAAAAAATAATGCCATTTTTGACAAAGAAAATGGGACATGATCACAGTGCTAAATTTCGGAGGAATAAAAGTCACAAAAAGATCGTACCTTAACCCGTATTTTGTTTTCATATTCATTGGAATGGAATTAACTAACCTTAATTTGGTGTATAAATGCTAGAATTAGCCAAATAAGTATGAGAAATAATGTTTGAAATATAATGTGCCGCTCGTAACGTAGTCTGTCCTCCAGCTGGTCCAAATCTCATGCACTTTTTTCTCTGGATAAACAGACTTCGTGTTGCTTGCCATTAAAAAAAAAATATAGAAAACATACTTGATAATACAAATCTGTCCTTTCTGTATCGATCTACGATGTTCATAAGTGTCAAAATCGAAAATCATTTAGTGTTGAATTATTTCTGTCTCGTTGTTCGTTCGAATTCTGGAATTTTAAAATCGACCGCGGCCAGTTTGGAGTGGATATTGCGCAATACACAGTATGCGCATGTCTTCTTTGCATCGTTTTGCGTCATTTCCTGTTCTAACCACCGAAAAGGATTATCATGGGAGAGACGACGAAATGTAAATAAAAAGATGTCCTAGGTGGATTAAAGTGGTTACGAGCGAAATATCTGTCCTATGTTCGAGCGAAATTTGATCTTTGAGACTCGAAAGGTATGGCAAAGAATAAACAAGGCATGTTTCTTTTCAATATTTACCTTTGAATTACCCAATAAATGCTTCTGAACAGAGGTTACCATGAAAAGACGGGCGTTATTGCAGAAAATGCGCAATTTGTACGAACAATGGACAGTTCTCGTCACGGACGAACATTGAGACAGTTTTTTAGCTCCACTGGCCGAAGGCCAGCGGGCTATTGTCATGGCGTTGTGTCCGTCGTGCGTCCGTGCATCCGTGCGTCCGTGCGTGCGTGCGTCCGTCCGTTAACTTTTTCTTTAAACATCTTCTCCTCTTATACCAGTGGGCCAATTTTGACCAAACTTGGCAGGAATGTTCCTTGGGTGACCCTTTTCAAAACTTGTTCGTGAATTTTTGATTCGTCAAAAAATGTGGGCGTGGCAGGGCGGGGCTTATCAGACTTAGAGAAATCGTAAGAAAATTCTTTAAAAATCAACCATTGGGCCAATTTGAACCAAACCTGGCAGGAATGTGCCTTGAGTCATTCTTTTCAAAATTTGTTCACAAATTTTTACATTTGTCAAAAAATGTGGCCGTGGCAGGGAGAAAGGGGCTTATCAGACTTAAAGAAATCATAAGAAAATTCTTTAAAAATCAACTATTGGGCCAATTTGAACCAAACCTGGCAGGAATGTGCCTTGAGTCATTCTTTTCAAAATTTGTTCACAATTTTTTACATTTGTCAAAAAATGTGGCCGTGGCAGGGAGAAAGGGGCTTATCAGACTTAAAGAAATCATAAGAAAATTCTTTAAAAATCAACCATTGGGCCAATTTGAACCAGACTTTGCAGGAATGTTCTTTGAGTCTCTTTTCAAAATTTATTCACAATTTTGTACATTTGTCAAAAAAATGTGGCCGTGGCAGGGAGGAAGGGGCTTATCAGACTTAAAGAAATCATAAGAAAATTCTTAAAAAATCAACCAGTGTGCCCAATTGAACCAAACTTTGCAGGAATGTGCCTTTAGTGGTTCTTTTTAAAATTTGTTCATGAATTTTTATATTTGTCAAAAAAATGTGGCTGTGGCAGGGAGAAAGGGGCTCATCAGACTTAGAGAAATCATAAGAAAATTCTTTAAAAATCAACCATAAGGCCAATTTGAACCAGACTTTGCAAGAATGTTCTTTGAGTCTCTCTCCAAAATTTATTCACAAATATTTGGCTGCCGCAGTGTAAGGCTTACAAGAAATCATGGGATAATTCTTCCACTTTAACCAGTGGAGCGATTCAGGCCCTCCTGGGCCTCTTGTTTTTGTAGGAACAGAATGACAGAATTTTTTAATAATTGTATTATAGCAAAATTGTAAGGAAAAGTTTTATAATCAGTTAATATTAACAGTTTTCAAGTAAATCCTCAAAACTATGCACACAGGAGTCGCCGAAAAGTCAGAAAGAGTCAGAAAATATTTTTCCGTCTTCTGTTCGTACAACACTTTTTTTGTTTTTAATTTTTTCCATATTAAATTAATCTTTTGAATTTTCCCATCTAAATGCTTTTACACTAAAAGTGGATGTCACTGAGTTGAAAAATAGCACAGAAGTAACATTATAGGTTTATTGTTGAGAGTTTGCTTGTGCTTTCTGTCTGTGTGTTTGTACAACATCTGTCTTTGTTCGGCACGACACACTTTGCAATATTTTGATGAAAAAGAAGTGTTTAAAGCAAATTTTTAAACTAAATCAATGAAAGACCTGTTTTCAAAAGGAATAATTCACATATTGCTCAAGTTTAACAAACACTTTCTGAATATTTGGCAAAACTGGATGTCTCTGTTCGTACAACACTTTTTAACAGCATGCAACTTCAAGAACAAAAATCTAACTTTTCTGGATAAAAATTTATCTTCTTGAATATATTTTTGAAAAATAGAGATAGTTAGCTGTTCTGACTGTGATTTTTGTGGAATTCTAATGATATTGAAAATTCATGTACATTGTCCCATCAATTATGGCACTATACCAAAGAAAGACCCATATAAATCTGAACTGTTGTCCACAACAATTTGTTTAATTCTAGCTCAAAAATATATATTTCTCGTAAACGGTTCAATATTTTGGCTTGAAATTTTCAGAATTCTCATAAGAAAACATGCTCTTTCAGATAGAATAAAAGTAAAATTTTAGTAAAAATAATTCTGAAATGTCACTTTAAGACAAGCAATTTCCTCATTTCCCTCAATGTTTTCACCTGGAAGTACAAAAATTTAGTAAATTAGTAAAACTTCAATGTTTTTACTTGTAATTGTTCTGTTACATCTTTTAATTCAAACCTCTTCAATATTTTGTTGTTTTTGTAAGGGTTTGGTTTATTAGGATTTTGCGCCATTTTCAACTGCAAGCGCAATGGTCATATCGCGGCGGCTGTAATACCTAACCATGGATTCCTGTTGTTTCTCATACCAGTACATGTACTACCACAACACCCTTACCGAGCCTCCAGCTGTTTCCCCACATAGGTTCACAATATCAAACCATTGATGGGTAACATTTTTGTCAGAAAGGGTATTTGCCGCGGCGGGGTATGGAACCCAGGACCTCACAAATGAGAGGCAGATGCGCTACCAACTGTGCGCGGCCTGTTTTTGAAAGGGTAAAATGAAATTAACCCATTACTGCACAGTGACGCCTTTTGACTCCTTCTTAAGAAAAAGCTTGGAAAAACATTGTGAAAAATGAAGAAATTGCTTGTGACAGGCAATTTCTACATTTTCCACAATGTTTTCTAACCCAAAATGCGAAGATTTTTAGAATTTCATCAACTGGAAGGTGTCGCCTGCAACAGCTTTCAAATTGGAACAGTCCAAAATTTTGTCGTCTGGTAATGGGTAAAACGATTATACTCGCTGTATACTAATTTATGATAGATAATATGTGTTGACTTCTCCATGTCATGAAGTGTTCTGCACATTTTTCACTGGTGCAGATCTCTGCAATAAATGTCATCACATGCAGGGTTATTGGCTGAGGTCACTTTATTTACCCATTACTAAACAAGACCTTGTTTTGACGGCCTTAATTGAAAAGGCTTGGGAAACATTGAGACAACAGAAGAAAATGCTGATGATCAGAATTTTCTTCTTTTATGAATGTCTCAACATTTTCTATGATGTATGATACATAATATATCCTACCTTTTATCAACATGCATATGTGGTCTGCAGCAGCTTTCAAAATGGAACACCCCAAATATTTGCTGTCTGGGAAAAGGTTGACCCCAAAATGAATGTGACAGTCATAAATCATAAAATGTCCTACAGTATGGTGACATTTTTCTCTAAAGGGACTAGAATCATCGAATGGCATTTTCTTATAACCCATTACCACACAATGACTCTTTTTGACTCCCCACAAAATAATGGCCATAGAAAACATTGTTGAAAATGAAGAAATTGCTTGTGACAAGCAATTTCTTCATTTCCCACAATGTTTTCCATCCAAAAAGACCTAAAAATTAAAAATTCCATTCACTTGAAATTGTCGTCTGCAGGATCTTTCAATTTGGATCACCCTAAAATTATGTCGTTTGGTAAAGGGTTAAACAATTACAACATAATGTGCTGTGAAGTTGTAGGCATATTAAGAGAACAGTTTGGTGAAATATTGAGGGAAAAAGAAGGAAATAAAGGAATATATAGAAAGGTGCACAACTGCAGCTCTGCAACATCTCTGCAGAATTGTTCATTATGGTGACAAATCCAATCTTTATAAAATTTTGTGAATGGGAGTTTTGATGAAAAATATTATCTTTGACAAGCATTTAACCTCTTTTCAAACAACAAAAATTTCCAGTTTGAAAGCTGCTGTAGAAGACGAACAGGGAGTTAACAGAAATATATATGATTTGTGTAAGATGTAGCCCAGAAAGTATTGATGCTAAAGAACCAAATGTTTCTCCTTTCTCTAGACAATAATGATCAAAATGTTTCATTTATAGGGACACGGAATCAGAGGCTTATTTTAGAAGGGCTAACTGTTTAAGTGCCCTTTAGCACAATAGTGGATGGAAGTTATTTTTGTATTTCCGGGTCTACTTAACCCTTACCCAAACAAGACCGGGTCTTCATGTCTTTATAAGAAATGGCTTAGGAAAACATTGAGACAAAAGAAGAAACTGCTGATGACCAGCAGTTTCTCCTTTTGTCTCAATATTTTCTGTACTATATTGTACATAAACTCTGTCTTTCTCAATGTCTATTTTGTCGTCTAAATCAGCTGTCTAATTGGAATAGTTGAAATTTTGGCTGTTTGGGAAAGGGTTAATGATAATCTCTCAAACAAGGAAATTTGATTCAATAGCTATTTGGTTTACAAATTCTTTTAATTTGGACAAGTCTACAATTTTGTAGTTTAAGAAAGGGTTAATTTACATTTTTGAGATGATTACAGAAGAAATGAGCATGTTGATTGATGTGTGAGTTGGTGTTATGATACAATGATAACTTAACCTTGTCCTGCTGACTTGTAATTTCAACTCAAACGAACTGCCAGTTAAAAAGATGTTTCAATAGGTTTATCTATTTTTTTTTTTTTTTTGCAACAACAATAGAGAAGAAAGCAGGAAGTGTATGCTAAGATCAGACTGCATATTCTTTGCAGGCTGATCTTAGTCCATACTGCCTGCCAAAGCTTTGATCACAAAAAGAATTTATTTGGTGAACAGCATGAGAAGGGTTTATGACTTCTTTCATGTGGTGTTTTATGGTTTTATGATTAAACCCTGCATTTTGTAAGGACAAATTTTTTCCTCAATATTTTCTGTTGGTCTTTAGAACATTTTGTTGATGTGAGGTCACAACCTTGTAGTTACAGCTTTACAAATCTGGAGTTATTAGGTTTTGATCTATGTGATGATCAATTTTCTGGTATGCAACACCTTTGAACTCGGATTTCAAATGAAGTTACAGACAACAAAATGTATGAAGATCATGAAAATAGTGCAAAAAATATGACATATGGACACTATGGCTTGCAAAGGCTACGCATTGACAGACAAGGAGAAAATGCTTGAATTTTTTTTACAAAGACTTCAAAACCATGCCTTCTTTTGAAAATGATCAAGTGTGGTATTATTAAAGGGTTAAAGTGACATTTCAGAATTTTTTGTCATAAATTTTACTTTTATTTTTATCTGAAAGAGCATATTTCCTTATGAAAATTCTGAAAATTTCAAGCCAAAATATTGTGCCGTTTACGAGAAAGTTATATTTTTGTGATAAAATTGAACAAACTGTTGTGGACAACAGTTCGGTTTTATATGCAATTTATTGATTATGTCTGAACTTTAAATGCGTGTTTCTCGCTTATCAGTAACAACTTCAAAAAACTGATTGCATTTATGTTCATAAGAATAATCAGTTTTAGTATCAAGACATACTTTAAAAAAGTGAAATCAAAATGAAATGTCCCTTTAAAGAGAACATTGTTGAATTATCTGATTGGAAGCTATTTCTGATTATTTCATCAAATTTGTTTTATCAATCGAAGTTTGTCTGCAGGTTTTAGCTATATCATAAATTTTCAAGTAGATTTCTACTAAATCAGCAGATTATCCTTTCCCGCATGACAAAATATCTTCGAAAACATGAATTTTAAATAAAAATTCTGTCATGCAGTTAACCCTGTCCTCTCTGAAACAGGACTTGGTTTTGATGTGCCTAGTAGAACAAAAAAAAAAAAAAAGAAAAAAAGAAAAAAAAAACATTGAGAAAACAATGAGAGAAAAGGAGAAATTGCTGATGATCAGCATTTTATGGTACAAATTGTAAAGGGGGTGTTCCACCCTATTAGAAATTTCCATAGGGTTGTGCCCACGCTCAGAATTTAATGAAATTTGGCATGAAGTTAGTATTCTGTATTACGGCATGATTCCCAAAATATTTTCCAAATATCTATTCCGGAAAATATTTTTCTAAGAATTTTAAGATTTTTGCTTAAAAATGGGGGTATCCTTACTAAAAGAGGGCATATACATTCAGGATTGTTGTATTCGAGCCAAATTTGCGCCGAAAACAATGTATATTAATTTCTTTTCAAGTATTTACCAAAATGGTAAACATTACTGTACAAGAAACAATTTGCTATTACTTTTTGTATAACGTCATCGACAAAATTCTTAGCTTTTAAGCATTTTGACCAAATTTGATTCTAAATTTCACCCAGTTTCAGTTTTTGTCAACATATGAAATTTATATAAAAATTGCCCCCATATATGCTTGTGCTTATAGTAAAATATTAAGTAAAAATAAAACCGGTAACAGTGTCATTTTTCAACTTTAGTGTAAGCGGTCTAAATTTCTAAGAATGTAAAATCTAAGATTTTACTGTATACCTTCTATATGCATTACGCAAATAGTCCATAATTATTTGTTGCTTTGTTGTGTCCTGATTTGACATCAAAAACTTATGTATAACATGAATTTTAGCATTTTCACACAAAATTATGCTTTTTTGTGAATTAATGGCACTTTGTCTTACCCCACCCACCCGCAATATAATGGAGGGGTAAACACCCTAATACAGTGGAATGCATTATGAAATGTGGAGATGAAATATAAAAGTAATGCAATAATGATACAATTTTTTCTATTATGTCACCTTTTTTAACTTTCCTTTAGGGCTTATCAGCACTTAGACTACTTTAATATACATAGAACATTTCTTTACTACACTGCTCAAGATAATAAAATGAACACAGAAACATTTTTTATTGTTCATTCATTGTGCCCTTCAATACAAAATTGCTAATATTTCTATTATTATGGTGAATTATCTACTGCTTTAAGGACATATTTATTAACTATTTGCCAAAATCAGATCTATGAAGAACATACATTAGCTTTTTGCCTATGCCTCTTTTTGTAATGCCACACTACCTCTATGAGTATAGGTTTAAAAAAAATTGGTATTTTCATATAACGGCCCGTAGATATTTCTGGCGTCAGACAAACCTGGGGATTGTGAGAGTTTGCAGATTTTTTAATGCATCACATTATCTAGAGTCAAAGAAATTTTAGTACTGGCCCCAGGTCTTTTCACTTTTTAATGAGGACCAGTTTGCTATGAGTGCTATTTGAAACCAACAATTAGGGTAAGTAAATTTACGTGTATATTAAGACTTGATTAAGGAACCAATGACTAAATGAACATGATTTGAATTTTTCCTTGACAGAAATTAACTGCCCCTACAGATTGACCTATCCACATATTTCTTGAATTTATTTTTACCCAATTGTATATTCCACAATGAAGCATGAGTCTCTATCATGATTTATTTTAGTTTTAAGACTATGTCAAGAGTAATCGAAAACAACAACATTAAAAAAAAAAATAACGGTGAATTGGCGTAGTAAAGATCATAAACTGTGGTTAATAGGCTTAAAAAGCAAGCGATCACTTGCAGCACTTGGAATTTTGATAATTATTTCATGGGCTATAACAATTTTCATGAGACTAAAATGATAGATAGAAAATGAACTCTTCAATCAAAGGCTTGGTCACATACAAAATTCGTCTTGCACATCACGACCGGAGCACAGCAGCACATGGTACGCTCTACAGCATATTATTGGACGCGATGTGTGCGTGATAAAAAAAATGGACGCGAAATTCTATGTCATCAAGCCTTTAGATATCTCTATCATAGATGGTCCACATGCCATATATCCCAAAAAGTAGAAGATACCGACTAAATGCATCTATTTCCTTTTTTCAGAGGGACTATCACAGTCTCATTGAGAACTTTAAATTAATAACCTAGTGAACGATTTAAAATGTATGATATGATAAAAAGCTCTTAAAGTTTAGAAAAAAGGCATTAATATGTTTAAGTATTACTTCATGTGTTGATCAAAATGTATCATAAAATTATTACTCGAGTAAGCTATGCCAAATGCTTTAAGGTGAACCATTCTGTCACGTTACTAGAACCCATACATAATTTAATTTGGCTTACTTAAAGATACATATTTACTGTTACTTACTTATTTTCTGGATAATTTACTGTAAAAATAACTGTACATAAATGAAATATGGCCTTTATTTTTATCTGTGCCAAATGTCAGCTCTGTCTGATCTGTATTGGCTTAGATGACGACGGATTTAAAACCCAATATCACATCATTTCGTAAACACTATCTGGCAGATTATGCCCACTTTGAATATTTTACATATCTTTACACCGCTGCATGATTATCGATTTATGTCATTTGCTGTATGAATCTTGTATTCTGTCTTATAAAGTCTATAAACGGTGCGACAACATGCTAAAAGCCAACTTCTGTGGATTATAAGGGATTTGGGCCTACGGATACTAATGTCACTTTAAGATAAAGAAATGAAAACAAGAATACTTGTTAGGACATGTTAAGCAGTGAAATCACGACTGGAAATATGTGTGACTGGAAATATGTGTTTCATAAATAATTTTAAACAGATGATCAAAGCCAACAAAATGACTGTATCAGGGTCAAATGTAGGTAATTGGTTTATTTCTAATTAATTGAATTTTAGGTTTAGAAATAATCTGGGCTATTCTTCAGACAATTTCTGTCTATATAAATTTTTGAGAAATCATTTGGGCATGTTGGTATCAACAATATTGGCACCAACATGTTATACAATGACTTTTCTTGCTATTTTGATTTAAAATTGGGGACAAATATCAAAACTAGGTAGGCAACATTAGGCTTTTGCTAGAGGGGTGTCATTAAAAACTGGGAGCATTTTATGGTGCCGTTGATCACAATTTTCATTATTTGACAACTTTTTCGGTTTCAAATTTTCACAAAATATTGCATACGAACAGGGGACATATATGGTCAACTTTCTTATCAATTTCATATGTTGACAAAGACAGGAACATACAAAAAATTTTGATGGAAATTTAGGATTTCGAAATTTTGTGGGCTATTTGTCGGACAATTTATAACTAAATAAGTTTCTGAGAAATCATATGTGCATGTTGGTATCAACAATATTGGTATCAAAATTTTCTGCAGTGACTCTTCTTGCTATTCTGATGTAAAATTAGGGACTAATATCAAAACTAGGTTGGCAACATTGGGCTTTTGCTGGACGGATACCATTGAAAACTGAGAACATTTTAAGGTGCCATTGATCACAATTTTCATTATTTGACAACTTCACCTGTTTCAAATTTTCACAAAATTTTGCATACGAACTGAAGACATGTATGGTCAACTTTTATATCATTTTCATAGGTTGACAAAGACGGGAACATACAAAAGTAATTGATTAAACTAAAGGCTTTGAAAATTTCTCGATATTTTTCCGACCGTTTCTGACTGAATAAATTTCAGAAAAATTATTTGTGCTTGTTGGTATCAACAATTTTGGTCTCAAAATTTTCTTCAAGGTATCTTCTTGCTATTTTGATTAAAAATTGGGGACAAATATCAAAACTAGGTATGCAACATTAGGCTTTTGCTAGAGAGGTACCATTAAAAACTGGGAGCATTTTATGGTGCCGTTGATCACAATTTTCATTATTTGACAACTTTACCGGTTTCAAATTTTCACAAAATTTTGCATACGAATAGGGGACATATATGGCCAACTTTCCCATCAATTTCATATGTTGACAAAGACGGGAACATACAAAAAATTTTGATTGAAATTTAGGTTTCGAAATTTTGTGGGCTATTTTTCTGACAATTTCTGACTAAATAAATTTCCGAAAAATTATTTGCGCATGTTTTTACCAACAATCTTGGTATCAAAAGTTTCTACGAGGACTCTTCTTTCTATTTTGATTAAAAAATGTGGATGAATACCAAAGCTAGATAGCCAACAATGAGTTTTTGTAAGACGGGTACCAATGAAAATCGGGAACATTTTAAGGTGCCGCGTATAGGCCTATATGCACTCTTTGGGTAAAAGAAATATATTTTTGTAGTTCATAGGTCAGAGGCATTCTATGTGTAAAGTTACAAGAAAATCCATGCGTGGGCACAAATGGAACACCCCCTTTGTTTATATGATAAGCACCAAAAACATAAGGCTTAGGATTGAAATAACAAATGAGCCAGCCATGGATCTGGAAAAATGTCCCTTAAGGCTTTTGAGCCCAAAATAGATCCAGATCAGCCTGTGCATGATCAGGATCCATGTTGTTCTCTAAGAGCTTCTTCGTGACATGTAATAACTTAAAGAGAGCAGCATTGGTGCATATTGGACTCCATTTGACAACAGGCCGATCTTGAAACTCAATTTGAAAAATGACGTTTTTCCAGATCCCGGCTCAAATGTAATTTGCTTATATATACAGAGCAACAGATACCGTAAGAGAGTGTGAAGATATTCTGAATTTCTTATTTCAAATCCAAACCCTATGTTGTGGGTGCTCATTTGAATTGTCGTAATGATATGATTCTAATGAGTACCCACAACATAGAGTTTGATAAACATTTAGAGAAATAGATATTTCATTCAGAAAAGCCATCACCCCCTCTTAACTGTAGCTCTATGCTATAATCCCATCTTATCTGTTTTGCTGGAACTATTTTACTACTTGGAAAATCAGAGAATAAATTTGTTTCTAAAAGTTCACTCTATGGGGACTCTATGCTTCTAACTTTGAAGTAGTTCTCTTCTGAATTATCTTATCTAATTTCAAGAATAAGAGCCTTTATTTATAAATCCACATCAAGATTTTATGATATTCCACTACTTTATACCATTCCCTCACAGAAATGCCTTTTGATGTCCCTCAAAAAAAAGGCATGGGAAAATACTGTAGAAAATGAAGAAATATAGGGGAATATGTTTTATAAACATCTCTTGTTTACACTCAATTTTGTCATTTGCAGGATCTTTCAATTGAGTTTTGTCTAGAAGCTAGGAAAGGATGAAATGGTGCAATGTTGAGGAAGTGCACTAAAATAGCACTGCCAAATTAACCCATAACAACACAGTGACGCCTATTGACACTCTATAACACAGTGGCTTTGGAAAACATTGTGGAATATGAAGAAATTGCTTGTGACAAGCAATTTCTTCATTTCCCACAATGTTTTCTAGCCAAAAAGACAAAAATATTGTAGATTTCATTGATTCAAAAATGTTGTCTGCAAAATCTTTAAATTTTGATCAGTCCAAAATTTTGTTGTCTGGTAATGGGTTAACAGTCTGTATCTAATGGAAAATGCTATTCATATGACTGAGTGGGTTGATCCATATTTATTGACATTCCATCCTGTGTAAATGTCATCGTAAATATGATCATCTTGATTGATTAATTAAACATGGTGGACCCAGGAGTGTGAGATGAACATGTCCAACAACTGTTGACCCCATTCTGATTGATTTTTCAATTTGCTGTAATTCACTTATTTGTCAAGAATTTGTGGGGAGACTCCAACCCTTTCCAAACGACACCAACTTTTGTTGTCCTTTAATGATTGAATATGCCTGCAAAACCATTTGAGGTCAAAGAAGAAAATGCTAATAAACAACATTTTCTCCTTTTGTTCTGAACAATATTTTCTGTGCTACATTGTAAACAAATTCTATCTCTATCAACATTCACTTTGTCATCTGCATCAGCTTCCTCATGGAACTGGTCTAGGTTTTGGCTGTTTGGGAAAGGGTTAAAGTATTCCCTAAGTATTCCCTTGTTAACACTTTTGTTTGGCAAAGATGGGATTTTCTCAGAACAATGGAAACAATCCGAAACATCATGATATATTTGATTACAATCTGTGGAATCTATGTTTGGTTTAACCCATTACCAGACAGCAAAATTTTGGACTGTTCCAATTTGAAAGGTATTGCAGGCGACCATTTCAAGTTGACAAAATTTTACAAATATTTCCATTTTTGGTTAGAAAATATTGTGGAAAATGAGGAAATTGCTTGTCACAAGCAATTTCTTCATTTTCCACAATGTTTTCCCAGGTATTTTCTTGTGCGGGAGTCAAAAGGCGTCACTGTGCAGTAATGGGTTAAATTATGTTTGGAATGTTCCTCATCGCCTATGTGCATGTCAGGGTTTTCCATATTAGGTTGTGGAAAAATGGGTCTAAATTCAGGACAGCCAAAGTAATAGTCTGGGGATGATTTTTGAAATGGCCATTGGAAATATTCTCGGATCTTTTCGTTTCTCAAGATCGGCTCGAACGTATTACAGTAGCCAACATGGGAGAATTTCTCCCATATCACTCCGCAAGCATAACAACAGAAGCAGACCAAACAACTATTCAAATCTACGCCAGAAAAATATTTGAAACAAACAGCGTTCAAAAGTCGATTACATCCTCATAAATGTGATAAAATTTTATCAGATGAAAAATTGATGTGATTTACCGATTATTGACAGTATATTTCACTTTAATTATAACGTTACCAGAAGGATTGATTTGTTTTGATGACGTCATTGATTTTACGCACATCTACTTTGGCGTTCAATATGGCGGTCACTGTATTACGCTCGAGATCATTCTGCAAACACGTTCCAAACGGCAAATGGTTGCAAACTGTCTCAAGGGTCGTGATTGTGAAATGGCAAATAATTTTGTGCTAAAAATAGACTGGGTTAAACATTATGTTTCGATTAACTGTCGTTGTTGATACAATAATCATCCTGAGGAAATGTCAATGGCATCTGCTTTACGTGCATTACCAAACGACAGAATTTTAGGGCTGTCCATTTCAAAAGCTACTGCAGAAGACAAATTGGGTGTTGATAAAGGTTGGATTTTTGTGCAATAAAGCTTAGAAAATATTGAGGCAATAGAAGAAAATGCTGATTATCAGCATTTTCTTCTTTTGCCTCTATGTTTTCTCAAGCCTTTTTATACGCCGCCGGAGGCGGACGTATATTGGCGTCATCTTCTCCGTCTGTCCGTCCGTCCGTCCATCCGTCCGTCCATCCGTCCATCCGTCCATCCGTCCGTCCGTACGTACGTCCACTTTTCTTGTCAACGCAACTCCTCCTAAGTTTCTGGCTGGATCTTCTTGAAACTTGGTCAATGTTATCACCTCAATTGGTAGATGTGCATGAAGGAAGGATTTTATGGTTCGTTGATTTTTGCCTGAGTTATGCCCCTTAAAAACTTAGTCTCTGGGGCTTATTGAAATTGCAGCCTTGTCAACGCAACTCCTCCTAAGTTTCTGGCTGGATCTTCTTGAAACTTGGTCAATGTTATCACCTCAATTGGTAGATGTGCATGAAGGAAGGATTTTATGGTTCGTCGATTTTTGCCTGAGTTACGCCCCTTAAAAACTTAGTCTCTGGGGCTTATTGAAATTGCAGGCTTGTCAACGCAACTCCTCCTAAGTTTCTGGCTGGATCTTCTTGAAACTTGGTCAATGTTATCACCTCAATTGGTAGATGTGCATGAAGGAAGGATTTTATGGTTCGTCGATTTTTGTCTGAGTTACGCCCCTTAAAAACTTAGTCTCTGGGGCTTATTGAAATTGCAGGCTTGTCAACGCAACTCCTCCTAAGTTTCTGCCTGGATCTTCTTGAAACTTGGTCAATGTTATCACCTCAATTGGTAGATGTGCATGAAGGAAGGATTTTATGGTTCGTCGATTTTTGCCTGAGTTACGCCCCTTAAAAACTTAAGTCTCTGGGGCTTATTGAAATTGCAGGCTTGTCAACACAACTCCTCCTAAGTTTCTGACTGGATCTTAATGAAACTTGGTCAATGTTATCACCTCAATTGGTAGATGTGCATGAAGGAAGGAATCTATGGTTCGTTGATTTTTGCCTGAGTTATGCCCCTTAAAAACTTAGTCTCTGGGGCTTATTGAAATTGCAGGCTTGTCAACACAACTCCTCCTAAGTTTCTGGCTGGATCTTAATGAAACTTGGTGGATGTTATCACCTCAATTGGTAGATGTGCATGAAGGAAGGATTTCATGGTTCATTGATTTTTGCCAGAATTATGCCCCCTTCAATCTTAGTCTCTGGGGCTTAATGATATTTCAGCCTCGTGAATGCAATTCCTCCCAGGTTTTTCACTGGATATTTATAAAAACCTTTTTGTGAACACAATTTTTTAAAGGTTTTTCAGTGAATATTTATAAATCCTTGTCAATGTCATTTTTTTGTCTCAAGTTTTATAAGTGGCGGCGTATATTGTGACGATGGCACTCTTGTTCCATAGGGACATCAAAACCAGGTTTTGTTTGGGAAAAGGTTAATTGATCATTTGAGCATGGTGAACCAACAAGTGTGAGAATTAAATGACGTAACTGATTGATTTTCTAATTTGTTCTCATTAAGTTATTTGTCGAGAATTTGCCAGGAGACTTGAAGACACTCCTTGAGTAACACTCTTATGTAGTAAAGATGAACCAGGGTCCTGTTTCATCAAAACATTTAAGTCTTATTTTTGACTTACCAATGTCTTAAGAATCGCTTAAAACAACAGTCGCATAACCCAGCTTTTGATAGAATGGCGATACACGTTTCTTACCCTAAACTTGTCGTAAGTCGTCAGTAAGTCAAAAATACGTCTTAAATGTTTTGATGAAACAGGCCCCAGGCCCCGGTTTCTCGAAAAAAAACTTAAGTATATTCTCATGAGAATATGCTCAACTTCAAAGGTCCATACTCTCCAACGTTGAAGGGTATTCGATTGAAGTTCACGTGGATTTCGTGCGATTTGAGCACGGTGCTCAGATTTGAGCATGAGAACTTACTTAAGTTTTCTCGAGAAACCGGGGCCAGGCCCCAATTTCTCAAAAAAACTTAAGTATGTTCTTAAGTATGTTCTCAGACTCAGATCTGAGCACCCTACTGAAATCACACAAAATTCATGTGAACTTCAATCGAATTCTCTTCAACGTTTGAGAGTATTCCATTGAAGTTGAGCATGTACTCGTGAGTATGTACTTAAGTTTTTTCGAGAAACCGGGGCCAGAGCTATAGATAAGAAGGGGTAAATAGATTTTCAAAATGCAATATTTCATTAATTTGTTCATCAAGCCCTATGTTGTGGGTACCCATTGGAATTGTCTCATCGAGACGATTCAGTTGAGTACCCCCAACATAGGGTTGGATTTCAAATAACAAAATTAGAAAGGTTTTACACGGTCTTATTTGTTGGAAAATTGTTGCTATGGATAGACTCATAGAATTTTAATTAAACATTTCCCAAGAGACAAATTGTGAGTCTGATATTGAAAGTTGTTATAACAATAGGAAGTAAATGAAATTGTACATTAAATTTTGTTGGTCTTTGAAGGAAGAAATCATTGTGGGTATTAAAGAAATTTTTGTCACAAGCAATCTCTTCATTTTCCACAATGTTTTCCAAAGCCATTATCTTGGTAGGGAGTCAACAAGAGTCATTGTGTGGGAATGGATTAAAAAACATTTCTCAAACAGGGAAAGGTACAACCGATATTGAAAGCTACTGCAGATGACAAAATTGATCAGGAAAAATATGGAACTTGTAGACAATACAGCACTGAAAAATTTTGATGTAAAAGGAGAAAATATTGTTTTTCAGCACTTTGTTCTTTTGTCTCAATGTTTCCACAAGCCTTTTCAATTAGGCCTTGTTTTGGAATGGGTTAACTCAATGCAGTCAATAAGTTATAAAATATCAAGAGGAAAGCAGAACATGCTGATAGTTGAATATGAGATGCAAAACATCTAACAACTGTTGACTCGAGGCTGATTGATTTTCCGATTTGCTCAAATTTTGTTATTTGTGAAGAAAATTTGTCAGGAGAGTGAGAGGAACTCCTTGAGTAACATTTGGAATTATGTTAGTCGCAGATAAATTCCTTACACGGTTTCCGAGGTGGATTTTATGTTTGTGGTTTTGATTCCCTGATCTTGAAATCTGGCTTCGCCCATTAATTAACAGACGGCAAAATTTTAGGCTTGCCCAAATTCAAAGATGTTGGAGATGTGAATTTCAAGTTGATGGAATTTTGAAAATATTTCTCTTTTTGTTTAGAAAACATTGTGGTAAATGAAGAAATTGCTTGTCAGAAGGCTCAAGCAATTTCTTCATTTTACACAATGTTTTCCCACGCTTCTTTTGAGGGAGTCAAAAGGTGTCACTGTGCAGTTAAAATATATTTGTGACAAACAATGTGAGGAATGAAGAAAAGTCCATTAACCAGCATTTACAGCAAATCATCAGTAACATGCAAAATGCTGTAACTAAAGCTTACTTTTAAAATCTGTAATTACAGCATTTTGGAGCATTGTCAAAGTGACATTTCAGAATTTTTATGCCCCCGTATCGAGAGATCGGGGGCATATTGTTTTACTCATGTCCGTCTGTCTGTCCGTCTGTCTGTCTGTCCGTCCGTCTGTCCGACCTTCCTCAAGGTCATCTGTTTACCCTTATCAACCCTTTACTCTACGAAAACTTTACATTTTAGAAAAATGGCTTTTTCGGGGGCATTTGTGTTTCACAAACACATCTTGTTTGTCATAAATTTTACTTTTATTTTTATCTGAAAGAGCATATTTCCTTATGAAAATTCTGAAAATTTCAAGCCAAAATATTGCGCCGTTTACAAGAAATTTATATTTTTGTGTTAAAATTGAACAAATTGTTGTGGACAACAGTTCGGATTTATATGCAATTTATCGATTATGTCTCAACTTTAAATGTGTGTTTCTCGCTTATTGGCAACAACTTCAAAAAACTAATAGTATTTATACTCATTAGAATAACCAATCTTGGCATCAAGACATACTTGAAAAAAATGAAATTGGAATGAAATGTCCCTTTAAGGAAATCAAGTAAGTGAATAGTTGATAATCCTTACCCATTCCCAAACAGTGATGCTTTTTGATGTACCTTTTAGTAAATGTATAGGAAAACATTGAGACAAAAGAAGAAAATGCTAATAATCAGCATTTTCTCTTTTGAATCAATATTTTTCTGTGCTATGTTTTATGTTAATCCTATCTCTATTAATTTTCATTTTCGTCCTCTGCCCGAGTTTTCAAGCAGGAATACTTGCAGTCTATTATTTTGCCATGTGGGAAGGGATAACAATACAAATATAGGACAAAAAGTCAACTACACATCTAATTGGTTTTCCTATTTGCTCTATAATGATCACTAGTCAATAAGTCGCTTATAACAGCACTAAAATAGCCATTGTCATGACATTTTTACGATGATCTCAACCCATTACCACACAGTGACGCTTTTTGATGCCCCACAGGATAAAAGATTTGGAAAACAATGTGGAAAATGAAGAAATTTGCTTCATTTCCCACGTTTTTTCTCTAAAATGACCAAAAAGTGAATTTTCGTTCTCCTGAATTTTTTTTTAGACAAGGCAAATACTGAATAAACCTACCTTCCAAACCCTTCAATGTTAGTCTTACTTAGTGTAATCTCTGGGTTGTGGATTTGATTCCCATGCTGACCATACAGCTGACAAGTAAAACAGGGACAAGAATTTGTTTCAAGTATACTCTGTAAATATTGACCTGAACCTGTTGAATATGTAATTAGTAACTGTGATGCGGAATAATTAATACTCGCCCACACTCCTCACTGTCGAGCAGAGTCGATAGTTTCCATAAGCATTGGAACTTTGTATTCTGCACGTGCTCCTCGTGTCAATATACATCGAAGAGTGATTTTTTCGCATCACAGTTACTCATTACATATTCAACAGGTTCAGGTCAATATTTACGGAGTATAATAGGATATGATGTAAGTTCTTGTAGTTATCCAGACAGTTAAAAAAAGATACAGATTGAAGAAGGCAGCCGTGAGATATTTTGACAGTTTCAGAGGCTCACTGCCAAACCAGTGTAAGTACACTGATATTGAAATGTACATACACTAGTTCTGCACTGACCCAGCAATGTGACAGTGTAACTAGAGAGGTGCCAACAGATTGATTTTCTTCCAAAAGTTAGTAGTGAGACTTAACCCTTTCCCAAACAAGATCTGGTTTTGACGTCCCTAATAGAAAAGGCTTAGGAAAACATTGAAACAAAAGA
Source organism: Fragum sueziense (assembly GCA_963680895.1). Taxonomy (NCBI): domain Eukaryota; kingdom Metazoa; phylum Mollusca; class Bivalvia; order Cardiida; family Cardiidae; genus Fragum; species Fragum sueziense. The sequence goes on from OY804603.1 coordinate 48,649,591, forward strand.
AGAAACTGCTGATCACCAGCAGTTTCTCCTTTTGTCTCAATATTTTCTGTGCAATATTTTACACAAATCCTATCTTTAATAACATCCACTTTGTCTTTTGTGGCAGTTTTTGAAGTGGATCACCATGAAATTTTGTTGTTTGGGAAAGTGTTAAAGAATACTGAAAACTTGTAGAATGAGATGGAAATGAGCTGGGATATGGAGAAAGGACCCAGGCTTATTGCTTTTGAGCCCAACATCGATCCAGATCAGCTGTCCATAGGCTCAGTTAGATAAAAATTGATGCTATTTTCTACAAGCTTTCCATTTAATACTGTTGAATGGAAAAAGTTTAAATTATGTTTGAAATCCGATGCAGATGATTTTAAAACAGAAAATATTTTATGTAATTCCGTAATCTAGGACAAAAGCAACAAAAATTCCTGCTTTAACTGAAATGTACAATAATGATATACATCAATGGAGCATTTGATAGATCAATCAGTAGTTTTGAATGTTGTGGATAATAGTAAACCACTCAAGCAACGTAATACAAGTCATGTTAGTTTTGTGATGAGTGAACTGTGATTATGTTTTGGGCCAAAATATGGAAAGGTGTTTTTCAACATCAAATGCATGTAAATAGTGAGGATTGCTTATTTTACACTGAATAAAAGCAAATAATGATGCTGTCCATGATGCCATGACAGTTCAGTAACTGTATCCCGATAGTACTAGGTCTATTTATTGCAGTGTGACTGGTTCCAGTCACATAATTTATAAATCGAAATCCCCCCCCCCCCCCTCCCCCCCCTTAAATTTAGACAGGCTGATCTTTGGTCATTCACAGGTTGTTATCCTATTATACAATGGTAATGATGGAGATAAAGTGATGTGTGTAAACAAAATTTAAACCTATAAAAAACTGTTAAAGGTCACGATAAATGACCTGGCAGAGCATCTCTAGCTAAAAGCCTGTTCTTATACACAGTCTGATCAAGATCCATGTTGTTCTGTTGGTCTGGCAACAGCTTCACATATCGATATTTTCGATTTCACAGACAGAGTTTCTGATAAATTTCGTTTGTGTGTTTCTTTCTGGTGACATTTACTGACAATAGTTTTATACGGACAACATTTTTACATTGCATCTTTTTTTCAATACAAGCGCTGCTTAATAATCCTTTACTGCTTTTTATGTCCCTTGTAAAGAGAGCATCTATTGAGAAAACAGAAATAAATGCTTTTGAGTACTATTTTCTCTTTTCCTCTTAAAGCTTCACTATACAAATTCTGAAAGTAACTTTACTTTTGTTTTCTAAAACTCTTCTAAATTTTGTCTGTCCAGACATCAGATTGGGTCATCTGGGAAAGGGTTCCACTAATGGTCGTCTAGTAATGTAAACAGGAAGCCTTGTATGTCTTGATTAATTGGTTGACACTGTAATTATAGTAACTAATGATTAAGGGCAGAGAAGCTAGCTGATTGATTTCAATGTTGATTCTTCGTTCTGTCTGGACATTTCTTGCCATGTCTTACCAAGGTAGACATTCTATATAGGCAATGTCTGCCTGTCTTGATGCATTAGGATATCTTCACTAAAACAGGTCAAATTTAGTAAAGGTTTGTCATCGTGAAAGGGTTAAGACTTCATCGCTCAAACGATTCGCATCCACATCATGATCGCCTTTTGTCCAAGCATTCTAAACATGGCCAGTTTTATAGCATATTTTTGGATGTGATGTGCACGAGAAATATATGTGACTAGGTCCTGTAGTATATCAACAGGAAGCCTTGGATGCATTTATTATTTGTTTGATACTATTATAATAAGTATAAAGCCTTATGATTACAGAGATGCTGATTGATTTCACCCTCTGACTGTTTTCTAAACAGGAAAACTTAAAGGGACATTTCATTCCAATTTCAATTTTTTAAAGTATGTCATTGTCTCGATGCCAAGATTGGTTATTCTAATGAGTATAAATAATATTAGTTTTTAGCTCACCTGAGCACGAAGTGCTCAAGGTGAGCTATTGTGGTCGCTTTTCGTCCGTCGGCGTCCGTCCGTCCGTCCGTCCGTTCACATTTTGTTGTTACCACTCTAGCACCCACAAATATTGACCAATCTTGACCAAACTTGGTCAAAACATGTATGACCATAAGTTCTCGGATGAGTTCGATTTTGGGCCAGATCGGATCAGGAAGTCAGGAGTTATGCGCCCTTGAATATAAAAAATCACTAGTTTTGACTTTGTTACCACTCTAGCATCTACAAATATTGACCAATCTTGACCAAACTTGGTCAAAACATGTATGACCATAAGTTCTCGGATGAGTTCGATTTTGGGCCAGATCGGATCAGGAAGTCAGGAGTTATGCGCCCTTGAATATCAAAAAATGCTAGTTTTGACTTTGTTACCACTCTAGCATCTACAAATATTGACCAGTCTTGACCAAACTTGGTCAAAACATGTATGACAATAAGTTCTTGGATGAGTTCGATTTTGAGTCAGATCGGATCAGGAAGTCCGGAGTTATGCGCCCTTGAATATCAAAAATCGCTAGTTTTGACTTTGTTACCACTCTAGCACCTACAAATATTGACCAATCTTGACCAAACTTGGTCAAAACATGTATGACAATAAGTTTTTGGACAAGATCAATTTTGGGTCAGATCGGATTAGGAAGTCCGAAGTTATGGGCCCTGTTATATCAAAAATAGCTAGTTTCAAATTTGTTACGACTCTAGCATCTACAAATATTGACCAATCAAGACAAAACTAGGCTAGAATGTTGGTAACCATACAATAATGAATGAGTTCGATTTTCAGTGTCATCGAAGTAGAAAGTCTGGAGTTATGTGCCCTTGAATTTGACAAATTTGCCATTTCCGACTTTGTTTACACTTTAGCATCTACATTTATTGACCAATCAAGACAAAACTTGGCAACAATATTGGTAACCATAAGATGCTGAATGAGCTAAATTTTCATCTTGATCGGACTAGAAAAATTAGAGTAAGCGGACCTTGAATTTCACAAAAATGCCGTTTTCGACTTTATTTTCACTCTAAAAAACACAAATATTGACCAACCAAGACACAGCTTGGTCACAATGTTCGTGATCATGAGATCTTATATGATTTCATCTTTCATATAGATCGGACTAGAAAAACCAGAGTTGTGTGCCCTTGATGGTGACAAATTTGCCAATTTCGTTTTTAATTTCACTCAAACAGCAATAGATATTGACCAATCAAAAAAACAACTTCGATTTAAGGTTGATGGGAATATCTTTATCAGAACAGAGTTATGTGCCCTGGATTATGACAAAATTGATGTTTTTTTATCGACTTGGTTTTCACTTTAACAGCCACAAATATTGATCATCAAAGATTAAGAATGCTGTTTTCAGCTGGATCATAATCTCGCATCTTAAGTTTCGTGTTCTTGTCTTAGAGATACGTAGGTCATGTAAAAGGTGGGTCTTGTTCTGCATGGAGAAAGTTTCAAACTGCTATCAGGTGAGCGATCCAGGGCCATCTTGGCCCTCTTGTTTTAAGTTGTTGCCAATAAGCGAGAAACACGCATTTAAAGTTGAGACATAATCGATAAATTGCATATAAATCCGAACTGTTGTCCACAACAATTTGTTCAATTTTAACACAAAAATATAGATTTCTCGTAAACAGCGCAATATTTTGGCTTGAAATTTTCAGAATTTTCATAAGGAAATATACTCTTTCAGATAAAAATAAAAGTAAAATTTATGACAAAAAATTCTGAAATGTCACTTTAAAGTCTGTTCCAATTTTAATGCTGCAATGCAGGCATCTAAATGAATAAAGGCAACATAGCACAGAAAATATTGATGCAAAAGGAGAAAATGATCATATAGCGGTGGCCTATTGATGGAGACTAGATCAAAGTGTGCAATTAAATCAGATATTATTGATGGTATTGTTAATTACTCACATCCAGAAATGCCTTATATACTGCTAATTTAAGTTGTAGTTAAGACATTTTTGAATGTTTCCAACAATATGAGGCTGAATGTTGTTACATTGTAAGTCTAGTGGGGTGCTAATGCTGACAAACACAGAATGTTTGATTGATATATTTTGTCTATGTTTTATTTACTTGTGACTTTTCCAGGCAACATTTTCCCTTGCATTCCTTGATTTGATAATCATTTCCAAGTCCCCTATTGAAAAAGGCTTTGGGAAAACAATTAGACAAAAGAAGAAAATGTTGATGATCAGCATTTTCTGCTTTAGCCTCCTCGATGTTTTCTATGCTATATCACTTAAGAATATAAACATTTTGTTTTGTCATATGCATACTGCAGCAGTATTTGATTTGGAACACTCAAATTTAGCTATTTGGGAGAGGGTTAATGATATATTTCTAGACTGTAAGATGAGTGGGGTTCTAAATGTGGACAAACAAAGAATGTGTGATTGATATATTTTGTCTGTAAATTACTTGTGACTTTTCCAGAAAACATATTTTATGGAGAGAGCAGCCTATAGCTATGTTTGTCTTCTTGTATGTAAACAGATATCCATCCATGAGCTACTTGGCAGAGTGTCAATTAGTGAGAAATTTGCTAAACCATATTTGACAGAGGGGCGAGTATGCTGATTGATTTTCATGTTCATGGAAACTTACTTGTAATTTGAGATACAGATAAGAGGCTTTCCAAAAAAGCAATATTTTATTTAATGTTTACCAAGCTCGATGTTGTGAAATGATACAAATCATCAAATGAGTACCCACAACATAAGGGTTTAGATTTGAAATAACAAATTTAGCATTCTTTTACGCCCTATTATCTGTCCCAAACCAAAATGGCGAGCTCGTTTTAACTTCGTATTAAGATCGTATGAAGATTACGATTTACTTTGCGCGACCTTTTATTTGGAACCAATGCGAACTAGTTGCGCGCTTATGGAATTTGTTTGCGAACTTAAACGTACTTGGAGGTGAGCTAATGTGCGCTTGCGTTCTACTCTTCAGTGCTCTCAATAAGGACCAATATCAGGAAGTCTTGGACTTCCATGTCCAAATTTCAGGAATTTTTCCAGAAAATCAGGAATTTTTCAGCGCGTTTTCGCAATTTCGAATTATATGAAGTAATAATGAAGGAAAAGAAGAAATAGTTAAATACAAACATATCTCTTTCTTTTTTCAATATCAGTTATATTGTATGCTCAAATTTGCAACTCTTCTCCTTGTGGAAATCCAGTTAAAGCTTGACCAGTCTTAAATTGTCATGTTGGCAGTCTGATTTTAACCCTTTTATAAATGTAGTTACTTCATAATGTCATTGTCTGCAAGATATGACCTTAAGATAACCATATGAAATGGTTCAACATTCATGATACAAAGACTCCATGTCATGTGTACTGCCATAAAAATATTGATCTATGAGTTTCTTCTTTTTCACTCAATGTTTTCAAATATCAGGTCAATTTCACCCTGGCTTAAAAAAGTTGTCCCCATCACTTTCGCCAAATTCCAAAAGTTGCTCTTTATCTTTGTAATTAAATTACTCCACTGGAGGCGGCCATGTTTAGTGTATGCCTGACATACTAAAATACATAGTACGACAGGGAACCAGACTAAACTCCATGTCGAGTGAAATATGTCGTGAAGTAAAGAATTTAACTGGAGGAACTCGACCTGTCAATCAAGTTAACTCTTTCACTGCCATAGGCGACTTTTGTCACTTTACCTTTCCCTGCCATAGGCGACTTTAGTCGACAAATTTATGGAGGTGAAATATGTAAATATTTTTTACAGCTTAGTGGTTCTCACACATTCTTTTTCTTATAGCACCGTTTTAGTAATCAAAGTACTAGCGTTTGACAGGTAAAACAGTTGAATTTGTGTTACAATCGGTAAGCTTTTGGTATTTTTATGGGGAATTTTCCAAGACAAAAGACAGCAATATGGCTGCCATTAGATCATACACTTGCTATTTATGCCTACAAGCTGTAAATATCTCTATGAATGACACCAAAAATGCTGGAAAAGGCTTCGGGGTAGTTTGAAGTTATGTTTAGTTGACAATTCAACAATCTGTTCTGTCAAATTATTACACTTTCAACGAAAACATCTAGTCGAGGTTTGCTCACCCAATTTTTCCATTGTTCTACTAGATTGAAACAATTTGTAAGTTAGATAAAAAAGAAAAAAATATTGTCATTTCATGAATAACTTTGAAATTTTAGTAACATGAAGATGCTCCATTTGTCTGTATGTCCTGAAAATTTGAAAGGAATCCATCAAATGAGTCAAAAGTTATGCATGATTTTGTGAACAAGGTATCGATTCTTGGAAATTTCTTCGAATTAATTCAGCGGTGAGAGACGCGTAAAAGGTCAATATTTGGCAGTGAAAGGGTTAAAACAATATCGAAAGTACACGCCCACTATATGTAATCATGTGCTATGCTCTATTGCACACGGCACTAGTAAACTACCCGAATCTTGTCTACTGTGTAAATTATTGATTTTTCCCATCGCTTTGTTATGTCATATGTGTTTGGATATCGATGGCAATTAAGGTAATTTAACAGTTAGCGCTATTTGTCGTGTCTCGTGCCGAGATGATATATCGTAGGTAATGTTCGATAAAGCTGTAAATACAGCTTGAACTAACTTGAATTAGCTGTAGTTACGGCATTTTTATACCCCCCACCTACAAAGTAGAGGGGGGTATATTGGTTTCACCATGTCTGTCTGTCTGTCCGTCCGTCCGTCCGTCCGTCCGTCCATCCGTCCGTCCGTCCGTCCGTAGACTTTTTCGTTTCCGTGCTCTAACTCTTGAACCGGTTGACCTAGGATCATGAAACTTTACACAGTTGTTGCCCATGACCCAAGGAGTTGCCCTATTGTTTTTGGGTCACGAAGGTCAAAGGTCAAGGTCACAATCGGACTTTGTTTAAAATCCGTTTCCGTGCTCTAAGTCATGAACCGGTTGACCTAGGATCATTAAACTTTACACAGTTGTTGCCCTTGACCCAAGGAGGTGCCCTATTGTTTTTGGGTCACAAAGGTCAAAGGTCAAGGTCACAATCGGACTTTGTTTAAAATCCGTTTCCGTGCTCTAAGTCATGAACCGGTTGACCTAGGATCATGAAACTCTACACAGTTGTTGCCCATGACCCAAGGAGGTGCCCTTTTGTTTTGGGGTCACAAAGGTCAAAGGTCAAGGTCACAATTGGACTTTGTTTAAAATCCGTTTCCGTGCTCTAAGTCATGAACCGGTTGACCTAGGATCATGAAACTTTACACAGTTGTTGCCCTTGACCCAAGGAGGTGCCCTATTGTTTTTGGGTCACGAAGGTCAAAGGTCAAGGTCACAATCGGACTTTGTTTAAAATCCGTTTCCGTGCTCTAAGTCATGAACCGGTTGACCTAGGATCATGAAACTCTACACAGTTGTTGCCCATGACCCAAGGAGGTGCCCTTTTGTTTTGGGGTCACGAAGGTCAAAGGTCAAGGTCACAATTGGACTTTGTTTAAAATCCGTTTCCGTGCTCTAAGTCATGAACCGGTTGACCTAGGATCATGAAACTTTACACAGTTGTTGCCCATGACCCAAGGAGGTGCCCTATTGTTTTTGGGTCACAAAGGTCAAAGGTCAAGGTCACAATCGGACTTTGTTTAAAATCCGTTTCCGTGCTCTAACTCATGAACCGGTTGACCTAGGATCATCAAACTTTACACAGTTGTTGCCCATGACCCAAGGAGGTGCCCTATTGTTTTTGGGTCACGAAGGTCAAAGGTCAAGGTCACAATCGGACTTTGTTTAAAATCCATTTCCGTGCTCTAACTCATGAACCGGTTGACCTAGGATCATGAAACTTTACACAGTTGTTGCCCATGACCCAAGGAGGTGCCCTATTGTTTTGGGGTCACGAAGGTCAAAGGTCAAGGTCACAATCGGACTTTGTTTAAAATCCGTTTCCGTGCTCTAACTCATGAACCGGTTGACCTAGGATCATGAAACTTTACACAGTTGTTGCCCATGACCCAAGGAGGTGCCCTATTGTTTTGGGGTCACGAAGGTCAAAGGTCAAGGTCACAATCGGACTTTGTTTAAAATCTGTTTCCGTGCTCTAAGTCATGAACCGGTTGACCTAGGATCATGAAACTTTACACAGTTGTTCCCCATGACCCAAGGAGGTGCCCTTTTGTTTTTGGGTCACGAAGGTCAAAGGTCAAGGTCACAATCGGACTTTGTTTAAAATCCATTTCTGTGCTCTAAGTCATGAACCGGTTGACCTAGGATCATGAAACTTTACACAGTTGTTGCCCATGACCCAAGGAGGTGCCCTATCGTTTTTGGGTCATGAAGGTCAAAGGTCAAGGTCACAATCACACTTTGTTTAAAATCCGTTTCCGTGCTCTAAGTCATGAAGCAGTTGACCTAGGATCATGAAACTTTACACAGTTGTTGCCCATGACCCAAGAAGGTGCCCTATCGTTTTTGGGTCACAAAGGTCAAGGTCACAATCGGACTTTGTTTAAAATCCGTTTCCGTGCTCTAAGTCATGAACCGGTTGACCTAGGATCATGAAACTTTACACAGTTGTTGCCTATGACCCAAGGAGGTGCCCTACTATTTTTGGGTCATTAAGGTCAAAGGTCAAGGTCACAATTGGACTTTGTTTAAAATCTGTTTCCATGCTCCAACTAAAGAACCTTTTGACCTATAGCACTTTTTTCAGTGACAAGGCGCTAGTGGGGGGTATTTGTCCGCTTTGCGACAGTTCTAGTTAGTGTAACCACAGATATGAAGGGGTTGGCAAATGCGACGGCGCTTGATAGCTGTTGATATTTTTCAGTCTGGTGATTGGTAAATATCGATTTTTACCCTTTACATTTGTTTTTACAGACGTCCGAGTTTAAATTTTTGGAAGTCAGTAAAAAATATAAGACGTCTGACGGCCGTCCAACTTCGAAATTCCGGACGTTTTTTCGCGAAAATCGGACGTAATATACGTCGACGTCCGCTTATTGAGAGCACTGACTCTTGTGCGCTTACTTGCGTACTTGTTAGCACACCACAAACATGTTAGCTTGCGCTAGCTGGCGTTAAGCTTGCATTTGGAACCGAGGCAAGCTCGCGCATGATTCTATATTCATATAAGTCTAAAAAGACTAAGTCCATAAGTGAAACTCAAATGAATTAAGCATGCAGTCAAGATCACTGTTGCACCCTTACTTCTTATAACCAAGCGCGTACATACGCTCTTACTTGCAAATGGTATGTGCGCTTAAAATTGGTGCTAGCGCCCGCGAACAGTATTGCGAAGTAAATAAGATCACATTAGTCAATATACGCTTATCGCGAGCTCGTCGGAAGCTCGCTGCAAAGTTGCATTTTGGTTTGGGGTAGTTCTGCTTGTACTCAGCTTTCTACTATCACTAGCTTGTTGTGGTTTCTATATGTCAGTCTCTCTGTCCATAATATGGTGTTTACTCTCTTTAACATCGGCAAATATTAGCCAATTTGGACCAAACCTTTGTAAGAAGTATATAGTTATAAATTCTCACATGAGATTGATTATGAGCGTATGACTTGAGAGTGTAGAGTTATGTGCCCTGGAATGTCAAAAAAGGGCTGTTTTAGACTGCGTTTACACTCCAGCAATTATAAATATTGACAAATCAATACTTGAACAAAATTTTCTCTCAATATTTTCCTAAAGGAAAGAGTTAATGAAACAAGTTTTTATGGAAATCCTTGCTTTGCTTTAGATAGAAACCACGGGTGGTAAACAGAGAAACTAGCTCCAAAAAGAGGTAGTTGCATAGAGCGAAAATTTGTAGGTCACGAACACATTTTCTAAAATTATTTCTTTTAAAGCGAGTTTTTGAGAAATCCGGCGATGCTGTAATATGAAGAAATGGTCGAAGTTTGTTGTGCACGGGAGTATACGGTATTAGTAGCAGGGTTTTAATACAATCATTGAAAAACATTTCAAAATCGAAAGTAAAAAATGTTTTACTTTCGATTTTGAAATGTTTTTCAACAATTGTATTCAAACTCTGCTTAATAACACCGAATATTCTCGTGCACAACAAAGTTCGACCATTTCTTCATATTACAGCATCGTCGGATTTTTCAAAAAACTCGCTGTAAAAGAAATAATTGTAGAAAAATGTGTTCGTGACCTACCTTTGTTTACAGATTTTCGCTCTATGCAACTACCTCGGTAGAGGCCGGATGTCACGAGGAAACAAAATACCGTTGACTCTTTTTGGAGCTAGTTTCTCTGTTTACCACCCGTGGAAACATAATTAGTGAGAAATTATAAGTATGAAGTTGATAACACATAATAATGAATATTGCAGATTTTCATTAGCAAGTCAATTCCCAAGTTACTGATAACTAAAATACTGTTAGGTATCACATTCAAATAAAAATGGTACTTGGAATAGCAATAATTTTTGTGATATAAATAGACAAGATTTAGCGATATGTTTTGATAACCTGTTGGTGTTGTTATAAGATCTAGTAACAACAGCTTGAATCAAGCCGTAGTTAGGAGATTTTATAACAACACCAACACAATACTATTTGTTTGTCCGAAATTATGGCACTGTTAACAGGAAAAAATCGTCTCCTATTATTTAAAAACTTCCATGGCTTAATACAAAACTATTTTTGTAATTCTTTAATGTCTCAGAAAAACTGTAATCAACTAGGGGCATAATTATATGCGTACCAAGTTCAGAATATGCAAAAAAATGCAAGTCTCTGTCATGTCATTTGATCTGAACCACATTTTAACTCATTATTGCACAGTGACGCCTTTTGACTCCTTGACAAGAAAAGGCTTGGGAAAATAATGTGGAAAATGAAGAAATTGCTTGTGACAAGCAATTTCTTCATTTTCCACAATGTTTTCTAACCCGAAATGGAAATATTTTTAATATTTTATAATCTTGAAATTGCAGTCTGCAACGCCTTTCAAATTGGAAGAGACTGAAATTTTGCTGTCTATATAGAATAGATATCTGCAAAAAGGGAGAAATTTCCTTATTTTCCACATGTATTGTAAAGAACAGCCAGATTTTATGACATTTTGAAGCCGAACACTGGTATTTTCTTCTCAATATATCAAAGAAACATGTTCATCTGGTAAACAGCTTATTTTGTTGTCAATCAACAACTTCATAACAAAGATGTTTTAATAACTTGTCTCTCTCTTGGGATTCAGACAAAGCATAGCCTTTATGCCTAACCCTTTCCCAAACAAGACCTGAAAATGAGATCCATAATAGAAATGACTTGAGAAAACATTGAGGCAAAAGAAGAAAATGCTGATCACCAGCATTTTCTCTTTTGCTTCAATAATTTCTTTGCTCTATATTGGTCAATCAAGTGGATTGTAGACAAAAGAAACATAAATAGGGAAACCAGCAACATTGAATGTAATGGCAAAATAATATTTAGAGAGTGTGTCTTCTTTTCTTTCAATGCTTACCACGCTTCTTCTAACACTGACATGAAATCTTGTACTGTTTGGGACAGGATAATCATAAGAAAGAAATTAACTCTTTCCCAAGTAAGACCCGATTTTCATGTCTGTAATGCTTCAGAACACATCAAGGCAAAAGAAGAAAATGCTGGGTACCAGCATTTTCTACTTTTGCCTCAATATTTTCTAGACTTTTTTATCATATACAAATTTTTTATTTATAATGCTCACTTTGTCATTTTGCAGCAGCTTTTGCTTTGGACCACCCTATTATTAGCTCACCTGAGCACGAAGTGCTCAAGGTGAGCTATTGTGGTCGCTTTTTGTCCGTCGTCCGTCCGTCCATCTGTCCGTCCGTCCGTCCGTTCACAATTTCTTTCAACATCTTCTCCTCCTAAACCATTGGACCAATTTTGACCAAACTTGGCAGGAATGTTCCTTGTGTGATACTTTTCAAAACTTGTTCGTTAATTTTTGATTTGTCAAAAAATGTGGGCGTGGCAGGCAGAAAGGGGCTTATCAGACTAGAAATCATAAGAAAATTCTTTAAAAATCAACCATTGGGCCCAATTGAACCAAACTCGGCAGGAATATTCCTTGAGTCACTCTTTTCAAAATTTGTTCACAAATTTTTATATTTATTAAAAATTGTGGCCGTGGCAGGGAGAAAGGGGCTTATTAGACTTAGAGAAATCATTAGAAAATTCTTTAAAAATCAACCATTGGGCCAATTTGAACCATACTTTGCAGGAATGTGCCTTGAGTCATTCTTGTCAAAATTTGTTCACAATTTTTTTCATTTGTCAAAAATTGTGGCCGTGGCAGGGAAAAAGGGGTTTATCAGACTTGGAGAAATCAGAAGAAAATTCTTTAAAAATCAACCATTGGGCCAATTTGAAACATACTTTGTAGGAATGTGCCTTAAGTCATTCTTTTCAAAATTTGTTCAGAAATTTTACATTTGAAAAAAAAAAACATGGCCGTAGCAGGGATAAAGGGGCTTATTAGACTTAGAGAAATCATAAGAAAATTCTTTAAAAATCAACCATTGGGCCCAATTGAACCAAACTCGGCAGGAATGTGCCTTGAGTCATTCTTTTCAAAATTTGACCACAAATCTTTTTATTTGTAAAAAATTGTGGCCTTGGCAGGGAGAAAGGGGCTTATCAGACTTTGAGAAATCATAAGAAAATTCTTTAAAAATCAACCAATGGGCAAATTTTAAGCAGACTTTGCAGGAATGTTCTTTGAGTCTCTCTTTTCAAAATTTGTTCACAGTTTTTTTCATTTGTAAAAAACTGTGACTGTGGCAGGGAGAAAGGGGTTTATTAGACTTAGAGAAATCATAAGAAAATTCTTTAAAAATCAACCATTGTGCCCAATTGAAGCAGACTTTGCTGGAAGGTTCCTTGAGTGACCCTTCTCAAAACTTTTTCCCAGATTTTTGATTCGTCAAAAAATGTGGGTGTGGCAGGGAGGAAGGGGCTTATCTGACTTAAAGAAATCATAAGAAAATTCTTTAAAAATCAACCATTGTGCCCAATTGAACCAGACTTTACTGGAATGTTCCTTGAGTTACTCTTTTCAAAATGTGTTCACAATTTTTTCCATTGGTCAAAAAATGTGGGCATGGCAGGGAGGAAGGGCTTATCAGACTTAGAGAAATCATAAGAAAATTCTTTAAAAATAAACCATTGGGCCAATTTTCTATTTCCCTTATCTGTTGCTCTCAGGCTGGCCCCATGTTTATCTTATGTTAACAAATAAGGGATTAGCCTTAGCTTATCAGATGATAATCTTTCACTATATTCTATCAATCACAGACAAAATCTTGTTAATTGAGCCTATCATAAATGATCAATCTCTAACAGATCAGTATGCTTTGAAAATTAGCCCTATGTTGTATATTGCGAAATCATGAAATAATTGTTGAAAATTAACTACTTCAACAATTGTGCTATGTAATTCATACCCAACCTTACAGGATCGATTGGAACAAAATTATTTCTTAATTGTTTCCAAACAGAAAGTCCTTATAAGTTTCATGCCTTTGAATTTGACAAAATTGCCATTATCACTCTTGTCATCTTGATTCAGGTGAGCGATTTAGGACCATCATGGTCCTCTTGTATATAATATATTGTTGTTTGGGAAAAGGTTTATATAACAGTTCTATCAAATGACAGGGCTGAGAAACTCTCTGATACTCCAATAACAGGAATATTGGCTTTGAGCAACCAGATACATTTTTGTGCTGGTAGACTGGTAGTAATAATCAAGGCCTTGACATCCATCATTAGATACCAAACACTTTGTGCAACTTCGAGTGCCATCAATGGAAATTGAAGAGCAAGAGTGGATCCAGGATTTTTTTCCATGGGGGTCCAAGCCGTCCAGGATTTTTCCAGGGTGGGGTCCAAGCCCAAAGGATGGCTTTGTATGTGTTAAATATGTAATGTTTAATATAGTCAAAATTTGATTTTCGGCCAATGCCAGGGAAGGGGGGGGGGGAGGTCCGGAACCCCGACCCCCTCTAGATCCGCCCATGAAGAGGATTCTCCTTGTCAATTTCCGTTTCCACAAAATTATGACACCTGGAAATTGACAAGGGTATCTGGATTTTAAAATTCTAATACAATCATCAAATTCCGTTGCCATGGATGATGCCCAAAGTGTCTGGTGTCTCAAGATGGATGGAATACCTTAATTAAGAACTTTATGATGAAACTATTATGTTTTTGGAAAGCTTTAATCATTTTCCAAACAATACTTGCTTTTGATATGATACTAATCCCTGATAGAAAAGGTTTTGGAAAACTTTGAGGTAAATCAGAAAATGTTGATACATGTATTCAATCAATCAGCATTTCTCCATTTGTCCCAATATTTTCAGTCAAAAACCCTATCTTTAACAAGAATAATTCCACATCTGCTGCAGTATTCAAATGGGAGGCTAAATTTTTGCCGATTTTGAAAGCATTAACCTATTACCAGACAGCAAAATTTTAGACTGGTCCAAATTCAAACATGTGTTGCAGATGACATTTCAAGTGAAAGAAATTCTACATTTCTGGTCTTCTGGATGGTTTGCATTGTTGGAAATGAAGAAATTGTGTATCACAAGACGTAATTTCTTTATTTTGCTCAATGTTTTCCAAAGTCTTTATCTTAGGGGGCATCAAACAGTGTTATAAGTTCTGACCAACAGCCCATGAAAAGTTTTGTAAAATATTGACTAAACAATTAAAGTTACTAATGCATTATAAATGAGCTGATGTGACACCTTGATGCCCAACTTTCAGTTTTGTACTGGTATTAGCTCGACTTTTCGAAGAAAATGAGAGCTTATACTGTCACCCGTGTGTCGGCGTTGGCGTCGGCGTCGGCGTCGGCGTTGCAACAAAGGTTAAAGGGGGAATAACACTTAACATCTTGCAAATTTTCCGAGAACTTCGTACAAAAAAATAAATATATATTATTAAAATATGGTCTTTAAATTGCACATATGCCAAATCTTAGCTTTCTACCTTGTGTATTGGCTTAGATGTCGACGGATTTAAAACCCCATGATTTTTTGTCGGGGGGGGGATAAAAATTATAATAATAAAACATATGGGTTTTAAATCCGTCAACATCCTAGCCAATACACAAGATAGAAAGCTAAGATTTGGCATAGATGCAATTTAAAGGCCATATTTTCATAATATATATTTATTTTTTGCACGAAGTTCTCTGAAAATTTGTAAGATGTTAAGTGTTATTCCCCCTTTAAAGTTTTTTTCAAACATCAATAACTTCCATACTATCAAAGGGATTCAACTCAAACTTGGAATACTTATTCACCATCACACCCTCTACCTTACTAATAGGGCCCATGACCCTGGCTCCACTATTTTTGGAGTTATGCCCCCTTTATACTAAGCACTTAGAAAGTCGAGCGCGCTGTCTTCGGACAGCTTTTGTTGTTGTTTTCTAAGAGCTAAACCAGGATAGATAGATGTATTGCAGGATTAATAACTCTTTTCCTATTTTTAAACAAAAATATGTAGGACTTATTTTCTCAGCGGCTGTCTTCAGGTCTATGCATTTTGAAGGTGGGATAAACTGATGGCTCATTTGATGACATGAAATGTCACTGACACATAGTTAGGTGTACGCGAGCAGCAAAATATATTCTTTAAAGAGGAAGTTGAACATGGTTTGGTGTTAGCCCACAAACACCTTAAAGGCCCATAGGAAGAGAGAAAGGGGGATTAGCCCCCTCCCCCCCCCCCCCCCCCCCCATCAAAGCTGATCAAAAATGCTTAATTTTTATACGCCCGAAGGGTCGTATTATGTTATGGCCCCGCTCGTCTGTCTGTCCGTCTGTCCGTCCGTCCGTCTGTTAGCAATTTCTTGTGTGCGCAACTCCTCCTACAGTTTTGATCGGAATTTGATCAAACTTGCCACAATGAATCTCCATGGTGTCTAGTTGTGCATCCCGCTTACGGAATTTAATTAACTCTTTTCGTTCTTGAATTATCTGCCCTTGAATTAAAAAAATGCCCATTTTCTTGTGTGCGCAACTCCTCCTACAGTTTTGATCAGAATTTGATCAAACTTGCCACAATGAATCTCCATGGTGTCTAGTTGTGCACACCACTTACGGAATTTAGATAACTGTTTTCGTTCTTGAATTATCTGCCCTTGAATTTAAGAAAAAATGCCCATTTTCTCAAAAATGTCCATTTTCTCCTGTGTGCAACTCCTATAGTTTCAACCAGAATTTAATCAAACTAGCCACAATGAATCTCTATGGTGTCTTGTTGTGCAAACAAAAGCTTTTGATAACTTTTCATGTTTTAATTAACTGCCCTTGAATCGAAAAAATGGCCAATTTTACTGACAAGCCCCTCTCGGGCGTATATGCGCCGCTTTGCGAAGCTCTTGGTCTTATTTCACATCGAAAATTTAAGGAAAATCCAATTTAGCCCCTCCAATATGCGTGAATCTCAATAGGGGTTGATCTAATTATGTAACACTGTTGTCCATCACATTTAGACTAGTCTTGATAATAATTTTGTTATTTCAGGAAGGTTTGATCAAGAAACATTGTGCAATTGATTTCAATTGTTCTCTAAAATGTCTTGGGTAATGTAATTAAAAAGTAGGAAATTATTTCCATGTGGATAAATGTAGGATTGTAATTCTGATGAGAAAGTTTTTAAGCCTCCAGAACATTTAATTGATTTAACAATTGCAACAGAAAACTTTGGAGAAAGATTGTTGAAATAGAAGAAAATGCTGATAACCAACATTTTCTCAATCTTTTTCTTCAATATAGTTTAAGCAGCTTCTACTTTTGACTATATACTTTTGACTACAATAATTATTTTGTCATCTGCAACTTCCTTTGAATTTGACTAGTCTAAAATTTTGTCGTTTGGGGGAGGGTTAGACCCCACTTAAATCCTTAATCAATTCTGTTGCATGGAATTACTTTTTAGCTCACCTGAGCACGAATGTGCTCATGGTGAGCTATTGTGATACCGCTGTGTCCGGCGTCCGTCGTCCGGCGTCCGGTGTCCGTCGTCCGTCGTCCGTCGTCCGTCGTCCGTCAAACTTTGCCTTGTGTGCACTCTAGAGGCCACATTTTTTGCCCAATCAACCTGAAATTTGCTCAGGATGATTGTCTTGATGAAATCTCGGACAAGTTCGAAATTGGGTCATCTGGGGTCAAAAACTAGGTCACGGGGTCAAATCTTAGAAAAACCTTGTGTGCACTCTAGAGGCCACATTTTTTGCCCAATCAACCTGAAATTTGCTCAGAATGATTGTCTTGATAAAATCTCGGACAAGTTTGAAATTGGGTCATCTGGGGTCAAAAACTAGGTCACGGGGTCAAATCTTAGAAAAACCTTGTGTGCACTATAGAGGTCACATTTTTTGCCCAATCAACCTGAAATTTGCTCAGAATGATTGTCTTGATGAAATCTCGGACAAGTTCGAAATTGGGTCATCTGGGGTCAAAAACTAGGTCACGGGGTCAAATCTTAGAAAAACCTTGTGTGCACTCTAGAGGCCACATTTTTTGCCCAATCAACTTAAAATTTGCTCAGAATAATTGTCTTGATAAAATCTCGGACAAGTTCGAAATTGGGTCATCTTGGGTCAAAAACTAGGTCACTGGGTCAAATCTTAGAAAAACCTTGTGTGCACTCTAGAGGTCACATTTTTTGCTCAATCAACCTGAAATTTGCTCAGAATGATTGTTTTGGTCAAATCTTGTACAAGTTTGAAAATGGGTCATCTGGGGTCAAAAACTAGGTCACGGGGTCAAATCTTAGAAAAACCTTGTGTGCACTATAGAGGCCACATTTTTTGCCCAATCAACCTGAAAATTGATCAGAATTATTGTCTGGATAAAATCTCGGACAAGTTTGAAATTGGGTCATCTTGGGTCAAAAACTAGGTCACGGGGTCAAATCTTAGAAAAACCTTGTGTGCACTCTAGAGGCCCCATATTTTGCCCAATCAACCTGAAATTTGCTCAGAATAATTGTCATGATGAAAGCTCGGACAAGTTTGAAATTGGGTCATCTGGGGTCAAAAACTAGGTCACGGGGTCAAATCTTAGGAAAACCTTGTGTGCACTCTAGAGGCCACATTTTTTGCCCAATCAACCTGAAAATTGCTCAGAATGCTTGACTTGATAAAATCTCACACAAGTTTGATATAGGGTCATCTGGGGTCTAAAACTAGGTCACAGGGTCAAATCTTAGAAAAACCTTGTGTGCACTCTAGAGGCCACATTTTTTGCCCAATCAACCTGAAAATTGCTCAGAATGATTGGCTTGATAAAATCTCGCAAAATTTTGAAATTGGGTCATACGGGGTCAAAAACTAGGTCATGGGGTCAAATCTTAGAAAAACCTTGTGTGCACTCTAGAGGCCACATTTGTTGCCCAATCAACCTGAAAATTCATCAGAATGATTGTCTTGGTGAAATCTCTGACAAGTTTGAAATTGGGTCATCTGGAGTCAAAAACTAGGTCAGGGGGTCAAATCTTAGAAAAACCTTGTGTGCACTCTAGAGGCCACATTTTTTACCCAATCACCGTGAAAATTGATCAGAATGATTGTCTTGATCAATTTTCAGACAAGATTGAAATTGGGTCATCTGGGGTCATAAACTAGGTCATGAGGTAAAATCTTTGTAAAACCTTGTGTGCACTCTAGAGGCCACATTTTTTGCCCAATCAACCTGAAAATTGATCAGAATGATTGTCTTGATCAATTCTAGGTCACGAGGTCAAATCTTAGATAAACCTTGTGTGCACCCTAGAGGTCACATTCTTTGTCCAATCAACCTGAAAATTGGTTTACAAAAAAAAGTTATTATATCAGGTGAGCGCTTCAGGGCCAATGGCCCTCTTGTTTATTTTCACTTGCAAATCCTAGTTTTTATGGGTAAAAGGCTTCACATGTTCAACTAATATTCATTTGCATCACATGACTAAAAGACCCTTTCCAAACAAGTCCATGTTTTGATGTCCCTAATTATAGCGCCAATGGAAAGCATCCAGAGAAAAGAGTATTTTCTATTTTTCTCCTGATCCTTTTAAAGCTCTATTGTTACAATCCGTTCTCAAAGTAACACTTTTCTTTTGCAAACTAGTTCTTGTCTGGAAATCATCCTTTCAAGATGGACAAGTCCAAAATGATATTTTTGGGAAAGGGTTTTTATATTGCAAATGAGAATTTCTAGGTTTCTGAGGAGCGATTATATATTGATTGTGAAACCAGAAACAGAAATTCATAACTCCGGAAAAGATTAATATTGATTAAAACTTTCCCAAACGGCAAAATTTCAGACTGCTCCAATTTGAGAGCTGTTGCAAGAGACAAAATAATTGAAGGGCTGAAATAGTAAATGTGCCATAGTATAGAAAACATAGAGGGAAAAGGATAAAATGCTGATGATCAGCATTTTATTCTTTTATCTCAATGTTTTCCAAAGCCCTATCTACTGTGGACATCAAAATCTGGTCTAATATGTGTGGGAAAGTGTCAATCTTACACGATTAGTTTAATGCAATTTAATACAAACATGGTGAATAATTTGTTGTTAAGATTTTGTTGTAAAGATTTTGTAGCTGGAATTGCTGACTTCTGGGAGGAAATGAATGAGCTTAACTTTTTAGCTCACCTGAGCACGATAGTGCTCATGGTGAGGTATTGTGATACCGCTGTGTCCGTCGTCCGGCGTCCGTCGTCCGTCGTCAGTCGTCCGTCGTCCGTCGTGCGTCGTGCGTCAACCTTTGGCTTGTGTGCACTCTAGAGGCCACATTTTTTGCCCGATCAACCTGAAATTTGCTCAGAATGATTGTCTTGATGAAATCTCGGACAAGTTCGAAATTGGGTCATCTGGGGTCAAAAACTAGGTCACGGGGTCAAATCTTAGAAAAACCTTGTGTGCACTCTAGAGGCCACATTTTTTGCCCAATCAACCTGAAATTTGCTCAGAATGATTGTCTTGATAAAATCTCGGACAGGTTTGAAATTTGGTCATCTGGGGTCAAAAACTAGGTCACAGGGTCAAATCTTAGAAAAACCTTGTGTGCACTCTAGAGGCCACATTTTTTGCCCAATCAACCTGAAATTTGCTCAAAATGATTGACTTGATGAAATCTCGGACAAGTTTGAAATTGGGTCATCTGGGGTCAAAAACTAGGTCACGGGGTCAAATCTTAGAGAAACATTGTGTGCACTCTAGAGGCCACATTTTTTGCCCAATCAACCTGAAATTTGCTCAAAAATGATTGTCTTGATGAAATTTCGGACAACTTTGAAATTGGGTCATCTGGGGTCAAAAACTAGGTCACTGGGTCAAATCTTAGTAAAACCTTGTGTGCACTCTAGAGGCCTCATTTTTTGCCCAATCAACCTGAAATTTGCTCAAAAATGATTGTCTTGATGAAATTTCGGACAAGTTTGAAATTGGGTCATCTGGGGTCAAAAACTAGGTCACTGGGTCAAATCTTAGTAAAACCTTGTGTGCACTCTAGAGGCCACATTTTTTGCCCAATCAACCTGAAAATTGATCAGAATAATTTTCTTAATAAAATCTCGGACAGGTTCGAAATTGGGTCATCTGGGGTCAAAAGCTAGGTCACGGGGTCAAATCTTAGAAAAACCTTGTGTGCACTCTAGAGGCCACATTTTTTGCCCAATCAACCTGAAAATTGATCAGAATAATTGTCTTGATCAAATCTCGGACTAGTTTGAAATTGGGTCATCTTGGGTCAAAAACTAGGTCATGAGGTCAAATGTTAGAAAAACCTTGTGTGCACTCTAGAGGCCACATTTTTTGCCCAATCAACCTGAAATTTGCTCAGAATGATTGTCTTGATGAAATCTCGGACAAGTTTGAAATTGGGTCATCTGGGGTCAAAAACTAGGTCACGGGGTCAAATCTTAGGAAAACCTTGTGTGCACTCTAGAGGCCACATTTTTAGCTCCACTGGCCTTTCAGGCCAGCGGGCTATTGTCATGGCGATGTGTCCGTCGTGCGTCAGTGCGTCCGTGCGTGCGTGCGTGCGTCCGTAAACTTTTTCTTTAAAAATCTTCTCCTCAGAAAGTACTGGATGGATTTCAACCAAACTTCACAGGAATGATCCTTGGGTGACCCTCTCTCAGATTCCTTCAAAGAATTTGGATTGAACCAGAATCACCTGAGTTATCTGCCCTTGAATGTCAAAAATAGCTGGTTTTGACTTTATTTTTACTCTGAAATCTACAAATATTTACCAATCAAGACAAACCTTGGACAGAATATATATCAGCATAATATCCTGTCTGGGTGTAATTTTCAGGTTAATCGGAATTTTACATCTTGAGTTATGTGCCCTTGAATTTGACAAAATTGCCATTTTCGACTTTGTTTTCACTCTAACAACCATAATTGTAAACCAATCAAGAAGATATGTGGACAGAATCTTAGTTGATAACAAGATCTTGCTTATGTGTAATTTTCAGGATGATTGCATAGCTACAATCTGAGTTATGTGCCCTTGAAAATGACAAAATTTCAGTTTTCGACACTTTTTTTCACTTTTGCAGCCACGATTATAGACTAATAATGATAAAATTTGGACAGAATGATGCTGACCATAAGATCTTGCACGAGTTTAATTTTCAGCTTGATTATAATTTCACAAACTGAATTATGTGCCCTTGAATTTGGCATAATTACAGTTTTCTACTTTATCATCACTCTAAAAATCCCCAAAATATTGGTCAATTATTTACCTTCTTTTCGCTTTGACCATATGATTGCTTCTTTTTATTTTGATTTCGCTCTAAGAACCACAAGTTTTGAGAAATCTAGTTTTTCTTTGACCACATTGCTGTATTTTACTTTGTTTCTGCTTTAAGAACCATAAGAATGTAATAATTATAAAGTTTAAGCAATTAGATAAATTTGTCAATTTTTTATAGTAAACCACAAGAAATTCAGGCCTGTGGAGCGACTCAAGACCTTCAGGTCTTTCTAGTTTGCCCAATCAACCTGAAATTTGCTCAGAATGATTGTCTTGATAAAATCTCGGACAGGTTTGAAATTGGGTCATCTGGGGTCAAAAACTAGGTCACGGGGTCAAATCTTAGAAAAACCTTGTGTGCACTCTAGAGGCCACATTTTTGCCCAATCAACCTGAAATTTGCTCAGAATTATTGTCTTGATGTAATCTCGGACAAGTTTGAAATTGGGTCATCTGGGGTCAAAAACTAGGTCACTGGGTCAAATGTTAGAGAAACCTTGTGTGAACTCTAGAGGCCACATTTTTTGCCCAATCAACCTTAAATTTGCTCAGAATGATTGTCTTGATGAAATATCGGACAAGTTTGAAATTGGGTCATCTGGGGTCAAAAACTAGATCATGAGGTCAAATGTTAGAAAAACCTTGTGTGCACTCTGGAGGCCACATTCTTTGCCCAATAAACTTGAAATTGGCTCAGAATGATTGTCCTGGTGAAATCTTGGACAAGTTTGAAATTGGGTCATCTGGGGTCATAAACTAGGTCACAGGTTCAAACCTGGTTTGTACTCCTTGAAGCCCATTTTTTTGCCCAATCAACCTGAAATTAGCTCATAATAATTGTCTTGATGAAATGTACAAAAAGTTTGAAATTGTGTCATCTGGGGTCAAAAGCTAGGTCACTAGGTCAAATTTAAGAAAAACCTTATTTGCACTCTAGAGGCCACATTTTATGCCCAATCAGCCTAGTCAGAATAATAATCTTGATAAAATCTCGGACAATTTCAAAATTTGGTCATCTGGGGTCCTAAACTAGGTCATTGGGTCCAGTCTTTGGGATTTTTTGTGCCCAATCAAGCTGAAAATTTGTCAGAATGATTATCTTATACAGGCCACAAATCTTAGTAAAATGTGATCATTTTGGAGGCTCAGACACACCATATACAGAAAGCTATTATGTCAGGCAGGCCCGTAGGAACAGGGGGGCTAGGGGGGGCTAAACCCTTCCAAAGTTGGCCAAAAATGCCAATTTTTCTTAATTTTACACTTAAAATTTTGGGGAAATCCCAATTAGCCCCCCCCCCCCCCCCCCCCCAATATTTAGGATAGAGTCTATAGCCCCCCAAAATGAAATTGCTTCCTATGGGTCTGTCAGGTGAGCGCTTCAGGGCCAATGGCCCTCTTGTTAAGTCTTACCCATGAAGCAGACACTCAGAATAAAATTGATCTTCCTTCCCTCCAATGTTTAAATATGCCTTGAGAGTGGTCATATCTCGGTATCTTTGCCAACTGTCCATACATACAAGTTTTAAGATGTGGACATGCATACAGTACAGATGGACATACATTTGGATTCTGTAAATACAACTTCCAGTCATTAACCAATGAGCGATATCGGTCAGTTATCTTCCCTCGCTATCAATATAGAGGGCGCTACGTCTGCATTGGTCCGACCAATTTCCGGTTTAGTTTTCCAAACAGTGACACCTTTTGACGCCATACAAAATTTATGCTTTGGAAAAAATTGTGGAAAATGAAGAAATTTATTGTGACAAGCAATTTCTTCATTTCTCACAATATTTTCTAAACAAAAACACCAAAAAATGGCAAATTCCATGCAATTGAAATTGTAGTCTGCAACATCTTTGACTTTGGAATGGTCCAAAAGTTTGTCGTCTGGTAATGGGTTAATTTTATGGACAGATTTGGATGAAATGTTCCAAGAATGTTCCTAGTCACCTGACCATGAACGATATATCGAGGTATATTGTTTTACTCGTGTCTGTCTGTCCCAAACTTAACATTGGTCATTTTGGGCGCATTTGTGTTTCACAAACACATCTTGTTAATTTAATAAATGCTTATTCGATTTTGGCCTTTCCCACTCTCGAATGTTAAACTTTCTCACTGAATAAAATTGAAAGGATTATCAGAAAACAAAGATATGAAATTATGTATGATAAAGCATAGGAAATATTGAGACATTTACAGAAGTTTACTTTCTTTCTTTGTCTCAATGTTTTCCCAAGCTTATCCTATCGGGATAAGAAAGACAAGATTTAATTGAGAAAGCGTTAACCCTTTCCCAAACAAGACCTGGTTTTGATGTCCCTAATGGATATTGCTCGGGAAAACATTGAGACAAAAGAAGAAACTGCTGATAACCAGCAGTTTCTCCTTTTGTCTCAATATTTTCTGTCTCATATTTTACATAAATCCTATCTTTAATTACATCAATTTTGTCATTTGTTGCAGTTTTTGAAGTGGATCACCCTAAAATTTTGTCGTTTGGGAAAGTGTTAAAGGGATTCAGAGATTAACCCTTTCCCAAACAAGACCTGCTTTTGACGTCTGTAATAGAAAAGGCTTGGGAAAACATTGAGGCAAAAGAAGAAACTGCTGATAACCAGCAGTTTCTCCTTTTGCCTCAATATTTTCCATGCTATATTGCACACCAATCCAATCTTCATCGGCATGCCTTTTTTCATCTGCAGCAGCTTTCATATTGGAACACTAAAACTGTCGTTTGGGAAAGGGTTAAAGAGTTGTAAATCTGTTGGAAGCTGGTTTAGTATTTCAGTGTTACGGGTTGCAGAATGCATTTTGTAATTTAATCTCCATATTTTCCTCAACCAATGCATGTTATAATAATCAGCTTTATCTTTGATATAAAAACGGTTTCAATATTTTTTTGGCTTTGCACATATGTTACACTAGTTAATGTATCTTAACCCTTTCCCAAACAAGACCTGGTTTTGACGTCCCTTGAAGAAAATGTTTGAGAAAACATTGAAACAAAAGAAGAAACTGCTGATGACCAGCAGTTTCTCCTTTTGTCTCAATATTTTCTATGCCATATTATACACAAATCATATCTTTAACAACATCTATTTTGTCGTTTTCAGCAGCTTTAAATTAGGAAAAGTCCAAATTTTGGCTGTTTGGGAAAGGGTTAAAGTATCTTAACCGCTTCCCGAACAATTACATGGTTGTGATTGTGATACAGCAAAATCTTGGTAAATTGAAGGGAAAGAAGCGAATGCTGGTATCCAGCATTTTCTTCTTTTGCCTCAGTGTATTCCATACTAGATCTATATTGTACACATTTTTTAATAATCTACATCTGTTTCTGTCATCTGTGGAATTTTTCAAACTGAACCTAAAATTTTGTGGTTCAGGAAAGAGTTACATTTTGAGTGTTCTTTTCCTTTATCCTAAAACCCTTTATAACAGATCTATGGCTTTTATTGCTTAAACTGATCAAATAAATTATTGCTTCCATTTAATTTAACTCTTCAAACAATCCGTTTTCTTGACGTTCCTAACAGAGAAAAGCCATGAAACCATTGAAGAAAAAAGAACAAACTTCTGATGGGCCAGCATTTTATTCATTTCTACGAATATTTTCTGCCCAATGTAGACAGAAAATTAAGTCTACTAGCTTGGCTGTCTAAACACTGTTCATTTACCCCCTTTCCTACGTAATGAAACGAAACCTTTTGATGTCCCACAAGGTGAATCATTTTGACAAGCAATTTCTTCATTTCCAACAATATTTTCCCAGAAAGTGTAAAATTCCATTCACTTGAAATTATCATCTGCGGCAACTTTGAATTTAATCTGGTACAATTTTTGTCATGTCTGAAAGGGTTGATTTAGCTAGAATATCTCAAACCTAAAAAAAGGTCATACAGTATTGAAGTTACAGAAGATAGTTCAAAGAAATTTGCAGACAGATATTAAAAATATTGATTTTAAAAGTAATGGCTTCACTTTGAAGAAGACATTCGCCTTTTTACTCTAGCATCACTAAATTTGCTCTCCTTACATTTTGTTTACTGCTGAATATTTTCACGCAGTCATCATTGGGTTCCCTTCTGTTCTCAGCATAGAAAGTATTGAAGTGAAAGGAGAAAATGTTGGTTATAAGAATTTCCATCTTTTGTCTCTATGTTTTCCTAAATAAGTGATAACATAAGTGAAGTGTCGAACCGATCGGACGTGTATTTTGACGCTCCGACAAATTGATGGAAATTTATTAAATAAATTTGATATGAGAGAAAATTTGGACTATAAGTGAATAATAAAGGATTATTAATCAGATAAACATCGGATATATGGACTGAAGGTACGAAATCATACATTTTAATATAGAATTGAGATAGTAAAAGTACATTATTGACAATAATCGGTGGAGAAGGATATAGATATTGAACCGACAAGTAAAAGGGTCAGGTAGAATAGATTTTCGTTCATCGCTAATCTACAGTTAAGTGTTCGGATGCACAGGTATAAACGGACGATAGTACAATAACATTGCATAAACACTGCAACTCTTATAAAACTACGGAATACAAAACGGACCATGAACGTCGATATATCTACTTATCGATCCAGGATCGGGATGTTTAATCTCACCAAGCATAAAGGACCTATGAAGCAGACCATGAAACATGATAAATATAACCCATATATAAAGGGGAGTGATATACATTATCGAACATTTATAAGCTGCATGGTGTTTATTAGCGTTATGTTGTCAATATATGGGGTCATCAACGTCCACAGGCTTACAGTAGACCGATATAGTTCAACATACATTCAAGTACAAGATGCTAATACACACTTTTCAACAATTTCAACAATAACTAGTACCCAAAACCCTTCAGATACACAATATAGAGCATATCATACCAGACTATTACTATTGTCAGCCGACATAGAGCTTAATCCTGGACCTACAAGTGACACTGAGGTTATTCTACAAGCGATTCGTGAAACCAAATCTGAATTAGCTGGTGAAATAGGCGCCGTGAGAAATGAAGTCATTTTCATTAAAGGCGATTTACAGACTCTTAAATCCGACCTGAATATAGTAACAGAGAGGGTCCAATATATCGATTCAAAACAAAGGTCAATTGAAAACAATATAGAAACATTAAACAGAAGAGTTAATCACTGCGAACATGACACGAAGGCTATTATTGAAGAAGTTGGTGATACCACTGCTGAACAAGATGACATTAAAGATCGACTAGACAAGATTGAACATAAGCTAGCTACTATTGAACGTGATGGCCTTAGATCATCTCTAAGAATTTTCGGATTACCCGAAGAAGAAGAAGATGAAGGTACCTCCTTAAAATCACTTATAAACGATGCTGTGTTTAGTGTCATGAAGCCTGAAGAGAACGTTGGTGTGAATAGTATTACGTCAGTCAAGAGGGTCGGTAAAAATGTTGTAAATGGGAATCCCAGAATGGTTATCATAAAGTTTGCGAGTTACGATGACAAGATGAAACTGTTTAAATATAGAGATGACCTTAGGCGCAATCAGATTAGGATTTCAAACGACCTGACATATGAACAACGGCAAACTGTGAAAGAAGCAAATGATAATGGCTTTAGGGGTTATTTCAAGAATGGCAAGTTTTTCAAAAAACCTAAGGTCACGACCAATACTTCGCAGCCATCTCGCACGTTCCATAGGGGTGTGCGCACTTTAGATGATCGAAACCGAGAATACCTACGCCAGTCATCAGACATTAACAATACAAATATTGGACACTCAGCTAGCGGTGATACTGGGGATTTGAATAAAACAATTGTAAATGACACATATCATGGTGAACAAACAGACAATCGAGCCATTAACAACAACACCGATGCTAATAATGGTACATTTACTGTACCAAACGACCAAGAATAGGTAAATGGTCAAAGCCCGCCACAAATTCAATGTGACGATTTAACGACTGCTATTAAATGTTTAAGCTGGAATATTGAAGGTTTAAGAAATAAAATCTCTAATGATCTAATTAGTTTTTTGACAATGTATGATATCTTTGCTATCCAAGAAACGTGGGATTTAGATGTTAGCGTATATGAATCTTTGTTTTCTTCTTATAATATTTATTCTAATGCAGCCGTTAAATCGTTGCACAAAGGACGTAATATGGGCGGTGTCTTAATATGTGTGAAACATGAAATAGACAAATATGTTAAACGTATATGTGAAGACTTTAAATTTGGAGTTATATTACAAATAGACAAATCTTTATTCAATTTTGACTCTGATATTTTATATATATCACTATATATACCACCCGAGGGCTCTCCATTCTATAATGGAGAGGTCTCGGATGGTATAGTATCTTTAGAAGAAACGCTATCAAATAACAACCTTCTAAACAAAGGTCTTATAATAAATGGAGACTTTAACGCACGAACTGGAATTTTGGATGATAGTCAGGTGCCAGATGATAAGATACCAGAGTTAAAGGAGTATACAGATTGTTTTGAATTATTTGCACTTGAGGAGAGAAAAAGCATGGATGTTAAAACAAATAATTATGGAGAGGGTCTGATCAATTTCTGTAAATCATATTTGTGTAATATAGTAAACGGTAGAATTGGTAAAGATGCCAACACTGGAAGTTTCACTTACATTAGTTGTCATGGTTGTAGTGTAATAGATTATTTTGTAGTGTCTAACTCTTTGATAAATATTGTAAAAGAGTTTGAAGTTTTGTCAATGCCAGATAGTCCACATTTACCAATATGTATTGAATTAAAAGTTTATCATAACAAACCTACTATGGGAGAAACTAAGCCCTCTCCTGATACTATTTATAACATTAACCAAGATAATAAAGATACTTATAACGACACAATTAAATTATGTATTTTAGACGGAAAATTCAATGAATTTGCCCGTTTATGTTCTGAACCATCTAGTAGTATTGATGATGTTCTCCTAACTTTTGAAAATGCAATTATATACTCATCAAACGAGTATAAACAAAAGAGGAAGAAATTCAAGAAAAAACAATATCACAATTGGTTCGATAAGGAGTGTAAATATTACAAAAAGCGCTCAAGAAAAGCTTTGAAAACATTTCGATCAAGTAGGTCAATTAACGATCTTAACAGTTATCTTGATACCAAAAAGATATACAAAGCTATTTGTAAAACAAAGCAAAAGCAATACTTCGATCGTTGTTCAGATAAATTAAATTCGACAGTAAAAACATCAAAATCCTTCTGGAGAGAAATAAAGAAATTGACATCTAAGCAAAAGATCAGCCCAAACATTTCGTTACAAGATTGGCAAAACCATTTCAGTTCTCTCTTCAGTGATTTAACTGAACCAGATTTAAATGAAAATTTAAATGACCGTGATAATGATGGAGGCGACACAAATGACAATATAGATGCTATTTTCAATCAACCTATACATGACGATGAAATATTAGAAAGCATTAAACAGATAAATTGCAATAAGGCAGTAGGTGGTAATTTAATACCACAATTTTTTGTATACGCATCAGAAGCTTTGTTACCTTTTATTCGAATACTATTTAACAGATTGTTTAATACAGGGGAATTCCCAACAAATTGGACAAAATCTATGATTGTTCCAATTCATAAGAAAGGAAATATAAATGACCCTAATAACTACAGGGGTATCTCCTTATTAGATATAACGAGTAAGATATATGTTTCTATATTGACAAGACGAATCACTTTTTTTGTAAATGCATACGAGAAAATTTCAGAGTCCCAATCAGGTTTCAGATCAGGTTATTGTACTGTTGACAATGCATTCATATTATACGCAATAGTGAGTAAATATCTTAACCAAAAAAGGAAGTATTTGTATGTAGCATTTGTTGATTTTAAAAAAGCTTTCGATCTTGTTGATAGAACAATATTATATGAAATTTTACGTAAAAACGGAATACATGGTAAACTCTATCAAGCAATCAATTCAATATACAGGTCTGTGAAATCCTATGTAAAATCTGACTATGGCTGTACTAATATTTTCAACTGTCCAGTTGGATTGAAGCAAGGATGTAATTTAAGCCCCATTTTATTTTCTCTCTTTATCGATGAACTACATGACGAACTGATGAAACATGAAGTCAGAGGGGTGCAACTCTTCCCAGATTTAGTAGAAATATTCTTGCTTATGTTCGCAGATGATATATCATTGATATCTGATACTATTTATGGACTTCAAAATAAACTCAATATATTGTGCAAATTCAGTGTAAGAAATAAAATGATTGTTAATACCGACAAAACAAAAGTTTTAGTTTTCAAAAAAGGGGGGCAATTATCAAAAAAGGAAAGTTGGAAATATGATTCGAAACCACTTGAAGTTGTCAATGGATTCACTTATGTCGGTGTCTACTTCTCTAAAAATATGTCTTTATACAAAATGGCAGAAAGCATGTCCGTTAAAGCAAAACGAGTATTGTTATATCTCCTAAATACATTCAGCAATTTACCAAGTCTTCAAAAAGATACATTTTTCAAAATTTTTGATATGAAAATTATTCCCATTTTACTATATGGTTCGGAAATTTGGGGTCTAAAGAATATGAAATGTATTGAAAATGTTCACTTATTTGCATGCAAATGGTTTTTGAAACTACCCAAAACTGCTTGTAGTGAAGTAGTTCTGGGTGATCTAGGCAGATTTCCAATGTATATCATGTCAGCAAAACGAGTCATTAAATATTGGCTACGTATCCTGAAAATGCCCAAAGATAGATACATTCGTAAAAGTTATGAAATGCTAGTACACTTTGACCGACTGGGGAATAAAAACTGGGTAACTGACTTACGATTAGAACTCTTTGAAAATGGATTTGGCTACATTTGGGAAAGACAATGTGTTGAAAACGAAAAAATATTTGTTGATAGATTTGTTGATAGACTTAAAGACCAATATCTACAAGTATGGAAATCACAATGTGAATCAAAAAGCAAACTATGCTATTACACTCAATACAAAACTACTTTTGAAATAGAACCATACATTAAAATATTAGATCTGGCTAAATTCAAAAAAGCATTTGCTCTCTTCCGTTCTTCCGCTCACAATCTCATGATAGAAAAAGGTAGACATTTTGACATTCCAAAAGAATTCAGAACTTGCATTTATTGTGACGGAATGGTAGAAGACGAAATCCATTTTCTCTTAGTATGTCCACTTTATCAAGATTTACGGGAGCGATATATAAAATCAAAACAATCGCACCTTGCTAATCCAATACATTTGTTTATACAATTAATGTCCAGTAAAAATCCGTCTACTTTACATAACTTGGCCATGTTCATTTATTATGCATTTGAAAAAAGAAAAGATTTTTTGTCTGAAATAACATGATTCAATGGCTTATCAAAATCATATTCAAATGTTAATCATTTATCAGACAGACCATATTCTTATTGCCAATAACAGAGAAAGTGCTAGAAAACATGGAGGACAAAGAAGAAAATTTGCTATAATAAGCAGTTTCATTCTGTCCAACAATGTTTTCTTACTCATAGGATTAAGATATTATATTCTTGACTACAATGGTGTTAGCTCTTTTCATCACCTATGTATTTTAACAAGTAAAAATATTGTCGTCTGAAAAAAGATTAAATTCCTTCATTTACATTTACTGATTATGTTTGACACTTCACCATAATATTATTGTTCATGAACTTTGTATTGTATTTTGTGTATGGGCCGGTGGCCTGATTATGCAATAAAATGTTTGTAGTTTGTAGTTTGTAAATATCTAGGAGGGATGTCAAAACCATGCCATGTTTGGGTGAGGGTTAATTTTCCAGGTTTTAATTACATTATAATATTAGCTCACAAATTTGAAAAAAAGAAATAATCATTGATATTCTTTCAGTGTTCTCCCCAGCCCAATAAGCTGTATCCGTCCCACTACAGCTTCATGGAAATCAGTGTAATGCCACTACAGCTTCAAAATTACCTTTACAGCTTAATTTCTTCAAAAAGATTACCAAATAGGGAGATTTGTAGACTTACCATGTCACAAAGTGATGAATAATGTATTCTAATACAATTAAATGTAATAATTATGTATAAAAGCATTATGGAAAAAGAAGAAATTGCTCAAATTGAGCAATTTCTTCTTTTCCCATTATGTTTTTATTCACAATTATTTGCATGAACAAAATGCATTTCAAGGTTTACAAATACTTGTTATTTGCCGCTACAGCTTCAAATTATTCTCGGGAGAACCCTGTCTTTAACGCTTTGCAAGATGGCTAAAACATCCAAATTGAAAGAAGTTGCAGACAACATTTTCAAGATGATGAAATTTTGCAATGTTATCAATTTCTGGGTAAAAAACAAAGCAGAAAAATGAAGAAATTGCTTGTCGCAAGCAATTTCTTCATTTTCCACAATGTTTTTTCAAACTTTTTTTTTTGAGGGGTGTTGAAAAGCCTTAATGTGTAGGAAGGGGTTAACTCTTTTCGAAACAGCAAACATTTGTGAAGAATAATTATCAGCATTTTCTCTTTTGCCTCATTATTTTCCCATGCCGTTTCTATTATGTTTGTCCAAACCAGGTCTTGCTTTGGAAATGGTAACAACTAATGAATTAATTTTGTTGATTGAATTCTCCTTTCATCAGAATACGTGAGGTACTCAAGCTGTTACAGCCCTAAGAAACTGACTGAATCTTTTCTCAAATGACAACATTTTGAACCAGTCCAATTCAAAAGGAGTTGCAAAGTCAAAATAATTGATATCAAATGAAGAAAATATGTGTACTCATGGGACATAATTATTCGCCACCCACCTATTTTTCATTGAAAAATTGACTGATTTTCTTGACTAGAACTGTCACAGAACATTTATTCTTTCACTTAGCAGAAAAACATAGATATGAATAAAAAGAATTAATATTACCGGATAAAGTCTGCATGAAATTTCTTTTGGAATGTCTTACAGACACGGTTGCTAGGCAACATAAGAAAATCAGTGAACATTTCTGACAGTCCTCCGTAAAACCGTTGCCATGGCAACAGATTGTGACTTTTTTGATAAATAAGCAGATGAAAATATGCACAACATACTAGATATAAAAGTGACAAGTTGTTCATGAGATTGGATGGCTACTTACAAAGTACTACAATTTTATTTGACCAAGTTACCACAGAAAAATGCAACGCTCCATTCACTCCTATGTTAATTTTGCATTTTTGGTATTTTTGCAACGAAAATAAAATTTCAAACATTTGTTTCTCAAATGAAACTTTATGGATATTGCAGCAATTATAACAGTTGAACACTTTATCTATTGTAGATCTTTTTTTCATTAAATCATATCTTTAGTGAAACTTATGTTACCATGGCAACGATGTTATGGAGGCTGGTCAGAAATTTTCACCGATTTTCTTAAGTTGCCTAGCAACCATGTTTCTGAATCATTTGAAAATAGTGTTTATACAGACTTTGTCCGCAATTGGTTATACTTTTGAATGATATCAAATATTGTGTAGTGTGTAAGAAAATGATGATTTAACATCAGTTTTAGTCTAAAATTATGCGTAAAATTTATGCAAAAATCAGCAGGGTGGCGAATAATTATGTCGCTTGACTGTATAAAACCTATTACAGATTATATTGAGGCAGAAAATAACCATGGTCACCAGCATTGTCTTTTTTTGTCTCCTTGTTTTCTGAAGCATTTTCTATTAGGGATGTCAAAACCAGGTCTTGTTTGGGAAAAGCTTAATCATGGTATTACTACAACCAACCAACACTTTCTCCTTTTCTCACAATCTCCTGTCACAGCAAATATCCTTTGAAACAAAATTGACTCTTACCAGAATACCAACCTGTAGGCAAGCAGTTGGAGACTCGGTCAGGATGTTTGGTAGTACTGGTATGAGAAATGAGAAGAATCCTTATTTAGATGGTCCAGCCATGCGATACAACCATAGCAGTTGAAAACAGCGTTAAATCCCAATCAATCCAATCCAATTACTATATCCCATGAACATAATAGAGACTAGTAAGGAATTTTCTTCTCATTTCAGGAGAATACATGACGTTTGTAAGCTGTTACATACTATAAGAAACTGACATAACCAATTCCCACTTATTGACATTTTGACACCCACAAGATAATGGGTTTGGAAAATAATGTGGAAAATAAAGAAATTGCTTGTGACAAGCAATTTCTTCATTTACCACAATGTTTTCTACTTAGAACAACCAAAAAAGTGAAATTTCATTCAATAGAAATTGTGGTATGCAACCTCTTTTAATTTGCGCAAGTCGCCGTCTGGTATTGAGTTAATCATGGTATTTCTACAATCAACCAACATTTTCTCCTTTTTAGCTCACCTGAGCACGAAGTGCTCGAGGCGAGCTATTGTGATCGCTTTTTGTCCGTCGTCCGTCCGTCTGTCCATCTGTCAGTCTGTCCGTCTGTCCGTCTGTCCACAATTTGGTGTTTACACTCTAGCATCCACAAATATTAGTCAATCTTGACCAAACTTTGTCAAAACAAGTATGGTCATAAGTTCTCTGATGAGTTCGATTATGGGCCAGATCGGACCAGAAAGTGTGGAGTTATCTGCCCCTGAATGACGAAAAATGCTGTTTTTAACTTTCTTTACACTAGCATCTACAATTATTGCCCAATCAATACAAAACTTGGATATAATATTGGAGACTATAGGATCTTGGATGAGTTCGATTTTCAGTCAGATCAGATGAAAAAGTCAAAAGTTATGTGCCCTAGAATTTTTCAAAATTGCCGTTTTCGACCGTTTTCAACCTTGTTTACACTCTAGAATCTACAATTATTGACCAATCAAGACAAATCTTGAACACAATGATGGAGACCATAAGATCTCAGATGAGTTTAATTTTCAGTCTGATTAGACGACAAAGTCGAGAGTTATGTGCCCTTGAATTTGACAAAATTGTCGTTTTTGACTGTTTTCGACCTTGTTTACACTCTTGAATCTACAATTATTGACCAATCAAGACAAATCTTGGATAAAATGTTTGAGACCATAAGATCTTGGATGAGTTTGATTTTCAGTGTGATCTGACAAAAAAGACTAGAGTTACGTGCCCTTGAATTTGATAAAATTGTCATTTTCGGCTGTTTTCGACATTGTTTATACTCTAGAATCTACATTTATTAATCAATGAAGACAAAACTTGGACACAATGTTGGAGATCATAAGATCTCGAATGAGTTGAATTTTCAATCTGATAAGACAAGAAAGTCGAGACTTATGTGCCCTTGAATTTGACAAAATTGTCGTTTTTGACTGTTTTCGACCTTGTTTACACTCTAGAATTTTCAATTATTGTCCAATCAAGACAAATCTTGGACACAATGTTTGAGACCATAAGATCTTGGATGAGTGTGATTTTCAGTGTGATCTGACCAGAAAGAAGAGAGTTAGGTGCCCTTGAATTTGACAAAATTGTCGTTTTTGACTGTTTTCGACCTTTTTTACACTCTAGAATCTACAATTATTGACCAATCAAGACAAATCTTGGACACAATGTTTGAGACCATGAGATTTCGGATGAGTTCGATTTTCAGTGTGATCTGACAAAAAAGACAAGAGTTACGTGCCATTGAATTTGATAAAATTGTCATTTTCGGCTGTTTTCGACATTGTTTACACTCTAGAATCTACATTTATCAATCAATCAAGACAAAACTTGGACACAATGTTAGAGATCATAAGATCTCAGATGACTAGAATTTTCAATCTGATAAGACAAGAAAGTCCAGACTTATGTGCCCTTGAATTTGACAAAATTGTCGTTTTTGACTGTTTTCGACCTTGTTTACACTCTAGAATTTTCAATTATTGTCCAATCAAGACAAATCTTGGACACAATGTTTGAGAGGATAAGATTTCGGATGAGTTTGATTTTTAGTGTGATATGACCAGAAAGACGAGAGTTATGTGCCCTTGAATTTGATAAAATTGTCTTTTTCGGCTGTTTTCGACCTTGTTTACACTCTAGAATCTACAATTATCAATCAATCAAGACAAAACTTGGACACAATGTTTTGGACCATAATATGTCGGATGAGTTTGATTTTCAGTCTGATCCGATCAGAAAGTTGAGAGTTATGTGCCCTTGAATTTTAACAAAATAGCCGTTTCTGGCTGTTTTTCGATCTTGTTTACACTCTAGAATCTTCAATTATTGACCAATCAAGACAAATCTTGGACACTATGTTGGAGACCATAATATCTTGGATGAGGTAGATTTTCAGTCTGATGTGATCAGAAAGTCGAGAATTGTGTGCCCTTGAATTTGAAAAAATTACCGTCTTTGGCTGTTTTCGACCTTGTTTATACTCTAGAATCTGTGATTATTTATCAATCAAGAAAAACCTGGACACAATGTTTGGCACCATAAGATCTCAGATGAGTTTGATTTTCACAAAGTTATTGACTATAAGTTAGTTTTCAGTCTTACAGTCATAAATGTTTATTGAATTGAACAAAAGTGTTGCTCATATCATTTTGGTTCAGGTGAGCGATATAGGACCATCATGGTCCTCTTGTCTCACAATATCTCGCAAATATATCGGAGACAAACAAGGAATGGTCTTCCCATTTCTGAAGAATACATTGATGGATACAAGCTGTTCCATACCAACATTTTCTCCTTTCCTCACCAAATTTTGTATGTAGTAGATGATCAGAGAGTATCTAGGAATTTTTTCTCTTTTCAGTAACAAGGTGTTACATACTATAAGAAACTAACATGATGATATCAATACCCACAACCAGATGACACACGCTTATCTCCATGGCAACAGATTGTAAAGATTGGTCAATCAACAAAAAATGATTATAACTACCGGTAATAGAGTGGATTTGTTGGAGCGCTTAGTGGTTATGTAACCAGCTCGGAAGAGTGTCTTTCTAGGAGAAATTTGTTGAGAGGTAAGTTTTTGGCTAGAAGTTTGAATGACTTGGTCTGTCTTGCACCGCAGGGAATCACATAACTGGTGCACACAAATCATAATAAAAGACATTAAAGTTTTAAAAGGACAGACAAGAGGCATGGTTGATAATCAAGTGATGCGACAATTTCAGAAAATTCTTAATAATTTTGTAAATACTTGACTGATTTGAATTCTGTTTGAAGCAGAGAAAGTGGACATACGTCACACATTAGATGAACGTGTTGGATTTTTGAAAAATCAACTAATAAAAAAGTTATTGAACATCAACCAAAATTTTGGTTGATCTTCAATTATTTTTTTATCAGAAACTTGATTTTTAAAAAATCTACCACATCCGACTTATTCCTGGCATTTTCTCCCCTTTTCTGCTTTAAACCGAGTTCAAATTGGTCGAGTATTAACAAAATTATTGATGATTTTCTTAAATTCTGAGTCACTTGATTATTCATTTTGAGAGGGGTTACAGCCATTTGAAATCCAAAATATTTTATTTTGTCAATCAATTTCTTTTATTGTTGGTACTCATTGGAATCATTTATGTGACAATTCAAATGAGTACCCAGGATACAGTTTTTGGAATCAAAATTTGAACATATCTTTACTTCTAGACACTCAAACATACAGCTCAATTAACCCTTTCCCCAACAAGACCTGGTTTTGACGTCCTTAATTAATAGAAAAGGCTTATAAAATCATTGAAACAAAAGAAGAAAGTGCTGATAAACAGCAGTTTCTCCTTTTGCTTTAATGTTTTCTGTGCCATATCATACACAAATTCTATCTTTAACAACATTCATTTTGTCATCTGCATCAGATTTTGCTGTTTGGGAAAGGATTAAGGCTTGCAGAATTTTGAGGATGATTTACATAAAGGGAGTACATGATACAGATATGAGTATGAATAAATAAACATATTCCCACATAATGATACTTTTTGACACCCTGCAATGTAAAGGAAAATAGATGTCATGCAGTAAGTGATATGTTACATAGTTGACAATATTAGTGGTCAAATGTCGTGAATTTCCAGTATTGGATGAAGTCTCTGTTGTCTACTTTGTTCTTGAAAAGACAGCCATAATGTAATAGTATTACTGGAACACATAGAGTAATTGTGTTATTTCACCTAATGTGTCAAGAAAGGATAATAGACGTCATTCCATAAGTGATATGTGGCATTGAGGTATCAATATTAGTAGTCAAATGTTGTGAATATTCAGTATTGGATTCATGTATTCCATCCATCCCTTGGATGACTCCCAGTAATTGACAAGCACGTGGAGATTGTGCATGATGGGATGGATAACGAATACGAACAAATTTGCCTCGCTTCAGATAAGAAATTTTGCA
The DNA here is from genome assembly GCA_963680895.1 of Fragum sueziense. NCBI lineage: Eukaryota > Metazoa > Mollusca > Bivalvia > Cardiida > Cardiidae > Fragum > Fragum sueziense. Next base: position 48,687,729 of record OY804603.1, read on the forward strand.
ATAATTTTCTTATTTCTGCGTCAATTTTCAAGTGGTTTGTTGCATGTACCCCGCATTACTGAGCTCTTTCCTCAGATATATGACTTGTTTGTAGAATCTTTGTACTTAACCAAAATTTGATGCCAACCAACCAGAAAAACAACAAAAAATTTAGGCCCTTTTTCTAGTCGGTTGGGATCGGTTTTTGAGAAAAGTACAAGGAGTTTCCAGATAAGTAACACATCTGAGAAAAGGGCTCAGTAAGACGTAGTACATGCAACAAACTGCATGAAAATTGACGCAGAAATAAGAAATTTTTTGCACAAATTCTTACCTGAAGCGTGGTTAATTTGGCCGTAGTCATTACCATTTCGCTTTCTGGTCGGTTGGGACAATATTTAAAAAAAAGTACCATGAGTTATCTAATATGTCATATATCCAATGAAAGAGCTTGGTAAGGTGGGGTACATGCAACAAACCTTTTGAAGATTGACGCACAAATAAGATAGTTATTGCAAAATATCTTACCAGAATCAAGATTATTTTGTCTGAATTCGTTATCCATCCCATGATGCACAATCTCCACCGTTGAGGAGGGTAAACCATCGTTAATTTCCATTGTAACGGATGATGCCCCGAGTTGCATGAAGTGCTTGATATCTAATGATGATTGGTTTACCTTAAGTCTCTGTGGTCTGCTTTTCAACTTCCTTGATTATTTTCAAAAAAGGACCAAGTTTTGGGGTGCCCTAACTGATTGTGTTGCAGAAAACAGAATTATTGTGAATTTCATCAGGAAACTTTTCTTTGATATGTTGTAAGATATTGAGGGAAAGGTAAAAATATAATTATGTACTGGTAATCATTATTATACCCCCCCACCTACGAAGTAGAGGGGGGTATATTGGTTTCACCATGTCTGTCTGTCTGTCCGTCCGTCCATCCGTCCGTCCGTCCGTCCGTCTGTCCGTAGACTTTTTCGTTTCCGTGCTCTAACTCATGAACCAGTTGACCTAGGATCATGAAACTTTACACAGTTGTTGCCCATGACCCAAGGAGGTGCCCTATCGTTTTTGGGTCACGAAGGTCAAAGGTCAAGGTCACAATTGGACTTTGTTTAAAATCCGTTTCCGTGCTCTAAGTCATGAACTGGTTGACCTAGGATCATGAAACTTTACACAGTTGTTGCCCATGACCCAAGGAGGTGCCCTATTGTGTTTGGGTCACGAAGGTCAAAGGTCAAGGTCACAATTGGACTTTGTTTAAAATCTGTTTCCGTGCTCTAAGTCATGAACCGGTTGACCTAGGATCATGAAACTTTACACAGTTGTTGCCCATGACCCAAGGAGGTGCCCTATTGTTTTTGGGTCACGAAGGTCAAAGGTCAAGGTCACAATCGGACTTTGTTTCAAATCCGTTTCCGTGCTCTAAGTCATGAACCGGTTGACCTAGGACCATGAAACTTTACATAGTTGTTGCCCATGACCCAAGGAGGTGCCCTATTGTTTTTGGGTCACGAAGGTCAAAGGTCAAGGTCACAATCGGACTTTGTTTAAAATCTGTTTCCGTGCTCTAAGTCATGAACCGGTTGACCTAGGATCATGAAACTTTACACAGTTGTTGCCCATGACCCAAGGAGGTGCCCTATTGTGTTTGGGTCACGAAGGTCAAAGGTCAAGGTCACAATCGGACTTTGTTTAAAATCCGTTTCCGTGCTCTAAGTCATGAACCGGTTGACCTAGGATCATGAAACTTTACACAGTTGTTGCCCATGACCCAAGGAGGTGCCCTATTGTTTTTGGGTCACGAAGGTCAAAGGTCAAGGTCACAATTGGACTTTGTTTCAAATCCGTTTCCGTGCTCTAAGTCATGAACCGGTTGACCTAGGACCATGAAACTTTACACAGTTGTTGCCCATGACCCAAGGAGGTGCCTTATTGTTTTTGGGTCACGAAGGTCAAAGGTCAAGGTCACAATCGGACTTTGTTTAAAATCGGTTTCCGTGCTCTAAGTCATGAACCGGTTGACCTAGGATCATGAAACTTTACACAGTTGTTGCCCATGACCCAAGGAGGTGCCCTATTGTTTTTGGGTCACGAAGGTCAAAGGTCAAGGTCACAATCGGACTTTGTTTAAAATCCGTTTCCGTGCTCTAAGTCATGAACCGGTTGACCTAGGATCTTGAAACTTTACACAGTTGTTGCCCATGGCCCAAGGAGGTGCCCTTTAGTTTTTGGGTCACGAAGGTCAAAGGTCAAGGTCACAATTGGACTTTGTTTAAAATCCGTTTCCGTGCTCTAAGTCATGAACCGGTTGACCTAGGACCATGAAACTTTACACAGTTGTTGCCCATGGCCCAAGGAGGTGCCCTATAGTTTTTGGGTCACGAAGGTCAAAGGTCAAGGTCACAATCAGACTTTGTTTAAAATCCATTTCCGTGCTCTAAGTCATGAACCGGTTGACCTAGGACCATGAAACTTTACACAGTTGTTGTCCATGACCCAAGGAGGTGCCCTATTGTTTTTGGGTCACAAAGGTCAAAGGTCAAGGTCACAATCGGACTTTGTTTAAAATCTGTTTCCGTGCTCTAAGTCATGAACCGGTTGACCTAGGACCATGAAACTTTACACAGTTGTTGCCCATGACCCAAGGAGGTGCCCTATTGTGTTTGGGTCACGAAGGTCAAAGGTCAAGGTCACAATCGGACTTTGTTTAAAATCCGTTTCCGTGCTCTAAGTCATGAACCGGTTGACCTAGGATCATGAAACTTTACACAGTTATTGCCCATGACCCAAGGAGGTGCCCTATTGTTTTTGGGTCACAAAGGTCAAAGGTCAAGGTCACAATTGGACTTTGTTTCAAATCCGTTTCCGTGCTCTAAGTCATGAACCGGTTGACCTAGGACCATGAAACTTTACACAGTTGTTGCCCATGACCCAAGGAGGTGCCTTATTGTTTTTGGGTCACGAAGGTCAAAGGTCAAGGTCACAATCGGACTTTGTTTAAAATCGGTTTCCGTGCTCTAAGTCATGAACCGGTTGACCTAGGATCATGAAACTTTACACAGTTGTTGCCCATGACCCAAGGAGGTGCCCTATTGTTTTTGGGTCACGAAGGTCAAAGGTCAAGGTCACAATCGGACTTTGTTTAAAATCCGTTTCCGTGCTCTAAGTCATGAACCGGTTGACCTAGGATCATGAAACTTTACACAGTTGTTGCCCATGACCCAAGGAGGTGCCCTATTGTTTTTGGGTCACGAAGGTCAAAGGTCAAGGTCACAATCGGACTTTGTTTAAAATCCGTTTCCGTGCTCTAAGTCATGAACCGGTTGACCTAGGATCTTGAAACTTTACACAGTTGTTGCCCATGGCCCAAGGAGGTGCCCTTTAGTTTTTGGGTCACGAAGGTCAAAGGTCAAGGTCACAATTGGACTTTGTTTAAAATCCGTTTCCGTGCTCTAAGTCATGAACCGGTTGACCTAGGATCATGAAACTTTACACAGTTGTTGCCCATGGCCCAAGGAGGTGCCCTATAGTTTTTGGGTCACGAAGGTCAAAGGTCAAGGTCACAATCAGACTTTGTTTAAAATCCATTTCCGTGCTCTAAGTCATGAACCGGTTGACCTAGGACCATGAAACTTTACACAGTTGTTGTCCATGACCCAAGGAGGTGCCCTATTGTTTTTGGGTCACAAAGGTCAAAGGTCAAGGTCACAATCGGACTTTGTTTAAAATCTGTTTCCATGCTCCAACTAAAGAACCTTTTGACCTATAGCACTTTTTTCAGTGACAAGGCGCTAGTGGGGGGTATTTGTCCGCTTTGCGACAGTTCTAGTTTCCAAAGCTTAAAGACTTAGGTGCACGACTAAGTGTCACTGATAATGAAATGGTTAACTCTTTCGCACACAATCACTGTTTTTCACCAAATATGGAAAGAGAGGACAATAGATGTCATCCCTGTAAGTGATTATGTTACAAATATTGATAATCAAATATCATGAATAGGGAGTCTATATTGATGATCAAATTTGGTGAATATCGAGTATTTGTGCTGTAGACTTGAAAGGACAGGCAGACTGTAATTGAGCCAGGAAAAAAGGTCCTTAAAGTCATGGCATTTGGAACCAAGCAACATAAATGTAGACTTGTCTAATCAGAATGCTGCTGCAGATGACAAAGTGGATGCTGATTTTAAAAAAAATGGTTTCACACCTCTTATCTGTCATAATAAGTTACACCATACCGAAATTATAACACATTTTGATATTCCTAACAGGAAAGGTTTGTGAAAAGATTGAGATAATGTAAGAAAATACAGATAACCAGCATTTCCTCCTTTTGCCTCAATATTTTCTGTGCAATATTGAATACAAATCCTTTCTTTAACTGCCTTCTTGTTGTCATCTTCAGCATATTTCATTTCCGAAAAGACCTGTCATTTTGGAAAGTGTTAGTTCAATATTGAGGAAAAAATTGAACAAAGTAGATGAATGATTATTCATGAATTTGATAATTAGTAAGATAATCTTTAGAAAATGAGTATACTGGCAGATATTATAGAAAATGTAGTTAAGACGTTTTTGCACACATCCAATGATACATAAGAGAATAAGTTATTTAGATAGTGCAAAACTATTGCTTGTATCATATTTTTGTATAAAACGTAAAATAGTTTTACGCTACTCGATCAGATTATTAAAGATCTAATTCTAAGTTGAGTGTCTTATGTTATTGCTAAACCATTTCCCAAACAAGACCTGGTTTTGACGTCCCTAAAAGAAATGGCTTGGGAAAACATTGAAACAAAAGAAGAAACTGCTGATAACCAGCAGTTTCTCCTTTTGTCTCAATATTTTTTGTGTCATATTTTACACAAATCCTATCTTTAATAACACCCTTTTTGTCTTTTGTGGCAGTTTCTGAAGTGGATCACCTTTAAATTTTGCCGTTTGGGAAAGGGTTAAACCATTTCCCAGGCAACAAAATTTTGGACTGTTTCAATTTGAAAGCTGCTTCAAATGACAAAGAAATGATTTTTATACATATTTGAACAGAAAGTGTTGAGGCAAATAATGGTTGCCAGTTCATGAAGATAGGACTTTCGTGAAGTATATCATAGAAAACATGCTGGTTATCAGGCAGCATTTTCTTCTTTTGTCTCATTGCTCTCACACATCAAAACTAGATCATGTTCAAGAAAGGGTTCAAGTGTTTCAAGACCCCCTTTCATTAACCCATTGTATTTCAATCTATTCTTTAGTGACATAATTAGCTACTCAAAATCTATATTGAACAAAAAGTAGAAAAAAATGAGTGTCTCACATTATCGTTTTATGTCAAATTGAATAGATATCGGTCCATTACCCTTTTCCAAATGGTGTAGCCGTTTGATTCACCTTGTTTTTTAGAGTTGGGAAAATATTAAAGGAAAGGAAGAAAATGCTGATTACCAGCATTTTCTACCTTTCCCTCAATATTTTTCATCCTAAATTAGGCTAATAAGGGGAATTTTTATTCCAACAGATTCATTTTGTCTAGATTGATTTTGTCATCGACATGCCAAAATTTTTCAGTTTTGGAAAGGGTCCTAGTGGAAGATTGTTTTCCAAAAGAAGAACAATCGGTCACCCTCACACTAAGGGGTGGCAAATCAGTGATCCTTTCTTTCTTAAAATATGTTTGATAGAAACTACATTGAAGCTCAGATTAGGAATTTTTGTGTTTTTTTCGTGTGAGTATTCAGATATTTTTTATGATATATATTGTTAACCCTTTCCCACACATTGACACTTTTGGACACCCCTCAAAATAAAGGTTTTAGAAAACATTGTGGAAAATGAAGAAATTGCCTGTGACAAGCAATTTCTTCATTTCCCACAATGTTTTCTACCAAGAAAGACCAAAAAATGTTAAATTTTGTTCAATGGACATTGTCGTCTGCAACACCTATGAGTTAGGACTAGGCTAAAATTTTGTTGTTTGGTAATTGGTTAAATATCTGCTGGTTTGTCCCTTTCCAAAACTATGACGTCTTTTGATGCACCTTACAGCTTTTGCAGATGTTGAAAATATACTATTGAAAATATGATACCAGCTTTTCCTCCCTTTTCCTCAATATTTTTCTCCCTATTGAAAATAATGTACATCTGTCATATTTGGTTTCTATGTCACTATTGATTCAGGAGCAGTCTAAAATTTTGTTATAATTGGCAATGATTGAATTTGAAATAGTGTTCAAAATGACTAAAAGATCTAACCATAATTTATGTATGATGATTTGATCATGTACAGATAAAGTTTGATGGGCATGGGTGATTGGGAATGGTCTCTCAAACTGGGCTAGTCGAAAACTTTGTTCTTTTGGAAAAGGATCATTTTTTAACCCTTTCCAAAACAAGACCTGGTTTTGATGTCCATAAAAGAAATAGTGTGGGAAAATATTGAAACAAAAGAAGAAACTGTTGATAACCAGCAGTTTCTCCTTTTGTCTCAATATTTTCTGTGCAATATTATATGCTAATAATGAAATTCAATCTTTAACAACACCCATTTTGTCACCAATAGCAGCTTTCAAATGGGACAACACTATTAAAATTTTGTCGTTTGGGAAAGGGTTAAAAAAAACAAACTTTTGCCTCTCTTTTTTCAGAGGTAATCTGTAGCACCCAGGAGCCGGAGAGACATTAAACGTGAGACATGAGGAGTATGACTCGTAAATACCTGCTGTTTTCCATCTTTGTGTTCGGGATAATATTTTTACTCGTGTATCAGTCGGTGCCCTGCGATCACGGGCCCGGCAGGCAGATGATTCCTCAGGAAAAATTCATGTATGACAGATCCAATCAGGCCATCCAATATCATAAAGACATGCCGTTAATATTTATCGGTGGCATGCCACGTAGTGGGACGACATTAATGCGTGCCATGTTGGACGCGCATCCGGAGGTACGGTGTGGAGAGGAAACAAGGGTAATTCCCAGAATCCTCGGTATGCGATCAAACTGGGATAAATCTCAGACGGAGAAGAATCGTTTAATCGAGGCTGGTATTACTGACGAGGTTATAGATTCGGCAGTGACGGCGTTTATGCTGGAGATCATCGCTCATCACGGGGAGGCTGCTCCCTTTCTCTGTAACAAAGATCCATTCACTCTGAAATCCAGCGTCTATCTCAATAAATTATTTCCGAATTCCAAATTTTTACTCATGATACGTGACGGTCGGGCAACTGTGCATTCCATCATCTCTCGCAAAGTGACAATCACAGGCTTTGATCTGAAAGACTTCAAAGGGTGTTTATCCAAGTGGAACACGGCTATGGAGGTTATGTACTCGCAATGTTTGAGGGTGGGGGCGGACAAATGTATGCCCGTGTATTATGAACAATTAGTTTTACAGCCAGAATTGTGGTTAAAGAGAATATCCAAGTTCTTAAAAGTCCCATGGAATGATTCTATGTTGCACCATGAAGATTATATAGGCAAGCCAGGAGGCATATCAGTCTCAAAGTAGGTATTTCTTAACTGACAGAAAAAAATCAAACTTGTCCAAAATCAAAGATCTCAAGACATGGTTTTGACATCCTGTTAGAGAAAAAGCTTGGGAAAATATTTAGGTAGAAGAAGAATATGCTGCATGATAAATAGATAATAAATTATGCTGTAACTAACACAAATCCTGTCTTTATCATCATCATCAATTTTATTTGCCGCTGCATCTTTTCACCCTTTCCCAGATGACAAAATTTTAGGGTGATCCAATTTGAAAGCTGTTGCAGACGACAAAATTGATGGTAATAAAGACATGATTTGTGTAAAATATGGCACAGAAAATATTGAGACAAAAGGAGAAACTGCTGGTTACCAGCAGTTTCTTCTTTTGTCTCAATGTTTTCCCAAGCCTGTTCTATAAGGGACGTCAAAACCAGGTCTTGTTTGGGAAAGGGTTAAATTAGAGCAGTCTCAAATTTTGGTATGCATGCATTTAGAAAATGGTAAACTGTCAACAATTTGGATCCCTTGAAATTCAGACAATAAAATATATATTACAAAAAGTATGGTATTTGATCATGATAGAACGGAAAGTATTTAACCCTCTCCCAAACAAGACCTGGTTTTGACGTCCCTGATAGAAAAGGCTTGGGAAAACATTGAGACAAAAAAGAAACTGCTGATAGCCAGCAGTTTCTCCTTTTGTCTCAATATTTTCTGTGCCATATCTTACACAAATCCTATCTTTAATAACATCTATTTTGCCATTTTTTACATTTTTATGCCCCCTTTCGAAGAAAATGGGGGTATATTGTATTGCAAGTGTCGGTCGGTCGGAAGGTCGGTCGGTCGGTCGGAAGGTCGGTCGGTCTGAAGGTCGGTCGGTCGGTCGGTCCGTAGGTCGGTCGGTCTGTCCGTAGACCAAACCTTGTCCGGAGCATAACTCGAAAAGTATTAAAGGTAGAACCATGAAACTTCATAGGTGGATAGATCTCATTATGGAGAGGTGCAGTGCACAAGAACCGTAACTCTGCCGATCAAATTTTCTGAGTTATTGCCCTTTGTTGATTTTCAAACTTGATTCTTGTCCGGAGCATAACTCAAAAAGTATGTAAGGTACAATCATGAAACTTTACAGGTGGATAGATCTCATTATGGAGAGGTGCAGTGCACAAGAACCGTAACTCTGCTGATCAAATTTTTTGAGTTATTGCCCTTTGTTGATTTTCAAACTTGATTCTTGTCCGGAGCATAACTCAAAAAGTATGTAAGGTAGAATCATGAAACTTTACAGGTGGATTAATCTCATTATGGAGAGGTGCAGTGCACAAGAACCGTAACTCTGCCGATCATATTTTTGGAGTTATTGCCCTTTGTTGATTTTCAAACTTGATTATTGTCCGGAGCATAACTCAAAAAGTATGTAAGGTAGAATCATGAAACTTTACAGGTGGATAGATCTCATTATGGAGAGTTGCAGTGCACAGGAACCGTAACTCTGCCGATCATATTTTTGGAATTATTGCCCTTTGTTGATTTTATAACTTGATTCTTGTCCGGAGCACAACTCAAAAAATATGTAAGGTAGAATCATGAAACTTTACAGATGAATAGATTTCATTATGGAGAGGTGCAGTGCACAAGAACCGTAACTCTGCCAATCAAATTCTTGGAGTTATTGCCCTTTGTTGATTTTTACACTTAATTCTTAACCTTGCCTATATCTCATGTCCTTTTACACATACAGCCTTGATATCTTACACATAGATACCTCCTATCAACATCGTTCACATTTAACCATGACCTTGTGACCTTGACCTTGGAGTTTGACCTACTTTAAAAAAAATAAACTCGGCATATATCTCATGACCTTTTACAAATACAGCCTTGATATTTCACACATGGACACATCTTACCAAGACCTTTCACAATTGACCATGACCTTGGACTTTGTGACCTTGACCTTTGAGTTTGACCTACTTTTAAAAAACTTTAACCTGGCTGATATATCATGTCCTTTTACACATACAGCCTTAATATTTGACAAATGGAAACCTCCGACCAAGATCTATCACATACGACTATGACCTTGGACCATGTGGCATTGACCTTGGAGTTTGACCTACTTCTAAAAAAATTTAACTGGGCCTATATCTTATGTGCTATTACACATACAGCCTTGGTATTTAACACATGGACACATCTTACCAACACCTTTCACATTTGACCATGACCTTGGACCTTGTGACCTTGACCTTGGACTTTGACCTACTTTAAAAAAACTTTAACCTAGCAGATTTATCATGTCCTTTTACACATACAGCCTTGATATTTGACACATGGACACCTACGACCAAGACCTATCACATTTGACCATGACCTTGGACCTTGTGACATTGACCTTGGTGTTTGACCTACTTTAATAATACATTAACCTGGCCTATATTTCATGTCATTTTACATATACAGTCTTGATATTTTACACATGGTCAATTCCAACCAAGATATTTCACTTTTGACCATGACCTTGACCTTGGAGTTTGACCTACTTTTAAAAAACTTAAACTAGGCCTATATCTCATGTCCTGTTACCTTTACAGTCTCAATATTTTGTACATGGACACCTCCTACCAAGACCTTTCACATTTGATCATGACCTTGGCCTGTGTGACCTTGACCTTTGATTTTTACATACTTTTAGAAATCTTTAACCTAGCCTTTATGTTATGTCCTATTACACCTACAGCCTTGATATTTCACACATAGACACCTCCTACCAAGACCTTTCACATTTGACCATGACCTTGAATATTACAACCTTGACCTTGGAGTTTGACCTACTTTTAAAAAGACTGAAACCAGGCATATATATCATGTCCTTTTACACCTACAGCCTTGATATTTCACACATGGACACCTCCAACCAAGGCCTTTCACATTTGACCTTGACCTTCACCTTGGTATTTGGCCTACTTTTAAAAACTTTAACCTGGCCTATGTTTCATTTTACTTTTACATATACAGCTTTGATATTTCACACATAGACACCTCCTACCAAGACCTTTCATATTTGACCATGACCTTGGACCTTGTTAACTTGACCTTGGACTTTGACCTACATCAAATGTAGGCCCTTGAGGGGGCATATATGTTTTACAAACATCTCTTGTTTGGAGTGGATCACCCTAAAATTTTGTTGTTTGGGAAAGGGTTAAGCAAAAAAAGAAGAAATGCTGGAAATCATGGTTGTGTTTATTATGTATTTTGAGATTAGTGTTGCAAGGATAGAACAGAAAAAAAGTTTTTCAAGTGTTTACAAGTAAGCCAAAGCTATATAAATTGTGTGAGCAGATACAGGTAATCTTAACCCTTTCCCAACAAGTGAAGTTTAGGGTGAAAGCTGCTGCAGAATGGATGTTGATAGAAAGAAAATTTGTTTGCAATTTAGCATGGAAAATAAATGAGACAAAAGGAGAAAATGCTGATCATCAGCATTTTCTTCTTTTGTCTCAATGTTTTCCTAAGACTTTTCTATTAGGAACATTAAAACCATGTCTTGTTTGGGAAAGTGTAAAAAAGCAGTTTGCAGAATTCTTGTCTTGAAACTTGATAGGAAACTTCAATAATCTAGCATAAGCTTATAATTAAATACTCATTAATTCCTTTTGATATTATGACTTAATGGCAATTACCTTTATATTAGCTCTCATTATATCATAACTTTATGATGCATATTTGTAGCATTTTGCTTCATGTATGATAAAGTCATTCCACTAAATGAAACATGAAAAATACAAGCAGATAATTTAACCCTCTCTCAAACAAGATCTGCTTTTGACGTCCCTAATAGAAAAGGCTTGGGAAAATATTGAGGTCAAAGATGAAAATGCTGATAATCAGCATTTTCTCCTTTTGCCTCAATATTTTCTGTGCTGTATTGTAGACAGATCTTGTATTTATAAATGTCCATTCTGCCGTTTGCAGCAGCTTTAAAGTTGAATCACCCTAAAATTTTGTCATTTGGGAAAGGGATAGACAAAGATCAGACTATGTTTAACCCTTTCCCAAACAATACCTGGTTTTGACGTCCCTTAAGGAAATGGCTTGGGAAAACATTGAAAGAAAAGAAGAAACTGCTGATAACCAGCAGTTTCTCCTTTTGTCTCAATATTTTCTGTACCATATCCTAAAGAAATTATAGCTTTCTCAACATCCGTCTTGTCATCTGCCGCAGCTTTCAAATTGGATCACCCTAAAATTTTGTCGTTTTGGAAAGGGTTATGCAGGCTGATCTTTGTCTGTGATGCCTGTCAGAGTCAATAGAATATTATGAGGTCGAGGTAACAAAGTTGTACAAAAAGCAGATTATTTAAGTGCTAACAAGAGAGCTATGTAAATATGTGAACACTTACTTTCTTCAAAAACAATCTTCGTAGTTGCTAATTTTGAATTGTAGAACTTTCAATAATCTAGCATAAGCTTGTACTTGATAAATGCTCAATAATTCCTTTTGATATTATGACTTAATGGCAATTACCTTTATATTACCTCTTGTTATATCATAAATTTATGGTGCATATTTAGAGCAAGCATTTCTTCATGTACAGTAAAGTCATTCCAGGATCCTTTGATCCCAAAGCCTGCTTCCTACCACTAGACCAGAGTTTTGGGATGTAAAGCAGTGACAATTTTATAAAATTATTTCTTTTTATACAATTTCAGGACAGAAAAGTCATCAGACCAAATCATAAAACCCGTCAATCTGGAAGCTTTAAGTAAGTGGGTGGGGAACATACCAGACAATGTTGTACAAAATATGGGACAAATCGCGCCCATGTTACGAACACTGGGATACGATCCGGAAGCTAACCCTCCAAACTACGGTAAACCTGACCCACGTGTAGCTGATAACACGATGCATATACAACAGAATGTTGAATACTGGAAAAAACGGGAGGAAGAACTTTTAAAACACCCACCCCCTGGTTCCCAGCAGGGTAATAAAGGCCCACCAAAACGACCGTAGAATGTGTGTGTGTAGACGTAGTGCTTCAGTTGTTTGAATGGTAAGCTTTATAGAATTTTTTTTAACCGATTTCTCCAATCAGTTACTCCTACTGACAAACCACACTAGATATGGTTTTTGGACAAAAAATGAGTAAAATAGATAATTTAAAAAAATCACCATAAAATAGCTCAGAAAATCTTGAAGGTAAAGAAGAAAATGCTGATAATCAGCATTTTCTTCTTTTCCTGCAAGGTTTTCTAAACCCATATCCAGTGTGGTCATCAAAAGAAGTACAGTATTTATATGGGATTGGTTAAGTAACTTTTAAAACACCCACCCCCTGGTTCCCAGCAGGGTAATAAAGGCCCACCAAAAAGACCGTAGAATGTGTGTGTGTAGACGTAGTGCTTCAGTTGTTTGAATGGTAAGCTTTATAGAATTTTTTAACCGATTTCTCCAATCAGTTACTCCTACTGACAAACCACACTAGATATGGTTTTTGGACAAAACATTAGTAAAATAGATACATTTAATTAGAAAAATCACCATATAAAAGCTCAGAAAACCCTGAAGGTAAAGAAGAAAATGCTGGTGACCAGCATTTTCTTCTTTTCCTGCAAGGTTTTCTAAATCCATATCCAGTGTGGTCATCAAAAGAAGTACAGTATTTGTTTGGGAATTGGTAGACTAGCTCCAGTCTGACTGATCTGATTTTTAATAAAATAAATATATATGTAAGTAATGTACATAAATTATAATTCACCACACTGCCATACTCTCTGTAAATGTGGATCAGACAATATATGAGATTATAAGGAGAAGGGCAGTAATTTGAGTAAATAATTTTTTCCAACAGGAGTGAAGTACCTTTGTAAATACATGTATATCGGCCTATATATTCTCAATTCTCACGGCCTAGGAGCCAGGCTAGGGAATTGGTTAAGTGATAGAACTTTTTACAACACCCTTGTGCCCAGCAGGGTAATAAAGGCCCACCAAAACGACCGTAGAATATTGTGTGTGTAGACGTAGTGCTTAAGTCGTTTGAATGGTAAGTTTCATGGGAAAAAAAGGGATAGGAATGAATGTATGAATATTTGTTTTTGCAACAAATATTCAAATGCAAATTTGGTATTCGAATGATCATAATTTAACCCATTACCAGACAACAAAATTTTAGTTTGGTTCTATTGGAAGCTGCTGCATACGACAAACGGATGTTTCTAAAGAATGGGTTTTTGTACATCATAGCATGGAACATATTGAGGCAAAAGGAGAAATGGCTGATAATCAGCATTTTTTTTTCTTTTGTCTGAATGATTTCACGAGGCATTTTCTTGAGCATCCAAAGTCGTCATTTTGTTGGAATGGATTAAAAGAATAGACTAGATTGAAATAGATATCAAATGTTCAAGTCCTGAGATGCTATCTTAATTGCAGTATGTAGTTATAACGCTACATTCTGAAACATGTAGAGACAAATACCAGGTATAATGTTATACTAGACAATATTGATGAATGAATGTTTTATGAAAGGCTGTGTGAATAGAATAAAATTTGCAAAGCATTTTTGACAAACAAGACCTGGTTTGATTCTCCTACAAGAAAAGGCATTGGAAAACATATAAGCAGAAGACAAAAATGTTGATTACCAGCATTTTCTCCCCTTCCTTTAAACTTTGTATGCAGTAATATAAAGGTGCCTACTTATGACAAAATTATTTTGTTGTCTAAAACTACCATCAAATTGGTTTAGTATAAAATATTTTAGCCAACTGAGATAGGGTTCATTGAAACCAATGTCAAATTTTGAATTTTTGATGTTTTAGATTGTGCAAACAGAGATACAGATAAGATGTGGGTAAAGGCATTCTAAATTCACCCCATATGTTGTGGGTTGTCACTGGAATTGTCACAATGATCCACAACATAGGGTTAGATAAACAACAATTGGTAAACTTCATTTTGAAAGTTAGTACCCTCTCTTATCTGAGGCTCTGTTAACCCTTTCCCAAACAAGACCAGAGGTGCGTTCTTTAGAGCAAGATTTCTTGAGATATCTTGAGATTTCTTAAGATATTTTACCATAAAGCATTCTTTAGAGCAAGATTTTTAAGACGCTCAATGGGAGGCGCCATTACCCTATACTTCGTGCGGAACCCCTTGATCAACGCTGTACAAACAATATAAAAGAGATTTGACCAAGTTGTTTCGAACACTCCATAATTCATAAACCGCGGTGTTCCGAATGCTCCATACTTTATACAAAGGACGTCATGATGACGTCATTTGTATAAATATGGAGCTTTCGGAACAGCTCGGTCAAAGTCTCGGTCTTAAAAACGCTTTATCCAAAACACCTTAAAGTGACATTTCATATTTATTTCATTTTTAGCTCACCTGAGCACAAAGTGCTCGAGGTGAGGTATTGTGATCGGTCTGTTGTCTGGCGTCTGTCTGTCTATCTGTCCATCTGTCCATCTGTCTATCTGTCCATCCGTTAACTTTTCACAAAAAAATCTTCTCCTCCTAAAGTACTGGGTAGAATTCAATCATATTTTACACATATGATCTATGGGTCATGCTTTTTCAAAATACTTCAATGAATTTGAATCGGGGCCATAATGGGGTCAAAAAGTAGGTCACTAGGTCAAATCTTCTTTCTGCTCTAGGGGCCACATTTAATGCTCAATCGTTGTGAAAATTGATCAGAATATTTGTCTTGATGATATTTAGGTCATGATAAAAAATAGGTCAAGCTAGGTCAAAAACTAGGTCACTAGGTCAAATATTGTAAAAATCCATCTTTTTACACTGGAAGTGCCAATTTTGGTCCAAACTTTGTAGAAATTGTCATGAATGTTTATTTTGATGATATCAACGTTTAGTCAAGAAGTGGGTCATGCTAGGTCATTAAGTAGGTCAAGAGGTCAAATCTTACAAAATCCTTTATTTTGCTCTGGAAGTGCCAATTCTTGTCCAAACTTTGTCAAAATTGTCCTCATTGTTTATCTCGATTATATCTATCAAATGATGAAAAGTGGGTCATACAAGGTCAAAAACTAGGTCACAAGGTCAAATCTTTTAAAATCCTTCATTTTGGCCCGGACAATCCAGTTTTGGCCCAAACTTTTTCAAAATTGTCCTGAATGTTTATCTTGATGATATCTAGGTCATGTCAAGAAGTGGATCATGCCTGGTCATAAACTAGGTCACAAGGCCAAATCTTGTAAAATCCTCCCTTTTCCTCTGGAAGTGCCAATTTTGGTCTAAACTTTGTCAAAATTGTCCTAAATGTTTATCTTGATGATATCTTGGTCATGGTCAAAGATGGGTCATGCAAGGTCAAAAACTAGGTCACAAGGTCAAGTATTACATAATCCTTCCTTTTGCTCTAGAGATGCCAATGTTGCCCTAAAACTTTGTCAAAACTATCCTAAATACTTATCTTGATATCTAGGTAATGTAGAAAGTGTGGGTCATGTACGGTCAAAAACTAGGTCATTGGGTCAAATCTTGGTTTTGCTTTAAAGGGACATTTCATTCAAATTTCATTTTTTTAAAGTATGTCTTGATGCCAAGATTGGTTATTCTAATGAGAATGAATACTATTAGTTTTTGGGAAGCAAATTTTGCAAAATTTGCTTTTCTTTGCAGCCGTGCTTCTCTGCACTTTAACATTCTCTGCATACCACACAACATCTTCCGGTCCTCCTCACTATAAATAGTTCTATCAAAAGCAAAAATTAATGAGCTAACAGTCATTCGAATGTTCATATGTAAGTCTGAAGTTATACATGTAGATATTGAACTGTGTGACTGAAAATGAAACATTCAATTAATCATGTCTTTAAGCGAAGAAAAGACCGACGTAGTAATTTGCTTTATTATGGTTCAAAGATCAGTCCAATGGTCTTCCTTGTAAATGGGTCAGTCAAGTTTACTGAACTATGAAATATATTCAAAGGCTCAAAGCTATAAATAGACAATTTACACACCGATAAACCGTAGCGTGTATACTATGTATTTACAACTGGCAGTACCTGGCAAACCGCGTCCATTGATTGGTTAGTACTAGTATACACATAAAGGTTGTCAACTTGTGCTAAAAATAGATTCAACATCACCAGCATGGAATCAAAGTATTCAAGGTATTCAAATGGATAATCAAAGTACCTAATCAAAGTAATCTACTTCTGGATAGGCCTACATTGTACATTATTAACAAATTTGCTTCCCAACAGTACTTTCAGTACTTTGATTTAAAGTTGTTGCCAATAAGCGAGAAACACGCATTTAAAGTTGAGACATAATCGATAAATTGCATATAAATCCGAACTGTTGTCCACAACAATTTGTTCAATTTTAACACAAAAATATACATTTCTCGTAAACGGCGCAATATTTTGGCTTGAAATTTTCAGAATTTTCATAAGGAAATATCGTCGTTGTAAATGCAAAACCTCGTATCTCGTTTTCGGAAAATTTTAAAGGGGAGGGAATAAAGTGTAATAACTTTTCCCAAACTGAAATGTTTTACTTGAAATTTGGAAACATTGTTCATCAATAATGTATCATTGATACTGATTGGTAAAAATATCTCAAAACCTGCAAGAAGTGTCTAAATTGGACACACAAGTTTGTACTTTGAAAATCGCTAGAACCGACATACGAGGTTTTGCATTTACACCGACGATATGCTCTTTCAGATAAAGATAAAAGTAAAATTTATGACAAAAAATTCTGAAATGTCACTTTAAGAACGGAAATATATACTCAAACATTGTGAAAATTTTCAGAATGTTTATCTTGACGAAATTTGGGTCATTTTAAAAGTGGGCCATGTGAGGTCAGAAACTAGGTCACTAGGTCAAATTTTGTTTTTGCTCTAAAAACCAAAATGTTTACTGTATCATTGTGAAAATTGTTCAGAAAGTTTATCTTGATGATGTGAAAAGTGGGTCATGCGAGGTCTAAAACTAGGTCACTAGGTCAAATCTTGTTTTTGCTCTAGGAACCAAAATATTTACTTTATCGTGGTGAAAATTGTTTAGAATATTTATCTTGATGATATCTGGTCAAAGAAAAAAGGGGGCCATGTGAGGTCAGAAACTAGGTCACTAGGTCAAATCTTGTTTTTCCTCTAAGAACAGAAATATTTACTCAATCATTGTAAAAATTCAGAATGTTTATCTTGATGATATCTTGGTGATATGAAAAGCAGGTCATTCAAGGTTAAAAACTAAGTCACTAGGTCAAATTTGTTTTTGCTCTAAGAACCAAAATGTTTACTTTATCATTGCGAAAATTGTTCAGAATATTTATCTTGATGGTTTCTTGGTGATGTGAAAAGTAGGTCATGCGAGGTCTAAAACTAGGTCACTAGGTGAAATCTTGTTTTTGCTTTAGGAACCAAAATATTTACTTTATCCTTGTGAAAATTATTCAGAATATTTATCTTGATGATATCTGGTCAATGTAAAAAGGGGGCCATGTGAGGTCAGAAACTAGGTCACTAGGTCAAATCTTATTTCTGCATTTAGAACCATAATGATATCTGAATCATTGTGAAAATTGTTCAAAATGTTTATTTTGACAATATTTGGGGCATGTATAAAGTGGGCCATGGGAGGTCAAAATTTAGGTCAAATTTTGTTTTTTGCTCTAAAATATCGAAATATTAATTCATCATTGTGAAAATTGCTTATCTTGATGATAAATGGGTCATGTAGAAAGTGGCTAATGTTAGGTTTAAAACTAGGTCAAAAGGTCAAATCTTGTTTTTGCTCTAAGAATCTAAATATTTACTCATCATAGTGAAAATTGTTCAGAATGTTTATGTTAATGATATGTATAGTGGACGAGAATTGACCTGGCAGAGCATTCCATTCGATTAGTATGGGCTGCTCTGCCAGGTCAATTCTCGTCTGCAATAGGTCATATAAAAAGTGGGTCATGCGAGTTTGAAGATTGCAAGATGTTTGTCTCAAAGTCCTCTCAGGTGAGCGATGCAGGGCCATCTTGGCCCTCTTGTTTAAAAGTATGTCTTGATGCAAAGATTGATTATTCTAATGCGTTGAAATGCTATCAGTTTTTTGAAGTTGTTATTTATAAGCGAAAAATTCTCCTTTAAAGTTGAGGCAAAAATGACAACTTCTATATTTAAATCTGAACTGTTGTCCACAACAATTTGTTTAATTTGGCACAAAAATATATATTTCTCGTAAACGGTTCAATATTTCGGCTTGAAATTTTCAGAATTTTCATAAGAAAACATGCTCTTTCAGATTGAATAAAAGTAAAATTTATGTAAAAATAATCGTAAAATGTCACTTTAACCCCTTCGCTGCCAGAGTTATATTGGAAAATTGGTTCCTATTTGCCAGGCCATTTTCCAAGAAATTACGAAAATGACAGCAGTGTAAGAAATCAACTTATAGCTAAAAAAACTATACAATAACCTTTAAAACCTATTATTTCCTGAAAGATAATTGGAAAAGCTTTCCGATGAAAGTATTTTTAGTCAGTTTTGAGTCACATAATGTTACATTTTACTATCTTGAACTTTGACAACTGAACAAAATGACGAAATGTCGAAAATCTTACCACCAGCTCGAACATTTATTTCACTTTCCTCTTCTAAATCCAACGAACATTCCTTTTAAAAATAAATCGAATAACAAGTTGATACATTGTCTTGTTATATTAATACAACCTCATCCATCGTATAAAATTTGAGCTTTCAAGACGCATTTTTCACTTTTTTGCACCACGTGTGTTTTTGCCGTCCGCCATTTTGTTTCATTTTCTTTCTACAAAGTCAAAATCCCAAGATTTATGCTATTTTGGGGTAATCTAATTACGAATTTCCTATTTTTAGGAAAAGTAAATCAAAGATAAATTATCATTGGTCAAATTTACAGTCACGTGACGACTCCATCTAAATATAGAACAAAAATATCGTGGGTTTTACTAGTCTACCCTTATGACGGCTCAGGCCGTCATGGGGCAGTATAGCGACATTTTCGTATGACGGCTCAGGCCGTCACGGGGCAGCGAAGGGGTTAAGAAATCTTAAAAAATCTCGCTCTAAAGAACGCGCCTCTGGTTTTGATGTTGTAAAAGAAATTGATTGGGAAAACATTGAGACAAAATAGAAAAAGGTGAGAACCAGCATTTTCTCCTTTTGCCTCAATATTTTTTGTGATGTACACTATTCCTTTGTTTAAATGCATTTTGTCGTTTGTGGCAGCTTTCAAATTGGACTGCCCCAAAGTTCTGACGTTTGGGAAAAGGTTAAGTTATTCTTCTTTGCTTGATATTTCAGATCAGAGAAATCTATAGTGCAATCAGAGACCTTGTTAAAGTGCCATGAAAGATTATAACAGAGAAACCTATGTACAGGAATGAAAGTCTTATGAAATGCTATGTGTATAGAACAAAAATTAGCAGAGTATTTTTAACTTTGTTCCATTATATCACTGCTTTTCATTGAAAACCTTGTAGCTGCAGCTTGCTTTAAGTTGCAGTTCAACACGATTCTAGTTTCTACATTTATTGATAAATTTTCTTGGAATTTTCACACAATGTTCCTAGACACCTGAGCATGAACATGTAGTCTTTGGCTTGCCATATAACACAGTGTCATAGAACACAGGGACTTCATGCCAAATAGGAAGGGTATATGCAAAATAGCAGTTTATCCCGTTCCCGTACAATGACACCTGAAGAGAAAAGGCTTTTGAAAACAATTTGGAAAATGAAGAAATTGCTTGTGACAAGCAATTTCTTCATTTCCCACAATGTTTTCTTCCCCAAAAGTTGAAACAATGTAAACTTCATTCACATGAAATTATCGTCTGCAACACCTTTAAATTTGAACCAGTCTAAAATATTGCCGTCTGGTAGGGTTAAATTTTGACTGCACTCTTGTTGTTACTGAACACTTTCCCATATTTTAGATCAATAAAATTACAGTATTACATTGAACATTTGCCGTACTAATCACATGTCACAAATTTTTTTCTCAACATAAATCCTTTCCCAAATAAGACCTGTTATAAATGTCCTTAACCCTTTCCCAAACAAGACCTGGTTTTGATGTCCTTAATAGAATAGGTTTGGGAAAACATTGAAACAAAAGAAGAAACTGCTGATAACCAGCAGTTTCTCCTTTTGTCTCAATATTTTCTATGTCATATTTTACAGAAATCTGATCTTTAATAACATCTATTTTGTCATTTGTGGCAGTTTTTGAAGTGGATCACCCTAAAATGTTGTTGTTTGGAAAAGGGTTAATAGAAAAAGACATAGGCAAAGATTGACACGATATAGCACAGAAAACATTGAGGCAAATGGAGAAATGCTTGTCATCAGAATTTTTATTTGCCTCAATGTTTTGACATTCTTTTTTCTATCAGATGGGTCGAAACCAGGTCTTGTTTGAAAAAAGGTTTATTAAATACTTTAATCATGCAATGCTTAAATGGGATGACTGAAACAACTGTGGTAAATATTGAGACAAAAAGGGTAATGCTGTTAACACTTTCCTAAAACAAGACAATGTTTCATAGTTTCTTACCAGAAATAAATTGGGAAAACAGAGACAGCATAGAGAGAAAAGAAGAAATTGCTAATAATTTAAATCTCTACTTTTACCTCAAGTTTTCTATTCTATAACGTACACATTGTCTACTTTTGATGTAAAATTTTTTGTCGTCCGTAATTCCTTTCAAATTTGAGCAGTGGAAAATTGTGCCATTTGAGAAAGGGCTTACGATGGTTTTCCCTTTTTGCTTCGATGTTTTAAATTCTATCATATCAAATATGTTTTCATTTTGGTATCTTTCATCTTTTCTTTCAGTTTGTTGCAGAAATTCATTTGAGCTGGGATCTGGAAAAACGCCCCGTTTAGCATTTAGAATAATAATTTTTCACCATCAGCCTGTGCCTAAAAGCAGTCTGACTGGGATTCATGCTGCTGTCTCTTAGTTGCTACAGGTCATGAAGAATGTATTTGAGACCAACATGGTTCATGATCAGACTGCGTGTATACGCAGGCTGATCTTGAACCATGTTGGGCTCAAAATCCTTAAAGGACGTTTTTCCAGATCCTGGCTCATTTGTATTTGAAGAATTGTAGGAAAATATGATAATGATGCATTTTATCATTAACTATTATGTTCGTGATATATTCTATTTTTAGTGAAAGATTATTTTCTTATCTTTGTTTGAAATAGTTTGAGTTAACCCTTCCCTAAGAAAACCTTGTTTTGACAAAACCAAAAAGAAAAGATGAATTCATGGTTACATGTTCAAGCCGCCATGTTATGATCATAACAATTTAAAACAATTAAAACCCAATAAATCAAACCATTTTTGCTTCTGATTAAAAAATTCAATTTTCTTGCATGTGAAGTTTGTTATATGCAAATTCTTTGAATATTAAAGGTTAGTATAATTTCCCAACATCAAAACTGATGAATGGGCTGGTGGTAGCAAATCAGACTCTCACTCATTAGGTTCATGGTTCGAACCCTGACTGCAGCAAAGATTCTTTCTGAAATGTATCCTCCACCAATGATCACGGTGTATAATCATGTGACTATGAATTTCCAATAATCTCCAATATCTTTTTTAATACTTGACCAATTTGAATTCAGTTTGAAGCCGAGAAGATGGGAAAATGCCAGGAATAAGCTGGACATGTTTGATTTTTAAAAAATCAACTGATGAAAAAGTTATTGAAGATAAACCAAAATTTTGTTTATCTTCAATAACTTTTTTATCTGTTAATTTTTCAAAAATCAACTACCTCAATCTAATGCGTGATGTCTGTCCACATTCTCTACTTCAAACCAAATTCAAATCGGTCGCATATTAACAAAA
Organism: Fragum sueziense; assembly: GCA_963680895.1. NCBI lineage: Eukaryota > Metazoa > Mollusca > Bivalvia > Cardiida > Cardiidae > Fragum > Fragum sueziense. The sequence goes on from OY804603.1 coordinate 48,710,093, forward strand.
TTATTGATGATTTTCTGAAAATATTGTATCACGTGATTATCCACTGTGAATGATAGATAATGGTAATCCTATGTGGGGAAGTTGCTGGAGGCTGGGAAAGTATGTTGTAGTAGCACTGGCGAGAAAAATCCACAGGAATCCATGGTTAGGTGTTCCAGGTGCCACAATATGACCATACCAGACTTCATTTGTGTCTAGCAACTCAAAAAGTATGCTAGGTAGAATCATGAAACCTCAGGTGGATAGACCTCATTTAGGAAAAGTGAAAAAATGGATTTTTGCTCGACCAGAAAGGCATAACATTTTTTGTGACGAGCACTTATTTGGGGAGCATAACCTGTCTCTGGTATTTGTTGTTTTCTATGAAAGTCTTCAAAACTAGGCATTGTTTGGAAAAGGGTTAAGATCAAATTAGACGTGGTAGATATTTCTGTGTCAGAGTTTGTTTTATTTTATTATATTTTTATTTTGTATAGTATTTATGCTCCCCGAAAAAATTTCGGGGGAGCATATAGTCGCCACGCTGTCCGTCCGTCCGTCCGTGTGTCCGTCCGTGTGTCCGTCCGTCCGTCCGTCCGTCCGTCCGTCCACAGCCATATCTCAGCAACCCTTGGGCCAAATTCAATGAAACTTCACATGTGAACTCCCTGGGTCAATACCTAGGGACCTTTTTCTCCGTTTGTAAATTTAAGGCTGCGTCATGGAAAAAGGGGCCTTAGTGTAAAAATTAGTTTTTCTCTTATTTCTCTTCATCTAATGGGCAGAATTTAATGAAATTTTGTGCTCATGTAATAAATAGGATGTTCTAGACAATATTCTATAAATAATGTGTGTACAAAAAAGCTGTCATGGGAAAAGGGGGCTTAATGTATGATAGTTTTTATTTTGTGACAAACACTTATTCGGGGAGCATAATCCGTCTGTGACGGCTCTTGTTTAATTTTGTTATATTGTAATGGGGGGCTAAGTAAATGGTTTTGAGATTGATTCCAGGTCACAAAGTTATTTTAACCCTTCCCTAAACAGCCAATTAGAAAGCTTTTGAAGTGGACAACATTTATGTTAAAATGATAAAATGTGTACACTTTAGTGCAAAAACAGTGAAGCAAAGGGAGAAAATGTTGTTTATCAGCATTTTCTACCTTTGTATCAATGCTTTCTTAAGCCTATTCCTGTAGGGTCTTCTTTTGGGAAAGGGTTACAAGTATTATATCATATTTAAAGTCACTTTGTAAGCATATCTGTACATATTGTTTTGTGCAATGGATGTAAATTTTATATTGTCTAAATGAATGCCTAAAGGGTGATATTATGTAATAGCACCGGCCATCTGTCTGTCTGTCCATTTGTCAGCAATTTCTTGTTTAGGGGATTTGATCAAACTTTTCACTATGAATCTCTATGGTGTATTGTTGTGCACATTACTTACGGAATTCAGATAACTTATTTTGTTCTTGAATTATCTGCCCTTGAATTGAAAAAATACTTAATTCACTGACAAGCCCTCTTTGGTGAAAATGCACTGCTCCTTGAAGCTATTGTAGTATGTTATAATGACTGCGCATAGAAAAATAGAATTGCTTTATTAAAGCCTGTATGATTAGCCCCATATTCAAAAATAGAATTGCTTTATTAAAGCCTGTATGATAAGCCCCATCTTCAAACATTTGAGCAGGATTTAGAAAAATACCTTTACCGCATTTGAGATGAAAATGGATCCAGATTCTATTTCTCTCTCATTTATAAATATAAGGTTTTACTGTAAGGTCCTTAACCCATTCCCTAAAAGCGATGCCTTTTGACGCCCTATACGATAGAAACTTTGGAAAATATAGTGGAAAATTAAGAAATTGCTTGTGACAAGCAATTCCCTCATTTACCACAATACCTTCTACACAAAAACAGTCATAAATTTTGTCGTCTGGTAATGGGTAAAAACAACTTGACTTTTGTTTGACAATATGAGAAATAAGTTTATAATTTCGCATTCTATCACGAGTTTTATCAACACTGGCTCAACCCTTTGAAGTTTCTCACATAACAAAATTTGGGATTGGTCCATATTGAAAACTGTTACTGACTAGTGGACAGTGTTGATTATAAATGTTCAAAACTCATAGCAAAGATAATTTTGAGGTAAAGGGAGAAAATTCTTGTTCAAAGCATATTCTTCTTTTCAATTTTCCCTATATAATGACACCATTTGATGCCCCACATGATTCAGGCGTAGGAAAAAGTGAAGAAATTGAAGAAACATTTACTTGAAATTGTCATTTGCAACATATTTGAATTTGGACCAGTCTAAACTTTTGCTGTCTACTGGTAACGGGTTAAGACTCTGAGTGTTTGTTTGCATTTATTTTAACATATGTAACTCTTTTCAATTTGGACCATTTTTATATGCCCGAAGGGTTGTATTATGTTATGGCCCTGGTCATCCGTCTGTCCGTCCGTCCGTTAGCAAGTTATTGTGCGCGCAACTCCTGCTACAGTTTTGATCGGAATTTGATCAAACTTGCCACAATGAATCTCCGTGGTGTCTAGTTGTGCACACCGCTTGCGAAATTCAGATAATTCTTTTAGTTCTTGAATTATCTGCCCTTGAATTAAAAAAAAAATGCCCAATTTACTTACAAGCCCATCTTGGGCGTATATGCGCCGCTCTGCGAAGCTCTTGTTAGATTTTGTCGTCTTGGAAAATTGGTAGATGTATTGTCTATATTGTTCACTTGGATGATAATGTACTTTGTTTAGAAAAAAATGAAATTAAAATGTCTTGTAAAGAAAATCTGTGTTGCTTGAATATTGTTTCCTTGAAGATAGAAGGCAATAGAAATAAAACCCATTCTACAATCCTACGGTATCAAGTTTAAAACCCATTACTGCATAGAGACGCCTTTCGACTCCCTCACAAGCAAGTGCATAGGAAAACATTTTGGAAAATGAAGAAATTGCTTGTCACAAGCAATTTCTTCATTTACCACAATGTTTTCTAACCTAAAATGGAAAGATTTTCGAAATTTCATCAACTTAAAATTGTCATCTGCAACATGTTTGAATTTCAAACAGTCCAAAATTTTGCCATCTGGTAATGGGTTAACTCTGTTCCCAAATAAGACTTGCTTTTGATGTTTCCAATGAAGAAGGCTTTGGAAAACATTGATGGTATTTTTTGTCTTTTCCCTTAATGTTTTCCCGAACCATTTCTCATGAGGGTGTCATATACAGGTCTTAAACTTTTCCAAAACAATAAAATGTTGGGGTCATCAAATCTGAAAGCTGAGGCTAATCACAATTTCACAAAATGGATGGCAATAAAGATAAGAATTCTGTGCAATATAGTAAATATTTGGGCAAAAGGAGAAAATACTGGTTATCAGTTCAACCCATTACCACACAGTGACTCTTTTTGACACCTTTCAAGATAGATGCTTTGGAAAACACTGTAGAAAATTAAGAAATTGCTTGTCACTAGCAATTTCCTTATTTTCCTCGATGTTTTCTACTTTGTACAGCTTCACATTATACTGCAGAGAATCCTGCATCTGACCAAATGATGAAATCGGACAATATTATCTTGGACTGGGTTAACCCTTTCCCAAACAAGACCCCCAAGCCCCCTTAAGAGCGGGATACCCCTCTCGTGCTCTCCCCCTTTTGAGCCTATGGCGCTCATGTGTAATACAGATAAATTTCTGGTTACGCCCATGTTAAAGGGACATTTCATTCCAATTTCAATTTTTAAAGTATGTCTTGATGCCAAGATTGGTTATTCTAATGAGTAGAAATACTATTAGTTTTTAGCTCACCTGAGCACGAATGTGCTCATGGTGAGCTATTGTGATACCGCTGTGTTCGGCGTCTGGCGTCCGGTGTCCGTCAAACTTTGCCTTGTGTGCACTCTACAGGCCACAATTTTTGCCCAATCAACCTGAAATTTGCTCAGAATGATTGTCTTGATAAATTCTCGAACAAGTTCGAAATTGGGTCATCTGGGGTCAAAAACTAGGTCACGGGGTCAAATCTTAGAAAAACCTTGTGTGCACTCTAGAGGCCACAATTTTTGCCCAATCAACCTGGAATTTGCTCAGAATGATTGTCTTGATAAAATCTCGGACAAGTTCGAAATTGGGTCATCTGGGGTCAAAAACTAGGTCAAGAGGTCAAATCTTAGTAAAACCTTGTGTGCACTCTAGAGGCCACATTTTTTGCCCAATCAACCTGAAAATTGATCAGAATGATTGTCTTGGTGAAATCTCGGACAAGTTTGAAATTGGGTCATCTGGGGTCAAAAACTAGGTCACAGGGTCAAATCTTAGAAAAACCCTGTGTGCACTCTAGAGGTCACATTTTTTGCCCAATCAACCTGAAATTTGATCAGAATGGTTGTCTTGATGAAATCTCGGTTAAGTTTGAAATTGGGTCATCTGGGGTCAAAAACTAGGTCACGAGGTCAAATCTTAGTAAAACCTTGTGTGCACTCTAGAGGCCACATTTTTTGCCCAATCAACCTGAAAATTGATCGGAATGATAATCTTGATTAAATCTCAGACAGGTTTGAAATTGGGTCATCTGGGGTCAAAAACTAGGTCACGGGGTCAAATCTTAGAAAAACCTTGTGTGCACTCTAGAGGTCATATTTTTTGCCCAATCAACCTGAAATTTGATCAGAATGATTGTCTTGATGAAATCTTGGACAACTTTCAAATTGGGTCATCTGGGGTCAAAAACTAGGTCACGGGGTCAAATCTGAGAAAAACCTTGTGTGCACTCTAGAGGCCACATTTTTTGCCCGATCAACCTGAAAATTTATCAGAATGATTGTCTTGATCAATTCTCGAACAAGTTTGAAACTGGATCATCTGGGGTCAAAAACTAGGTCACGGGGTCAAATCTTAGAAAAACCTTGTGTGCACTCTAGAGGCCACATGTTTTGCCCAAACAACCTGAAATTTGCTCGGAATGATTGTCTTGATGAAAACTTGAACAAGCTCAAAATTGGGTCATCTGGGGTCAAAAACTAGGTCACGAGGTCAAATGTTAGAAAAACCTTGTGTGCACTCTAGAGGCCACACTTTTTGCCCAATCAACCCAGTGATTTTTTTACCTGCGCATCCTGCTACTTTTACTCACAATTTGGTCTCTGGGATGCAAAGTTTTAATTCAAGCGAGTCCTAGGATGCAACATTTTTTACAGATTTCCTATTAAAAATAGTGTATTGGACTCACTGAACTAGTAGCTGGACTCATTGATATGGAATCCAGCGAGTCCCCAGGACTCACAGTCTGGAAATTGTAGAAATATCTCTGCAACCTAAAAATTAATCAGAATGATTGTCTTGATGAAATCTCCGACAAGTTCGAAATTGGATCATCTGGGGTAAAAAATTAGGTCACAGGGTCAAATCTTAGAAAAACCTTGTGTGCACTCTAGAGGCAACATTTTTTGCCCAATCAACCTGAAAATTGATCAGAATGATTGTCTTGATGAAATCTTGGACAAGTTTATAATTGGGTCACCTGGGGTCAAAAACTAGGTCACAGGGTTAAATTTTAGAAAAACCTTGTGTGCACTCTAGAGGCCACACTTTTTGCCCAATTAACCTGAAAATTGATCAGAATGATTGTCTTGATCAATTCTTTGACAAGATTGAAATTGGGTCATCTGGGGTCATAAACTAGGTCATGAGGTCAAATCTTTGTAAAACCTTGTTTGCACTCTAGAGGCCAGATTTTGCCCAATCAACCTGAAAATTGATCAGAATGATTGTCTTGATCAATTCTAGTTCACGAGGTCAAATCTTAGTTAAACCTTGTGTGCACCCTAGAGGTCACATTTTTGCCCAATCAACCTGAAAATTGGTGTACAAAAAGTTATTATATCAGGTGAGCGCTTCAGGGCCAATGGCCCTCTTGTTTTAAGTTGTTGCCAATAAGCGAGATACACGCATTTAAAGTTGAGACCTAATCGATAAATTGCATATAAATCCAAACTGTTGTCCACAACAATTTGTTCAATTTTAATACAAAAAAATAAATTTCTCGTAAACGGCACAATATTTTGGCTTGAAATTTTCAGAATTTTCATAAGGAAATATGCTCTTTCAGATTAAAATAAAAGTTAAATTTAAGACAAAAAATTCTGAAATGTCATTTTAAACATCTTAAGAAGATATCTAAAGATATCTCAAGAAATATCGGTCTATAGAATGCGTCTCTGGTTTTGATGTCCCGACAAAGCATTGGAAAACACTGCTGCAAAACAAGAAAATGCTGATAATCATATTGAGTACCATATTGTATTTCTATTTTTATACGCCACCGGAGGCGGACGTATATTGGCGTCATCTTCTCCGTCTGTCCGTCCGTCCGTCCATCCGTATGTACGTCCACTTTTCTTGTCAACGCAACTCCTCCTAAGTTTCTGGCTGGATCTTCTTGAAACTTGGTCAATGTTATCACCTCAATTGGTAGATGTGCATGAAGGAAGGATTTTATGGTTCATTGATTTTTGCCCGAGTTATGCCCCCTTAAAACTTAGTCCCTGGGGCGGCGTATATTGTGACCATGGCACTCTTGTTTAAACATCTTTTTTGTTGTCAACTGTGCTTTTGAGCTGAACTGCCCTATATTGTTGCCAATTGATAAGGGGTTATTAAGCATGAAGCATTGCGGTGTAAAATGAAACAAAATACAAAATGTTCTACTGAATGCCTTTATTTTTATCCACAGATAGAGAAATAATAAATAGGAAAATCTTCTGTTGAAAGTTTTCAACTTTCAAGCAATAAATAAAATTCAATAAAAATATATTTATATGTATAGATAAGTAACAGATTTTTTATGCCCTCGTATCGAGAGATCGGGGCATATTGTTTTACTCGTGTCCGTCTGTCTGTCTGTCCGTCCGTCTGTCTGTCCGAAAACTTAACCTTTGCCTTTTCTCCAAAAGTATTTGACATACAAAGCTCAAATTTTGTATGCAACTTCCTTTCAATGATATCTATCTGTTCCATGCAATTTGACCTTTCTCAAGGTCATCGCTTAACCCTTAATAACCCTTTGCTCCACGAAAACTTAACATTTTAGAAAAATGGCCATTTCGAGGGCATTTGTGTTTCACAAACACTTCTTGTTTTTTCATGTTAACACTTCACCAAACAAGTCTTGAGAGCTTCTGTAAATTACAACATGGATGTTGACAAAGATTTGAGTACAAAATAACACAAAAATATTGAGGCAAAGGGAGAAAATGCTGGTGTTAAAAGCATTTTCTTCTTTTGCTGTAATATCATCCCATACTTTTTTCGATAAGGGGACGTCAAACCAGGTTTTGTTTGTGAAAGGGTTAAAAATGGAATCAGGGAACAATTCTGTATTGCAGCATGCTTCTTTTCTTGAACCTTTTATCTTTTCAAGAACAAGGGACATTTAGACCAGCGACCAGTCCATCAGAAAAGGAGTTGCAGACAACAAAATAAACAATATCAAAAGCTGAAAATAAGCCTGTTATAGCACAGAAAATATCAGGGAAATGGAAAAAGACTTGATTATCAGCAATAATTCTTTTTTCTCAATGTTCCCTAAAAGTAAGTATATCTTCTATGGATGTCAAACCAGGCCTTGTTTGGGCAAGGTTAAACTTTAACCTTTAACTTAAAGGCTTAAAACATTCTTATGCAGTAGCACATTTAACATCTCTCATGGAGAAAGCCTTTGAAAACATTGAAAGAAACGTTTTGCACCATAATAGATTAGATGTGCATGAATTCAATGTTTCGGCTGCAAACCCCTCTAATTTGGTCCTGTCTCCATAGGAACTAAACCCATTTGCCATTGGCAAAATTTTAAACTGGCCCAAATTCAAAGATGTTGCATATAATATATTTTCAAGCATATGGATTGTTAATTTTTTTGTCTTTCAGGGTAGAAAACATTGTGGGAAATGAAGAAATTGCTTGTCGCAAGCAATTTCTTCATTTTCCACAATGTTTTCCAAAGCTGTGATATTGTAGAGTGCCCAAAGCTGTCATTATGCGGGAACGGAACTAATAATTGAGAAGAACAAACAAATCTATTTAATCTAATTCAACCAGTCCAAAACACTCTGATCTATCCAAAGCAAGCAATCTACCATGTCACTATAAAAGCTTACTTGTACACCGAGATAGTGTTTATGGGTGCGTTCCATTGGGCTGTCCGTTACGGTTCCAAATGTTCTGTCCAAGTCATGCCGAATTGAATGCTTTCGGAACAGAACGCAGACCAAACACTGCAGGCCAGTCAACAAAATAAACTTTGACCGTCTGCTGGGTGTTGTGTATTGGCCATATATGGTCTTAAAATGCCTAATTCACCAATATTTGCTGAAATAATATGACTTTTTGTACAGTTCATTAAAAACATAATTTTATTTCAACACGCCACAGTTGTAACCGAAGGTTGTCATGCTAGTGACATCACTGTTCTGCTTGCACCACCTTTTCTCCGTGAACAAGCAGAACATGTTCGGAACACTCTTCTTTGTTGTTCCATTGAGTACCGGACTGTTCGGCAAACTCAGAACAGCCAATAGAACGCACCCTATATAAATGCCTATAAATTAAACTTCAACGGGCTACACTATCAAAACATTTTTTTTCTCTTGTAAAGAATTACAGTTAAAAAAAATTTGCGATACCGTTGGTGAGTTTAAAGGAATGCAACTCAGGCATTTATGCGAAAAAAAAAAAAAATAAAAGTAAATCAAAACACATATATAATTATGTAGTTCAGTAACACAAAGACTTAAACACAAACTTTCTCCAAAAATCCCTTACAAAGTCTAATGCCAATGAAGGCAGTGTCTACAATGGTATTTATTGTTAATTAAAGAATTGTCATAATTAACCCTTTCCCAAAATAGTCATTGTTGTCATGCATCTTAACAGAAAACAATAAAGTACATTAAAGAAGAAAATGCCGAAAATAAGCAATTTTGTTTTTTTCTTGCAAAATTTTCTGTGCTTTAACCCATTCTCAAACATTGACAATTTTTGGTGCCCATAAAAAAGGCTATGGAATACATTCTTCAAAATGAAGAAATTGCTTGTGACAAGCAATTTCTTCATTTTGAAGAATGTATTCCAAAGCGATTTCGACCAAATTAGAACAAATAATTAAGGTTTACGAACTGAGACTGAAAACAACACTTTCTGGCTTTACGAAATGTATCAAATTACACACACTTGTAAATATACTTCACATAAGTTGATTCACCATGCCGGATTTCAAGATTATGCTTCATGGAGAAATTAATTTACAAATATTATTTTACTCTATATTCATATGCAAGGGAGGTAATTTTGAACATTTTTGTCAAATATTTCTTTAAATATGCCTTAATTCAAAATTCTAAACCATACAAAATGCTTATATTTGTATTTAAAATGGAAATGTAACACAGTTTAGGAATTACTGGCACTTTACAAATTTCGCCTCTGGCTCTGCATTTCATTCTCAGTTCGTAAACCTTAATATTTCATTCACTTTGAATATGTCGTCTTCAGCATCTTTGAATTGGACCATTCCAAAATTTTGCTATCTAGTAATGGGTTAATGCGCACAAATTTTATTTTCTCTATCATCCATTATGTTTTCCCTTTTCCAAATGACTAAATGTTAGGTTTGTCTTATTTGAAATCTGCTGTAGACGACAAAATAGGTGTCAATTAACCCTTTCCCAAACAAGACCTGGTTTTGACTTTCTTATGAGAAAGGGTTTTGGTAAAACATTGAGACAAGAGAAGAAAATGCTGCTAATCAGAATTTTCTCCTTTTTCTCACAAAATTCTTTGTGCAATTAATTTATACTCAAATTCTTCACATACCACTATCTGTTTTGTTGTATGCAGCAGTTTTGAAATTGGGCCACCCTAAAAACTTGTCGTTTGGAAAAGGATTAAAGTAGAATCTTTGAATGTAATAGCACAGAAAATATTGAGGCAAAATATCTCAATGTTTTCTTCACAAGAACTTAAAACCAGGTCCCGGTTTATCAAAAATACTTAAGGTAGTTCACCCCTAATGAGATTGACGAGAATTGGCGGTGAACGTTTTCGACATTGCCCGAATATGTTCGGATGCGCAATGAATGTAAAACGACGTCGCACGAATAATTCCGACGTCACGTAAATTTCATTAGGGGTGGTATACCTTAAGTACGTTCTCATGCTCAAATCTGAGAACCATGCTCAAATCGCACAAAATCCACGTGAACTTCAATTGAAATACCCTTCCACGTTGGAGAGTATTCCTTTGAAGTTGAGCATGTTCTCATGAGTATGTACTTAAGTTTTTTTGCGAAATAGGGGCCAGGAATTGGTGAGAATGTGATAAATTATATGAAATCAGAAAAGAGATGTTTTACTCTTGTTAAATACTTTTAAATAAAGCAAATTTAGTCAGTCTTGTATAAATAACTTCTCCTTTTGCATCAGTGTTTCGCTGTTTTTCATGGGCTACCATGGGTATCACAGCTATATCAGGTATTTTGGAATGTTGTAGGTTTTCTCATGTGTATTCTAGTGACCGTCTGGCTTTTTTCTCTGTAAATAAATTTGATAAATATGAGTCAAGATCAGAAAACAAGAGGGCCAGAATGGTTTTATATCGCTCACCTGTCTCAATAAGACAATTGAAATGAGCACCCACAACATTGGGTTTGATGAACAGTTAATGCAAAAGCCATCGCCCCCTCTTATTTGTAGCTAATCTTATAGCAATACTTGGTTATTCTAACTGTTTTGCCTAATTGACTTAACCCATTACCAAACGGCAAAATTTTAGACTAGTCCAAATTCAAAGATGTTGCAGACGACAATTTCAAGTGAATGGAATGGTACATTTTTTGGTATTTTTGTATGGAAAACATTGTGGGAAATGAAGAAATTGCTTGTCACAAGCAATTTCTTCATTTTCCATGATGTTTTCCAAAGCCATTGTCACTGTGTGGTAATGGGTTAAATCTATTTTTCTGTTGTTATTAGTATCTAATGTGTTACTCTTTTCATAACGTAAACAAAAACTTAATAATACACACCATGCCAGTTGGTTTTGTATTCCGTCCATTAAAGACTTGAGCCCGTGACCTCTGGTTCCCTAGCACACTGTCCGATATCTCATCCGCTGCAGCAGGTCTCACTCGAACTTCAATATTTGGCTTACTTGTTCTGTGAAAATAAATCAAAGTTGTGAGAAAATAATCAGAAAGAAAAAAGTCTTTTGCATTAGAGAATGCTAAATAATGGCCCATTTAACTTTTTTCAAAGATATTTTCAATGACGACGCTAAAAAAAAGCCGAAGTCTAATGAATCTCAAAATGGCCACATTACCAGTATTCTACCTTAATACCAGGTAGTCTGGATATGAATAACCTGAATAATCTGTAACTCAAATGTCCTATTACTGTATGTGTAGATATTTTCACGGAGCGAAATTTTCGCGGTAGGGCCCCATTTTCGAGTTTTACAAATATTCGCGCAACTTTGAATTCGCAGAGAGACAAAATATGAATTCTTAATTTCGCACACAGCAAAATGAATGTAAGTGCTGGGTAAATACTCTTTCATATTTGTAGAATCTTAAACACTCGGGAGTAGGAAATTAAACGGATATTGCTCCACTGTAACTAATTATTTTCTTTATGCATTCTAATAAAGGATTTGTTACCAAACAATGCCAAACAATATATTGTCCAATAGAACTAGCAGAAAGAGATGCGAGAGATTGGGGCCTGTCAGTTACCAATATCCATGACAGGAAGAGATGGAGAGTGGACGTGAAATCTGCCATGCGTGCAGCTAGCCAGGCATCTGGACGGGATCCTACTGACGTAGGAACAATCCCACCCCCTGCACGATAATCAAAAGACCGATAGTGAGTGAGTGAGTGAGAATGTTAAATGGCTATCCATAGTTTTATTGTTCAATTTTAGTTTTGATACATGTATCTTGTCACCTTCTTTATTCAACACATTTAGTCAATGAATTATCATATACATGTACGAACTGAATGTATATTCATGTAATGTTTATAAAAACCATACATTTCAACATATGCGATAATTAAACTATTTAGGAAGAATTGGGAGTACAAATATTTGCGCAATCATGAATTCGCGGGTCGATGGTCTACCGCAAATATAGCGAAAATTAGAAGCCCACGAATATTTCTACACATACAGTAACTTTAACTCTCAAGACCTATTACACCTACAAAACACGGGCCTGTATTATCAACGATCTTAAACAAGGTTGAGCAGGAAATCAAAAGAATGAATTTGTTGTATAATCATTGATATTACAAGCCCTTGCTTTAAATGTCTCTAATGAAAAAAGCTTGGAAAACAGTGAGGTAAAGGGGGAAATGCTGGCAGTCAGCATTCTCTTATTTTGTCTCTTATATTTTCTGTGTTTTATTTTATACAAATCATGTGGTATCTTCATTAATATCAATTTTATACCGTGCAGTAGCTTTGAAATTGGAGTTCTTGCTGTTTGTGTCTTGGTAAATAGGCTTTAAGCTTTGACCCATTACCACACAGAAACTCCTTTTGACTCCCCACAAGATAATGGCTTTGGAAAACATTGTGGAAAATGAAGAAATTGCTTGTGACAAGCAATTTCTTCATTTCCCACAATGTTTTCTACCCAAAAAGACAAAAAAATGGACAATATCATCCACTTGAAATTTTCGTCTGCAACACCTTTCAATTTGGACAAGTCTAAAATTTTGTCATTTGGTAATGGGTTAAAGTTTTAAAGACTTTAGAAAATCACTACTTGTGATGACACATATGGATATGAGAAGTTCTAAATTCTACAGAAACAAAGATAATGCTGATAACTTGTTACCTGTTTCTAGGAGGGAGGCCTACATGGGCAGGCGCAGGTCGCCCCAACTCCCTCTGTACATCTCGTGCATTTGTTACTGTATTGCGGACTTTAGGGGTATCTGTTGATATAAATATAATTCGGTTATCTTGAATTCAATTTAACCCTTACCCAAAAATGACAGGTTTTGATGAGGCTAATATTTAAAACTATGGAAAATATTGAAAAAAAGGAGAAATTTCTTCCCTTTTTCTCTATAGAAAATGTTGGTAACAAACATTTCCTCATTATTTCCTACAATATCAGAAAACATTTTCAATCTGGGACTTGGATTTTGTCACCTACAGCAGTAGTTTTGAACCTATTCTAGTACAGTGTTTGGCAGATTCAAATCCTTTTGACAATTTTGAAAGTCCTTCAACCTAAAAAAAATCCTTTCAGGTTGTAGAACGAACACACTGATGTAGAAAGAGATTTCTTGCCTATAACAAGAGCTGTCCGAAGACAGCGCGCTCAACTTTCTAAGTTGCTTAGTATAAAGGGGGCATAACTCCAAATATAGTGGAGAAAGGGACATGGGCCCTGATAGTAAGGTAGAGGGTGTGATGGTGAATAAGTATTCCAAGTTTGGGTTGAATCCCTTTGATAGTATGGAAGTTATTGATGATTGAAAAAACTTTAACCTTTGTTGCAACGCCGACGCCAACGCCAATGCCTGGGTGACAGTATAAGCTCTCATTTTCTTCGAAAAGTCGAGCTAAAAATGTATCTGTGTTCCCCTGTGTGCAGAAACCAGTCTTTGATGGCATCAAGTCCTTTTAGCAATTTTGGTTGAACTTGACCTAAAGTACATCTCTGCAAAGTTTTAGTCTCATTGGGCTACTGGCTTGCCTTATGAATTAGCAAACTTTCAAAACTTTTTTTTCTTGCTTTTTGGATCGTTTTTCATGTTGCTTGAGTCCAAGTCTTTGATGCTGTATTGCAATTTTTGTAGAACTTGATCCTGCCAAGTAGAACATCATTTTGTCAAGTTTTAGTCTTAATGGCCGAGTAATATAGCTCCTAGATTTAAACCATTTCAAATAATACTTACTTCTAGCAGGCACAACAGACACTTTCTGTCTTGACATATTCGAATCATTCTTTCTAGTTTTAGGTGCACCTATATGACCGAGGAGATCATGTGACGATGTATCATCAGTCTCGTTCAACAAACTATTTAACGTGTCTCGTGTTCTAGCACCACTCCCGATACGTTTCTTCACTACAGGAGCACTCGGTTGTAACCATGAATCTGTGTCGGAGTTCCGTGAATGTTGACTTCCTCTCCGACTGTAGTAATCTCCTCGCTCCTCACTCTCCACGCCATATTTACGTAACACGGAATTAACGCTGGCCGTCGGTGATTGACCAGAGGAAGAGGTGTCTCTATTTCTATTGTTACCAATTGTTGTCGTATTTGGTTTACGAACTCGATGTGAGGAAGCACCGATAGTATATTTTGGTCGAGTATTTCTCATGATAGTGTCATCCTCACTGTCACTGTCCAGTGATAAACCCGGGGGTGGTTGATGACGTCTCGACGACAAATTTGGAAATTCCTCCGCAAGATTGTGGTTCAGATGAAGACCGGATGTTTTTTTCCTCATCCGAGACGCGATTGGCGTAGTTACTCGAGGTGTCATGGTAGAGTTCATGTCACATATAGCCTGAAATAATATTAACCCTTTCCAAAACAGCAAAATATTTGACAATACATATTTGAAATATATTGCAGACAAAACAATTGAAGTTTATTTGATATTATTTGTGTACATTATAGCTCAGAAAATATTGAGGCAAAAGGAGAAAGTGCTGATCAGCACTTTCTTCTTTTACGTCAATGTTTTCCAAAGCTTCTCCTATTAAATTCAAGGATGCCGAAACCAGGTTTTGTTTGGGAAAGGGTTAAATACATGTAGTTATCTTGACAATCTTAAACCTTTCCCAAACATTGAAGCCATTGGGTGACTTGCGATTTCTTCATTTCTTACAACATATTCTAAATGATAAATAAAAATGGAAAATTTCATTCACATGATATTGTCATCTGCAACATCAAACTACCTTAAAACTTTGCCGTTTGGGAAAAGGTTAACTTATCAGAACAAATTACATTAATGTATTATCCGCATCATTGTATAATCAGCACTTTTCTTATTTAACCTAATTTTCCCAAATGACAAATTTTTAGGGTGGTCCAATTTCAAAGCTGCTGCAGATGACAAGATTGTAAAAGTTGTGAATAATATAGCACAGAAAATCTTGAGACAAAAGGAGAAACTGCTGATTATCAGCAGTTTCTTCTTCTGTATCAATGTTTTCCCAAGTCTTTTCTATTTTTAAGGGATGTCAAAACCAGGTCTTGTTTGGGAAATGGTTAAAATGTAGAAACACAAACCTGATGCTGAATGAGCGTATCTATTGGAAACAAATCATCACAGAATTCACATGGTAACATCATCCCATCTGTGTCTGTATTATTGGTGCCATTAGGAAGATCTGCTGTGTCATCCAACCTACATGAATTATAATATACACCATCATGCTGCTTTTTATACTGTACCATTTTATTTTTCACTATGCTTTCTAACCAAAACTTAAAAGGTTTTAAGATTTTATCAATCTGAAATTGTCGTCTACAACGCCTCCCAAATATAGGGACATGACAATTACCTGCTGGCATTTGGCAATTCAAACTTAACCCTTTCCATAACAAGACCTGGTTTTGATGCCCTAAATAGGAAAAAGAGTGGGAAAACAGCATTTTCTACTTTTGCCCTAATGTTTTCATTGATGATTGTTATATAATAAACAAATTCTATCTTATCAACAAGAGCTGTCCCAAGACAGCGCGCTCGACTTTCTAAGTTGCTTAGTATAAAGGGGGCATAACTCCAAATAGAGTGGTCCCAGGGTCATGGGCCCTGATAGTAAGGTAGAGGGTGTGATGGTGAATAAGCAGTCTTTCCGAAAGTTGCAGAATGTTTACTGGACATTTGGTCTGGTAAAAAAAGGTTTTTACCAGACCGAATCTATTTTTACCAGACCGAAAATTTTCAGAAATAACAAAATTAACATGTAATCTTGAAGCAAAATGAGAATTTTCTCCATGTCTTTCCAAGTTTTAAATGATTTTAAATTTATTTTTTTAATTTAATTGTTCTCAGCAAAGCCTTTCATTTTGGAATTATAAGCGATTTATTACGGTATGACATGAGCGTATTGCGTATTTTCCAATTACCGCAACAGACGACCGAGTAAACTACACACACACCCCTCCTGTCCCTGGTCCGCCGTCGTCTGCAATAGTCGAATACAGTAAATTTATGTCTGCTAGAGGCTACATATGCACGCAAAAAGTACATGTTGTCTGCTTTGTACTAAATTCACACTCACTAGTAAAATTCATTTCTCAAGGAAAGGTAGAATAAAGTTTTCTTTTTCTGAATGTTGATCACAGATGCCGATAATTAATAATGTCCAACAATCCCAAAAGTGAAACTAAACAAGGAAACAGAAATCTGTGTTACTCATATGCGATGGTTAGAGCGAGATCAAAAACGCCGCTAACACAGTCATTTGATGACGTAGTCATTCCAGTTTCAATATCACGTGACTTCTCTGTATCCAAATAAGGTAACGTTTTACTATGATTTGTTTATAAAAACCGCGCGTGCCATCAAGCGCGGGAAAAAGGGAAGAAGCAATGAAAACAAAACGCTATCTACTAAGTAAATACACTGATGTTAGATGGTTTTAACATGGACGCGTTGTCTCTTTCTGTCATGCCGCCTCGCGATTACACAAAGGAATTAGGTCAGTCAGTTGTATATATTAGGCTGATGTGCTTACTCGACCAATTAGACAGCCAAGCAATCTTTCATATTAAACAAAAAGTAAGTGTTGACAGCCATGTTATTCGGCGATTGATTTACGGTAAAAAGATGGAGTCAATTCTTTGAGCCACATTCGATTTTTTGACCCACTTATTATCAAATTTTCGCCTATGGCTCTTGAAGTGGCGATTGCCAGCGCGAGCCCTGTAAATCATTTATACCGAAGAAACATTACAAAATGGATTTTTTGTGAATTTTGATATATCTACGGAAACTACGGAAGATTCCCGGAAAAACCTGTACCGATAAACTGATGATACCGTGCACCACTAAATTGGTATAATCTATTATCGGTACGCAAAATTCGGTTCTGAAATACATAGGTAGTTATTGGTCTAACGTCATAGCGATAAAACTTCCGGTGAATCGTACTTTCGCCTTCAGGGAGAATGAGCTGATTTGACACAAAAATTCAAGTGTTGGAAAATGCAGATTACATTTTGCAACTTTTGCAAAGTTCCCATGAATGCCTCAAAAATATTTTACCGGACAATCGGTCCTGTGAACTACGAATCTTTATCAGACCGAATCAGATTTTACCAGACATGTCCGTCGGTCCGACGAGTTTCGGAAAGACTGGAATAAGTATACCAAGTTTGGGTTGAATCCCTTTGATAGTATGGAAGTTATTGATGTTTGAAAAAACTTTAACCTTGGTGCCAACGCCGACGCCAACTCCCGGGTGACAGTATAAGCTCTCATTTTCTTCGAAAAGTCGAGCTAAAAATGGTTTTCTCATTAAATTTTGTGTCAGCTTTTAAATCACATTTGTCCAAAATGTTAAATTTTTCCCATTTGATAAAGGCATAGCTATACCTATGTTAACTTGTATCTTTTTGTGCAACAAAATCTGAGAGGGAAATTCAAACTTAATTAAAAATTCATAATTGAACATAGGT
Source organism: Fragum sueziense (assembly GCA_963680895.1). Lineage (NCBI taxonomy): Eukaryota > Metazoa > Mollusca > Bivalvia > Cardiida > Cardiidae > Fragum > Fragum sueziense. The sequence goes on from OY804603.1 coordinate 48,727,803, forward strand.
TTACCATTCTGTATTTGTTGGTCGTAGATTATCAATAATGGACGGAGGGTCAACCAGGGCGGGTGAGACAGGTACATCTCTATGAGCGTTGTTAGACAAACTTGACGTCAACTTGGGTAACATCTCACTGATTCTGTCTAGTGAACAACTACTCTGCAATAAGTGAAACACAAATAATCAAGACAGGTACATCTCTATGAGCGTTGTTAGATAAACTTGACGTCAACTTGGGTAACATCTCACTGATTCTGTCTAGTGAACAACTACTCTGCAATAAGTGAAACACAAATAATCAAGACAGGTACATCTCTACGAGCGTTGTTAGACAAACTTGACGTCAACTTGGGTAACATCTCACTGATTCTGTCTAGTGAACAACTACTCTGTAATAAGTGAAACACAAATAATCAACACATTACCAGTCAACAAAATGTGAGACTTAACCAAATTCATAGATGTGTAAGACTACAATTTCAAGTGACATAATCTTTTACATTTTTGGTCATTTTAGAAAACATTGGGGGAAATGAAGAAATTGCTTCAGCCTTGTCAAAAGCAAGTTCTTCTTTTTCCACCATGTTTTCCAAAGCCTTTATCTTGTAGGGCGTCAAAATGCATCACTGTGTTGTAATGGGTTAAGACGGGGGGCCTGTATAAGAGTTTTTGAAGGACAGTGAAACTTGAATATCAAGTGCAGGATAATGGAAAAAATGGAGTGCCATGGTCACAATATACGCCGCCCCAGAGACTAAGATTAAAGAGGGCATAACTCAGGCAAAAATCAATCAAACACAAAATCCTTCCTTCATGCACATCTACCAATTGAGGTGATAACATTGATAAAGTTTCAAAAAGATCCAGCCAGAAACTTAGGAGGAGTTGCGTTGACAAGAAAAGTGGACATACAGACAGACAAACATATGGATGGACAGACAGACAGAGAAGATGACGCCAATATACGACCGCCTCCGGCGGTGTATGAAAAATGAGCTAAGAGTACACAAATTCTATTTTCATTGATATTAACTTTGTTGACTACAACAATATATTAATCTTTTTCAAAACTATAATGCTTGGGAAAACATTAAGACAAAAGTTGATAATACACCTATAGATAGACAGCATTTTTTTATTTTGCCTAAATAAATTATATGCTCTAATATACACTAATTATATCTTTATCAACATTGATTTTGTTACAGACAGCAACTTTCAAATTGGAGTAGATCTAGTCTATATTTTTGTCATTATGGAAACAAGAGCTGTCTCAGGACAACAAAGTGAAACTATCAAGTGCTGGATAGTGCAAAACTTTAAGTCCAAAAAGGGTATGAATTCCATTGAATTAACCCTTTCCCAAACAAGACCTGGTTTTGACGTCCCTAATAGAAAAGGCATTGGAAAACATTGAAACAAAAGAAGAAACTGCTGATAACCAGCAGTTTCTCCTTTTGTCTCAAAATTTTCTGTGCCATATTTTACACAAATCCTATCTTTAATAACATCCATTTTGTCATTTGTGGCAGTTTTTGAAGAGGATCATCCTAAAATTTCGCCATTTGGGAAAGGGTTAAAAGTCAGAGTAACGAGTTTGAGTTTATTGGGGTTTTACGCCGTTTTCAACTACCAGGGTCATATCGCGGCGGCTGGAGCACCTACCCATGAATTCCTGTTGTTTCTCAAACCAGTACTACCACAACACCCTTACCGAGCCTCCAGCTGCTCGCCCACTTAGGTTAACGATTTCAAACCCATTGGTAGGTGACAATTTTGTCAGAAAGGGTATTAGCCGCGGCCGGGTATCGAACCCGGGACCTCTCGTATGAGGGTCAGATGCGCTACCAACCAATCTTTGCCTAGAAGCTTATATTATGGTCACACAAGCATGCCCAAAGTTTCAGAGCAATTGACGAAACGCCAGTCGATAGATTGCTCTGCCCAACGTAGAATCTAATACAAACAATGGGGGCATTGGCATGTCGATTGTTTTGTTTGTCAGTGGATAGATCGATACAATATCATGTGCAACGAAGAATTTGAGACAAATGATGGTGATGCGGCATTTTTCTGATTGTCCATTGGCTTATCGATGGTTTTGATTGACAGCTGGCGTTTGGTCAATTAAGCACTAGTAGAAACAGAGATTTGAGAAACTTGCATGTGTAAACAGGTGACTAGAATAGCCCCTCTATTATACGAACAGTCTGGCAAAAAATCCAATTACCTGATGTTGGACTAAATCATCTGAAGTAAGAGGCTGGCCACAGAATTCACACGGAATTAATACTAAATCTGGAATAGAGTTGAAACAAAATATGAATTCTATCCATCCTATACAATGATGCATTTTGACAAAAGACAAGTTGACTCCAATAAACATTGAAGTTTCATTGTGTTAGTTGATAATTACAAAATTATCAAGACACCTTCACAGAATCATTCAAACCCATCACCACACAGTGATGCCTTTGGACGTCTCAAAATTTAAATATTTGGAAAACATCGTGGAAAATAGAGAAATTGTGACAAGGAGTTTCTTCATTCCCAAAAATGTTTTCTACCCAGAAAGATCTAAAATGAACAAGATGTGTTTGTGAAACACAAATGCCCTGGAAATGGCCGTTTTCCTAAAATGTTAAGTTTTAGTGTAAAGGCTTGATAAGGGTTAACAAATGACCTTGAGGAAAGTCATATTGCATGGACCAGATAGATATCATTGAAAGAAAATTACATACCAAATTTGAGCTTTGTATGTCAAATACTTTTGGAGAAAAGGCAAATGTTAAATTTTCGGACAGACAGACAGACGGACAGACAGATGGACATGAGTAAAACAATATGCCCCCGATCTCTCGCTACCAGGGCATAAAAATTGCTTTTACTAGAAATTGTTGCATGCAACATCTTTCAAATTGAACCACCCTTAAATTTACGCCGTTTGGTAATGGGTTAACACAAGCAGGCAGTATAGAACAAGATCAGACTGCATATATACATTCCATTCAATAGGTTCCAGAATCAGCATGACAAGGATTCAGACAAGTAAAGCATTTTAGTAGGCTAAGGCTAATGGAGTTTTACATCCCACTCAACTGCTAAGCTCATATGGAGACGGGACCTCGGTTCAAAGTCTCATCCGAAAGACTGAGTTTTTGTAGGAACCAGAGAAATATCCACAAACCTTCGCTGAATGTATTTCTGTCCAACATTTCATATCCTCCATACTGGTGTGAGGGGGTGGGTGGGGAAGGTTTCTCTAGCGCTCGTATTACAGCATCATGATCGTCGTCTTGTGTCAAATCCTGCGCTAGCTGCATCGCCAGGAGGTGGTCAAGATCAGGCTCTGAAGACGGGGAGGAATAAGGCAAGTCTGAAAAACAAGAGGACCATGATGGTCCTATATCGCTCACCTGAACCAAGATGATATGAGCCACAGTTTTGTTCAAATCAATTATTTGTGACTTTAAGACTGAAAACAAACTTATGGTCAACAACATTGTGTCCAAATTTTGTCTCGTTTTGTCGCTATTTGTGGTTGTTAGAGTAAAAATAGTCGAAAACTGCAAATTTGTCAATTTGAAGGGCTCAGCAAACTCAGCAAATTCTACTCTGATAAAGCTGAAATTCAAACTGGTGCAAGATCTTATGTTCAGCAACATTGTGTCCAAATTCGTCTTGATTGGTCAACAATAATTGTAGATGCTAAAGTGTAAACAAACTCCAAAACAATCAAAAACATCAATTTTGTCAATTTCAAGGGCATATAACTCAGGACTTTCTAGTCCGATGAGACCGCAGTTCAAGCTCATCCAAGAAATTGTGGTCACCAACATTGTGTCCAAGTTTCGTATTAATAGGTAAATAATTGTAGATTCTAGAGTGTAAACAAAGTCCAAAACAATCAAAAAGAGGAATTTTGTCAAATTCAAAAGCGCATAACTCATAACCTTTTGATCTGATCAATCTGAAAATCAAACTCATACATGATCTTATAGTCCGTAACATTGTGACCAAGTTTCTGTCTTGATTGGTCTATAACTGTAGATGCTAGAGTGTAAACAAAGTCGAAGACAGTAGAAAACGTCAATTTTGTCAAATTCAAGGGCATATAACTCAAAAAATTTTTATCCGATCAATCTGAAAGTCGGATTCATTCGAGACCATATAGTCCTTTACATTGTGTAAAAGTTTTGTCTAGATTGGTCAATAATTGTAGATGCTAGAGTGTAAACAACATCAAAAACAGTTGAAAACAGCAATTTTGTCAAATTCAAGGGCATATAACTCATGACTTTATGATCCGATCAATCTGAAAATCAAACTGATATAAGATCTTACAGTCCCTAACATTATCTCAAAGTTTTGTCTTGATTGGTCAATATTTGTAGATGCTAGAGTGTAAACAAAGTCGAAAACGTCGAAAATGGCAATTTTGTCAATTTCAAGGGCACATAACCCAAGACCTTCTGGTCCGATCAGACTGAAAATCAAACTCATTTGAGATCTTATGGTCACCAACATTGTGTTAAAGTTTTTACTTGATTGATCAATAATTGTAGGTACTAGAGTGTAAACAATGTCAAAACTAGCTATTTTTCGCATTCAAGGGCAGATAACTCCAGACATTATAGTTCGATCTGACCCATAATCGACTCATCCGAGATCTTATGGTCATACATGTTTTGACCAGGTTTGGTCAAGATTGGCATATATTTGTAGATGCTAGAGTGTAAACACGAAATTGTGGACGGACAGACGGACGGACAGACAGACGGACGACGGTCAAAAAGTGACCACAATAGCTCACCTTGAGCACTTCGTGCTCAGGTGAGCTAATAAATCAAGCTCTTGATTGATATAAGATTTCAACCCTTTCAATATCAAGATGGATGATAAGTAAACAAGAGTTGTCTGCGGACAGTGGTGCCAGCCTTATCAGAAACTTGCCACAAAAAATGTTCATATTCCAAGGTCATTGTCATGAGTCACTTATTGAGGTCAAGGTTGTATTTACCCCAACCAATCTGTTGCTGTGTATGTTAAGTTTTGCTGACACAAAACCTTTTAAAATACAAAATACTCACCTTTGGATTTCCTTGAAACAGATGCCCTTGTTAAGTTAGATTTCCCATTTGTCTGTCTGGAAACATTTGAGACTTTAGTGGTTCGCGGCACTCTTCTAGGAGCACCATCAGTTCGATTTTCTTCAAAATTGGTCGGCCGAGGAGGAAACGACGATTCACCAAGCCCCATCCCAGGTCTGCCAATGACTCTAGATAACTCATCAAATGCAAATGGATTCATCCCGAATCCAGAATCCCCATTTAAACCACCAACACCATTTCGATCAGTTCTGTTTGTAACTTTAGGTTTAATGACCTCCGGATATTGACAGTTACTGTCTTCATGCTTAGTCTGATCCTTGAGTTTGACATATTGGGCACATTTTGGACACTGCTCCGTGCGACTTCCACAATAATCTATATGGTCATTAAATGTATCTTTAGTCACATCTAGCTGACAATATACACACTTCATTGGTCTCTTTACACACTCATTCTCCTGAAAGCGGGAAGAAAATAACAATTAGTGATGCTGAAATATGGACAATTAACCCAGTACCACACATGGTCGCTTTCTGATGCCCTCACAAGAAAAAGCTTTTGAAAACTTTGAGGTAAATGAAGAAATTGCTTGTGACAAGCAATTTCTTCATTTCCCGCAATGTTTTCAAACCCAAAATGGAAAGGTTCTTAAAATTTCATAAACTTTAAATTGTCATCTGCAGCACCTTTCAAATTGGAAAAGTCCAAAATTTTGTTGTCTAGTAATAGGCTAAGGGGCCATTTCCATATCCTTGAGCTTGACTTATTGGACACATTTTGGACACTGCTTATGAGATTTCCATAATAATCCGGAATTCTGATCTTGATTTGGCTGCATGTTTGGACAGGCTGATCTTGATCCATGATGGTAGCAAATCCATAAAGATACCATTACCAGAACCTGGCTCCGGTTTCTCAAAACAAGAGGGCCAGAATGGCCCTATATCGCTCACCTGAAAGAAGTTTAAGACACGCCTACTTTTTTTGACGAATCAAAAATTTGTAAACAAATTTTGACAAGAGGACCATGATGGTCCTATATCGCTCACCTGAACCAAGATGATATGAGCCACAGTTATGTTTGAATCAATTAATATTTGTGGCATGAAGACAGAAAACAAACTTATGGTCATCAACATTATGTCCCTGTTTCCTCTTTATAGGTCAATATATCTGGTTGTAAAGAGTGAAAACAAAGTCAAAAACAAGAATTTTGTCCATTTCAAGGGCAGATAACTCAGCAACTGCTTGTCTAATTGTGCTGAAGTTCAAACTCATCCATGATCTTATGGTGATTAACCATTATATCCAAGATCAAAGTTTTGTCTTGATTGGTCACCATTAATTTTGTGGTTGTTGGAGTAAAAACAAAGTCAAAAACAGCAATTTTGTCAAATTCAAGGGCAGATAACTCAGGACACTCTGGTCCGATCAAACCAAAACAAAAACTCATCGAAAATCTTATATAAGGTCACCAACATTGTGTCAATTTTTTGTATATATTGGTCAATATTTGTAGATCTATGCCAGAGTGTAAACAATGTCAAAAGTAGCTTTTTTTCTTTCAAGGGCAGATAACTCCTAACTTTCTGGTCCGATCTGACCCAATATCGAACTCATCCAAGATCTTATGGTCACTAATATTGTCTTGAAGTTTTGTCTTGATTGGTCAATAATTGTAGATGCTATAGTGTAAACAAACTTGAAAACAGTCAAAAACTACAATTTTGTCAAATTCAAGGGCAGATAACTCAGGACTCTCCGGTCCAATCAAACCAAAATTCAAACTCATACGAGATCTTGTAGTCACCAACATTGTGTCCAACTTTTGTATTGATTGGTCACTATTTGTAGATGCTAGCGTGTAAACAATGTCAAAAGTAGCTATTTTTTACATTCAAGGGCAGATAACTCCCGACTTTCTGGTCCGATCTCATCCAAAATCAAACTCATCCAAGATCTTACAGTTACTAACATTGTGTTAAAGTTTTGTCTTGATTGGTCAATATATGTAGATGCTATAGTGTAAACAAAGTCGAAAACGGTCAAAAACAACAATTTTGTCAAATTTGAGGGCAGATAACTCCTGACTTTCTGGTCTGATCTGACCCAAAATCGAAATCATCCGAGATCTTATGGTCACCAACATTATGTCCAACTTTTGTATTGATTGGTCAATATTTGTAGATGCTAGAGTGTAAACAATGTCAAAAGTAGCTATTTTTTACATTCAAGGGCAGATAACTCCGGACTTTCCGGTCTGATCTGACCCAAATTCAAACTCATCCGAGAGCTCATGGTCATACATGTTTTGACCAAGTTTAATTAAGATTGGCTTATATTTGTAGATGCTAGAGTGTAAACACCAAATTGTTGACAGACGGACGGACGGACGGACGGACAGACGGACGGACATACGGACAGACGGACAAAAAGCGATCACAATAGCTCACCTTGAGCACTTCGTGCTCAGGTGAGCTAAAAAGGGTCACTCAAGGAACATAGTTGCCAAATTTGTTTCAAATTGACCCTATGCTTGATCTTGAAAGAATTTTCTTATGATTTTTCTAAGTCTGATAAGCCACGCCCTACCATGCCCACTTTTTTTGACCAATACAAAATTTGCCAACATATTTTGAAAAGGGTCACTCAAGAAACATTTCTGTAAAGTTTGCTTCAAATTGGGCCAATGGTTGATTTTTAAAGAATTTTCTTAGGATTTCTGTAAGTCCGATAAGCAACACCCAATTTTTTCTGACAAATAAAAAATTTAAAAAAAAAAAATTGAAAAGAGTCACCCACAGGAACATTTCTGCCAAGTGCGGTTCAAATTGGGTCAATGGTTGATTTTTAAAGAATTTTCTTATAATTTCTCCAAGTCCGGTAAATGCTGACCTGCCACGCCCACAATTTTGGATGACTAAAAAATCCGCGAACAAATCTTAAGAAGGGTCACCCAAGGAACATTCGGGCCAAATTTGGTTTTAATTGGCCCTATGGTTAACCCATTACCACACAATGACTCTTTTTGACTCCCCACAAAATAATGGCTTTAAAACACATTGTGGAAAATGAAGAAATTGCTTGTGACAAGCAATTTCTTCATTTCCCACAATGTTTTCCATCCAAAAAGACCTAAAAATTGAACAATCCATTCACTTGAAATTGTCGTCTGCAGGATCTTTCAATTTGGACCGCCCGAAAATTTTGTCGTTTGGTAATGGGTTAAGGAGAAGAAGATTTTTGAAGAATTTTTTAACAATTTCTCTTGGTTAGATAAGCCCCGCCCTGCCACACCCACATTTTTTGACGAAACTACAAATTTATGAACAAATGTTGAAGAGGGTCACTCAAGGAACTATTCAGCCACGTTTGGTTCAAACTGGCCCATTGGTTGATTTTTAAAGAATTTTCTTAGGATTTCTCTAAGGCTGATAAGCCCCTTCCTCCCTGCCACGCCCTCATTTTTTGACAAATGTAAAAATTTGTGAATCAATTTTGAAAAGAGAGACTCAAAGAACATTCCTGCAAAGTCTGGTTCAAATAGGCCCAATGGTTAATTTTTAAAGAATTTTCTTACGATTTCTCTAAGTCTGATAAGCCCCTTTCTCCCTGCCATGGCCACAATTTTTTACAAATGAAAATATTTGTGAACAAATTTTAAAAAGAATGGCTTAAGGCACATCCCTGCAAAGTCTGGTTCAAATTGGCCCAATGGTTGATTTTTAAAGAATTTTCTTATGATTTTTCTAAGTCTGATAAGCCCCTTTCTCCCTGCCACGGCCACGTTTTTTGATGAATCAAAAATCTGAGAATAAGTTTTGAGAAGGGTCACCCAAGGAACAATTCTGCCAAGTTTGGTTTAAATTGGAACAATGGTTGATTTTTAAAGAATTTTCTTAGGATTTCTCTAAATGCGATAAGCCCCACCCTGCCACGCCCACATTTTTTGACGAATCAAATATCCGCGAACAAGTTTTGAGAAGGGTCACTCAAGGAACATTCCTGCCAAGTTTGGTCAAAATTGGCCGGTTAGTTTTGGAGAAGAAGATGTTTGAAGAAATTGTTGACGGACGGACGGACAGACAGACAGACAGACGGACGACGAGTGACCACAATAGCTCCCCTCGAGCACTTCGTGCTCAGGTGAGCTAAAAAGAATGGATTAAGGCACATCCCTGCAAAGTCTGGTTCAAATTGGCCCAATGGTTGCTTTTTTAAGAATTTTCTTATGATTTTTCTAAGTCTGATCAGCCCCTTTCTCCCTGCCACGGCCACGTTTTTTGACGAATCAAAAATCTGAGAACAAGTTTTGAGAAGGGTCACTCAAGGAACAATTCTGTTAAGTTTGGTTCAAATTGGAACAATGGTTGATTTTTAAAGAATTTTCTTAAGGATTTCTCTAAGTGTGATAAGCCCCGCCCTGCCACGCCCACATTTTTTGACGAATCAAAAATCCACGAACAAGTTTTGAGAAGGGTCACTCAAGGAACATTCCTGCCAAGTTTGGACAAAATTGGCCAGTTAGTTTTGGAGAAGATGTTTGAAGAAATTGTTGACGGACGGACAGACGGACGACGGATGGTGAGTGACCACAATAGCTCCCCTCGAGCACTTCGTGCTCAGGTGAGCTAAAAACTTAAGTATGTTCTCATGCTCAAATCTGAACACCATGCTAAAATTGCACGAAATTCATGTGAACTTCAATCGAATACCATTCAACATTGGAGAGTATCCCTTTGAAGTTGAGCATGTTCTCATGAGAATATACTTAAGTTTTTTCGAGAAACCGGGGCCTGGTTTATTTATATCTATATACCTTTTGATCAGAGAAAGAAGAAATAAAATTTACAATTATAATCATTGTAATTCAACTGCACACAAACTTAATCCTTTCTCAAACATCAGCATTTTGGAATGTACCAATTTGAAAGCTGGTGCAGACAACAAAATGAATTTTAATAATTATAATTTGTGTACAAAGCTGGACAGAAAATAATTGAGACCAAAAAGGAAAATGCTGATTATCGGCATAAATTTTTCTTCTTTTGTCTCAATATGTTTCAAAGCCACTTATTAAGGCATGTCAAAACTAGGCCCCGGTTTCTTGAAAAAACTTAAGTACGTTCTCAGACTCAACTCTGAGCACCATGCTCAAATCACACGAAATCCATGTGAACTTCAATCGAATATCCTTCAACGTTGGAGAGTATTCCATTGAAGTTGAGCATGTACTCATGAGTATGTACTTAAAAGTTTTTTCCAGAAACCAAGGCCTGGTCTTGTTTGGGAAAGGATTAATTCTCCAGAGGTGCGTTCTTTAGAGCAAGATTTCTTGAGATATCTTGAGATTTCTAAAGATATTTTAGGATAAAGCGTTCTTTAGAGCAGTATTTTTAAAACGTTCAAAGGGAGGCGCCATTACCCTGTACTTCGTGCGGAACCCCTCGGTCAACTCTGTACAAACAATATAAAAGATATTTGACCAAGTTGTTCTGAACACGCCATAATTCATAAACCGCGGCGTTCCAAATGCTCCACACTTTATACAAATGACGTCATGATGACGTCATTTGTATAAATATGGAGCATTCGGAACAGCTCGGTCAAAGTCTCGGTCTTAAAAACGCTTTATCCAAAACACCTCAAGAAATCTTAAAAAATCTCGCTCTAAAGAACGCGCCTCAGGTTAATGAAAGAGCAACCTGCATCACAGTGACAGATGTTTATAAATTGTGATTTCCAAAAAGCACAAAAGCTATGAACTTAAGTTCTTATAAAATTCCCATTTCTAGGCCATGTGTTTTCCAACTTTGTCATGAAATTCAATGATTGAAAATCAGACTAACAATATACCGGTACTTGTAATAAAGGTAATTTCATCTCAAATTTTCTGAGACTCAATCTTTATTCCATTTTTTTTCTCTAAATCAGAGAAAGCAGTCAACAAAATTTTATGTTTACAAGTTGAAAATTTAAAAACCAATTCCCACACAGCAATGCTTTTTGATGCCCGTCAAAGGCTGAGGAAAACATTGAGACAAAATATTGATAACATTTTCCTGGCTACATAATAGATAAATCCAATCTTCATCAACACCCAAATTGTTGTCCGCAGCAGCTTTGAAATCGGAGCACCCCGATATATTTTGTCGTTTGGGAAAGGGTTAATTACCTCATGTTCCTCTAACTTCATCTTCTCCACCTCAATGTTACACTTGGGACATTTTATCTTGGCGTGGTTTTCCTCAAAGTGGACGCTCATTTCTGCCTTCGGTATGGGTTCCTGACAGTGCTCACACAACGCAATGTGACGTTTACAGTGCATCTCGTGCATCATAAAGTTGGAGGCTGCAATCTGCTTTTTACTGAAAGAATAGTTTAACCCTTTCCCAAACAAGACCTGGTTTTGACGGCCCTATTAGAAAAAGGCTTGGGAAAATATTGAAACAAAAGAAGAAACTGCTGATAACCAGCAGTTTCTCCTTTTGTCTCAATATTTTCTGTGACATATTTCACACAAATTCTATCTTTTATTACAATGTGACGTTTACAATGCATCTCGTGCATCATAAAGTTGGAGGCTGCAATCTGCTTTTTGCTGAAAGAATAATTTAACCCTTTTCCAAACGACAAAATTCTAGGGTGATCTACTTCAAAAACTGCCTAGAATGACAAGATAGATGGTATTAACCCATAACAACACAGTGACGCCTATTGACGCTCTATAACACGATGGCTTTGGAAAACACTGTGGAAAGTGAAGAAATTGCTTGTGTCAAGCAATTTCTTCACTTCCCACAATGTTTTCTACCCCAAAAGACCAAAATATTCTAGATTTCATTGATTTTAAAATGGCGTCTGCATCATCTTTGAATTTGGATCAGTCCATTTTTTTTCGTTTGGTAAAGGGTTAAAGATAGGTTTTGTGTAAAATATGGCACAGAAAATATTGAGACAAAAGGAGAAACTGCTGGTTATCAGCAGTTTCTTCTTTTGCCTCAATGTTTTCCCAAGCCTTTTCTATTAGGGACGTCAAAACCAGGTCTTGTTTGGGAAAGGGTAAATAGAACCTTGACTGTAGTACTGAGATAAATGGCACATAACTACTTATCCTTAATGACAGTTGTGTATCAAAACATATTGGGCCCATGTCTGTTGCAGTTGAGGGGAAGCAACAACTTGGCAGCTTCAAGATGAGCGTTATTGAATGTAAGTACAGCCAGGGGTTTTCCTAGGCATTTTGGGAAAAGGAGTCTGGCCAAATTGGGAAATTTTTGGAGCAAGGTAAGCAAAGAATCTTATTTTTCAATAGTGAAATTAATTTTTTTTAAACAAGAGGACCATGATGGTCCTATATCGCTCACCTGAACATAGGTGACAAAATGGTAATTTTGTCAATTGAAAAGGCATATAACTAAGGACTTTCTGTTATGATCAGAAGCTACAGCATAGGGATAATTATTTGAGAAAAGATTGTCTTATAATTTGAGAAAAGATAACACTGCCCTCTTTATCATATCTATATGGAACCCAGTCAACCCATAACATAGGGGAACTATTCACTGAGCAGATACAATTTGATTCAGATTAAATCTTTTCCTAACAGCATAACATCAGAGCAGTAGAATTAAAATCTGCTGTAACTAACAAAACAGAATGCTGAGCAAGACTGCATTCGTGTACAAAAGTGGCCAGAAAATGATGAGGCAAAAGATGCAAATACAATGTATAGGCTATCAGCATTTTCTCCTTTTGCTATAAAATTTTCCCAGCATTTTCAATCAGTGAGCCAAAACCTGCTTAATCCCTTCCAAAACTGAAAAGGAATAGACTGTTCCAATTAACCCTTTCCAAAACAAGACCTGGTTTTGACGTCCCTAATAGAAAATGCTTGGGAAAAGATTGAGACAAAAGAAGAAACTGCTGATAACCAACAGACTCTCCTTTTGTCTCAATATTTTATGTGCTATATTTTACACAAATCCTGTCTTTGTAGACTTTCATTTTGACGTTAGTAGTGGATTTCTAATTGGAAAAATTAAACTTTTGTCGTTTGGGAAAGGGTTAAAAAAAGAACAATTTGATATGGATAAAGAAAGGATTCATGCACAATAAAGCAGATAATATATTGAGACAAAGGGAGAAAATTACTGATTATCAGCCTTTTCTTCATTTGACTCAATATTTTCCCAAGCCTTTTCTAATTATTTAGGGATGCCAAACCAGGCATTTTCAGGAAAGGGTTTAATCAAATAAGAGAGGTTAAGGGCTTTCCTCATTGTAAAATATCTTTCAATGTTTATCAAACCCTGTGATGAGGGTATTCATTTGAATGATCTAACTAAAACTATTTATATTCTGATTTTTTTCGGGAGACAGGGCGGAGCCTAGTAAACGGTTCATTGCATTTAAGCTTGAGGAGAAACAGCCTTCTCGCTTAGCGGTACATCGTCGGTATTATTGCAAAACATTATAAATACAGCGTGAATCAAGCTATAGTTACGAGGTTTTATAACAACTCATTTTACAATAGAACGTTCTTTCAATTTCGAAATATGTTCATGCTCGTGCCGCACGTTTTTCTCTTATATCAGCCAAGATATCGAGAAGTAAACTCGTCGAATAACCTCTTCGCTTAGCCACACCCTGTGAGGTGAATAAAAATGGATTATAAATTAGTACCAACAACAAAGGATAGTTTAAATAACAAATAGAATTGTATTTACCCCTTTTAACATGCAGCTCCCCATTCAGGCCTGTCTAGTGTAAACAGTTGTCCGTCTAAAGTAAACATTTCTCGTATTTGTTGATATTATGGGGATTACACCTATCCCCAGTGGGGGATCAAAACCTCGTAACTCCAGCTTTGTCGAGCTGTAGTTATGAGGTTTTGACTCCAACTAACCATATTATTACCTGGTTGATTTTTTAAGAATTTTCTTAGGATTTCTGAAAGTCTGACCCTGCCACACCCACATTTTTTGACAAATCTTAAAATTTGTGGACAAATTTTCAAAAGAGTCACTAAAAGAACATTTCTGCCAAGTTTGGTTCAAATTGGCCCAATGGTTGATTTTTTAAGAATTTTCTTAAGATTTATAAGCCCCGCCCTGCCACGCCCACATTTTTTGGCCAATCAAAAATCCGCGAACAAGTTTTGAGAAGGGTCACTCAAGGAACATTCCTGCCAAGTTTGGTAAAAATTGGCCCAATGGTATAGGAGGAGAAGATGTTTAAAGAAATTGTGGACGGACAGACGGACGGACGACGGACGGTGAGCGACCACAATAGCTCACCTTGAGCACTTTGTGCTCAGGTGAGCTAATAAATTGGGAAAAATTGAAGAAAATTTGCTTTGGGAACACAGCCTTTTGCCTTGGGAATGCCTCCGTTTTCAGGAGGCACAGAAAGTGTAGGAAAACCCCTGACAGCTCGCATGTTTTTTGCCTATTTTCACGTATCACCACCATTCCATTTTGGGTTGATTGGGGTGGAAAACCGCTATAGCCGCGATACACCTTTTTTTCACACCAATCAACCAGTAAGCACTGTGATTTACCACTGCCATTTTCCACTCTCAACTGTGAATCAACACAAATTGCGGTGAATAGAGTGGACAAGCTTAGACTGTACAGGTCTGGCATTTCCATCCGGCTTGATTTTCCATCTGCCACCACCATTCATGGGTATGCATGAAAAATTTGGAGTAGGGAAATGCGGTGGTGGCGATGGAAAAGCACAGCCATTTTCCACCCCAAATTTCTTTTGTCCATGATGGGTGATTGTTTTAGGCAAAAAAACACGAGCTGGAATGTACATCAAGATTTTTTTGTTTCTAGCTCAAAAATAAAGAATATGAGAATGTGTCCCAACTCTTTATTCATTTTCACTAGGATTGTCACTTGGACCTTTTTGGTAAAATTTTGTAAAAAGGTAGGTTGGGCTGTTTTGACCAAAAGTTGGCCTATTATGAGCCATTTTGAACTTTTCCCATAATTTTTCTGGTCATTGCCTATTAATAAAATCTAGAAATAAATCAATAATGAGAAAGTTGTGTCATTCTTACCAGTTGTTACAGAGCTTTGTTTCGTTTTCTGCCATTGTTCTTGTTTGAAACAGAAAGTGGTCACCAAATATCCTCAGAGTAGATCTGGAACTTTGTTTTACTATTGACGGGGGATTAAGCCATAACTTTGTGCCTAAATCAGTCTATCTATTTGCAAGGAAACGTTAATTTTTTATCAGAACAACTGTTTGACATCTGTCATTCTCTGAATCCAACAAAAACATTACAACCAAACATCGGTTACAACGAGCTTACTGATTGGCTGTAGAGAAGTTGCGGTTTTGTAAAGTAGATTTTGATTGGATCTTTTCCGCAACGGAAGTAGAACTCTCCATCTGATGTAAACTTCCGGTTATTTTCGATTCACGTGTGTTTGGAAATTTCTTTGAAAACTCTTGTTTTTTCGACATCTAAGATCATTGTCAGCTCACGAGGATTTACCAGTTCATCAAAAATGGCTGGAGGACTGACTGAAGCGCAGCTGAAACTCGTGACAGAGTTGGAAATGGAAATGATGGCCGACATGTACAATAAGTAAGAAGTGGGTGGGGTATGAAAGGTCGATAGACTTGGTCATCTGAGCCAGTTTTCTCTTATTCGAATTGATTTCTTCAAATTTTAACAATTTGTCTTGAAGTTTAAATTTTAGCAATGTGTCTTGAAATTTGGAACTCACTTGATTCCGGAACTCTTTTTTTTTTTAGATCAAAACCCTACGTTTTGGGTACAGTCCAGTGTTTCCACTGACTTTCAAAGTTGGGGGTAAAAACCATGATTTTTCAGCATGCTTGTACCCCCTCTATAGGAAACATAGAAGGCTGCTGGCAAAATTTGGGGGTTAAAGATTTCATTTGGGGGTGAAAAAAACCCATTTTGGGGTTTTTGGAAACCTGTACACAATTTAGTACTAGTCTCAATGAAGGAATTCTTATGATTTTCAAAATTGGGGGCGGTAGCTCAGTCAGTATCTTCAAAGGCGATCATTCCAGGGGTGGCAGTTTTGAACCTGTTATCAAGCATTTAGATACTCACTTGGATCCTGTAGATCAATATTGAAAAATTATAGTATGCTCAATCTGAAAAGAGGAATTGTGCTGAAAACAAGACTTTGTTTTGTATTTTCTATAGCTTGTACATTTTTCTTCTCCAAAATTTACCATATATGTTTTTAGTGAAATGTTTGTATCCTCAGTCCAAACTTGGGCTTGCGATGATGGGTCAATTTGGTCATACCATGAAATTTTGATACAGCTTTAAAGCTGGCGCCATAGCGCAGTTGGCAGCCAACAAGACTTATGAGGTCAGAGGTCCTTGGTTTGATCCTTGGCAGCAGCAAACATCCTGACAAAATTATCTCCCAGAAATGGTTTTTCTGTCATGAACCTAGATATATGTGAACAAGCAGCTTGGCAAGGGTGTTGTGGAAGTAATGGTATAAGAAACGATAGGAATCCACTGTTAGGTGCTCCAGCTGCTGCAATAAAATCATTGTAGTTGAAAGAGCATTAACCCTTTCCCAAAGAAGACCTGGTAATTGGTGTCCCTATTAGAAATAGATTCAGATCCAGAAAATATTGAGCCAAAAGAAGAAAATGCTGATAATCAGCATTTTCTCCTTTTGCCTGAACAATATTTTCCAATCTATACTTCACAGTTCACACATATCCAATCTTTATCAACATCCATTTTTTGGTCCGCAGTATCTCTTGAATTAGACGACCCTACCGTTTTGCCATTTTGGGAAGTGTTAAACCCCAATTAATTATTCAGCTTTAATTTCATTTGATCTTTTCTTTATTTTCAGAATGAGTGCTGGATGCCAGAAGAAATGTATACCTCCAAAGTACAAGGACCCAAATTTGACTAAAGGTGAAAGTGTGTGTATAGACAGATGTGTCGCGAAATATATGGAAATTCATGACAGAATTGGCAAAAAATTGACTTCACTTTCAATGCAAGATGAAGAGAGGATGAAACAACTTCAAGCACAAATGCAACAAAACTCGTAGTGGATGTGAATTTATGTATATGTGGTTCAAAGTTTAACCCATTACCACACAGTGACTCTTTGACTCCCCAAAAGATTAAGGCTTTTGAAAACATTGTGGAAAATGAAGAAATTGCTTGTGACAAGCAATTTCTCCATTTCCCACAATATTTTCTACTAAAACAGACCAAACCATTGTAAATTATCTTAATTTGAAATTGCTGTCTGCAGCATCTTTCAATTTGGGCAGGTCTAAAATTCGTCTGGTAATGGGTTAAGGAAGTTCTGGTATGCTGTTACCAGTGAAGCCAGGCAGATGCTGAAGTTGGAAGACCAAGACCAAGGGACGGATCCAGGATTTCGTCAAGGCCATTTTAACTTTCTTCAAGGGTATTTCCAATTATGTCAATTCCAACAAAAACAGATGGTTTATGACTGAAAATGAATATATATAAAAGAGACCCATAGCCAAAGGGTGTTCTAATGAACCCTCTGAATCCTCTCTGGATCGACCACTCGGAGACTGTTACATGTACTTCTTATTTTGAAATTTGGTGTATCAACAGAGAAAGTTGTATCTATACATAGCACTGTGACACGTATCCAAACAAGGCATCGTTTTTATGTTCCTAATACGATATAAATTGTTCTGGGAAACATTGATGCAAAAGAACAAAATGATCATAATCAGCATTTTCTCCTTTTGTCTGAATGTTTTCTGTGCTATATCTATAGATATTATACAAAATGTCTACCTTTATAAACGTTGAAAGTTTCCAACAATGTTCACATTTTGAGCTAGCTCACCTTTCATACAATGAAAGGAATTGTTACTATTAAATTAATAGATTCTACTTCAAGTGTACGAGTTTCATAAAAAATTTAACAATGTGCATGGAATTTCACAACTTGATTACTGTGTATGCACAGGCTGATGTGGATCTGTGTTGTTCTCATCAAATGCCATCTATAGGAGTTTTTTTTCCAGATCCTGGCTCATGTCTATCCATATTTTGGCAGTTGCAAGCCACAGAACCTTGTGTTTCATGGTCTGCACAAAACGTTCAGCTCCTGTACATAGTTAGTTTGAAATATACTATTGACAGTCTTTAATTTTGTGGTATGTAAAATGTTTCAACATTAATTACTACAAAGTTATTTTAACCCTTTCCCAAACAAGACCTGGCCCCGTTTTCTCGAAAAAACTTAAGTACATTCTCATGAGAACATAATCAACTTCAAAGGGATACTCTCCAGTGTTGAAGGGTATTCGATTGAAGTTCACATGGATTTCGTGCGATTTGAGCATGGTGCTCAGATTTGAGCATGAGAACATACTTAAGTTTTTTCGAGAAACCGGGGTCTGGTTTTGACGTCCCGGATAGAAAAGGCTTGGGAAAACATTGAGATAAAAGAAGAAACTGCTGATAACCAGCAGTTTCTCCTTTTGCCTCAATATTTTCTGTGCCATATTGTATACAAATCCCTTCCTTTTTAAAATCATTTTTGTCCTCTACAGCAGCTTTTAAATAGGACCGCCCTAAAATTTTATTGTTTGGGAAACAGTTAATACATTATTTTAAAAAAAACAAACTTTGTACTAAAATATTGTACTGGTATAATGTCATTTATCTGCCTAAATGGAAATACAGGTTTTGTTATCTATGTGTTCAATCAAAATAAAACGCATACAATTTTACATTTTTGTATCTTAACTTGAATTTTTCTAAAGTTAATATCTTAACCCATTTACGTTTAATGACGCTTTTTGATGCCTCACAAAATAGTCTTTGAAAAGCATCATGGAATTTGAAGAAATTGTTTGTAACAAGCCGTAACTTCATTTCTAGCTAGAATTACCAAAAATTTAAAATTTCATTGATTTATAATTGTCGTCTGCAACATCAGTGAATTTTGACCAGTCCCAAATTTTCCCGTCATGTAAGAGGATAACTGGATGATATGTTTATATTGGGTCAACATTTTTCCATACATTACCTAGTTTTAACATCTTTATTAGGCAAAGCTTGGGTAAACACTGGGGAAATTGATAGGGCTGGTGACTAGAAATATCCTTTTATAATCCTTTTTAGCTCCACTGGCCGTTGACGGCCAGCAGGCTATTGTCATGGCAGTGTGTCCGTCGTGCGTGCGTCCGTCCATAAACTTTTTCTTTAAAAATCTTCTTCTCAGAAACTACTGAATGGATTTCAATCATACTTCATAGGAATGATCATTGGGTGACCCTCTCTTAGATTCATTCAAAGAATTTGGATTGAATCAGAATAACTTTAGTTATCTGCCCTTGAATGTCAAAAATACCTGGTTTTGACTTTGTTTTCACTTAGCAACTACAAATATTGACCAATCAAGACAAACCTTTTACAGAATGATGGTGACCATAAGATCTTGCCTGCGTATAATTTTCAGCTTGATCAGAATTTTACATCATGAGTTATGTGCCCTTGAAATTGACAAAATTGCCATTTTTGGCTCTATTTTGACTTTGTTTTCACTCTAGCAACTACAAATATTAACCAATCAAGACAAAACTTTGATTGAATGATGGTGACTATAAGATCTTGCCTTGGTATAATTTTCAGCTTGATCTGAATTTTACATCATGAGTTATGTGCCCTTGAAATTGACATAATTGCCATTTTTGGCCCTGTATTTTGACTTTGTTTTCACTCTAGCAACTACAAATATTGACCAAACAAGACAAAACTTAAACAGAATAATGGTGACTATAAGATCTTGCCTTGGTATAATTTTCAGCCTGATCTGAATTTTATATCATGAGTTATGTGCCCTTGAAATTGACAAAATTGCCATTTTCGGCTTTATTTTCCCTTTTGCAACCATATAACTAATCAATATATAACTTTCACAGAATCTTACTGACCATACAACCTTACTTGCTTGTAATTTTCAGCTTGGTCATGCATTTGCTTGTTTGTGCAGCCTGAACCTTTGAATTATTGCATTCAACAAGACAAACAGTCAGGCCTGTGGAGCGCTTCCAGACCGCCAGGGCTGTCTAGTTCATTTCTATCCCTAAACAGAAAGGATTTTAGAATTTCATCAACTTGAAATGGTCATCTGCAACACCACCCAAATTGAGCCAGTCCAAAATTTTGCCGTCTGGGTTAAGAAATTGAACTGATGAAACCCTGTCCATTTCAGTATGATGAGAGATGAGCTATTGACTTTCGTCATTGTCTAAACATCTACAATATCTTTAACCCTT
The DNA here is from genome assembly GCA_963680895.1 of Fragum sueziense. NCBI lineage: Eukaryota > Metazoa > Mollusca > Bivalvia > Cardiida > Cardiidae > Fragum > Fragum sueziense. Next base: position 48,748,214 of record OY804603.1, read on the forward strand.
TCCAAAATGGCAAAACTTTAAGGTTGTCCTATTTCAAAGTTGCTGAAGATGGCAAATTGATGTTAGTAAGTGAATTTGTGGGCAATTTAGCTTGGGAAAATATTGAGGCAAAAGGAGAAAATGCCGATTTTCATTATTTTCTTTTGCCTCAATGTGTAATTTCCCAAGCATTTTCTGATAGGGACATCAGAATCAGGGCTTGATTGGGAATGGGTTAATCATTTTAGACTGTGCCTATACAAAAGCTGCTGCAGGTGACAAGAGGATGCTGATACAGATGCTATTTCTGTAAAACATTGCACTGAAAACTTTGAGGAAAAGGGAGAGAATAGTGATTGTCAGCATTTTCTACTTTTGTCTCGCTGTTTTCCATGCATATTTTATTAGAAGTGTCAAAACCAGGAAAGTGTTAACAGGGTTGCCACCAGTCAGAAGATATTAAATTCCATGACAATTCCCTGACAAAATTGGAAAATTCCCTGACATGTTCTGTCGCTGTAATTTTGTTTTGAGAAAAAATTAAAAGGCGAAGTTGAAATCATTAATTGTATGGTACTGGGTCTTATCTTTCCAAAATTCCCAGACAATTCCCCGACATTTGTCTGTATTTTCAAATTTCCCTGACAGTTCACCGAATTCCCTGACCTTGAAAAATTTTTGATTTCCCTGACATTTCCCTGACGCATGGCAACCCTGGTTAACCTTTTCCAAAATGGGAAAAATGGATTATTCCAAATGGATTCAAAAGAGATTTGTGCACACCACATCCCAGAAAATATTAAGGCAAAATGAGAAAATGCAGAGATCAGCATTTCAAAAGCATTTTCTTCTCTTGTCTCATTGTTTTCCCAAGCAATTTCTAACGGCAATGTCTAAACCAGTTCTTGTCTGGGAAATGGCCAAGAATATTTTATTTAACCCTTTCCCAAATGGCAAAATTGGGACAATTCCAAGGTTAAAGCTTCTTGCAATGACATTTAGTGTTGATAAAGATGGGATTTGCACACATTATAGCACAGAAAAGTATTGAGGCAAAAGGAGAAAATGCTGATTATCAGCATTTTCTTCTTTTGCCTCAAACTTCTTCCAAGCAATTTCTATTAGTGGCGTCAAAAGCAGGTCTTGTTTGGGAAAGGGTTAAAAACCAAAGGGCCAATTATCCTCTGCAAATGACCATGGTGCAGTCAGTAGTGCATTAACTCTCTCCATGACAGGTTCAATCCCTGGCTGTGCCTAACATCCTTTCTGACATATGTCTCCCAGCAAAGGTGGAAAATCATAAACCTAGGTGGACAAGAAGCTTGAGGCTTGGAGAGGATTATGTAGTCTTCTCTCTTGTTTGTCCTTCGTGTCGAAGATGACCATGACATCATCCGTGTGGTCCATTGTCTGCATGTGCACAGATCACTTGTGAGTCAAATCTGGGCCCGGAATCGTCTGGTACACAAAGGACATTGTATTGTTGCAGTTTGGTCTGCTATGGTGGAGTTTCTCAATTTGTGCGTAGCCTGCTTTTTTATGGCATCACATGTATACATGAGGTAGTATGTATAGGTAAGGTAATACTGATGTGAGAAACAACAGGAATTCATGGTTAGGTGCTCCAGTCACTAGGATGTGATCATACCAGTTGAATGAGGCGGTAAACCACAATTGATTAATCAATAAACAAGTGGGCCAGTCTTCACTAAACTTGGAATCCTTGGATGTATGACTGACACACATCTGTGCCCCTGAAGAACAAGAGTGCCATAGTGCCATAGTCACAATATATGCCGCAAGGCTGCAATGTCAACAAGCCCCCATTAAGGTGATAACATTGACCAAGTTCAAAAAGATCCAGCCAGAAACTTAGGAAGAGTTGTGTTGACAAGAAAAGTGGACGTACATATGGACAAACAGACATACAGAGAAGATGACAACAATATACGAAGCCTCCGACAGGCGTACAAAGAGGCTGGAGAAAACATTGTTGAAACTGAATATATTGCTTGTGACAAGCAATTTCTTCATTTTCCACTATGTGTTCTACTCCCAAAATCATTTTCACCCATTACCAGATGGCAAAATTTTGGACTGTTCCAAATACAAAGATGATGCAAACGAAAATTTCAAGTGAATTTAATCATATATTTTTTGGTCTTTCTGTGTAGAAAACATTGTGGGAAATGAAGAATTTGCTTGTCTCAAGCAATTTCTTCATTTTCATCGATGTTTTCCAAAGCCTTAATCTTTTTGAAGGGCGTCAAAAAGTGTCAATGTTTGGGAATGAGATAAGTTTCATCACCTTGAAAATGGCTTCTGCTACTGCTTTCAATTTGAATTTTTTGTCAATTGAGACAGGAACATTATTCTTTACAAGACAAGATAGTTTTAGACTGTTCCAATTCAAATACATCTGCAGAGAACAAAATGGATGCTGACATGGTTGGCTTTTCTGTACAATATAGCATACAAACTATTGAAGCAAAAGGAGAACCTACTGGTTATCAGAATGTTCTTCCTTTGCTTCAATGTTTTCCCAGAAATACCATTTCATTAGGTGAGGTCAGGGATTTTACCCATCTATTTGGGCATCATCCTTCCGCTACTTTTGTGACTATTGCATGGGGTTAAAGAGGAAACTATAGAAACATTGCCTCGAGCCTGGGGGGGCAAAAAATATTGAAACCCCTGTATTAGGGAAAGGGATAAGGAGATAACACTAATACTACAAACTTGCTTCATAATCATTTAATCAACAATTCATAAATAAGTTACCAAAACAAGTTTTTGTCTGACATATTTCATACTGATCTTAAAACACTTAAAAGGATTCACTGTGTGGAAAAAGGTTAAACATAAAACTGTAGAATATTAAATTGATTATAAACATTGAAGAAAATGGAAACAATTTTCAACCATGATGAACTACAACTGTCGCAGAGCAAAACATTAACCCAACAACAACACATGGTCTGCAAATCCAACCTATAACATAATCCTAAATCCTTTCCTAAATTAGACCTTGTTCTGCCATCCCTGTCAGAAAAAAGCATGAGAAAACATTGAGACAAAAGCAGAATACGCTGATAAGCCCACATTATCTCCTTCAGCTTTAATATCTCTTTACCTGCACCTATTTTTTTGCCTGCATTAGCTTTCAAATTAAGAGTCCATCAGTTTTGGTTGATCTATACTTGGTTTGGTTTATTTCTAATATGTTGGATTTAGTTCAAACCCGTTTCTATTATTATTATTATTTCTACATAATGACGCCTTGACATCCCACAACCCACAAGTTAATGACTTGAGAAAACATTGTGACAAATCGGGAAATTGCTTGTGGAAAGCAGTTTTTTCTTCCAAAAGCCATTATCTTTTCGGGTGTTAAAAGAGTCAAAATGAGAAAATGGATGTTCTACAATACAGGGATTCACCAACCAGGATTAACCCATTGCCACACAGTGATGCCTTTTGACGCCTGACAACACAAAAGCCTTGAAAATAATCGTGGAAAATGAAGAAATTGCTTGCGCCAAGTAATTTCTTCATTTCCCACAATATTTCCTACCCAGAAAGACAGAACAAGAGGACCATGATGGTCCTTAATCGCTCACCTGAACCTAGATAGAAAGAAATTCACAATGTTGTCAAGTTCAAGAGCACATAATTTAAGATGCGAGATTATGATCCAGCTGAAAACTGCTTTCATCATCTTGAATAATCAATATTTGTGGCTGTTACAGTAAAAACAAAGTGGAAAAAACAACAATTTTGTCACAGTCAAGGGCACATACCGGTAACTCTGTTTTGATAAAAGTATTCTCATCAACATTATGTCCAATTTTTTTATTGGTCAATATTATTGTTAGAGTGAAAATAAATTTGAAACTGTAATTTTGTGAAATTCAAGGGCCAATAACTCTGGGTTTTCTAGTCAAATCAAGCTGAAAATTTCGCTCATCCAGGATTTTATGACCATCAACATTGTGGCCAAGTTTTGTCTTGATTAGTCAATAAATGTAGATGCTACAGTGTAAACAAAGTACAAACCAGCAATTTTGTCAAATTCAAGGGCACATAACTCCGGAATTCCATGTCTGATCTGACAAAAAATCGAACTCAACTGAGAACTTATAGTTACCAACATTGTGGCAAAGTTTTGTCTTGATGGGTCAATATTTGTAGATGCTAGAGTGGTAACAAAGTCAAAACTAGCCATTTTTGACGTTCAAGGGCACATAACTCCGGACTTCCATGTCCGAACTGACAAAAAATCGAACTCAAATGAGAACTTATAGTTACCAACATTGTTGCAAAGTTTTGTTTTGATCCGTGAATATTTGTAGATGCTAGAGTGGTAACAAAGTCAAAACTAGCCATTTTTGATGTTCAAGGGCACATAACTCCAGACTTAATTGTCCGATCCGACTCAAAATCGAACTCATTCGAGAACTTATATTTACCAACATTGTTGCAAAGTTTAATTTTGATTGATCAATATTTGTAGATGCTAGAGTGGTAACAAAGTCAAAACTAGCCATTTTTGACATTCAAGGGCACATAACTCCAGACTTCCTAGTCCGATCTGACTCCAAATCGAACTCATCCAAGAACTTGTGGTCATACATATTTTGACCAAATTTGGTTAAGATTGGTCGATATTTGTAGATGCTAGAGTGGTAACAAAGTCAAAACTAGCCATTTTTGACATTCAAGGGCAGATAACTCCGGACTTCCTTGTCCGATCTGACTCAAAATCGAACTCATCCGAGATCTTATGGTCATACATGTTTTGACCAAGTTTGGTTACGATTGGTCAATATTTGTGGGTGCTAGAGTGGTAACACCAAAATGTGAACAGATAGTGGGGCGCATAACTCATATAATCGTTCAGTTTGTGATACAAGCATGAAATTTGGCATATATATACTTTCAAGTGTATATTTTCAGAAAAAAGTGCTAGCCACTTGAAATTTAATATGGCGGCCATTTTCTGAGATGGCCGCCATCTAAGGATTATAGAGCTTCCCTGTGTAATGATATGACACACTAAAACTATTATAAACTTGCATTTTTCATTTCAAACACTCAGACATGAATGCCAAATGTAAAAAAGACAATATTTGTGCGTGAGATGGCAACCAAAATCTCATATGGCAGCCATACAATATAAAGTCCTTCATTTCTATATGAAAATAGCGACTTTACCGCTGGAAAAAATCTTTGATTTGCTTTTTCGACTTATAAGCTCTACTGGCTAATTTCATTAATAAATTATTAAAAAATCAACTAACTTGATAACAGATGGCAGCCAACCAAGCCCGTGTAATTATTATTTTCTCACTCTTTTAATCGATTGTCGTAGATATCTGCAAATGTAATATGTAGTGTATATCAATTTGGTGAGACACTTAATTTAGAGCCACAGAACCTACTATAATAAGTATATGTATAGTTTCAAGTGTACATTTTCAGAAAAAAAGTGCTAGCTTCTTGAAATTCAATACGGCGGCCATTTTCTGAGATGGCCGCCATCTGGGCATTATAGAGCTTCCCTGTGTAATGATATGATGCACTAAAACTAATATAAACTTGCATTTTTCATTTCAAACACTCAGACATAAATGCCAGATGTAAAAAAGACAATATTTGTGCTTGAGATGGCAACCAAAATCGCATACGGCTGCCATACAATATAAAGTTCTTCATCTTTTATATGAAAATTGCAATTTTACCACTGGAAAAAGTCTTTTATTTGCTTTTTCGACTTATAAGCCCCACTGGCTTATTTCATTAACGAATTATATAAAATTCGACTGACTTGATAACAGATCGATAATCGATTGCCATAGATATCTGCAAATGTAATAAGTATGTAGTGTATATCAGTTTGGTGAGACAATTAATTTAGAGGCACAGAACCTACCGTAACAAGTAGACTACACGATTTGGTCCCTCAACAAAGAGAAATGGTATGTAGAATACAAGTGAGATATAGTGTTTGTGGACCCGAGATGGAAATCATCTGGAACAAGTCCCCAGTGATATAGTTTTCAAATTTGATAAGATCCCCATGAGAGATGGCAGCCAACCGGCTTTTTTCAAAGAAGGTCTCTAAAATATAGCAGACGATTTTCATATTTGACAATATGCCAACAAGAGATGGCACTGAGGCTAATGATTGTTTTAAGGCCGTCTCAGTTGATTCCTATTTTCAACATCCATGTTTCCGGTGTATTCGTTTTTTGGCCAGAATAGTTCTGTAAATCAATAGGCTTTACAAGGAAACTAGCCCTCACCCCATATGGGGTCCCTGGACAACAAGAGATGGTATGTAGAATACAAGCAAGGTTTAGTGCTTGTGAACATAGTCATATCAACACTGAAGCAGCTGTACAAGATAGATGGCCGCCACTGCTTATATATGATTTTAACTTTCATGTGATATTTCACAGACGCAGATATAGAGTGAAGTGCAGAAGAAAAGCCTGGCTTTCTTGAACTTACATCGCCCACTTCAAGTTTTTGCACCCATTCGTAGCCATCTCTCTGCAGCATTACGAAACTGGGTCCAAACAACTCTCCAACATTCATTTTCATTTGACAATCCCCATTTCGACCGGCATTAATAATTCGGTTGCTGAAAATTACACAGTCTCTAAATATGGCCAGCTTTGTATGCAGCCTGTTTTTCGCATTGACATGGTGCTTATACAGTAGGACTAAGTCATGAAGTTTGAAAGCTGGACTTTCTCAGAAGCCACGAATTCCACGATATACCGGTATATAACAAGTTAAAAAAGCCACATGATACTTGCAAATCTTTTACAAAACTATTGTTGTATCATATTTTGTTAAGACCTCGTCGAGTTATACAACTCTACTAAGCTGTTTGGGTGATACTTTAACTCTTGAACGACAACACGTACAGCTGCGCTGAGTTTTACAAGCAACTTCCCATTGCCCATAGTTTAAACGCATTGATTAAGCTTATCTCAAATTTTGCGAATCGTGCTACGAATGCATAAGAAACGTGGCATCTTTTGCAAATCAGATTCTATAGACCTTTTACAGCAGTCTCCATCTGTAATGGAACCTTGTTTCTGTGCCCGTTTGAGCTTTATATTGTAGATAAAAGACGGTATCTATTATGATACTTGGCTTATGCAGTGTCAAAGTTTTCTCTTTGCCCTCATTATCACATAATAGAGCTGGATTGAACGAAGTTGGTATATCATTGAAGGCAAGGTATAAAGGAATATCTGTTGCAGTATTCTTGTACATTTGTATCCACTAAGATCTTGCTCTTTCTGTAAATTACTCAGAAGAGAAATAAGCAAATCATTAGATTTGTCCTCTTGGCAGGGATAACATTTACTTTACATATTTTTGTTGATTTGTTTTACAATCATCCATTGTTAATGTAAGAAAGACTTCCTTTTACACTATCTGGTTTAGAATGCATGAGTTTTCTGATATTTGGTGTGGACAATTCCAAGGATGATTTGAACACTAGGTTTTGACTTACTTAGCGCAAAGCGACTAATCACACGAAAGTGCTTTAAACCATGTTAATGAAGCTGCTGTTTTGTCATACGATAATCGGTATTTAATTGTGGAGGCAAATAAGACAGTTAAGATAATACAAAAATGGTCGCAAATTCAATAGCAAAATATATATTCTCTTAGAACAATTTTGTTTGTATCTCATTCATTTTATTAGCTGATACTTAAAGAGAGGGGTTGATATCTTTTTTGTTAAAAGTAATAAGATTTCCTTGAAGAAACTATGAACATATGAATATTTTGGCGGCCATTTTGGAAAGAGGCAGCCATGTTATAAAGACATCAAGTTGGTTTATATTGGTTACAAAAAAGACCATGCAGGAAAGATATATAAAAATCTCGACGAAATTCATCACTTCGGATTCATTTCTATTTGATATATTCATATATAGGCCTAATTAATACATGAGAATGGCGGCTATTTTGAAAGATGGCCACCGGATGCGATTTTCATGTGGCTAAATCGGTTTGTGTTTCATTCCATTACGCTGGTTGAAATTTTATGTCAAGGATTGATAATACCGGTATCTTATTAAAAATAATATCTAATTGAAGAAACGGCCATTTTTGGAGTATTTTGGCGGCCATCTCGGATAAACGACCGCAATGTTGTAAAAAAGTCATGCTAGTTTATTTATTAATTACAAAATTGACTATATTGGGGCGATTTATTAGAAAAATCTCGGCGGATTTCAGCATTTGGAATGTCTTTCCATCTGATATATAGACTACATTTATCCGAATGGCGGCCATCTTGGAAAATGGCCACCGGATGCGAATTTCAAGTGGCTAGCACTTTTTTCTGATTCAGGGACCCTCAAAGACTTACCATACCAAAATTCATGCTTGTATCACAAAGTGAACGATTAGGCCAAATTTTCGGAGTTGTGCGCCCCACTAAGACGGACAGACAGACAGACGGTCGGACGGACAGATGCCGACGGACAAAAAGCGACCACAATAGCTCACCTTGAGCACTTCGTGCTCAGGTGAGCTAAAAATGTAAAATTTCATTCGCTTTAAATTGTCGTCTGCAACATCTTCGAATTTGGACATGTCTAATTTGGTTGTCAGGTAATAGTAAGCCAGAACACCTTTAACACAACAATTAATCTGATTGGTGGAGACATATGTCTCGTCCAATCCATAGCTTGTAATGTAATTTTGCTTCAGAAAAAGATTTAGAAATGTTGGTGAATACGGCCCTACGCAAATCACATCCGCGTCACATTCACTCATTTTGTATCTCTACTTCTTTATGTAACGCTATCTACTGCACTTAACCCTTTCTCAAACAAGACCTGGTTTTGATGTCTTTATTAGAAATGACTTGGGAAAACATCGAGACAAAAGAAGAAAATATATGATAACCAGCATTTTCTCCTTTTGTCTAAATATTTTCAGAGCTATTTAGTACACAAAACCTTCCTGATGCATCATTCATCTTCTGTACGTAGCAGTTTTCAAATGGGACCAGCTTAAAATTTTGACGTTTGGGAAAGGGTTAAAGTAGCACATTAATAACATTCACACCGTCCGTTACAAACTTTTGCCCGTCATTATTCATATTCCCATCACAATCACTCATTCTGTATCTCCACTTCTTCATGTACGGCTATTTGCTGCCCTTCTAGTAACACATTAACAACATTTACACCGTCTGTTACAGACTTTTGCCTGTCATTATTCACGATGAACTGAATCGGAATCAAATTTCCGTCTCCGTTGTCTTGAAGCGTCACCACAACTTCATCTGATTTAGGTTCAACCTCATCTTGAACTGTCACTAAAATATCTTCAGTATTTTGATTCACATTCACTAATTCCAGATTTTGATTTTGGCCCTGAATTATAATTTCTTGTTCCACCTCTGGTAAGGGAGTGTCTGTAGTTTGGACGGGTATTATATGCCGATCTTGTGAGACTGTGTTTGCATATGCTGTGTAATCTCTATTCACTTTCTGTGTATTGTAAAGTTTATTTGCCTTATTGACTCTAATGCTTGGTGAGGCCTGAGGAAATGAAGGATGGGCAGTGGCAACTGCTAGTGACTTACTCATGACTTTGTGAACCTTTTCAGGCTGTTTTAGATATTCTTCATGTCTTTTGAGTATCTCCTTTGTAAAGTCTTCATTAGATAAGTTCATTAAATTTGACTTTGATTTCCTAACCCTGCTTGCTCTAGTGTTTGTACTGTCTTTAATATTTTCGCTTTTATCGTGAGTTCTGTTTGATAGTTTAGGTAAGGGCATTGTTTTTGGGTCAAACAATTTACCATCGCTTGTAACCAACGCCCCTTCCTCAAAGTCTTTAAACTTGATCTTATTTGCGTTGTGCCTCTTTATCACCACTGTGAGTTGATGAGCAACTAGCATGTGTTTACGTAGATTACCGGCTAATGGTGTCTTGTACTCGCAAAACTGGCATGGTAACAACTGAAAAAGAAAGGACAGAGCAACACATAACAGGGGGAAGGCGTTCCAAAATTGGTATTCAAGATCCAAACCAATGTCAGTGGTGGATCCAGGATTCCTGGAGGAGTCTCAAATTTTGCTTAACCCTTTCCCAAACAAGACCTGGTTTTGATGTCCCTAAAAGAAAAGGCTTGGGAAAACATTGAAACAAAAGAAGAAACTGCTGATAACCAGCAGTTTCTCCTTTTGTCTCAATATTTTCCTTGCTATTATCGTATACAAAATTCTATCTTAAACAATGTCCATTTGTCATCTGCAACAGCTTTTGAAATGGAAATTTTGAAAAGTTGCTGTTTAGGAAAGGGTTAAGGCATTTGTGACTACCATGCTTCTACTTCGGATAATGTTTAACAATCCGGATCAATGCTGCTCTCTCGCAGGTCATGAAGAAGCTATTGGAGAACAAAATGTACCGTATATTGATCAGACAGTACATATGCATACTGATTTGGATCCATGTTATTCAACAAGAGGGCCATGATTGCCCTGTATCGCTCCACTGGCATTCAGACTTTTAGACTACGAAATTCTTCAAGGAATACAACAGAGGTCTATTTTCAAAAATTTACTTTTATTAGTTTAATTAAAATTCAAGTTCTACACAGATATTTTTAAAGAATGTGGAAGAGACTTATGAAAGGAAGATTCATGTGAAGTTTGGTTGAAATTGCTCCCGTAGTTTTGGAGAAGAAGATTTTTTCAAAGATTTTTCAAAAATTTAATTAAAACAAGAGCTGTCACTGTAAGATGACAATGCCCCCGACACCGCTTTGATCGTCATAAGGTCAAGGTCATCCAGGGGTCAAGGTCACCAAAGTATGTGCCTACAGAAAGGTAATGTACCAAGGAATGTTGTGGTAAAGTATGAAGCGAATATGTTAAGTAATAAGGAAGTTATGGCCAATGTTAAAGTTTTTGGACGGAATGACGGACGGACAGACAGACAGACAGACGGACAGACAGACGGACGGACAAGTCAAATTTATGATGCCTCCCTATCGGGGGCATAAAAATAAAAGTATCAGTTCTACACGCAATTTATTTTTGTGCAAAAATTTGGAAGAGATTTACGCAAGGAAGATTCCTGTGAAGTTTGGTTGAAATTGGTCCAGTTGTTATGGAGAAGATTTTTTAAGATTTTTTGAAAACTTAATTAAATTAATTAAAAATTTCGGTTCTACACAGAACTTATTCTTTTGAAAGAATTCAGGAGAGATTTATGCGAGGAAGATTCCTGTGAAGTTTGGTTCAAATTGGCCAAGTAGTTTTGGAGAAGAAGATTTTAAAAGATTTTTTGAAAATTTCATTTGATTAATTTAATTAAAATTTCAGTTCTACACAGAATTTTATTTTTTTGAAGGAATTTGGAAAAGATTCATGCAAGGAAGATTCCTATGAAGTTTGGTTGAAATTGGTCCAGTATTTTTGGAGAAGATTTTTGAAAAAAGTTTACACAGGCACAGATGGACAGACACACACACGCCAGACACAGGGCCATGACATAAGCCCCGTGACAAGCGACTTATGCCACACAGGACATTTCTACAAATTCTGGCTTATTCATATTCTTGGTGAACAAGACCCTACAGTAGACACTCGTTCTATCAAAGTAAGAGACGGTCAAATTATCTGGAGATATCCAGAGTGCAATATGTACAATGTTCAAAAGAAAGGGGTTTGAGTTTATTGGGGTTTTACGCCGTTTTCAACTACTAGGGTCATATCGCGGCGGCTGGAGCACCTACCCATGGATTCCTGTTGTCTCTCAAACCAGTACTACCACAACACCCTTACCGAGCCTCCAGCTCCTCGCCCACTTAGGTTAACGATTTCAAACCCATTGGTGGGTGACAATTTTGTCAGAAAGGGTATTGGCCGCAGCCGGGTATCGAACCCGGCACCTCTCGAATGAGGGTCAGATGCGCTACCAACTGCGCTAAGGCCGCGGCTCAAGAGAAAGGGGAAAATAAAATAATTATTTTAAAACCCACTACCACACAGTGACACCTTTAGACGCCCAACTTGATAAAGGCTTTGGAAAACATTGTGGAAAATAAAGAAAGACAAGCAATTTCTTCATTTCCCACTTTTCTACCCAAATAAGCGATAACTTTCAAAATTCATTTACTTGAAATTGTTGTCTGCTCCTACTTTGAATTTGGAACAGCCTAAAATTTTGCTGTCTGGTAATGGGTTCATTTTTTAACTAGAAAGACCTGAAGGTCTTGAGTCGCTCCACAGCCCTGAATTTCTTTTAATATTAAATCCAAGTTTTGACTAGATTTTTGAATACTTGTGGTTCTTACAGCAAAAACAAAGTCAAAAGCAGCAATCATGTGGTCAATGCAAAAAGAAAGTAAATGATTGACTAATATTTTAGGGATGTTAGGACGATAATAAAATTAAAAACTGTGATTTTGCCAAATTCAAGGACACATAATTCAGTATGTATTTAAAATCAAATAAAAAATTGAACACATGCAAGATCTTGTGGTCACTATGATTCTGTTCAAATTTTGTATATATTAGTCAATATTCGTGGCTTCAAGAGTGGAAAATGTGTCGAAGACTGAAATTTTGTCCATTTCAAGGGCACATAATTCAGATTGTAACAGTGTTATCATGTTGAAAATTACACATAAGCAAGATCTTGTTGTCAACAAGATTCTTTCCAAGTATCATCTTGATTGGTTAACATTTGTGGTTGTTAGAGTGAAAACAAAGTCGAAAATGGCAAATTTGTCAAATTCAAGGGCACATAACTCAAGATGTAAGATTCCAATCAAGCTGAAAATTACACCCAGGCAGCATATAATGCTTATATATATTCTGTCCAAGTTTTGTCTTGATTGGTCAATATTTGTAGATTTTAGAGTAAAAATAAAGTCAAAACCAGCAAAATAGAGCCAAAAATAGCAATTTTTGGCAATTTCAAGGGCACTTAACTCATGCTAAAAAAATCAGATCAAGCTGAAAATTTTAACAAGGCAAGCTCTTATAGTCAGCATCATTCTGTCAAAGTTATGACTTGTTTAGTCGATATTTGTAGTTGCTAGAGTGAAAACAAAGTCAAAATACAGCCGAAAATGGCAATTCTGTCAATTTCAAGGGCACATAACTCATGATGTAAAATTCAGATCAAGCTGAAAATTTTACCAAGGCAAGATCTTGTAGTCAGCATCATTCTGTCAAAGTTTTGTCTTGATTGTTCCATATTTGTGGATTTTAGAAGAAAAGTAAAGTCAAAACCTGCTATTTTTGATATTCAAGGGCAGATAACTCAGATTATTCTGGTTCAATCCACATTCTTTGAAGGAATCTGAGAGAGGGTCATCCGAGGATCATTCCTGTGAAGTTTGGTTAAAATCCATCCAGTAGTTTTTGAGAAGAAGATTTTTAAAGAAAAAGTTTACGGACGCACGGACGCACTGACGCACGCACGACGGACACACCGCCATGACAATAGCCCGCTGGCCTGAAAGGCCAGTGGAGCTAAAAACATAATTGACATGATGGATCTATAACAGATTAAAGTTGGAAATTGCCTAAATAAGCAATTTTCTCTTATGTCTACAATAATTCTATGATAAGATTTTCTTTTTTTTTAATCCTATCCCATAAATAACATATCTTTATATCCCTGATTAAACTAGACAGCCCTGGCGGCCTGGAAGCGCTCCACAGGCCTGATTGTTTGTCTTGTTGAATGCAATTTCAAAGGTTCAGGCTGCACAAACAAGCAAGCTGAAAATTTCAAGCAAGTAAGATTATGGTCAGTAAAATTCTGTGAAAGTTATTGTATTGATTAATTAATACTAATGGTTGTAAAAGTGAAAACAAGGCCGAAAATGGCAATTTTGTCAATTTCAAGGGCACGTAACTCATGACGTAAAGTTCAGATCAAGCTGAAAATTATACCAAGGCAAGATCTTATAGTCACCAACATTCTATACAAGTTTTGTCTTGATAAGTCAATATTTGTAGTTGCAAGAGTGAAATCAAAGTCAAAATAGAGCCGAAAATGGCCTTTTGTCAATTTCAAGCGCACATAACTCATGATGTAAGATTCAGATCAAGCTGAAAATTACACAAATGTGAAATCTTATGGTCACCAACATTCTCCACAAGTATTGTCTTGATAAGTCAATATTTGTAGTTGATTGAGTGAAAACAAAGTCAAAATACAGCCGAAAATGGCAATTTTGTCAATTTCAAGGGCATATAACTCATGATGTAAGATTCAGATCTAGCTGAAAATTACACCAAAGCATGATCTTATAGTCACCATCATTCCGTCAAAGTTTTGTGTTGATTGGTTAATATTTGTAGTATATTTGTAGTTGCTGAAGTGAAAACAAAGTCAAAATAAAACCGAAAATGGCAATTTTGTCAATTTCAAGGGCACATAACTCATGATGTAAAATTCAGATCAGACTGAAAATTATACCAAGGCAAGATCTTATAGTCACCATAATTCTGTCCAAGTTTTGTCTTGATTGGTCGATATTTGTAATTGCTAGAGTGAAAATAAGGTCAAAACGGCCATTTTTGACATTCAAGGGCAGATAAATCCAGACTTTCTACTTCAATCAGAATTCTTTGAACGAATCTGAGAGAGGGTCACCCAAGGATCATTCCTGTGAAGTTTGGTTGAAATCCATCTAGTAGTTTTTGAGAAGAAGATTTTTAAAGGAAAAGTTTACGGACGCACGGACGGACGCACGACGGACACAGCGCCATGACAATAGCCCGCTGGCCTGTCGGCCAGTGGAGCTAAAAAAGTTTTGAGAAAATATCTTAGCAAAAGAGGAAAATGGTGATTACAATCATGTTCTCCTTTTACAAAATATTTTACATTCTGTATAATACATACATCACATCTTCATCAAGCTCTATTTTGTTGTCTCTAGCAGATTTCAAATTATTCTACCTTTAATTTTTTCCTGTTTTGTAAGGGTAAACAACCATCTCATCTTTCCCGTTCAAGTGGGACAGAATCATAGGCATAGCCATCCTCGGAAACCACAGCGGTCATAGCTCACGCTACATGACCCCTGGGGCACTTGGCCACTTAAACTTTGAATTAGCCGCCGAAAATCGATACGAAAAGCGTGAGTGCAAGGACCAATCAAATAACGGCTCTCATAAGTCAATGCGTTGTCAATTACAACCAAGATGGCTGCGCTCATGATAAGATGTAATTTGTGCGACAATGATTTAAACAAGAGGACCATGATGGTCCTATATCGCTCACCTGAACCAAAATGATATGAGCAACACTTTTGTTCAATGCAATTAATATTTATTACTTTAAGACTGAAAAAGAACTTATGATTAATAAGGTTGTGAAAATCTAACTCATCCGTGATCTAAATTATGGTGCCAAACATTGTATCCAAGTTTTGTCTTGATTGATAAATAATTGTAGATTCTAGAGTATAAACAAGGTCGAAAACAGCCAAAAACAGCAATCTTATCAAATTCGAGGGCACATAACACTCGACTTTCTGATCAGATAAGACTGAAAATCAAACTAATCCCAGATCTTATGGTCCCTAATATTGTGTCCAAGTTTTGTCTAGATTGATCCATAAATGTAGATTCCAGAGTGTAAACAAGGTCAAAAACAGCAATTTTGTCAAATTCAAGGGCACATAACTCTCGACATTCTCATCAGATCAGACTGAAACTGAAAATCAAACTTATTCGAGATCTTATAGTCTCCAACATTGTGTCCAAGATTTTATCTTGATTGGTCAATAATTGTAGATTCTAGTGTGTACACGAAGTCGAAAACAGTAAAAGACAGCAATTTAGTCAAATTCAAGGGCACATAACTCTTGACTTTCTGATCAGATCAGACTGAAAATCAAACTAATCCCAGATCTTATGGTCCAAAACATTGTGTCCAAGTTTTGTCTTGATTGATTAGTAATTGTAAATTCAAGAGTGTAAACAAGGTTGAAAACAGCCGAAAATGGCAATTTTTCAAATTCAAGGGCAAGTAACTCTTGACTTTCTGGTCAGATCAGACTGAAAATCTAACTAATCCGAGATCTTATGATCCAAAACATTGTGTCCAAGTTTTGTCTTGATTAATTGATAATTGTAGATTCTAGAGTGAAACAAGGTTGAAAACAGCCAAAAATGGCAATTTTGTCAAATTCAAGGGCACGTTACTCTTGACTTTCTGATCAGATCAGACTGAAAATCAACTCATCTGAGATCTTATAGTCCCCAACATTGTGTCCAAGTTTTGTCTTGATTGATTAACCCTTTCCCAAACGACAAAAGTTAAAGGTGATCCACTTTAAAAACTGCCACAAATGACAGAATGGATGTTTATAAAGATATGATTTGTGTATAATATGGCACAGAAAACACTGAGACAAAATGAGAAACAGCTGGTTATTAGCAGTTTCTTCTTTTGTTTCAATGTTTTCCCAAGCCTATTCTATTAGGGACGTCAAAACCAGGTCTTGTTTGGGAAAGGATTAATAATTGTAGATTCTAGAGCACCCAGTATTTTAACCCTTTACAACACAGTGACGCCTACTGACGCTCTATAACACAATTGTTTTTGAAAACATTGTGGAAAATGAAGAAATTGCTTGTGACAAGCAATTTCTTCATTTCCCACAATGTTTTCTATTCAAAAAGACCAACAAACTTCAGATTTCATTCACTTGAAATTGTTGTCTGCAACATCTTTGAATTTGGACCAGTCTAAAATTGTGTTGTTTGGTAATGGGTTAAGTGTCTCAAAAACCATCAATTCTGATGAAAAGTGTAATGTAGTATAGAGTACCCAGGTTTTGGAAAGTGGCACTAAAGTAGAGACTGAGAGTGTAAATCTATTTATATCCTCTACCAAACAAGATAACTCTACTTATACTAAAGGAAAGTAGTGTCAAGTGTTACTTCCCTTAGATTAACACTAGCTTGAAAACAGCCAAAAGTGACAATTTTGCCCAATTCAAGGGCAAATAACTCTCATCTTTCTGGTCAGATCAGACTGAAAATTGCCCTCATCCAAGATCTTATGGTCTCCAACATTATGTCCAAGTTTTGTCTTGATTGATCAATAATTGTAGATGCCAGAGTGTAAACAAACTTAAAAACAGCATTTTTTGACATTCAAGGGCAGATAACTCCGCACTTTCTGGTCCGATCAGGCCCATAATCGAACTTGTACGAGAACTTATGATGCTACTTGTTTTGGCCAAGTTTGATCAAGATTGCCTAACTTTTGTGGATGCTAGAGAGTAATCACCCTAAATGTTGACGGACGGACGGACGCACGCCGGACAAAAAGTGACCACAATAACTCACCTCGAGCACTTCGTGCTCAGGTGAGCTAAAAATTACAGATCGCTGACATGTCATTCAGCTTTGAAATAGAAAGATAGGGAAAGTTTCTCTTTGGAAGTCTTTTAAACTTGAAAAATTAAATTTTTCACACGCTAAACGATAGTAATCCTCCATATTGACAACTTACCCGAAGCGATTTATCAATCTTCTACGCAGTTATCTACCCTGAATCAGGATTAAATTACGTACCTCTGACGTAATCACTGTTTAGAGGTTGGCGATTTGTATCGGCCAGTTTGATTGGTCTACTCACCCATCATGAAATGATGATGGAACCAATGAAACGGCGGCATTTGGGTGCGGCTAATACAAAGTTTTCCTCGCCAAGTGCCCCAGGGATCATGTAGCGTAGCTATGACCGCGGGGTTTCCGAGGATGAGGCATAGCAACCAGTAGGCAAAAACGAAATTGCATACACATCGCAAAATAAATAAATGTGGATTTCTGTTTTTGTTTCACTTGAAATAAACACATATCGTCATTAAAATACATACCAAATACCCACCTGGAGTAACGAATTACCCTGGTCATTCGTGGCTCCAGGTGGGCAATTGGTATGTATTTCATAAGCATCTACATTAACTTTTTACAAAGATCTCTGGGAAATGCCCGCAAGACCCACCCCCAGCCGTATGGAGGCTGCCATAAAACCTCCCCTGATACATTAGGCATGTGGTCTGCTTACACTTTATTTTCAGCTAGCTATGCCAGTGAACGCCAATGTTCACTTAACCCTTTCCCAAACAACAAAATTTTAGGGTCATCCAATTTGAAAGCTGCTGCAGACAACAAAACAAGAGGGCCAAGATGGCCCTGTATCGCTCCACTGGCTTTTGGACATTTAGACTACGAACTTCTTCAAGGAATACAATAGAGGTCTATTCAAAGAAGATTCATGCTACACCAGAATGAAATCCAATAAGTGATTAAGGAGCAGAAATGTTTTTAAAATTTTCTTAAAATTACACTGTTTCATATAGCGAAAATAAGCCTAGCCTACAACAGCCAAGCTTTTCATCCGATCGTGAAGGAATTTGGAAGAGATTCATGCAAGGAAGATTCCTGTGAAGTTTGGTTGAAATTGGTCCAGTAGTTTGAGAAAAAGATTGTTTAACAATTTTTCGAAAATTCAATTTAATTAAATTTATAAAAAATTTAAGTTCTACACAGAAATGATTTTTAAAAGGAATTTAGAGGAGATAAATGCAAGGAAGGTTCGTGTGAAGTTTGGTTAAAATTGGTCAAGTAGTTTTGGAAAAGAAGATTTTTCGAAAATTTAATTTTTATTAATCAAAATTTAAGTTCTACATAGAATTTATTTATATTTCCTTTTTGAGAGAATTAAGAAGAGATTAATGCAAGGAATATTTCTGTAAAGTTTGGTTGAAATTGGTCATGTAGTTTTGGAGGAGAAGAATTTTTAAAGATTTTTGAAAATTTAATTTAACTAAATTAATTACAATTTAAGTTCTACATAGAATTTATTTTTTTGAAGGAAATATGAAGAGATTAATGCAAGGAACATTTCTGTAAAGTTTGGTTGAAATTTGTCAAGTTGTTTTGGAAAAGAATTTTTTTTTATTTTTTTTCGAAAATTTAAATCAATTAAATTATTTAAAATTCAAGTTATGCGCAGATTTTATTCTTTTGTAAGAACTTAGTAGAGATTCATGCAAGGAAGATTTCTGTGAAGTTTGGTTGAAATTGGTCCTGTAGTTTTGGAGAAGAAGAATTTTTAAAGATTTTTCGAAAATTTAAATCAATTAAATCATTTAAAATTCAAGTTCTGCGCGGATTTTATTCTTTTGTAAGAACTTAGTAGAGATTCATGCAAGGAAGATTTCTGTGAAGTTTGGTTGAAATTGGTCATGTAGTTTATGAGAAGAATTTTTAAAGATTTTTCGAAAATTTAAATCAATTAAATTAATTAAAATTAAAATTCTGCATAGATTTTATTCTTTTGAAGGAAATTGGTAGAGATTCATGCAAGGATGATTTATGTGAACTTTGGTTGAAATTGGTCCAGTAGTTTTGGAGAAGAAGAATTTATAAAGATTTTTCGAAAATTTAAATCAATTAAATTAATTGAAATTCAAGTTCTGCTCGGATTTTATTCTTTTGAAGGAATTTGGTAGAGATTCATGCAAGGAAGATTTCTGTGAAGTTTGGTTGAAATTGGTCCAGTAGTTTTGGAGAAGAAGAATTTTTAAAGATTGTTCGAAAAATTTAATTCAATTAAATTAATTAAAATTCAAGTTCTGCATAGACTTTATTCTTTTGAAGGAATTTGGTAGATATTCATGCAAGGAAGATTTCTGTGAAGTTTGGTTGAAATTGGTACAGTAGTTTTGGAGAAGAAATTTTTTAAAGATTCTTCGAAAATTTAAATTAATTAATTCAATTAAAATTCAAGTTCTAAACGGAATTTAATTTTTTGAAGGAATTTAGAAAAGGTTCATGCAAGGAAGATTCCTGTGAAGTTTGGTTGAAATTGGTCCAGTAGTTTTGGAGAAGAAGATGTTTAAAGAAAAAGTTGACGCACGGACGCACGCACGCACGGACGGACGCACGACGGACACAGGGCCATGACATAAGCCCCGCTGGCCTTCGGCCAGTGGAGCTAATAAATGTTGATAAAGGTAATATTTGTGTAAAATGTAGCATAGAAAATACTGAGGCAAAAGGAGAAACTGCGGATTATCAGCAGTTTATTCTTTTGTCTCGTTTTACCAAGCTTTTATGATCAGGGACGTCAAAACCAGGTCTTGTTTGGGAAAGAGTTAAACCAACCCATCTAACCAATATAACAGGTGCCAACTGCATTACTTTGTTGTCTATTTTTGATTCCGCTGAATAGATCATTATATTTTACCATTTCACAGCACAGACCTTTTGACAATTTCATTCTTCTTTTTCTACAAATATTACCAATTTGTATGGTTATCAATCAAATCTGGAGTTGCCAATTTAAAACAAACCAACAATTGCTTTTAATATATGCCTTTATTCTGGCTCTAACAACAAACAAATACAGCTTAAAGTGTTCCAGAATTAACCCACAACATCTACCTATGTAATAACCCAACTACTGTAATGTTCTCTTTAACCCATTCCCAAACAAGACCTGGTTTTGACGTCCCTAATAGAATAGGCTTGGGAAAACATTGAGACAAAAGAAGAAACTGCTGATAACCAGCAGTTTCTCCTTTTGCCTCAATATTTTCTCAGCTATAACATAAACATTTTCTCCTTTTGTAATTGTTTACTTTGTCGTCTGCAGTAGCTTTCAAATTGGACCACCCTAAAATTTTGTTGTTTGGTAAAGGGTTTAAGACTTTACTGATGAAAATAAAGTTGTTCCAAGTAAATATTGTTGCAGTATACATTCTCATTTAACCCATTACCACACAGTGACTCTTTTTGACTCCCCACAAAATAATTGCTGTGGAAAACATTGTGGAAAATGAAGAAATTGCTTGTGACAAGCAATTTTTTCATTTCCCACAATGTTTTCCATCCAAAAAGACATAAAAACTAAAAATTCCATTCTCTTCAAATTATCGTCTGCAAGATCTTTCAATTTGGACCGCCCTAAAATTTTGTCGTTTGGGGAAGGGTTAACCCCATATCAGACGGCACAATCTTAGACTGATCCAATTTCAAAGATGAATCAGGCCTGTGTTGACAGAAGAAAATGTTGATACGATTTTCTCTGTTTGTCTCAATATTTTCTTTGCAATATCATACAAAATTTATATTCTTATGAACATTCATTCGGTCGTCATCAGATTCATTCAATATGAAACAGCCATTTGGGTTAAGATTTATATACATACATATATTGTCAAAAGCAACTTCTCCAATTTCCACAAAATTTTCCAAAGCCTTTATTTTGTGAGGCACAAAAAGTGTCATTATGTGGTAATGGGTTAACACATCACCATACAATAATGCTTTTTGACGCCTAACAAGATAAATGATTTGGAAAACATTGACTTTGTGGAAAACGAAGAAATTGCTTGTGACAAGCAATTTCTTTATTTCCCAAAATATTTTCTACCAAATAAAGACCAAAAAGTTTTAAATTTGATTCACTTGAAATTGTCGTCTGCAACATTTTTGAATTAGGACCAGTCTAAAATGTTGCCTTTAGGGACAGGAATTACTCCAGGTTGTATCTGTCCGACAAACTTAACCCTTTCCCAAACATAAAAAATTTATTGTGATCCACTGTAAAAACTGCCATAAATGACAAGTGGAATTAATTAAAGATAGAATTTGTATAAAATATGGCATAGAAAATAATGATACAAAAGGAGAAACTGCTGTTTATCAGCAGTTTCTTCTTTTGTTTCAATATTTTCCCAAGCCTTTTCTGTTAGGGACGTCAAAACCAGCTCTGTCTGACAAACTTAATGACTGACTAGCAGAAAACTGTAACCAATTGTGTACAAATTTGCATAAAAAAGAGTAGGAATATTTATAAAATGTGTATGCATATTACAAAATTTTGCAACAACTTCTTGTGATGCTTTAACTCTTTCCCAAACAAGACCGGGTTTTGACGTCCCTAAGTGAATAGGCTTGGGAAAACATTGAGACAAAAGAAGAAACTGCTGATAACCAGCAGTTTCTTCTTTTGTCTCAATATTTTCTGTGCCATATTTTACACAAATCCTATATTTAATAACATCCATTTTGTCTTTTTGGACAGTTTTTTGAAGTGGGTTACCCTTGTGACAAGCAATTTCTTTATTTCCCACAATATTTTATACCCCAAAACACCAAAGAATTTCGAAGTCAATTCAACTAAAATTGTTGTCGGCATTATCTTTGAATTTGGACCAGTCTAAAATTTTGTCCTCTGATAAAGGGTTTATTGTATGCATTTTACAATATTTTGCAACAACTTCTGGTAATGCATTAATTGCATGCATTTTACATTTTGCAACAACTACTTGTTATGCTTTATTTGTATGCATTTTACAATATTTTGCAACAACTTCTTGTTATGCTTTATTTGTATGCATTTTACAACATTTTGCAACAACTTCTTGTTATGCTTTATTTGTATGCATTTTACAACAACTTCTTGTTATGCTTTCCCGGAGATGATGTATGATAACCAGTATTGACCCTTTTCCAAACAAGACTTGGTTTTGACATCCCTATGAGAAAGGGCTTAGGAAAATATTAATGCAATTTCTCCTTTTGCCTCAATATTTTCTGTGCTGTACATAAATTCTATCTACAAAATAGTTCATCTAGTCATCTGCAACAGCTTTATTATTGGACAACCCTACATTGTTGTCGTTTTGGAAAGGGTTTACATGGCTTTGTCATGATATATTTTCCTTTACTATTGTCCTCAAATGTGCATTTTTCTAAACCCATTACCAAATAACAAAATTTTAGACTGGTCCAAATTTCAAGATGTAGCAGACAACAATTTCAAGTCCATGAATTTTAAACTTTTTTGGTCATTTTGTGTAGAAAACATTGTGGGAAATGAAGAAATTGCTTGTCACAAGCAATTTCTTCATTTTCCACAATGTTATCCAAAGAGATTACTGTAAACCAGGATAAGTTCGCGTCAAGAAATGTTCGCGTTTTCATGCACTCAGGCTTTTTCGCGGCGTTTAAAGTTCGCGGATCAATGCTGTCCGCGAATCGCGCGAAACAAAACACGCTATGGGGGAATTATGAAATTGATATATTGAATAATATGGAGAATTGGATAATTACATATTGAATAATGACTATATTTACGATATTTTAGTCGCCATTGACAGTTTGATCGAAGTTTAGATCAACCCATTGTTTTATTTCACACTTCATAGTCTACTGGATTACAGTTTGTAACACAATGCATAGAATTTGAGGGTTACATTAACTTCACACCTATCTATTAATGACGGTTTTATTCAATATCTCGATTCAAACCTCGTAGCTGTGGCTAATTTCAAACTACAGTTACGAGGTTTTAAACGTCAATCGACGTTTGCTATCATACTTGGCATTCGAATGCCAAACGACCCCTTTTCTCAATTTCAAGCAGGTATATCTAGTTGAATAAGTTGGTTTATCTTTCAATGTCGTGTTTTTTAATATGTCACGATATCTATGTATTTTTGGATAAAAACGAAAGTAGTCTGAAATGAAGAAAACTTTTCACGTACATCCTGTTATGAAAAAGCTATTTCCCTTGTTTATACATAGTAACAAATACGTAAATAACAAAAACTATCAAAGCGATTAAAGTTCGCGTTTTTATTGAAAGTAGCCTATTCGCGGCGTTTTAAGTGCGCGGATCACACCCACCCGCGAAACTTGCTAACTTAAAAAGCGCGAAATAATTTCCTGGTTTACAGTATCTTTTAGGGAGTCAAAAAGAGTCATTGTGTGGTAATGGGCTAAATTTCTTTTCAGATACTATGCCTATTCTCAATTTCTTACAAAAGCAGAGAACATAATGTGAAATTTGACGTGAATAATTTTTCATGAATGTTTCTAGCTTTGACAAGGACATATTGGAATGGCTGTGAAACTATATGAAAAGGGCATGTTTGTTGACAAAAGATATGGAAATAGAGAATCTAGTATCATGTAAAAGTAACTTGAAATATGCTGTAGACCTGTGATAAAATTGATGTTGATAAAGATTGCATCTTTGCACATTATTGCCCAGAAGATATTGAGACAAAAGGAGAAAATGCCAGTTATTAAAGAGAAAGAATAAATGTGACCCGTCTTGCTAAAAGGGACCTTATCAGATGTGTGAAAAATATCGACCCTAGTCAGTCTGCGCAGTTCATGCAGCCAGACTAGGGCCGACATTTTTCACTTTTATGTAATTTTCTGAATCTGGAATGTTTCCGCTATCTTATCGTGTTTTCATTTTTAACATACGGGATCTAGTTGACCTGTGCTGAGTCTGACAAGTTTGTCGAAATTTGGATTTTTGGAGTTCGGATAAGGTCCCTTTTAGCGTGACGGGCCACAAATAGTGAATGCTAATCTGAATCATCAGCGTTTTCTTCTTCCTCAATGCTTGTCTCTGGTTTTGTATTGTTGGTCTCTGCCCAAATCGTGCACTTTTTCCTATGTCTAGAAAGAGAGCTGGCATAAGAAAATGCCATTCCACATAAGCATTTGAAGTCTTTAGACCCATGAACACCTTTCATGTGCTCACGCAGACTATTTCTATTCTTTAATTCTTTAGAGCAAACATCACACGTGAATGTTTGAACTTTTAACTTCGTGCAATTCGACTGCAAATGACGTGTATAACTATTTTTGTAATTAAAGCCCTTGTCGCATTTTTCACAATAATAAGTTTTCCTGTCGACATGACTGTTTAAATGTGCAATATATGGTTCTTTAGAATAAAAGGATTTACTACAGAAATGACACATATATTTTAATTTGCTTTCATCATGAGCTACAGCCATGTGGTATTTAAGTGCTTGTTGTGACTTAAAACCCTTGGAACACTTGTCACAAATCAACAACTGTTGTTGGTGTACAGTCTTTATATGATGTCTCAGATACAATGACGCAGAATAATGTTTGTAGCATATATGACAGACATATCGCTTGTGTTCGTGGACTGCTTTATTGTGTCTGTACATGTTGGCACGTATGTGTGTTGTGTACGGACAGATGGTACATTTATATAATCGTTTCATTGGTTTGTTCTTTGGTGTGCTCTCTGCAGACGTGTCCACATTTCCGACGATGGCGTTTTCCTGTTTGGTAAAAAAAACAACAATATTTGCATGTCACCGTGAGTGAACTACAGTGACAGAGCTTACAGCTAGTCTGTGCTAACAGCTATGCAAACAAAATTTACTGGGGAACATAACAGCCACTTCTCTGCAGGCACAATTTTTGGTACATTTTCCACTTTGTTGCCAATTTTTATTCTTTTGCTTCTTAAAAGCGAACAAGAGGGCCAAGATGGCCCTGTATCGCTCCACTGGCTTTTAGACATTTAGACTACGAGTTTTAGTTTATTGGGGTTTTACGCCGTTTTCAACTACCAGGGTCATATCGCGGCGGCTGGAGCACCTAACCGTGGGTTCCTGGTATTTCTCGCACCAGTACAACCACAATATCCAAACCGAGCCTCCAGCTGCTCTCTCACATAGATGATTCACACCCATTGGTGAGAGACAATTGACTTTTGTCAAATGTCAGAATGGATACTGGCCGAGCCGGGGTTCGAACTCGAGACCCCTGGATTGACAGACTCTGACATAACCGACTGAGCTATCCGGGCTCGGCCATTTAGACTACGAACTTCTTCAAGGAATACAATAGCGGTCTATCCAAAGAAGATTCATGCTACACCAGAATGAAATCCAATAAGTAATTAAGGAGCAGAAATGTTTTTAAAAATTTGTTAAAATTACACTGTTTCATATAGCGAAAAATAAGCCTAGCCCACAGCGGCCATGCTTTTCATCCGATCATAAAGAAATTTGGGAGAGATTCATGCAAGGAAGATTCCTGTGAAGTTTGGTTGAAATTGGTCCAGTAGTTTTGGAGAAGAAGAATGTTTAACAATTATTCGAAAATTCAATTTAATTAAATTTATTAAAATTTAAGTTCTGCAGGGAAATTATTTTTTTTGAAGGAATTTAAAGGAGATTCATGCAAGGAAGATTCATGTGAAGTTTGGTTAAAATTGGTCCAGTAGTTTTGGAAAAGAATTTTTTTCAAAAAATTAATCTAATTTAATGAATCAAAATTTAAGTTTGTCACAGAATTTTATTTTTTTAAAGGAATTAAGAAGAGATTCATGCAAGGAACATTTCTGTAAAGTTTGGTTGAAATTGGTTCAAAAGTTTTGGAGAAGAAGATTTTTTAAAGATTTTTCGAAAATTTAAACCAATTAAATTAATTAAAATTCAAGTTCTGCGCGGATTTTAATCTTTTGAAGGAATTTGGTAGAGATTCATGCAAGGGAGATTTCTGTGAAGTTTGGTTGAAATTGGTCCAGTAGTTTTGGAGAAGAAGAATTTTTAAAGATTTTTCGAAAAATTTAATTCAATTAAATTAATTAAAATTCATGTTATGCACAGAATTTATCTTTTTGAAAGAATTAAGAAGAGATTTATACAAGGAAGATTTCTGTGAAGTTTGGTTGAAATTGGTCCATTAGTTTTGAAAAAGAAATTTTTTTAAAGATTTTTCAAAAATTTAAATCAATTAAATTAATTAAAATTCAATTTCTGCGCGGATTTTATTCTTTTGAAAAAATTTGGTAGAGATTCATGCAAAGAAGATTTCTGTGAAGTTTGGTTGAAATTGGTCCAGTAGTTTTGGAGAAGAAGAATTTTTAAAGATTTTTCGAAAATTTAAATCAATTAAATTAATTAAAATTCAAGTTCTGCACCGATTTTATTCTTTTGAAGGAATTTGGTAGAGATTGATGCAAGGAAGATTTCTGTGAAGTTTGGTTGAAATTGGTTCTGTAGTTTTGGAGAAGAAGAATTTTTAAAGATTTTTTGAAAATTAATTCAATTAAATTAATTAAAATTCAAGTTCTGCACAGATTTTATTCTTTTGAAGGAATTTGGTAGAGATTCATGCAAGGATGATTCGTGTGAAGTTTGGTTGAAATTGGTCCAGTAGTTTTGGAGAAGATGTTTGAAAATTGTTTACGCACGCATGGACGGACGGACGCACGCACAACGGACACAGGGCCATGACATAAGCCCCGCTGGCCTTCGGCCAGTGGAGCTAAAAAGCAGAATGTCATGCTACTACCATTTATCTGTCTGTAATGACTCTTGTCATCAGCAAAGTCAGCATGGTTTTCACAGAATCATTGAAATTGTGAATCGACCTTATATGATTTCTCAAGTTGAGCTTTAATCAGTCACAGAAACCCTTCCAAGGTCACAATAACTACAAAATAAGAGGACCATGATGGTCCTATATCGCTCACCTGAATCAAAATGATATAAGCAACACTTTTATTGAATTCAATTGATATAAATGACTTTAAGACTGAAAACTAACTTATGGTAAAAAAAAATGTGAAAATCAAATTCATCCAAGATCTTATGGTCCCCAACATTGTGTCCAAGATTTGTCTTGATTGGTCAATAAATGTAGATTCTAGAGTGTAAACAAGGTCAAAAACGGCAATTTTGTCAAATTCAAGGGCACATAACTGTCACCTTTCCGCTCAGATCAGACTGACAATCCTACTCATCCAAGATCGTATGGTCCCCAACATTGTGTATAAGTTTTGTCTTGATTGATTAATAATTGTAGATTCTAGAGTGTAAACAAGGTAAAAAACAGCCAAAAATGGCAATTTTGTTAAATTAAAGGGCACGTAACTCTCAACTTTCTGATCAGATCAGACTGAAAATCGAAATAATGTGAGATCTTATGGTCCCCTACATTGTGTCCAAGATTTGTCTTGATTGATTAATATTTGTAGATTCTAGAGTGTAAACAAGGTGGAAAACAGCCGAAAATGGCAATTTTGTCAAATTCAAGGGCACATAACTCTCGACTTTCTGATAAGATCAGACTGAAAATCTAACTCATCTGAGATGTTATGGTCCCCTAAATTGTGTCCAAGTTTTGTCTTGATTGATTAATATTTGTAGATTCTAGAGTGTAAACAAGGTCGAAAACAGCCGAAAATGGCAATTTTTGTTGAATTCAAGGGCACATAATTCTCGTCTTTCTTATCAGATCAGACTGAAAATTAAGCTCATCCAAGATCTTATGGCCTTCAACATTGTGTACAAGTTTTGTCTTGATTGAATGATAATTGTAGATTCTGAAGTGTAAACAAGGTCGAAAACAGCCGAAAATGGCAATTTTGTCGAATTCAAGGACACATAACTCATGACTTTCTGGTCTAATCATAACAAAAATCAAACTTGTCCAAGATCTAATTGCAATATACATTGTTTCCAAGTTTAATCTTGATTGGTAAATATTTGTAGATGCTAGAGTGTTAACAATGTCAAAACTAGCTATTTTTCGCATTCAAGGGCAGATAACTCCGGACTTTCTGGTCCAATCAGACCAAAAATCGAACTCATTCGATGACTTATGGTCAAACATATTTTGACCAAGTTATGTCAAGATTGGCTTACATTTGTGTTAACACTAAATTGTGGACAGACGGACGGACAGACGGACAAAAAACGGCCACAATAGCTCACCTTGAGCACTTTGTGCTCAGGTTAGCTAATGATGAGCAAAATAAAAATTTCAGCAGTTTTTCACAGCGACTCTGTCACTGTTGGGTGGCTAACTGTTGCTCAACTCATGACAACAATGATCATGTGAAAACCCTGCAGCCTTTCAGGCAGGCAGTATTAGAACAGACAAAGAGAATTTGATTATTGAAAATAATTGGACAACACAGTGGAAAATGCACATGGCTGTTCTGTTTCCCTGTAGATTTCTTGGTGTAGCCATTGGCTCTGTCTATGTGGTTTCCATATTGTGATTTACCCTTTCCCAAACAGCGCGTTCTTTAGAGCTAGATTTTTTAAGATTTCTTAAGACGTTTTTGATACAGCGTTTTTAAGACCGAGATTATAAGCAAGGTGTTCTGATTGTTCCATACTTCATACAAATGACGTCATCGTGACGTCATTTGTATGAAGTACGGAGCATTCGGAACTCCGCGTTTTATGAATCATTGAGCATTCGGAACAACTCGGTCATTTCTCTCCCATATAGATTCTACAGAATTAACCGAGGTGTTTCGAAAGAGGCATAGAGCAATGGCGGCTCCCGGTGATCGTCTTAAAAATCTTGCTCAGAAGAACACTTTATCCTTAAACATCTTAAGAAATCTCAAGATATCTCAAGAAATCTCACTCTAAAGAACGCGCCTCAGATTTTCAACTCCTGGAATATTAAACCTGCTACAAATGACAGATTCATACTGATAATGGCAGTAATTTTGTACAACATACCTCAGAAAATATCAAAACTAACAAAGAAAATGCTGATTATCAGCCATTTCTTCTTTTCCTCAATGTTTTTCTTAGACTTTGTAATAAGAAAGTCAAAAGAAAGGTTTATCTTGAAAATGATTAAGTATAGATCTATTAACCCTTTCCCAAGCAAGACCTGGTTTTGACGTCCCTAATAGTAAAGTCTTGGGAAAACATTGAAACAAAAGAAGAAACTGCTGATAACCAGCAGTTTCTCCTTTTGTCTCAATATTTTCTGTGCCATATTTTACAAAAATTATATCTTTAATAACATCAATTTTGTCATTTGTGTCAGTTTTTGAAGTGAATCACCCTAAAATTTTGCAGTTTGGGAAAGGGTTAACTAGACACAAGAGATATAAGTACAACATGTGTGCCCGAATCACCCTCAAGTGCCTTCCTTGGATGTATCCATTAAACTTGTGACAAGCAACATCTTCATTTCCCACAGTTTTCTACCAGGTATTACAAAATGTTAAACTTCATTCACTTGAAATTGTCATCTGCAACATTGTTGAACTTGAATCAGTCAACAATTTTGCTATCTGGTAATAGGTTATTTTTATTTTAAAAATATTTTGAGGAAAAACAAATAGACAGCTTTATCATGCAGGTGCTTTAGAATGCAACATAATGAAACTTGTAACTTACGGATATGTTTGTTGTATATTCATCCTCCACATCAACAACTTCTTCTTTGATGACAATGTTAAACCATTGGTGTTGATTCTGTAAGGTAAACTCAATAAACAAGAACTCAACTGTCGCTGAGGGGACTAATACCCCCACAGACGCGGGTCATTTGGTAGGAGTTGTGCTGGCAAGAAATTGGTGTGGATAAAAAATCCACAGTCATATCATCTCATTCTCCCTTGATTGAACTCGGAGAGATAAGAAATTTCTTCATGCGAGTGTCCATGTCGTGTAGATCATTCCTACGAATTTTCATCAAAATACGTCTAAGCGGGGTGGATTTGGGCTAATGAGAAATGTTGATGTATGGACAGACTGGTTCAAATAAACCCCATTAACTTTGTAAGCGCAGTGGGCAGTATAAAAAGTCTTAACAACGACTTTTCTTTCAACCCCCACCCCAGATACACAAAGTACTATACCATCATCTTTGGAATCAATTATAGTGGTAAACTAAGAAAAACTAGAAATCTATCACTAAAGGTGATAAAAATACCCCCGCCACCCCATTAGTTCTAACAAGTGTTTTTTGTTTAATCAGGGGCTATGTCTCATAAATTGTCAATTGGATTTTCTTTAGATTAATGTCTTGCAAATCTACCAGTCATAATGCACACTTGTGCCTAGTATGAAGCAAATCGTATACTAACTGTAGGAGTTGTCCGGACAAATATTCTTACATCAAAAAAGGGGCCATAACTCAGAAAGTATCAGTCCAATTTTCGTGAAATTTGCGTCTTGCATGTCATCTACAGGTCCTAATGCACAATTGTGCAAATTATGAAGCAAATCGGACAGTAACTATAGGAGTTGTCCGGACAAGCATTTTTTTCCTCAAATCAGGGGCCATAACTCAGAAAGTATCGGTCCAATTTTGGAGTATCGATTTTGCTGACAGACGAACCAACAAACAAACCAACCACCAGACCTACAGGCTGATTCCAGTATACCCCCTCTAAACTTTGTTTGCGGGGGTATAATTACAATATCATCCATTTTAACTGCATTGTCTTCAATCTTGTTTTGGGCAGATAAACTTGTGTTTTAAAGTGTTCTGAAAATGCTCAAACAGGCAAGGACGGTTTTAAAAAGGTCATTTGAACAAGAAAACTCTATGCTTTCCAACAAATAAAAACACCCCTCGGTTTAGTGTTCTTCTTCACAAGTGACATCATTTGATCTCCATTAAATCTATCTATCTATCTATCTATATATACTGCCAAACTCCCCTTTCGGGTATTACTGGCAGCCTGGCAGGTAATCTTTACCAACAGGCA
The DNA here is from genome assembly GCA_963680895.1 of Fragum sueziense. Lineage (NCBI taxonomy): Eukaryota > Metazoa > Mollusca > Bivalvia > Cardiida > Cardiidae > Fragum > Fragum sueziense. Next base: position 48,779,564 of record OY804603.1, read on the forward strand.
AAATCTTAGGGCAAAGCTACAGGTAACAGGGAGTTTCAATAAATGTGACCCGTCACGCCAAAAGGGACCTTATCCGAACTCAAAAAATCCAAATTTTGACAAACTTATAAGACCCAGCACAGTTCAACCAGGTCCCATATGTGAAAAATGAACATATAGTAAGATAGGGAAAACTTTCCAGATTTAGAAAATTACATAAAAGTGAAAAGTGTCGGCCCTAGTCTGGCTGCGTGGACTGCGCAGATTGACTAGGGTCGATATTTTTCACACACCTGATAAGGTCCCTTTTAGCGAGACGGGTCACAAATGTTCATCAAAACCTATGTTGTGGGTACTCATTAGAATCGTCTCATTGAGACGATTCAAATGAGTACCCACAACATAGGGTTTGAGTTTGAAATAAAAATGTTGGAATGTCTTCACCCACTCTTATTTTATCTGGAGCTCTAGGGTTGTCCAACTTGAAAGCTGCTGCAGACAACAAAATTGGAGTTGATAAAGATAGGCTTTGTGAGCAATTTGGCCCTGGAAATATTGAGGCAAAAGGAGAAATAGCTTTACATCAGCATTCATTTCTTTTGCCTCATCGTTTTCTCAAGTCTTATCTATTAGGAACATCAAAACCAGATTTATGCTAGTAAAATTCTGTTAGATGATGCTGTGCATAAAATTTCAAGGCCCAAATGGTTTAGGAGAAAATGTAGTCTACATTTGAAATCCAACTTCCCACAACATAGGGCTTATTTTCATTGTACCACAATAATACAGAGTATTTTCGCAGAGAATTTTGAGATGATGCTACACCCAAAATTTGAAGACTCTAGTTCCTACCGTTTGGAAGTCAATGACCAGTTGGACTACGGACAGTGACAGATCACAATACCCTACTGGTATTTCGAAATGGGGGCATAATGAAATGGAATCACTGACTGGGAAAGGATTAGCAGTGATACAAATAAGAGGGGGGTAGAGGCATTCTAAACCTTTTATCACAAGCCTAAGCCCTATGTTGTAAGTACTCATTAGAATTGTCTCAAAGAGACAATTCCAATGATAACCCATAGCATAGTACTTGTTGAACATTGAATGATATTTTGCATTTAATCCATTTCCAGAGAAAGATGCTTTTTAACCCCACTCAAGAAAATGCTTAGGAAAACATTGTGGCAAATGAAGAAATTGCTTGTGACAGGCATTTCTTTCATAATTCACAATGTCTTCTAACCCACAATGCAAAGATTTATCAAAATTTCACAAACTTGAAACTTTCTTTTGCTACACCCTTCAAATTGGAACTTCCAAAATAATTTCGATCTGGTAATGGGTTAACCCATTCCCACATATCGATGCCTTCTGATACCGTACTACCTATTGCCATTGGAAAACATTGTGGAGAATGAAGAAATTGCTTGTCACAAGCAATTTCTTCATTTTCCACAATATTTTCTTCCCCAATCCAATATTTAAAAAAAAAAAAATCATTCATTTGATGATGTTGTCTGTAACATCTTTGAATATATAGGCCAGTCTACAATCTTGCTATCTGGTGATGGGTAAACTGAACTAACCTTATGGTCCAGGTGTTTCACTTTAGTGTGGGTCATCAGGGCTCCCTTAGAATTAGTGACGAAGCTGCAATATTCACATTGGTGCTGCTCTGAAAACAAAGTCAACAACTGGATTAAATATCAGGGCCCTGAGTTATCAACAATCTTAAAACCAGGTTTTTGCGTAAACTATGTAAGAAAACATATGATTGTACAAGAAATCAGGTTGAGCCAATCAGCTTTGTTGTTACCAGTTATTATGTAAAAAAATAATCATACGACTGTTGATAATGTGGGCCCCAGATTCCCACACATTTAATGACAATACAAAGACTATCTTAGTATAACAATATAGAATACAGTCAAGGCGGAGGTCTGTTGTAATGGCAGGCAATCCAGGCATGTCTTGTGAAATTTCCCATCATCAGACCTCCAGATAGGAGAGGGTAAATACTTTCTTTTTCATTTCAAATCTAAACCCTATATTGTGGGTACTCATTTTAATTGTCTTGAAGAGACCATTCTAATGAGTACCCACAACATAGGATTTGATGAAATTTTAGTGAAATATTTCAATTTGAAAATTCATCACCCATCTTATCTAGAGGGTTGCATCATTCTGATATTTTTGCCATTAGCAACAGCTATCAAACTGTAACGATCCTGACCACAATATTATGGAAATATCCTTTTATATTCCTAATCCACTTAATTTTGTTCATATACTCCTTTAAAGTATCCAGAGCTGTAATATTTCACTATGAAAAGGGTCAACTAGTTTATGATTTACCTTTTTGAGCCTGCAGATCAGCTTTGGGTGCTTCATTTCGGAGTTCTTTCTTCAAGGTATCCTGCAAAATTATGGAATTGCTTATCTGGGATGCTATTGAAAATGAGGCGTTTACCATTTCTTAACATTAATCAAAACAAGATGTGTTTGTGAAACATGGATGCCCCCAAAATGGCCAATTGATGTTATAGACAGACCAAAAGATAGACAGACACAAGTAAAACAATAGTGCTATGATCACAATATACGCCGCCCCAAAGACTAAGTTTTAAGGGGGCATAACCCAGGCGAAAATCAGTGAACCATAAAATCCTTCTTTCATGCACATCTCCCAATTGAGGTGATAACATTGACCAAGTTTCAAAAAGATCCAGCCAGAAACTTAGGAGGAGTTGCGCTCACAAGAAAAATGGATGTACGGACGGATAGACAGACGGAGAAGATGACGCCAATATACGACTGCCTCTAGCGGCATATAATAATATACCTAATCTTTCAATACAGGGGCATAAAAATTTGGGTTGGTCCAAATCCAAAGACCTTGCATGTAACAACATAATGCAAATTGTCAGAAGGAAAATCATATGACGGCTTAGTATTCAGGAAATTCAGATTTACCATCATTTTCTCACTTCTGTGCAATATTTCCAAAAGCTTTAAAACTAGGGTCCATCAAAAAGGGCTTCTGTTTGTGATAAGGTTTTAACCCATTACCAGAAGGCTAATTTTTAGACTGGTCAAAGTTCATCTGACAGACTTTCACAACTATGACTGTATGTCATATGAATTTTTACTTCATTCTAGCTTTTCTTCAAAGACTTTGTAAATAAAGCTTTCAAGCTGTAGCTACAAGTCTTTTGATTAACCAATTACCCCTTTTGAAGCTGTACAAGATAGAGACTTATGAAACATCATGGAAAATGAAGAAATTGCTTGTGAAAAGCAATTCCTTCATTTACTTCAATGTTTTCTACACAGTAAAACAAATTTTAAACCAGTTTAACTTTTGCCCTCTGGTAAAGGGTTGAAAAATGTTATGTTACCTTATTATTGCCTCCCCCATATATTTTTTCAACATCTTGGCTGTCATCAGTATCCAGTTCCTCTTTGATTTCTACAGCTTCTGTGAGTGTCATTTCAAGGCCAGGGTCACTAGTCTCAGGGGCTTCTTTAGGACTCTTTGGCTGTGAAAATGAATTCAAGCATCTTACTGCGATAGACGATTTCCAAACAACTTAAGCCTCTCTTACAACCCTTTGTGCGTCTTTTTAAATCATACGTTTTAAAAATCGCACAATTTATAAAGACGCACGACGGGTTGTAAGAGCGCCTCAAAATATGTACATTCAAAGCAGGTCAAAAGTATGAATCTCTTTTGAGATAAGTACGCATTCTTTGTAAATTTTCTGGAATTTGAGTATATCATTCCCTGCGTCACATGCACGCCTGTCGTACATGCTCCGTACTTCTGTCTTGCGTGCTCCTGATGTTTATACGCAGAATGGTCGTAGCAAAGAATTGTCCGGTCATTTCTTTGCTGCATGCAGTCTGCGTAGTGGTTGCGTCCACCAAAATCGTACATTGCATGTGCGTGCATCGTACGACTAAATGTACGTTTTAGACGCAGACCCCATGCAGGAGCATGTATGACCGGTTGTAAGAGAGGTTTTACAAGCACTTTTTTTGACATGGCTCATGATATAAAAGGCTTTGGAAAGGATTTCATGATTTTAAATTAAATTTTCAATGCTAAAAAGTCAATGTCAAGGTTGAAAATATCCAACAATAAACATACCTTATGTTGTGGGAACTTATTTGGATCTTCTCAAGTTCTCATTTGAGTACCCATATCAACATCATAAAGGTTGATAAACAATGAATCATATTTTAAATTTCGAAAGTCATTATTATGATGAATCCTCTGATCTATAGAGTTTTAGCACTTTCACAAACAAGACCTTGCTTTGATGTTTCTTTTAGAAATGGTTTAGGAAAACATTGAGACAAAAGAAGAAAATGCTGAAAAACAGCAATTTCTCCTTATGCCCAAAAATTTTCCTTGCTTTATTGTACACAAACCATATCTCTATCAATATAGACTTTGTTGTTTACAGACGCTGTGATATGGAGCCATCCTAAGATTTTGTGTATTGGGAAAGGGTTAACATGGGATACAGAGCAACAGATAAGAGGGGTTAACCTTAAGGACATTCTTAACTAATCCCTATGTTGTGGATACTCATTTTGAATCCTCTCAAAGACTCCAAGGGACGGTTCTAATGAGTATCTACAATATAGGGTCTGGTTGACAATAAAAGAAATAACATTTTGAAAAGATGTTACCCCCTCTTATCTGTAGCTCTGGTGAAGATAAACAACTTACAACATTAGTACAAGGATCATCAGATTGTGTGTGGACATTTTGGTTTTCTGTCAGCCTTGTTGATCCCAGCCCTTCCTCACTGGCTCCTGCATCTTTCTGGGAATGTTTTCTCAAAGATCTTGTTAAAACTTTACCACTTCGGGGAATTCTTTCTCCAATTTGCTGATCACCATCACCAAGGCTATCCTGGGAACTAACTTCTGTTTTCAAAACTTTTCTAGCCTTTGGAGCTTCATTTTTGGACTTTCTTTTTACACTGTTTCTTGTTTTTGGTTTATCTATTTCATCACAGTCCATTTCTAGATACAGATCAGAATCAGTAACTACATCCACATCACTGTCACTTGTCTCATCCATGTTGGAGTTTGTATTGGCATCATCACCATCATCTTGTGTGTTACCCTTTGAATACACAACTTTTACAGATTTTACATATCCTGATGGTTTTAGTTGCTGATCGAAGTTCTGTTCCTTCTCTTCAGTAGAAGATTTCGACAGTCTAGAATTAACACTATTTGAGACAGTTTGCTTTTTTGGACTTGCTTCATTTCTACTAGAACGACGAGTTTGTACAATTGGAATTTTTCTGCCTGTTTCTTTATCACCACTTAATGAAAGCCTTCTAGGAACTTTTGTTTTTCTCTTACTTGCACTAGATTTCTCATGATCACTGTCCTGTTTTTCATGAGACGTATCTGGAGACTCCTCAGTTGTAGTTAAAGTGTTCATATCATGGAGGTCATCATGTGCAGTGATGGTCACTACATTTGATTCTGTGACACTTGTTTTACTGACATTTTCAAGTTTATCTTCACTTAAAGGCTGAATTGTCAATGTAGAATTGTCAGATGGTTGTGACATAGTTTGATTTACTGAATTATGTTCTACCACAACTGGTAATGAATACTCCACAGGTTGTTTATCTACATGCACATTTGCTATCTCTTTCTCTTTAGACATATTTACAGTACTAGAGTAGACTTGAATGTCATCATTATTATCCTCACTATCAAAGTTAACACTACAACTAAAGTCTTCCTGAGCTTTATCAATCCCTTCACAAACTGCTCCATGATGAACAATCCCATCTTCTAACACAACTTGTGACATTGAGCCAATCTGTGGTTGGGTAAACAAACCACTTGATGCCTGACTGGACAGACCTCCACTGGTAGACATGTCGGCCATATTATCCAGCTGTAGGGTTGTCTGTGGCTGACCTAGTGAGTCGTGAAACATTAGGACATCCTCTGTGGTCTGCACCACTAACTGATCATTAACATTCTTCACTTCTACAACAATATTGGGCTGATGAGAGAAGATATCCGCCGGGTCCTGCTCCTCCTGTTCCATATCACCTCTGTCTGGCTGTAGCTTGGATGCAATCAGTTCTGCCTTCTTCTGTCTGTATCGTTTGGCAGTTTGTTCTGCTTGTTTCTCCTTGTCTGTTTTCCTCCTCATGAATCTGGGCATCTTTAATGGTTGTTTGATTGTGGAAGGATCGAGAGCTACAGTATACACAGAAGTATGACCACCAAGCTCATTGCTGATTTTTCCTGCACTTAATGTCACTATTTTAGTGTCTATTTTTCCATTGACATATTGTTCATTCTTTTTGTTTTGAGTATTTTCGACTACAGTCCCATCTTGATTATGACCTGCTATACCACTATCCTCCACATCAGGACTGGATCTATCAGACAGCTTCTTGATGGCTACAGACAGTAGATCCTGGTGTTGTGCTTGTTCATCTATAACCACAGTTTCTAGTGCTGGTACCCCGGCGGTGTATGTTGAGGCTGTGTGTGAGTGTCTGGAAGGGGAACCAGCGGGTACCTCCACATACTGCTGACATACCTGCTGTAACTCCATCCCACCACAGTCTCCACCTGCACCAGGTGGGGCTCCTGTAGTGCTCCCTGTCATATCTGTAGTAGTACATCCAGGCTGGGACACTGTATATGTCGTGGCTGACCCATCTGGGTTATACTGAAGAACGTTGATCTCCTCACTACCATGCTGTGTATCTCCACTCATTGACACATTACTGCCAGTACTTGTTGATTTTTTTACTGTTTCGGTCACAAGATTTGAAACTGGTGTATCTACCAGATTAACATTTTGTCCTGACAGCTGCTGTTGGTTAGAATTCTCTGTTGTTGGTGATTGTTTTTTTCTACACCTCAAATACGCCAAATGCATGATATCATTATAGCCTTTGATGACGGCGTCTAGACCGAGGATTCCAGCTATCTCCAGTGTAACTTCTACAGACTCTTTCGCAACAAACAGTTTACCAGTGTAGATGTACTTAACCAGATTGGAAAGTTCAACAACAGAAATACCCTTCAGGAAAATCTTGGACGCAGTGCCAGATATCGTAGGGGAGAGTCTTTCACGGAAATAGCTGCTGGCTGCCATCAACATTACCTAAAACAGAGTCAAATTAACCCTTTACAAAACAGCAAAAATTTATACCAGGGCTACAGATAAGTGGGGTGAAGACATTCTAATTTCAATTCTAAACCCTATGTTGTGGGTACTCATTTGAATTGTCTCAATGAGACGATACAAATGAGTACCCACAATATAGGGTTTGATGAACAAAAACAGAACAAGAGATGTTTGTAAAACATATATGCCCCCTCAAGGGCCTACATTTGATGTAGGTCAAAGTCCAAGGTCAAGTTAACAAGGTCCAAGGTCATGGTCAAATATGAAAGGTCTTGGTAGGAGGTGTCTATGTGTGAAATATCAAAGCTGTATATGTAATAGTAAAATGAAACATAGGCCAGGTTAAAATTTTTAAAAGTAGACCAAATGCCAAGGTCAAGGTCATGGTCAAATGTGAAAGGTCTTGGTTAGAGGTGTCCATGTGTGAAATATCAAGGCTGAAGGTATAAAAGGATGTGATATATATGCCTGGTTTCAGTCTTTTTAAAAGTAGGTCAAACTCCAAGGTCAAGGTTTCAATATTCAAGGTCATGGTCAAATGTGAAAGGTCTTGGTAGGAGGTGTCTATGTGTGAAATATCAAGGCTGTAGGTGTAATAGGACATAAGATAAAGGCTAGGTTAAATATTTCTAAAAGTATGTAAAAATCAAAGGTCAAGGTCACACAGGCCAAGGTCATGGTCAAATATGAAAGGTCTTGGTAGGAGGTGTCCATGTGTAAAATATTGAGACTGTATAGGAAACAGGACATGAGATATAGGCCTAGTTTAAGATTTTTAAAAGTAGGTCAAACTCCAAGGTCAAGGTCTAAGGTCATGGTCAAAAGTGAAATATCTTGGTTGGAAGTGACCATGTGTGAAATATCAAGGCTGTATATGTAAAATGACATGAAATATAGGCCAGGTTAATGTATTATTAAAGTAGGTCAAACACCAAGGTCAAGGTCACAAGGTCCAAGGTCATGGTCAAATGTGAAAGGTCTTGGTCATAGGTTTCCATGTGTCAAATATCAAGGCTGTATGTGTAAAAGGACATGATATATTGGCTAGGTTAAAGATTTTTAAAGTATGTCAAAGTCCGAGGTCAAGGTCACAAGGTCCAAGGTCATGGTCAAATGTGAAAGGCCTTGGTAAGATGTGTCCATGTGTGAAATACCAAGGCTGTATGTGTAATAGCACATAAGATATAGGCCCAGTTTATTTTTTTCAAAAGTAGGTCAAACTCCAAGGTCAAGGCCACAATCATGGTCCAAGGTCATAGTCGTATGTGATAGGTCTAGGTCGGAGGTTTCCATGTGTCATATATCAAGGCTGTATGTGTAAATGGACATGATATATTGGCCAGGTTTAAGTTTTTTAAAAGTAGGTCAAACTCCAAGGTCAAGGTCACAAAGTCCAAGGTCATGGTCAATTGTGAAAGGTCTTGGTAAGATGTGTCCATGTGTGAAATATCAAGGCTGTATTTGTAAAAGGTCATTAGATATATGCCGGGTTTAATTTTTCTTAAAGTAGGTCAAACTCCAAGATCAAGGTCCAAGGTCATGGTTACATGTGAAAGATGTTGATAGGAGGTATCTATGTGTGAGATATCAAAGCTGTATGTGTAAAAGGACACAAGATATAGGCAAGGTTAAGAATTAAGTGTAAAAATCAACAAAGGGCAATAACTGCAAGAATTTGATTGGCAGAGTTATGGTTCTTGTGCACTGCACCTCTCCATAATGAAATCTATTCACCTGTAAAGTTTCATGATTCTACCTTACATATTTTTTGAGTTGTGCTCTGGACAAGAATCAAGTTATAAAATCAACAAAGGGCAATAACTCACAAAATTTGATCGGCAGAGTTACAGTTCTTGTGCACTGCACCTCTCCATAATGAGACCTATCCACCTGTAAAGTTTCATGATTCTACCTTATATACTTTAAGAGTTATGCACGGGACAATAATCAAGTTTGAAAATCAACAAAGGGCAATAACTCAAACAAGAGGGCCGTTGGCCCTAGGTCGCTCACCTGAGATTGGGTTTTATAACAGATCAGACTGACAACCATACAGACTGTCAAACAAAAAGAAATCTACAAATTGACCTAGATCTTTGACCTTGAACCTACCTTAATATATATTTCAAATAGAACATCTACTCATGATAAAGAACACATTAACCCATACATTTTTTTAAATCCATGCATAAATGTAGATGCTATGCCCCTGATAAGCAGATTTTCACAAGAAGTCCCCTTTTTCTGTGACAAGGTTTCATATTGAAAAGCCGAGAAAAGTACCTCTTAGCAATATCATAAGCAATGCAAATATTTAGTTTTGTCAAATTTGGCTCTGCGGTTATTGAGAAATTGCTTCTGACAGATTTCGTGTAATTTCTCTATTTCTGTTGCCATGGCAACCAGAAGTGTTTTTTTCTTTTTTATAAATTGCAATTCTGCTAGAAATTTTTTAAATGTGACCTCCTAAGGAATATTTCTGCCTAGTTTGGTGGAAATTGGCCTGTTAGTTTAGGAGGAGATATCATTCAACGATGTCATTGAGATTTGGAGGAAAATCTCCTTTTCTGTTGCCATGGCTACCAGAGCTTTTAAAGGATTTCAATTCTTTTAGCAAATTTTAAAAGGAACCTCCTAAGAAATATTTCTGCCAAGTTTGGTTGAAATTGGCCTGATAGTTTAGGAGAAGATATCGTTCAAAGATAGTATTGTGATTCAGTCAAATTTCTCCTTTTCTGTTGCCATGGCAACCAGAGTCTTTTATGGATTTCAATTCTTTTAGCAATTCTGAAAGGGGGTCACCTAAGGAACATTCCTGCCAAGTTTGGTTGAAATTGGCCAAGTAGTTTTGGAGGAGATGTTGTTCAAAGATAGTATTGAGATTCAGTCAAATTTCCCCTTTTCTGATGCCATGGCACCCAGAGTTTTTTTTATGGATTTCAATTCATTTGGCAATTCTGAAAGGGGGTCACCTAAGGAACATTCCTGCAAAGTTTTGTTGAAATTGGCCAAGTAGTTTAGGAGGAGATGTCTTTCAAAGATAGTATTGAGATTCAGTCAAATTTCCCCTTTTCTGATGCCATGGCAACCAGAGTTTTTTATGGATTTCAATTCTTTTAGCAATTCTTAAAGGGGGTCACCTAAGGAACATTCCTGCCAAGTTTGGTTGAAATTGGCCAAGTAGTTTTGGAGGAGATGTCGTTCAAAGATAGTATTAAGATTCATTCAAATTTCCCCTTTTCTGATGCCATGGCAATCAGAGTTTTTTATGGACTTCAATTCTTTTAGCAATTCTGAAAGGGGGTCACCTAAGAAACATTCCTGCCAAGTTTGGTTGAAATTGGCCTAGTAGTTTAGGAGGAGATGTCTTTCAAAGATAGTATTGAGATTCATTCAAATTTCTCCTTTTCTGATGCCATGGCAACCAGAGTTTTTTTTATGGATTTCCATTCTTTTAGCAATTCTGAAAGGGGGTCACCTAAGGAACATTCCAGCCAAGTTTGGTTGAAATTGGCCAAGTAGTTTTGGAGGAGATGTCTTTCAAAGATAGTATTGACGTTCAGTCAAATTTCCCCTTTTCTGATGCCATGGCAACCAGAGTTTTTTATGGATTTCAATTCTTTTAGCAATTCTTAAAAGAGGTCACCTAAGGAACATTCCAGCCAAGTTTGGTTGAAATTGGCCAAATAGTTTTGGAGGAGATGTCTTTCAAAGATAGTATTGAGATTCAGTCAAATTTCCCCTTTTCTGATGCCATGGCAACCAGAGTTTTTTATGGATTTCAATTCTTTTAGCAATTCTGAAAGGGGGTCACCTAAGGAACATTCCTACCAAGTTTGGTTGAAATTGGCCAAGTAGTTTAGGAGGAGATGTCATTTAAAGAAATTGTTGACGGACGACGGATGACGCACGTACGCCGGACAAAAGGTGATCACAATAGCTCACTTGAGCACCTTGTGCTCAGGTGAGCTAAAAATATGATCAGCAGAGTTACAGTTCTTGTGCACTGCACCTCTCCATAATGAGATCTATCCACCTGTAAAGTTTCATGATTGTACCTTACATACTTTTTGAGTTATGCTCCGGACAAAGATCAAGTTATAAAATCAACAAAGGGCAATAACTCAAAAATATTGATCGGCAGAGTTACAGTTCTTGTGCACTGCACCTCTCCATAATGAGATCTATCTACCTATGAAGTTTCATGATTCTACCTTTAATACTTTTCGAGTTATGCTCCGGACAAGGTTTGGTCTACGGACAGACCGACGGACCGACCGACCTACCGACGGACCGACCGACCGACACTTGCAAAACAATATACCCCCATTTTCTTCAAAAGGGGGCATAATTATTGCAGTTTAAGAAGTTATCATCCCCTCTTATCTGGAGCTCTGTTAGACTGCTCCAAATGCTTCTACAGGAGACAAAATGTTGGTTGAATTTGATAAAGATGGAATTTGTAAACAATACATCTCTGAAAACATTGAGGCAAATGAGAAAATGCTGCTTCTCAGTTTCATGAGATATGTCTGACAGTCCAATTATCCTTTAACATGACTGCACCAGTGCTACCAAAACATCCTGTCTGAGCCTCCAGTTGCTCATCCCACTTGAACAATTCATAATCAATTCATCTGTCAGTTAGAGACAACTGACTTTTGTCAAATGTCAGACAAGATGTTGGGCATACGATGTGGTCTGTAGCACCTTTCAAATCAGCCACGGGATCAATCTGAGATTTTGTTGTTTGGGAAAGTGCTACTAATCTCCACAACTCAGACTCTATTGTCTAGAATTCTAGTTACATGTATTATTTTCAATAATTACATACAAGTAGACCTATCAGTTTAATCCATTACCGCAGTGGCGCCTTTGGACGCCCTTTAAGTTCATGGCCTTGGAAAACATTGTGGAAAATGAAGAAATTGCTTGTAAGAAGCAATTTCTTCGTTTACCACAATGTTTTCTACACAAAAACATCCAAAAAATTTAGATTTCAATCACTACAAATTGTCCTCTGCAACAACGTTTGGTAATGGGTTGAAAGAAGTAATGTCTACCTTATGAGCCATGACCTCCCCGTCCTCTGCGGCCAGTATAACATCACACACCACACCTTCCCTCTGTAGGGTATGTAGGGATGAAAACATAGAGCCATAATGTTCATATGTGTTGATAGAGAAGTATTCATCCATCACTCTGTCCTGAAACAAAAATCAAAATCAATGCATAACCAAACGGGACAATTTTAGACTGTTCTTTCAAAGATGTTGCAGACGACAATTTCAAGTGTATCGTGATAGTGACAGTCAAGATATTGATGTATCGATTGTGGTTTCCAATATCAATAACTATCGCCGATGGTTTGTTCAACTATCGATAGTTTCGATAGTATAAGTGCATTACCCAATCATATTTTTGTTGAGGTAACTCTCAACAACAGGACCATAGTGGTCCTAAATCGCTCACCTGAACCAAGATGAAATGAGCAAAAATGGCAATTTTGTCACATGCAAAGGCATTTAACTAGGGACTTTCTGTTCCAATCAGGCTAAAAGCAAGAAGCTACATCATAGGAATAATTTTCAGACATTTAACTATGCTAAAAATCTTCAGGTCTTATAATTTGAGAAAAGATTGTAAAACATTGCCCTCTTTATCATTTTCATATGGAACCCAGTCAACCCCCAACATAGGGGAAATATTCATTCAACAATTACAATTTGATTTTGGTTAGATCTTTTCCTAACAGCATAACATCAGAGCAGCAGAAATAAAAGCTACTGTAAATGACAAAACAGAATGTTGAGTAAGACTGCATTCATGTACAAAAATGGACAGAAAATGACGAGACAAAACTAGAACTGTCGCAAAGCGGACAAATACCCCCCACTAGCGCCTTGTAACTGGAAAAAGTGCTATGGGTCAAAAGGTTCTTTAGTTGGAGCATGGAAACGGATTTTAAACAAAGTCCAATTGTGACCTTGACCTTTGACCTTCGTGACTCAAAAACAATAGGGCACCTCCTTGGGTCATGGGCAACAACTGTGTAAAGTTTCATGATCCTAGGTCAACCGGTTCATGACTTAGAGCACGGAAACGGATTTTAAACAAAGTCCGATTGTGACCTTGACCTTTGGCCTTGGTGACCCCGAAACAATAGGGCACCTCCTTGGGTAATGGGCAACAACTGTGTAAAGTTTCATGATCCTAGGTCAACCGGTTCATGACTTAGAGCACGGAAACGAATTTTAAACAAAGTCCAATTGTGACCTTGACCTTTGACCTTTGTGACCCAAAAACAATAGGGCACCTCCTTGGGTCATGGGCAACAACTGTGTAAAGTTTCATGATCCTAGGTCAACCGGTTCATGACTTAGAGCACGGAAACGGATTTTAAACAAAGTCTGATTGTGACCTTGACCTTTGACCTTTGTGACCCAAAAACAATAGGGCACCTCCTTGGGTCATGGGCAACAACTGTGTAAAGTTTCATGATCCTAGGTCAACCGGTTCATGACTTAGAGCACGGAAACGGATTTTAAACAGTCTGATTGTGACCTTGACCTTTGACCTTTGTGACCCAAAAACAATAATATAGGCCCAGTTTAATTTATTTAAAAGTAGGTCAAACTCCAAGGTCAAGGTCACATGGTCCAAGGTCATAGTCGTATGTGATAGGTCTTGGTCGGAGGTTTCCATGTCGTCACCCTAGTGCAATAACTTAATAAGTGAATTTTTTCCAAAAATGCTTTTTTTGCATTAAATTGATCCTTAGCATGGTTTACATGTTCTAAAAAATTTTCATGTTGAATTTCAAATTAGAAATGTGATTTTTTTCAATAGAAGCAAAACTCAATATCTACAGATGGTCATTTTTTTAGCGCAAAAACTGAACAACTGCTTTTGTTCACTTATTGCACTGAATTATTTTACTTTTACAGGAAAATTGTTTAATGCAAGAAATGAATATCTGCATTTATTACATCATTAATGACATCCTAAAGGGTTATAAATAGCTAAAAATTCATAATTAAGTGTGTTTAGTTTAATATTTAAAGAAAGAATTGTAAAAATTACTAATTCTGGTAAGTTTTTATGAGTTTTTGATAGTACTTATAGAAATTGATGAAATTTGGTCATGATAAGATATATTACATGCAGAATCATAATTAGTTATGACAGGTTCCACGAAAAATGAATCAAATTCTGTCCAGAAATATATTGATCTGATATTTTTAGTAAATACGAATTAGGAACATAATTTTATCTTGCTAAATTTTCTTAAACCCTATGTAATCATTAAAATCAACTAAAATGTTTTTGATGAAAAAATTTGTAGAAAATAAAAAAAAATAATATCAAAAATTGTAAAAATCGACGATCGCACTAGACAGCGCTTACGACGGTAAAGGCTTCAGGAGTGTTTTTATGACAGTATTTCTTGTTTTGGTGAAAGGAAAAATAGTTTTACTGTTACAATTATATTGTTGTTTATGGGATATTCACTTATATTTTTCCTGTTCAGCAAAAAAGAACGAAAAAATTGAAAAAATGAAAGTAAGAAAGCATTGTTTTTCTTTCTGTCCAGTTTTCTGACGATATCAACTTCGATCAGTTGAGCGATCGGAAAAGAATTGGGACACAGTCCACAACCACGTTTATGCAAATTTACAAATACATGCGACAAACGCCTGTTTCCAATTAGCCAATCAGTATTCATAATTGCTATGTTGAAGAAATTTATTCCTAAAAACTGCGAATGTCAATTCTGTCTGTTTCGGTGAATGACGTTCGAAAAAATCAAACGAATCAGCCTGATTACCTCCCTTGTTGCGACAGCCGCTACCGCCTGGAGGCGCTTCGAAATCTATTTCCGTTTCCCCTAAGATGGCGGTTGTTTGAAAGTAAATAAATAAACAGTGGACGAAAAGGGAATTTCAGGTGTCTGTCAATTGTTTCTGACGTTATACACCCATGACGATCGAAACTACACATTCTGTTTTCTTTGTTCCGACACGCCATTTTATTGCTTACAATGTTTGAAACACTAAGATGAAGCATTTAATACATCATGTACAGTTTACACAACACGATTTTTCTGCATTTTCTAGGTCACCGTGTGTCTAGCGTCAGATGCTTGACAGAAAATTTTGTGTCTTCCGTCAGATCATTGCTGGAAAATTTGGTCTGGTCAGCTTTTATGACATGAGCTGGTGTGAAACTAACAATTCTCACAAATAAATGCATTTTGAGATTCTTAACAAGAAAAAGTACATTTTAAAGATTTAAGATCTTATTTACATAGAAAAATTATAAAAATGCTGTTGCTAATGTCATGATTTTCTGTCCAATTTTTCTGTCCAATTTTGACATTAGCTACGGAAAAATTAAAAGTTGAATAAAATCATTATTTTGATATGCTGTGTTAAAGTTTCAGCTGTTTTGCCTTTATTTGAGTAAGAGTAATCAAATGAAACACTAACTTTCCCAAAATAAAGGACTTTAAATTTTGGTCTCAGAGTTGAGTTTTGGTGTGCTGTTATGTGGACACTGTCTTATGTTTTTCTATTCTTTATCAATATTACCTTGCATTTTACCCAGCCAGACTTTTTATGAACAATTTAACCAATTTTATTGCATATTGTTTACTTAATTAAAACACTAGATTATTTACTTTTTTATGCATTACATGGTTTAACCAAATATGCAACCCATGATTTCTGTCTCATGTATGCAACCCATAATTTCTGTGTCATGTGTAAAATGTTGTAATTGTTCAATGAAAGTGCCTGTCAGTAATTTGTGCGCTTAGATATTTTATAGTATTTTGGATTAGCATTGTTTTAAAATGATAAAGTCCTTAGAGGAAGCCTTTAACAAGATCTGTGTTATTTTGCATTTCTGTTCACCATGGGCAGTTTCCCATCCAGTTAAAGTACAATTATCTACATCAATACATTTACTGCATCATAGCATGCACATAAGTCAAACTACTGTATAAATTTATTGGATTCCCACTCCACAGAGGAGAGAGGAACACAAATTTTAGATCATGAGATGGTTTTGCTGCAACAGTAAATTAGCTTTTTATAATTTTATATGTCAGTAGAGACCATACTATCAGTCGCCATTCAGTCATAACGTTGAAGATGCCTGAAAGTGCATGCTATTGTGAAAGTTCATTCAGTTACTGAAACTTCCCTATATGCCAATGGAGCTGAAGATTTTATGATTTTCACCCAATAATGTTTCTTCAAAAAGCAAGAAACGAAACACTTCGTATAATTATGACATCTTAACATCTTGCTGTTTGTGGAACCTTGTATTTTCATACAAGTGCAATACATAATTACGGTACATATTTTTTCAACATGTTTGATTTTTCTACAAAAAGGTATTTGACTTGGGAATGAAATGTTTTGGACCTGTTCTTTGCCCATAGGCTCTGTTCATGTACATAGATCAGGCAAATCTCCCCAAAGAACTTATCAGGCACAATATTATATACCACATTTATCCATATTAATGCAATAACCTATAATACTTAGAAATTATTACACGGCTGATGAGGGCCAAAGGGTGATATCGGCCCGCAACCGTGATATCTGTCCCAAGGTCTTTAGATCGAGGGCAGATATCAAGGTAAGGGCCGATATCACTCTCCAGCCCGAATCTGCTGTGTAATAATCTGTATATTGCATTCTTTTTGTTACAAAAAAACTTTATTCGATGAATAAATATTACCTTTAAATAAAATTTCCACAGATGTTCCAGTTGAAATAAACTCAATATCATTCATTTATTACATAAATCACACTTGAAGTGAAGACAGAGAACGTTACGACGGCAGCCTTTTTTTATAAAGACCTCGGGACAGATATCACGGTTGCGGGCTGATATCACCCTCCGGCCCTCATTAGCCGTGTAATAATCTCTAAGTATTATAGGTTATTGCATTAATATGGATAAATGTGGTATTATAGTGAGGCACGTGATAAAGATCTGTACCTATAGTCTTTAGAATAAATTCCTTAGCAGTGGGCAGATATCGCATATCTGCCCGCTGCTAAGGATTCACATAGATATATCTTTTTCGGCCCAGCCAATATCTGGCCGATTCTAGTCGACAATGTTACTATTTATAGTAACAGAATGTAATATAGCCATTATACAGGCAACATTCTTAACAAAATATACTGTTTGGTGCTTGTATATCAATAGATATAAAGAATGGTAAAATTAAACTGTTGCAAAAATTAGCTCGTTGTATTGTGAAAATTATGAAGAATTAAATTTATTATTTGTATAAATTGAATATGTAAATTTGATATCCACAAAATCTTAAAGCTTAAACATTCATAGACTAAGGAATTATGCTATAAATTTCCTATATTGATTCTATTATTTACTTTTTGCAGTAAAGATTTTTTAAAAATTATTTCGTTTTAGCATGATAAGGGCTCTTATTGAGTTTTTGCACAAAAAAAATTCAGCGACAAATTGTGATAAGTGACATTTTTTCAAATATCTTGTTAACTAATATAAAATCATGCACAAGTCAGTAACACAAGTGAATGTTAATAAATAATTATTCCTCTGTGAGAAAATGGGCAAGATCAACTTAATACAGAAAGTTTAAATCAGTTTTTTGCTTCTCCTGTAAAATTACAAATTTGCAGATATTGAGTTTTTGCACTAAGGTGAAGATGTGTCAAATATCAAGGCTGTATGTGTAAAATGACATGATATATCGGCCAGGTTAAAGTTCTTCAAAAGTAGGTCAAACTCCAAGGTCAAGGTCACAGAGTCCAAGGTCATGGTCAATTATGAAAGGTCTTGGTAAGATGTGTCCATGAGTGAAATATCAAGGCTGTATTTGTAAAAGGTCATGAGATATTTGCCGGGTTTAATTTTTTTAAAGTAGGTCAAACTCCAAGGTCAAGGTCACAAGGTCATGGTTAAATCTGAACGATGTTGATAGGAGGTATC
Source organism: Fragum sueziense (assembly GCA_963680895.1). Classification (NCBI taxonomy): domain Eukaryota; kingdom Metazoa; phylum Mollusca; class Bivalvia; order Cardiida; family Cardiidae; genus Fragum; species Fragum sueziense. Next base: position 48,797,733 of record OY804603.1, read on the forward strand.
TATGTGTGAGATATCAAGGCTGTATGTGTAAAAGGACATGAGATATAGGCAAGGTTAAGAATCAAGTGTAAAAATCAACAAAGGGCAATAACTCAAAAAAATTGATCGGCAGAGTTACGGTTCTTGTGCACTGCACCTCTCCATAATGAAATCTATTCACCTGTAAAGTTTCATGATTCTACCTTACATATTTTTTGAGTTGTGCTCCGGACAAGAATCAAGTTATAAACTCAACAAAGGGCAATAACTCAGAAAATTTGATCGGCAGAGTTACGGTTCTTGTGCACTGCACCTCTCCATAATGAGATCTATCCACCTATTAAGTTTCATGATTCTACCTTACATACTTATTGAGTTATGCTCCGGACAATAATCAAGTTTGAAAATCAACAAAGGGCAATAACTCAAAAAATTTGATCGGCAGAGTTACGGTTCTTTTGCACTGCACCTCTCCATAATGAAATCTATTCACCTGTAAAGTTTCATGATTCTACCTCACATATTTTTTGAGTTGTGCTCCGGACAAGAATCAAGTTATAAACTCAACAAAGGGCAATAACTCAGAAAATTTGATCGGCAGAGTTACGGTTCTTGTGCACTGCACCTCTCCATAATGAGATCTATCCACCTATTAAGTTTCATGATTCTACCTTACATACTTATTGAGTTATGCTCCGGACAATAATCAAGTTTGAAAATCAACAAAGGGCAATAACTCAAAAAATTTGATCAGCAGAGTTACGGTTCTTGTGCACTGCACCTCTCCATAATGAGATCTGTCTACCTGTAAAGTTTCATGATTCTGCCTAACATAGTTTTTGAGTTATGCTCTGGACAAAAATCAAGTTTGATAATCAACAAAGGGCAATAACTCAAAAAATTTGATCGGCAGAGTTACGGTTCTTGTGCACTGCACCTCTCCATAATGAGATCTATTCACCTGTAAAGTTTCATGATTCTACCTAACATAGTTTTTGAGTTATGCTCCGGACAAAAATCAAGTTTGAAAATCAACAAAGGGCAATAACTCAAAAAAATTGATCAGCAGAGTTACGGTTCTTGTGCACTGCACCTCTCCATAATGAGATCTATCCACCTGTAAAGTTTCATGATTGTACCTTACATACTTTTTGAGTTATGCTCTGGACAAGAATCAAGTTATAAAATCAACAAAGGGCAATAACTCAAAAAATTTGATCGGCAGAGTTACAGTTCTTGTGCACTGTACCTCTCCATAATGAGATCTATCCACCTATGAAGTTTCATGATTTTCACCTTTAATACTTTTCGAGTTATGCTCCGGACAAGGTTTGGTCTACGGACAGACCGACATACGGACCGACCGACATACGGACCGACCGACATACGGACCGACCGACCGACCTTCCGACCGACCGACACTTGCAAAACAATATACCCCCATTTTCTTCGAAAGGGGGCATAATTATTCAAGACCGTCTTAAAATTGAAGAGAAAATGATTTGATTTAATGGGGTTTTACGCCATTTTAAACTACTAAGGTCATATCGTGGCGGCTGGAGCACCTAACCATGGATTCCTGACGTTTCTCATACCAGTACTATCACAACACCCTAATCGAGCCTCCAGCTGCTCCCCCGCATAGGCTCACTATATCAAACCATTGAGAAGAGAAAATGAAAGATAATGTGAAAAATTAATTGTATAAAAGTGAAACATTAATTTTTTTATGATCATTAAATGAAATATGAGGACTTTCAATCTTGGCGGCCATCTTGAAATAGGCAGCCGTTTTGTTTTATTTGTACAAAAGGATAAAATAAATCATTATACATGCGATTTTATCAAAACTTAGCTCCAGAACTGCTCTAAATCAAAACCTTGGTTCCAAATTTTATGATATAGCCCTTTCAAAGGTTCATTTAGGCGGCCATCTTGAAAAATGGCCGCCATTTTGGATTTTTCAATGTCCCATCGGGTCAAAATTTTCCAATTCCCTCCTAGTACCACCACACCAAATTTGGTGCTTGTATCACCATTTGCACGATTTTGCCAAAAAATGGCACTTATCCGCTCCACTAATATATTCTATTGTTTTTATTGATCGGAATGCTTTAAAACCCGGCTGTACATTTTCCTTGGTAGGCATGGAAAAATGCCAACATTTCCCAGGTTTTTATGATTTTCTGTGGAAATATCTAGGAAAGCAAGGAAACCTAGGACATTAATCTGTGTTTTCCTAGATAAGCTAGGAAATTGGTTGGAAAACATCTTGCAAACCTCGGAAACATCAAGGAAAAAGCTTGGAATATAGAACTTAGTTGAATTTTAGCATGGAAATTATTTTTTCATGCAACTTAGTCATTTTCAAGCTAGGAAAATGCAAGGAAAATCAGACTTAAACTTTTTAACCCATTCCCAGATGACAAAATTTTAGACTCGTCAAAATTCAAAGATGATGCAGACAATAATTTCAAGTGAATACAAGAGCCGTCAGAGACGGACAATGCTCCCCGAATAAGGCATTGTCACAATAAATATATGCCATGCAGAGCTATCAAATGTTAAGCCCCCTTTTTCCATGACATATTTTGTATACGCAAATTTTAAATAGTTTATTGTCAAGGGCATCTGATTTGCTACTCAAATATGAAATTTCATCAAATTCTGACCATTAGATTAGGAGAAATTAGAGAAAAACTGTATTTAACCTTAAGTCCCCTTTTCCCATGACGAGGCCTCAAATCCAAAAACCGGGAAAAGTACATCGGCATTTTGCCATAGGGAGTTCACATGGTAAGTTTCATTTGATTTGGCCCAAGGGTTATGGAGAAATCACTTCGGACGGACGGACGGACGGACGGACGGACGGACGGACGGACGGAATGACGGACGGACAGGACGGACGGACGGACGGACAGACAAAGCGGCGACTATATGCTCTCCCTTCGGGGAGCATAAAAATTTTACATTGTAGTCTTTTTCAAGGCTGTACCTCAAAGAAAACATACCATATAAACTAGGTAAATATTTTTGAATAGTAGGTCAAACTCCAAGGTCAAGGTTAAAAGGTCAAATGCCATGGTCCAAAATGAAAGGTCCTTTCGGGAGGTATCCATATGTGAAATATCAAGGCTCTACCCCTAATAATATGTAAGATATAAGTCAGTTTACAGATTTTCAAAACTAGGTCATACCACAAGGTCAAGGTCATTTATTCAAAGGTCATGGAAAAAAGAAAGGTATGCTGGCTAAAGTACACACCATGTTTCAAGAGAATATCTCAAATACTTTCTGAGTTTTAGACTTCAACAAAAAGAAATCAAGGCAGGCCAGACCTCCAATCTATTTTTGTTATAGTCTTCTAGTCTATATGAGGTCACTAAAAAATGGAGGAAATATGAATTTGTTTGTTTGCAATTTTTTAAGATGATGTTTGTGATAATTTTAACCTGTGTACATCAGTGAATTAAATAAGAATATAGGAGTTTGCTTATTGAAAAGGCCAAGTAAGACAACATCTCAATTTAGGTGAGTAAACTTTTGACTTTCAAATTCAAATAACACCCCACCAGTGTTGAATCTAGAGTGCGCCATTGCGCCATGGACCGGCAAAATCCGCAAATGACGCAATGGAAACACAAGCTCGGGCCCGACGGGCGCACTCGCTTCTCTAACGTAAAAATCCATTCTGGTATTATAAAGCCCGTATGGTCGTCCTAACTTCAAATCTAAAATTCACTTTCGCCTTGAAAATAACTTTTCCGCTTATTTAGAGGTTCCCTGTTTGGTTTGTTTACATTTTTCCAATATCCGCAACGATGCGCATGGGTAAGGAAGAGATCGATGAGAAATTTGCATATATGGGCGGAACTTAGTATCACCTGACGGCTTGAGTAGGTTATCGGGCGATTTAATCAGAGAGGAAAACTTCGAAACCTACGATTGTGCTGAAAACGATCGAAAACGCTTCAAATTCAGTTATTTTCTGAAAGTTAAACCAATTTCCTTCAAAAACAGAATACATTCCTTCATGTGAAATGCCTTCATTGATAACTTTTCTTACCCGATTTGACTTGCTTCAAAGTAGACGTTTCCACGCACCTGCCCGAGTAATTGATCAATTAACTTCATTTAGAGCACCCCTCTAGAAGAAAAGTAATTTACTCATGATCTTTGAAATGCTTTTTTGAGTTCATGTTTACTTAGAATCAAGCGTTTACTGGATTCTATTGTTCTACTTTCGTTTTTAAGAAAACTATCGTATTTATCGACTTTAAAAAGTTCTATCGACCTATCCCTATCGTAAGGTAAAATATTGCGAAACTGCCATAAGTTGACATATCGTTACATATTTTTAAAGGGGGTGTCTCACGAATAGGAAAAATAACATGGGAGTCTGCCCACGCTCGGAATTTAATGAAATTTGGCGTGAAGTTAGTACACTAGATAACGGTTCATATTCATGAAATATTTCAAATCGAACATTCCAGAAAACAATTTTCTCGGAATTTTAAGTTTTCACCATGAAAAAAGAGGGTACCCTGATTAAAACAGTGTGCAAGCGTTCTGGTTGTTAGTTTCATCGCGTAATTTATTCTAAAAATAATGCCCAGTAGTCCGTGATCCTGTATGAAACAAAAATATATATAATTATGTACAAAAAATTGTTTTATATCAACTGGTGTAAGGGGGTAACCCAAAAATTTGTTTTTAAATATTTTAAGCAAATTCTGTTCAAAAATTTTCTTTGTTCCAGTTTTTGTCAAGATTTGAAAATTATGTAAAAGTTGCGCACAAATATACTGATGATTATCATGAAATATCGAGAAAAAATAAAACCGGTAAAATGTTGCTTTTGGAATTTCCCCCTGAATAGTGCACATTTCCAAGAATGGACAAAATTAAGATTTTTTAAAAATGACTTTTTTCAAATGTTTTGTTTACTTTTTTGGTTATTTTAGTTTACCTGAGGATAAATCAAGATGCAATGCATTTTTTTGGTTATTTCCTGTCATCTGTCAGTGTGTCTGTCTGTCTGTTGGCATTTTCTCAAAAATTCTTTTTTCTCCCAATCTGATATGTAAATCTTTTTGAAACTTGATAAAAAGTATCCTCGGGTTAAAGGAGTACAACTTTGTGTATTAGAATAGTTTCTTTTTGTCATAAACTTTTGTTGCTGTGGCAGCATAAAAGGGGAAACATTTCATATAATAAAAATAAGCTCTTTTTGTAAAGCTTTACACAGCCATGAGGTTTTAAATTTTGTATGTAAGTTTGCTTAGGGGTAGACTTCAAAGTTGATTACAATATTTTTGTCCAGGGTCACATTAGATCTTGTCCCAAGTGTACCTACTTTACAAAAAAGAGAGGAAATTGTCTAAAAAATCATTTTAAATTATTCAAGTCAGCCGTGATTCATGAAAGCTAACAGCAACAGTTATTTATAGATCTTTTGAAACATGAGAAAGCAAATAAGAAAAAGCACCGATTTCTCTGATGGCATTTGACAATCATGCAAAAGTGAAAATATTGTTGTGGTGCATAAGAAACAGATAATCCAGCTCCCATGTGACTATTAAGGGCTATTGATGGCTAAACAACATGTTAATCATATGACACCATTGAAATGTGTATAAATTGTGTATCAATACAGGTTAAGCTATGGTCAGAAAAATTATTTGAGGAAATAATTGCACCCTGTTTTATCCCAATAGGGCCACGTTTTGATATAAACAAGCACATTTTCAACTGTGTAAATGAAAAGATATAATGCTGTAACAGTCTTTTACTGAATCAAAGGGGGCCTTCCATAATTATTATGTTAGCTCATTAGGGGCGCTTAGAGCAAAAATATTTGGTTATGTATTGGTTACCCGGAAGGGCACCTTTTGATGCTTTACCGTACCGGTTCTAAGCGTCTTTTCAATTTCATAACATTTGGCTTGACATTTATTGCATGTCATAGTCTCACTAAAAATGGTGCATAGACAATGTGACCAAATAGTAAAGAAAACTTGCAATGTGTATATGTATGCCTATCTTGGCTTCCATACATGTAATTTTGTAAATATAAGTAATATTTATATTAATTCTATGTTTTTTCCAATGAGTTTTTTGGGCATGAATGTTGCTGTAGGTTTGTACTGTATGCTACAGTTGATTTTACTGAATATAAAAATGTTTTTAGGAGCACAATCAAGTTTTTTACTGAAAACAAGTTTTGGGCCAAAACATCACCTTCATCAATGATATGTATTATATGACATTGTTACCGGTTTTGGATTTCTATATAATTTGGCTCAAAGTAAGAGGAAATATGTAGCATGTTTTTGTGATGATATGGAATCTTGACAAAGACTCCAACATACTTAACTTTGGAATTCAATTTTACTCTTTTCCAAAATTTTGCTGAAAAATATGCATTTTTTCATGATTAATTCAATAAAAAGCATTCACAATAATTTCCTCAAATACCTTTTCTGGTATGAATGTAATGCCTTATGTGTCTCGGATCAAATTCAATTGACAGATCTTGAAAATACACAAAACTATAGTTTTGCAACACATGAAAAAGGGGCCATGTTTCATGCCATAGTGGGAATAAGTCAAGGTGGCTTTTTGGAATCCAGTTTGGATTATTTAAGAAACTAAATGCATTTTCATAGCTTGTATATGGTCCTCTATCACCATGCAGAATTAAAAGAAAATTCATGCGTGGGCAGATTTGAGACACCCCCTTTGAATATTACAAAGTCAACACAGTATTTTTTGACTTTCTTATGCAAGAAAACAATGTATATTCATGTGTACAAACCAATAAAAGGTAAGTATCACAATTTTACTTCTTTTCTATGTTTGTCTTTATATCCCCCATTTTCCCCAAATGTCCCCCTATTTTGATGGCTGTGGGCCCGACGGGCCCCCTCTCGGGCCAAGCTAGATTCAACACTGCCCCACCCACATTTTTTAATAGCGTAATGTTGATATGGAAAGTTTTCCTTGCTTTCCTTGGTTATCTGGGATACCATGCTCTGCTCGGAAACTATTCCTAGGTTTTCTCCGAGAGATATTCCGAGGTCACCAGGGAATATTTTCCAAGCTTTCCTAGCAATTTCCTTGGACACCTAGGAGTATTGGTTCCGAGGTCTCAGAAAATTTTCCATGGAATTTTTTCCCAGCTAATCAAGGAATATTTTCCCAGCTTTCCGTGGACACCTAGGAGTATTGGTTCCAAGGTCTTTCAATTTTTTTTTTCCTAGCTGTCCAGGGAAAGCTAGGAAAAACCTCGGTCCCAATACTCCTAGGTTTTTCCTAGCTCATTTTCCATGGAAACCACGGAAAATGTACAGCCGGGTAGTTATACTAGAAATATCATTCTTAGCAGACGTGTAAAATTTCAAATTTACTGAAAAAGGTCGATGCAAACAGATGAAACATATACACAAGATATGAAATATGAGTTATCATTTCTGTCCAGTCGCTGAAGTTACACAAAGTTTTGGGTATCTACTAAAGGATGAAATACTAATTCGTTCCTGTCAAGTCTGCTTTTTAATTTCAAGTAACCAATAAGGGAAGGCAATTCTCGACAGAAGGTGGGAAATGCATTCCATGGTAGTGGTATGTATGTGGTATGTATGTTGTCTATAAGATCCGAATTTTGAACCGTATTATAGCTTTTTTACCAATTTTAGAAGAAGACGGTGCGAGGAAAGCTATACTTGTGGAACAGCATATTTTTATTTATTCTATTGTATCTAAGAAAATTATTTAATTTCAATTGCCATTACTTAATGACTTAATGACTTAATGAATGTAGTGTGCATGTTATAACATGAAGGAAAATGGCGAAAAGGAGAAATTGTCGTTTTTCAACATCAGCTTTTCTTTCAGCACTCTCCACAGTTAGTGTGGAATTTATTTCCCGCAAAATGAACATTCACTTTGGCTTTTTAATGGACTGTTGTGATGTTTTGTATTTTTCGTCAGCATGTTTGCAATATTCGGTTAATTTTCCAAATCAAAACATAATGTTGTCTGCGTTTTTAACATTTTACGGCTTTCTGAATGCACTTTATCTCCATTTGAAACAAGGTAATAGTGTAGCCTTTCTTGGCACTAACTGATGACATCAATAACTTTTTCAAGAACGTTTCTGTTGTTCAGCCGAGTCTCAAAAGCTTGGGTGCAGATCATACAAATATTTCAATTGCTTTCGTATATTTTCAAATTAAAAAAGGACAATAAAATTCAGTTTGTATGCTCAAAACATACAGTCGACACTCGTTGTGTCGAAGTCAGAGGGACAGCCAAAATACATCAACATATCCGGAGTTCGACTCATCCGATTTTGATTATTTTCGATGAAAACGTTTTCTAACCATTTTGATGGGCATCATATGGGTATATTATTGAAATATAGTAGGAAAAGGAAAGAAATTGCTCGATACGAGCAATTTCTATCCTTTTCCTACTACATTTCAATGGCTGTATTTGTTACGGAATTCATTTTGATATCCATATGTTGAGTATGGGACTTGACTTTCACTTCGACTTAAGCGGAATTTCGACTTATCCGATGTCGAGATAACGAGTGTTGATTGTACTTACTTGATGCTCCTTAATAACAATCGAATGGCAAACTCACTCACAAGACCTAAAAATGTATAAGCCTATATTCAGTTTGATTACAACGCATGCTGGTACTTTACAGTTGCTATCTGTCATGATAAAGCTATTGCAGAACAACATGGATCTTGATCATGCTGATCTGGGTCACTGCTGGTCTTAAATGGCATATCAGACCCCTTTTCAGGTAATGGCTCATATGAATATATATTGACACCTGATTCAATTAGTGCATGGCCCGCCGTTAATTAATCCCAGTTGTAGCAATGCCTCGGTGACCAGTATTGGTCCTACATACCAATTACTTATTATGTAATCAATTTGTACCAGTTTTGATGCTTTAAATGAATTCCTTGACCCCTTAAACCTATGGATAGACACCAAATTTACCAACCTAGCACAAATAGTAATGGAGCTATGGCGAATTTAGTGTTTCGGCGGCCATCTTGCACGCCATCTTGAAAATAACCCCTTTCCGTGACCCAGATTTTGGTAGATTTTTAGTATGTTATTAAGGACCCTTTATACTAACCAAAACAGTTTAAAAACCTTTTGTTGCAATTTTTTGGGGGTAAATCAGTATATTGACCCATCTAGTCCAAAACATTGCGTCCAAGTTTTGTCTTGATTGATTAATAATTGTAGATTCTAGAGTGTAAAAAAGGTTGAAAACAGCCGAAAATCGCAATTTTGTCAAATTCAAGGGCACGTAACTCTTGACTTTCAGATCAGATCAGACTGAAAATCAAACTCATCTGAGATCTAATAGTCCCCAACATTGTGTCTAAGTTTTGTCTTGATTGACCCTTTCCCACACATTGGCGCTTTTGGATGCCCCACAAAATAAAGGCTTTGGAAAACATTGTGACAAGCAATTTCTTCATTACCCACAATGTTTTCTACCAAGAAAGACCAAAAAATGTTAAATTTTATTCAATGGAACTTGTCGTCTGCAACACCTATGATTTTGGACTAGGCTAAAATTTTGTTGTTTGGTAATGGAGTGTAAATCTATTTATATCCTCTATCAAACTAGATAACTCTACTTATACTGAAGAAAGTAGTGTCAGAGTTCCTTCCCTTAGATTAACTCTTTTTTGAATACAGTAAAAAAGTGGCAATTTTGCCCAATTCAAGGACACATAACTCTCATCTTTCTGGTCAGATCAGACTGAAAATTAATCTCATCCAAGATCTTATGGTCTCCAACATTATGTCCAAGTTTTGTCTTGATTGATTAATAATTGTAGATGCTACAGTGTAAAGAAACTTAAAAACAGCATTTTTTGACATTCAAGGGCAGATAACTCCGCACTTTCTGGTCCGATCAGGCCCATAATCGAACTTGTCCGAGAACTTATGATCATACTTGTTTTGGCCAAGTTTGATCAAGATTGAGTAACTTTTGTGGATGCTAGAGTGTAAACACCCCAAATGTTGACGGACGGACGGACGGACGACGGAGAAAAAGTGACCACAATAACTCACCTCGAGCACTTCGTGCTCAGGTGAGCTAAAAATCAGCAAATGAAATAGTTATTAACGACCAACCAACATTTTAGTTTCATGCAAATGTATAAATACGGTTTAACGACATTTTCCTCTTTTGTCTCAAGAATTTCCATTCATATTCTGGTATGTAGCCTACATCAATGGTAGGTTTAATGGGATTGGTATACTTCCACTCGTGAAAACAGATCATATACCGACTCGGAAGGATCGATTTAATGCAGAGTTCCCATTCAAAAATTTTTTTGGGAGTGCATGCACTCCCTGCAGTAAAAAGTTGGGAGTGCAAAATGAAAATTGGGGGTGCACTAAAATACAATAAAAATGTTTTTTTTAGAAAGGCTATAATGTATTGTCCATTGTGTGGTTATGATTCAGTTAAGTAATGGCCAGTGACAGGTGTTAGAATTTCAGAGTTTTGTTGACATGAACAGAAATACCATTGCTCAAACCATTTTACCTTTTTGAACTTGCATCTAAACTTAATCAGCGGACATCATTAACACGAGTTGTCATTCCCATCCATTTTTCAGTTGCTATTTTGCTTACAGTTTGGAAAATACAATCATTCTGTTGACATTTTCGTTTCAATTATTTCTACAGCAAGCAGACAGCATGGTTTGTGACACAACAATCAAATACTTTTTAGATACGCTTGTTGATTGGTTTATTGAAGCCTATCAGCGAGTGTCTTTGAAAACAGGGTGCTCATAATAATTATGCATCATGAAAATTACATTCTAAATGTAAACAATAAAGTTATACGCATCAAGGGACAATTACATACTTACTTAAACAGTTTTAACCAACAGAATGTATTTTCATTGACTTAGAAATATTTTTTCCTGTCAAAAAGAGAACTTTTTCATGAAAATATGTTTTACAGCTGTTTCCTTTCTATGAAACCTGTGCGTGCATGCACCCTTTACCCAGAATTTGCGTGCGTGAATTTTCTTTTCTGTACGTGAATTACGCACATATGTGCGTGAATGGGACCTCTGTAATGTATGATATTGGTACTTGATTACACTTACTCAAGCGAAAAACTTTTTATATATACGTCTAAAAATACTTTTCAATTCCAAATGTTTTAATCGGACAGAAGCACTTTAACTAAACATGCGTTATAGAAAAAATACTGATTGCATAAAAGCATACAGTGATTTGATTATTTATCCGATAAAAGGAGTAGATGTTATATTTTTTTATAAAAGAGATATAAAGGGAAGTAATAGGCTATCTCCATTTTTATGTCTATCCCCATCGAAACCAAGACCACATTCTTACGGAAAATCTCGAAGTGATTGATGTATGTACTGGAGTGATCTCCCTTCATTAATAATTTGCGCTAGAAGTTAGTAGCCGGTAACCAGCACATACATTACTAATGATGGCAGACAACTCGTTCTTATAAATGCATCTTACTAAGTATCTGTTTAGTACTTACTACTGCATACTTCAAATATCTTAATTTTGCATTTCTAGTGCATACTTAGTAATTAATACTGCTTACTTACAGTTTTGATTACACCTTTCTTAAGTTTGACCGTCAAAAATTGGAAGTATGAAGTACGCATTTGGCACTAGGACGAATGCACTTGCAGAAAATAGAATTGAACTATTAGTGTAGCATAATACTAATGTAATGTCGCAGTAAGAAGAATTGGCGGATATTCCCCTCCATAAGAATTGGGTTTCATTATTCTGAATGTTGATCAGAGATGTCGGTAATGTCCAACAATCCCGAAAGTAAAACTAACCATGAAAACATAGCAAACCCATGTTACTCATATGCGATGATTTCTGAGAGATCAAAGAAATCGCCGCAAACACAGCGAGTCGTCGATTGATGACGTAATCAGGGTTTTCCGAACTTTTCCCTTCCCATCTTTTTCTTATCACATGCTTCATTAACTGCGATATCATAGCGAAAAACTTGATGATTCGTTTTAGATTTTACCTACGGGTCCGCCATATTGCTTCATTAGAGCAAGACATCTTTTCAACACTATTTTTTGTACATGGTTGAGAAAATCAACATGTCTTATGATAAGGAAATTATTCATATTCCCAACGGAAAATTCCTGTCTCAATATAATCACGTGATTTTCACCCATCCAAATATGGTTACGTTACTACAGTTTGTTTACAAAAATCGCGCGTGTCAGTACAGGCGGGAAAATGGATAACGCGATGAAAACAAACGCTATCTATGAAGTAAATGAACTAACGTTATGTGGTTTTAACACTGAAAGCGTCATCTCTTTCTGCAGCCGCGTGATTACATAAAGGTCACAGTTAATTGTAACAGGTGTGCTTACTCGACCGTTTAGGCGAAGCCAATTACGGATTATGGATTTTTCATGTTAAACAATAAGTAAGTGTTGACACTCGTGTTCTATTGGCGATTGATTTACGGTTAAAAGTTGGAGTTTCAGCCTTTGAGCCACATTCGATTTTTTTTAGCCACATTTTCGAAATTTTCGCCAATGGCTCAAGTGGCGATCGCCAGCGCGAGCCCTGACATTGCCTATAAACCTTTTAGAAATACTTTTTGGCCTTAAATTTTTCAACAGGCATGATAATAAATGGTTCATTGATCAATATCATCAGGCGTTTAAAGGATAGCGTTTAAGATCAGACTGTGAACGAAGCTACACAACTTGTGGAGAAATTCCTGCAATTTTCAAAGTGCAACAAGCTCTGAAGAAAATAGAGAAAAATCAAAATATCAAAGAGCGTATTTACATCAGAGAAGACTCGGATTATCAAGAAACAGGCTCAAATTTAAGCACTTTTCAAGACTGTGTGAACTCTGCCTTATTAACCCGTTGGACTCTCATGAATTTTCAATGTTTGAGTCGAGCAGACTCCTTCCTTATGGCTGTTTATGTCTAACACTGTTTGAAATCAACTTTTAAAAATTGGTTGCCCGCCAGCATATTTGTTAAAACAACATTTTCTGGGCGTTGTTGTTAACCAATCTTTTCTTCTTATCAACATCTATTTCATCATCTGCGCCAGCATTCAAATTTGATCGACCTAAATATTTGTTTCAAGGTTTCAATTCAGACAAGACCCTTAACCAGGGTATTATATGTCCACAAACTAGTAGAGCGAGTGCACCTATTACCGAACACCTAAGCCACTATTTCAAATGTTCGCAAATATAACCACCCTCGCCAAACTTATTGACGCCTATGGCAACGTCAATGTATATGACATCGTTTCGTCATATATCAAGACCAATGTGAGTTTTATTATGGTAGATATTCGCTGTGAAAGTCATGGGGTGTACGATTGCAATTCTGAACGGTGGTTGTAAATCCGAATACAAGTGGTTCTAATTCCGAACATTAACAAGATTTCTTTTAAATAACCAAAGAAAGACATGCAAACTTCTTTCATGATATTTACCACCCTTAAAACTATCCTTAACTAACATTATAATTAATAACAGGTCACGGATATCAATGAAAAAAGTAAATTTACAAATGATCAGATCAAGGATGTACCTATTACCGAACACCCAAGCCGCAATTCTAAGAGTTTGGTAAATGCACAAACCCTCCCTGAAACTTTAAAATGTGAAAAAGTACTTTCCCAAGTGGCAAATATCATAAAATAAGTATTTTGCTGTCTGTGAGTTCTCACTAAATTGATAATAAGTGATCAGAATTAACATTTTGAAATGATTGTTCCGAAATAAAACCACCGCACAAAATCTGAGGTTTTAATTCCGAACCCCAACTTTCTGATACTTAGATACATTCTAGCCCCCAAAACACAAACTAGCATGGTAAATCATCATTTATTCACCATTAAAAGTTATTTGTGTAGGAAAAATAGTGTGGCCGTTGACAATGAAAACCTTACGAAACGTCCGAGGTGGAATCGTTTCATGCATAATTATTTTAATTGCCTACAGAGTTGAATTCAAACTTTGGCATTTATTTCGGCCATCAACATCATAACTAGACCCAAAATAGCAAGAAAGGTAGAGGATGACATATGCGTCATGAAAAAAGAGGTCTCCATGTCATTTGACTGCATTTTTGTGATGCTGTGAGATGTCAAAAATATTGTTCGGATTTAAATGCTGTTCGTAATTATGTTCACCCGCTCTACAACAAATAACAGTTAAAATGCAAAAAAACATGAAGAAGAAAGCTTCATAAGTGACTAGAATCAGATTGTCATTTGACAACAGTAAGACAATGACAAGTTTCCTCCCTTGTTAATAGCCAACTAAGGGAGGTAATCAAAAATGCACAACCCAAAATTATAAAGTTTTCTTGCAAATATGTCGCAGTTGAAACGCTTAAACTAATAATTTGATAGAAATTCATCTGCCTGCTGTCAGCGAGTCACGTTATTTTCCATTTAATCTTGCCATTCAAAGGAATTTCAGCGGACAAATGGCGGATTTTTGTTTTGACCCAAAATTTCTGACACATCCATCAAAATGCTCTTCCAAAAAACGTACTAAATTTTGAGAACCTTTGACTGAGTCTGAAATTTACAACACGTATTTATTGGGAATAAATAAAGCTTCAACTCACTAAATATTGTTGTTAGAAATGCATCAAAAACAGTGACAGAATCGTGTGGTTGTCATTTCACCTGCGCTCAAACCGAGGCTCTCTTTACAGGGACCAATCTATAATCGATATTGACTCCTCTTTCTGCTAAAATTGTAACGTTACTTGCCACTTACGTACAGTAAAACGTGTATTATTGGAGCATCATTTAGGACATAATTTACATTACAGCTATACTACCATTTATTTGTAGATAAGTTATAAAATTCTTCTTGGTCATGTGTACACTCACGATAACCGCTCCCTGTAAAAAAAAGTATAATTTCCGTCCCTTTTGTTTTCCCTCTTGTCTGACGTCCTTTTTAAACAGTCACAACTTTGTTTAGCAAACTCATTTTTAATTATCACACTTGTATTTTTCTTTACTAAATGTAATGTGGAACCACTTTGGGAATGATATCTGCATGTACACTTTATCAATAATTCTGCTGTCTGCTCTAGTTTTGTATAACAAGGGGAAGAACTCTGTAAGGAGGCAGATCCATATAAGGGAAATAACTACCGAGGGCATGTTGAATAACAAAATGCTGGTTGCCTCCCACTGGTCATTTTAAGATAACGTAGGCCTGCAGCAACTAACAAAATGTACAATTTGATGTAACCAAGACAAAGGGCTTGGGAAAATATTGAGACAAAAGAAGAATCTGCTGGTAACCAGCAGTTTCTCTTTTTGCCTCAATATTTTCTATTCTATTTTGTATCTCAAAATCAATCATAACAACATCACTTGAAGTGACATTTCAGATTTTTTTGTCATAAATTTTACTTTTATTTTTATCTGAAAGAGCATATTTCCTTATGAAAATTCTGAAAATTTCTAGCCAAAATATTGCGCCGTTTACGAGAAATTTATATTTTTGTGTTAAAATTGAACAAATTGTTGTGGACAACAGTTCGGATTTATATGCAATTTATCGATTATGTCTCAACTTTAAATGCGTGTTTCTCGCTTATTGGCAACAACTTCAAAAAACCAATAGTATTTATCACGGCCACCAATCCCTCTCATTCATTGCGAAATGCTATGAGCGAAATCTCAGAAGAGGGACTTCCTGCTATGAAGAAACGGGACCCATTTTGAGTAAGTAAACACACGTTGTTACTTTAAATCGGTTATTTTGCTAGTTATGGGTTGAATCTAAAAAATCGCGGAATGCTATTCGATGGGGTAATGAATGATGTGTTATATTGCCAAAGCCCTTTGTTCTAGCTTACAGAGTAAACTTGCAATTACTTTCGAAGTGAGTGCACACACTTATGTTTACAAACCAAACGACACATAAACGACTCCTATGGCGCTATCATATGCATTTTTCGAATGAGACATGTTCAGTTTACTATTTTATGGTCTCTTTTAGTATTCTGCACGTACGATTTTGAAAACCTTTGTTTATTTATGAGAAAAACAAGTATGCAATGAAGAAGAGCAGTAAGCTATGAAGAAACGAGAGTAGCTATGAATAAGAGGGATCAAGCTATGAAGAAGCGCGGACTTCATAATTCTTTCTTGGCACTCACATAACGTAAACTCACATCAACCCATTTATCTGTCTTGTTATTTCGTTTCGAACAAGATAGATAGCAATGGACTGGTGTGAGTATTCTTTGCTTCAAATCATTTTAGCTTGTTTACTGGCTATATTTACTGTTCGCCATATTGTATATTCTGTTGTAAATTTATATGCCTCATGGGTCTATGACCTTCTGGTTCGAATAAAAGATATCATATACTGAATGGTTATGCGTTTAGGAAGAATTGAAGACAGAAATTCCAATATTTTTTACAAATTTCCATTTGAAAAATAAAATTCTAGACGATAGAACTATATTTATTGTTATGCAGCTTAAACATGTATTTAATGCCGACCGGTAACTTACAGGCGCGTAGGACTGGAAACATTTTTAATGGGGGAGAGGGGGCTAAAGCCCCTATTCTGTCTATTGTCGAATGTCGGAATTTTGGAGAAACTAAATTGGATTTCCCCAAAAATTTTCAGTGCAAAATAATGACAATTCAGCATTTTGGGCAGACCGTTTTGGGGGTGGGGGTCTTAGCCCCTCCATGCCCCACTTGTTACTACGGGCCTGACTTATCATCACATGGAAATGCATTTTTAGAACACACATGAGAATTGTTACTAAAAATAGTAACAAATCGACATTATCAAAACGAGGCTCCCAAAACATGCGGAGAAAACAATGACGTCGCACGTGCATTCAATCAATATACAGCGATAAAGCGCGCGTGTATTCAATATACAGTAATAAAGCGAAGTTTTAAGTTGAACAAAAATGATAAAATTGAATGAATTCGTTAATAGCCGGTAAGATGGTTATTTTATTGGATTTACGGTCAACCGTTCCCCGTTTAAAAATTTCGACATTTGCCTCTACGGACGACTTCCGGAGGCTGTCGTGTGTGTGTGTGTGTGTGTGTGTGGGGGGAGGTCTTAGAGGAAATAACCTAATTCTGACAAACTTTCAGATTGATCGGACAAAAATGTGGTCTCTAGAGTGCATACAAGAAAAAAAACGACGGACGCATGACGGACACAACGCAATGACAAAAGCTGGACTGGTCGCTAAAAACATGTAAATAAGACCCGTTTTCATTCAAAATACATGCAATGTATCTTGCGTAGGCTTAAAATTATTAAAATGTTAGGGTTCTTATACGGTTTGCCAAGTTTTGACTGAATAGTTTACAATGACATTGGCGTCCGCATGTGCAGGCCTATGTTATTTACATAATTATATCATCATTCCAAATATAACCACATTGTATACTGAAAAGTCTTGAATTAGGCTAATTTGGAAATTAGATTGATCTTACAATCCCAAATGTGAAATAGAATTAACAATAAATTCGTATCACTTTCCGAGCGAAAACTATAGCGAAAAGGCAAAAGTAAGTCAAAACCCGACGCTTTGAATATCCGAGCTCTTATTCATAGCGTATTATATCTTCTTCATATCTAGTCCCCTTTATTCATAGCTGATCTCTCTTCTTCATAGCGTATTACTTTTTTAGCTTTTTCTCTCTATCAGAAAATCAGTCTATGGATTTTAATGGATATATATATAAGATAAAGCATTCGAAGCTTATGGGACCTGTATAGAAGGGAATTATAGTAGTATTTAAATCATAATTTTTCGATCAATTTTGACATGTCTTCAAAACACAGCACTTTGATCGCATGACAAAGCAGTTTGAAGCAAACACGGTGAGACCATGCCGAGGAAACATACTCCAAAAGAAGTTTAAATGTACTCACCATCGATTAGCATTCCCCGATTTCTGAGAATCAGCCAAAAACTGGCAAAATCACCGATTTAAAGTAACAACGTGTGTTTACATTCACAAAATGGGTCCCGTTTCTTCATAGCCGGAAGTCCCTCTTCTGAGATTTCGCTCATAGCATTTTGCAATGAATGAGAGGGATTGGCGGTCGTGTTTATAGGCATAAGAATAACCAATCTTGGCATCAAGACATATCCCAGTGTACTTAGTTCCAACGCATCTAAGAAACAATCAATAATTAAGAAATCAAGAACAAATGAAAAACATTGTTTTACCTTTGCAAAATAAAGTTTATTCATTCATTCATCTTTCAGAAACTTTTTGATATCACTAAAAACTTTTTTGAAATGAAAAATCCAGAAAAATATATCAGGTAGTGGGTTCCAATATGGCGGAATGAGAGTACAGAGAAACGACGCATTTGATTGGTTTCTTTATTTAGCTTTACAAAAACGAAAGTATAATTCTCTTTTCACTCTGAGAAACCAGGACATCATATTAGGAAAAGATATATGTGTGAAAATAATTTATGAATTAATAAAGATGTGCTTATCAACTATGCAGGGATAAAGGGGCCTCTATTGAACGGATGGACGGATGGATGGATGGATGGACGGACGGACGGACGGACTGGATGAACGCGAGAATGAAAACCGGCCGGTGAGTAGGTGAACAGCCTAAGTGAATGAATGTCCAACATCGATCATCCGGAGGGTCTTGACCCTTTCCCAAACAAGATCTGACCTGACGTCCCTCATGGTTCTTGCTTCTTAATTTGAAGTGGTTTGGGCACCATTGAGACAAACGAAGATCTATATACCGATGATAACCAGCATTTTCTCTGCTAGATGAGTCTATTGTACACAAATACTGTCTTTATCACCACCATTTTTTCTATCTGTCAGATTGAAATGAATTGGGAACAGTCCAATTTTAATTTTGTTTTGGAAAGGGTCATTCTATAAGGCGGGGGACTGCAAATAAGGTCATGAACTGTTACATATAAACAAACCTGACCCATTTTACTCTTTCCCCAAACAACAAAAATATGGAGTGTTCGAATTTGTAAAAAATGCCGTAGATTATTTAATAGGCCTACAAGATCGTAAGAAGGGGATCTGATCTGTCCACAATGGAACAGAAAATATAAAGCCATTATTTACCCCTGCTCAGACCTTGAAACACACGTCGCAATGAAAAAAGAACATAATGATAAAATAGGCAAATCATTCTAGAGTCAGAAAGTTTCTTTAGAGTAAAGTCAGTGGATCCAAGGGGGGGGGGGGTGCAGGGATTAAACGAACCATCCTCTACAACCTGATTATTTCATTTTCATGTAGAAATTCAGTAAAAATTGTGTAATACCAGAACATCGAACCCCCTGTTTGTATATTCGACCCCCCCCCCCCCCCCCCCCCACACACACACACACGTCTGCAACAGCTTTGATTTTGTGAATAATGTTTTCGTTTGGGAATGGGTTAGAACCAAATACACGCGGATGAGTTTAGTTTATTCATTCTTTTGTCAGTTTGCCATTGAATGACATTCATCCGATGGATGGATAGATCTTTTTGAAAACGATAATCTAAGATCGCTCCTTGATTTCCAAAACATCGTATTATTAACTTTAAACAAGCTGCAGTTACGAGGTTTTCAAAGAAAAGTGACTACATTATGATCCGTGATATGATAAAATGGTTCACATAATAATGTATTACTGGTGATGAACTCGGTCAAAGCGAGTGACGTTTTCGCTACAACAAGGTACAGATATTTTGCGTTTAAATGTGAGTTCAAAGATATGATTGGATAGTTTTTCTAATAACAATGAATTTGTTCTAAAATTAGACCGGGTTTACCGATATGTATTGACAAACCGTCTGTGTTGTTATAAAATCTATAAAGCCGTATTCACGGTGGGGATTGTGCATGAAGGGATGGATAACGACTACCGACAATAGGGAACGATTTTATCAAGTAAACCGTGACGTAATTTCGGACAAATAAATAGTATTTCGTTGGTGTTGTTATAAAATCTCGTAACTACGGCTTGAATCAAACCGTAGTTACGAGATGTTATAACAACACCGACGGTTTATCAAAACATAACGGTAAACTCAGTCTATTTTTTGCACAAAATTTGATGCCAACTCGCCTCGCTTCAGGTAAGACATTTTGCAATAACTCTGTTATTTCAGTATCAATTTTCAAGCGGTTTGCTGCATGTACCCCGCCTTATCGAGCTCTTTCATCGGATGTATGACATATTAGATAACTCATGATGCTTTTTCCGAAATATTGTCCCAACCGACCAGAAAGCGAAATGGTAACGACTACGGCTAAATTAACCACGCTTCAGGCAAGAATTTGTGCAATAACTTTCTTATTTTAGCGTCAATTTTCATGCGGTTTGTTGCATGTACTCCGTCTTACCGAGCCCTTTTCTCGGATGTATCATTTATCTGGAACTTCCCTGTACTTTTCTCAAAAACCGATCCCAACCGACTAGAAAAAGGGCCTGAATTTTTTGTCGTTTTTCTGGTCGGTTGGGATCAATTTTTGGACAAAGTACAAAGATTCTAAAAACAAGTCATATATCCGAGGAAAGAGCTCACTAATGCGGGGTACATGCAACAAACCGCTTGAAAATTGGAGCAGAAATAAGAAAATTATTGCACAATTTCTTACCTGAAGCGAGGCAAATTTTGTCCGTATACTCCAAATTCGTTATCCATCCCATCATGCACAATCCCCACCGTGGTATTATACGTTCAAAGTTAAACGAGAATCGATACAAATATTTTGGTTTATTTTAGGGTTAAACAGGTAATAGACCAGTTTCATAATATCAGGTCACTAATGAATTATTCATGAGGAGGCAAAAGGAGCCCTACTGATATGCCTCCAATAGTAAAAACACATAAATCAACACGCTGTTATCTCAAGACCGGGTGATGTGACAAAGCCAATTACCGTTTATAATTTTAGCTCCCTATATTGTTAGTACTTGGGAGGACTTTGGGTACCTACAACAAACGTTTCCATGAAATATTTATTGTTAAAGTTAAGCCGGTATATTCATATTTCATTACTGTATGTTAAGCTAAAAATTAAAAGCAAAAGCTTAAACCATTACCTAAACAAGAACTGGTTTTGATGTCTCTAGCAGAAATGGGATTGGGAAAACATTGAGACAAAAGAAGAAAATACTGATAACCAATAATTTAACCAGTAATAACAGCTTTCATTTTAAGTAGGCTAGATTATTTTGAGAATGCATTAAGATTAGACTTAAGGACTATAATGTTTTAAATATATGGACAATTGAATTTGTATTTAGTCAAATTATATTAACCATGTTGTCATTTTACAAACTTACACTCATTTCGTACAAATGTATCAATAATTATGAAAAACACTTTGAGACTAATGGCTTAATTCATGAACATTTCCTTGACTCAAACTTCAGTCAAACTCAACAAAGGACGCCTGAAGTTGCTGATCACGCCGTTAGCACGGGATCCCCAAACCAGAAAGACTTAGTAACAAAGTAGTATTCACAGTCAAAATCTTTCTTTTCTTTATAGAGGAAATGTTTCTTAACCCTTTTCTTAATTTGTTATGATGTTTTACAACCCTTTATACCCGTCCCGTCGAAACATCGCTTGAAAGTGATTTTAAACTATTTTTATAGGAAAGGTCATTCATGTCTTCATAGATAAATCCGTGCGACAAAATACAAAATTTTAATCCTCTGACAAACAACAATGCTTCGATGGAAAAGAATTATTATGCGGTTTTAAAATACGCGTCTTTTCATATAATGTATTCACAAAATAGCCAAACATCACAGCTCCACTGATAACGTTAGAACCTGTCGATTGAATTTTGATAGTTGTTACAGACGACAAAATAATTGATGCATCAAATAGAAAATGATTAGGTTATAGATCTAGCATAGAAAATATCGAGGGAAAGGGGAAACTGCTGATCATCAACAATTTCCTCTTTTCTCTAAAAGTTTTCCGATACCATTTTTGTCTTATTCATAATGTTAGTTGCCGCACATTTGAAACAGGACTTGTCTAAAATTAAACAATAAAATTGAAAATTAAAATGGTGACAAAAGGAGAAGCGCTTTGGCATTTTCAAAATCTAAAAAAAAATACTTTTATATCACAAAAACTTGATTTTATGGAAGAATATGTTTCAGAAGAATAAATTCCAGCAAAATTTCTTTCAAAAATCTGTTAAATGTAGGAGTAAATAAGCATGAGTTTGGCTCAAGGTCCGACCTTCTTGCCTCGAGAAATCCTAACTTAGTTTAGTCAACTCGAACCGTCCTTATGTCTCTGAATACCAACCTGTCCTCAAGAGCGAAATCTAATAAAAACATCGTGCTGGCTGCACGGTAAAATGTAAGAAACCCGTGCAATTCTATTTGAGGTAACTTCAGATAAGTAAGAGTAAGGTTCATGAATTAAGCCATAAATCTGAACTGGATTTATATTTGTTACATAATTGTACTGTAACTTTGGGAAAAGGTAAGAACTTATTATCAATCTTTATAATTGGTTCTCGGATTCACAAGTTGACCTCTTCAGACATTAATTATTGTACTATCAAGAAATAGTGATAAATGTCTACAAAACCTATGTCGGAACACTCTTTATGAGTGCTTATCCAACAATTCCTGCCAATACTGTATGCACCCGGTACTGTTTTACGAGAAGAAATGGCTAGTTTGTCCAAGTAAACTACAAGATCAGGAGCTGGTAAATTAGCAGCATAATCTGACATTTGTAACTGGGACAGGTTAAAACCAGTTGCCATATTTACATTACAATAAAATGATTAATACTAATTAATTCTACTATACACTATACTCAGCTATGGCTTATCAGTGGAATGTTTTGCCTCCCGTGGGGGACAACTATGCAAATGAGGTAAAACTGTTCTAAAAATAGAACTTTTGCAACTGTTCTATAGTGTGTATAACTTGTTACTATAAATAGTCAAATATACATCCTACCTCCCCTCTTTTCCGTTATCGGCCTAGTCTCTAATTAGTAAAAGATTTTGAATCGTTTATAGTTACGATATTTTATAACAACACCGACGGAATACTATGATCGCGAATAAACGTCCCACGCTTTGGCCGAGTTCACCACCAGTGTGTATGAGATCGGGTCTAACCGTAAAAGTAGATAACCTGTGACTAAGTATTGTCCACTCACGGTATTATGGCACATGTTTAGAAAAAATACCTATTTGTAAACGGCACAATATCAAACTCCAAAAACTACAGTAGTTTTGCATGTCATGGTTCGAATATTGCAGGTGTCTTACACCTGCAAGATTCGACCCAATGCATGCAAAATTGTATTGAGATTATGAATTATGTACCCTTGTTTACTAAGGTCAAATATGTAAACATGTACCGTAGTATCGTGACCGGACTATGGCGTAGTCGTCATCTTACCTGATCTATGTAAGTTCCTGCGAATATGAAGAAATCGTTCGAGAACAATATGGATCTTGATCAGTCTGGTTAGAGCAGAATGATCTGGATCCATATTTGTCTCAGATGCGATAAGGAACCCTTTTACAGATCATCATAACTTTACTTGATATTAAAGATAAAGTTTACTTGAGATCGAATTTGAATACACGGATATTAAAAATGAATTGAATACATGTACATTTTATTTGCATCAAAATGCCTAACTTTAATGGTCCTTACAATTTACGAACTATCTTCGAGCGGGCAAATACCCCTCAGTAGTGCTTTGTCACTAATAAAGGGGTTTATGTCAAAATCTTCCTTTGGGAAAACCGATTATGAACAAAGTTTAATTGTGATATTGACCTTTGACCTACGTGACGTACAAACAATAAGGTACCTCATTGGGCCAATGGAAACAATGCTGTAAATTTTTCAGAGTCCTAAGTCAAATGATTTTTTAGTTAGAGCACAGAAACGCCTCCATTGAGTCCCCTTCTTAACCCTTTCCCAAACGGCAAAATTTTAGAGTAATCCACTTCAGAAACTGTCACAAATGACAAAATGGAAGTTATAAACACCCATTCTCATTTTTTTGGGCCGAAAACGTGTCACAAGCATTCTAACCATTGGAAAGGGATATTGTTAGCGTAAAATATACATATTCTTTATGTCATATTTTTGCTAAACCATATATCTGATAAATTCATATCAAACAACGGGGATCTAAGCTTCCGTTTGATCTTAACCAGCGATTATATAACACGATCCCCGTAAAAATCAGTGTCACAACCCAATTTTCCGAATTTCAAAGGGTTGGTAAATCTCTATCCTCAAGCGATATACGCAGAATATGTTTCATTCGACACATTGTGTATAAGAATGTGATAAAATTACCTCGAATCATAAAATAAATTTGCTGCTTTTAAAAAATGCATTTTCTTGCTCTGTCACAACCCTGGCGAATTCTACGTGACTAGGATTTTTGTAGGCGCACTACATTAACAACAGAAGCAAAATCATACCACTTACCGTTGTTTTAGATCAATTATCCATATAGCTATTGCCCCAGAACATGTGTATCCAAATAATGGAATTATTTACTTCATGGTCGCCATTTGAAATAGCTCCACCAAGTGTCAGACTTTTTTGCTTGAATATGTACGTGACAGCGATCTTTCATTTATGGTAAAGACCATGTCTAAATCTTTTTAAGTATATCAAAGCCTCTAGTATATACAAACTATTTACAAACAGTACGACAATATATTTTGAAACCACGTTAAGTTATCCTGATTTAAAAGTAAGTTTTAATTTTACGTGACTGAATATAACGTGACGCTGAAAACCAAAAGTGACCATAACTTCGTCTGACAACAACCTAATTATTTTTCATGACCTGTACATGTACTATGGCTCTAGGTTTAAGGTTTTTTCCATTCATTTTGAAATTCTACGACAGCAATCCGTATACGAAGGAAGGTTTTGCTGAATTTACAGCCATGTACATTGTTGGTTCAATATCATAATCTCCTGACAGGTGTGATATTTTAAGTTTGCATTAAGACTCAAAAATAGTATATGTCTCATACACTTGCGTGTTCTGGATCATTATCCCTTTAAACAGGCATTTAGCTGTAATCAACATCGTCACGTAATATTCACTGTTTCGTCAAGTTAAATTACGCATCCGCTTCTCAACTTTTCAGACATTGAAACAAATTCCACTATTTTTTCCATGTTTTCCTTGACAGATCTATAGAAAATGAGAATTTGGACAGCTTTATAGAAAGAAATGAGACCCAAGAAGCATCAGAGACAGGCAGTATTATACTCCTCCTAATATGTGATCGTCACAAAACCACATTTCTATTAGCAGTGACCTGTGAGAGAGCCAGTGTTCGACGCTACATGAAAAATTCAAATACATTAACCCAAATAAAGATAGATGATTCCTGAAGGATCTATATCGTAAGAATTCAAATAGCGATATACAGTGAATATTGTAATAGTAACATGGGTAACAGACAAAATATGTTTATCTTTGTATCTAGTCCTTTAATTCTATTTAAAAACCGAGAACCCGCACCATTATGTAAGTTTCCATTGCATAATGATAATTTGAAATATTATTGTAGAAAGAGGCGATATCGCACCCTGAAATCCAAATGGCTTTATGTTTTAGGAGAAGATTGAATTGGATTTCCTTCTTAACTTCTATGTAAGTATCAATAACCCACAATGTAGGGGTAATTTCAATTTCATAGTTATAGTATGTATCAAAATTCAAACAAATGTTTTTCTTTTAATTTTAACTTATTGCACTTTCAAATAATACTACTCAATTTAAAAATAGGACTTGTTTCTAAAGCAGTTACTTTCACTGAATATTACGTGACAAAGGATCAAATTTAGTTAGGTCGACGTATTATTTCATTTTTACATAATACATGCTAATTTGTTTTGGGTTTGTTAGAACATATATTGTTTAATGAAATAATTAGTCTTATAAACTAATTTGTTGCCATCATAAGTCATGAGAGGAATTAGAAGCAAGCGTTTCAAATATTGACTGGGTTTGGACATTAGTTCTAATAAATCCCATACTCGCAGTGCTTCTATTTCTTACATGTCTCGAGTTTATGCACGTCACTTGAATTTCTGATATACAGCTATATATCGCCTGTTGAATTACCAAAACATTATGTCCTTTGTAACTTACTTGAATGTTTTTTTTACCAGATTTGATATAATACAGTCATGTCACGTAAAATAAAATGATAGTTTTGGGGGTTCTTCAAATCATAGATACAGGTAAAGACAGACACCTTTGAAAGAGTGGCCATTATTTATTTTTTACCGTATAGATTTTATACTATCATATCGTAGTAAAAATATTGCAATTCTGTAAAGTCAGAATTTTGGAGTTTTGCTGGTGGTTTTCGGCCGAAAAAATGAGAATGGGTGAAAAGGTAGAATTTGTGTAAAATATGGCATAGAAAATATTGAGACAAAAGGAGAAACTGATGGTTATCAGCAGTTTCTTCTTTTGTTTCAATGTTTTCCCAAGCCTTTTCTATTAGGAACGTCAAAACCAGGTCTTGTTTGTGAAAGGGTTAAAGTGTCTGGCTTTTATGATAATAACCAACATGTATATCAAAATGAATAAGGATCTGAAAAAATAGCGTGTCGCTGTTTTTCAAGAAAAACCTCGTAACCGCAGCTTGAAACAAGCTGCAATTACGAGGTTTTTGTTGAAAAGCGACGATATCAGACCACCATGGATCCAGATCAGTTTGTGCATAAGACAGGTCTGATCAAGACCCAAATTGCTATCTGATTATTAGCTTCTTGGTGACCTGTAGCATATGTTAGTAAGAATCATGGGCCCTGATCAGACTGAAATACTGACATTGTCGGGTTCTGAAACACGATTGTCTTAAATATAGGGTCTCTTTTTCCAGATCCAGACTACTCAAATGTTCTGACTTGGTAATTTGGATAACAGTTCTATCTTCTTCAAGTAAAACTTTTGAAATTAATATGACAAAATGTTTACATACACGGGTTAATTAAATGGAAGTATTTCAATTTTCTATAGTAGTAGGCCCTATTCGACAAAATCAATTACATGTAAAGTACTTTAATATACTGGACAAAAAAAAAAAAAAAAAAAAAAAAAAAAAAAAAAAAAAAAAAAAAAAAAAAAGAAACGCAACTTCTTTTCTAATTCCAAAGACATCAAATCATATTTAAACAAAATGTTATAGGCTACATTTAAAGCAATAACATTTCGCCTTGTAAAGTTCACAAAATCGTGTTGGTTCCATTAATAAGAAAACACCCAGTTTACACCGGGCGTCAACACAATTCGAAAAAAAATGTATGTAGGTCGAAAAATACCATTTGTTTCGTTCAGTTTGGTCCGATATTCGAATGTTGTGAAGTCCATGCGATTTATTACCTGTCTCCTTTACAGTCTTAAAGGGTGATGGTAACAGATGGTCTAATTGCAAAAAATGAAATTTTTTGAACAAATATGCAAAACTTTTGTGTTGACCACCTCAGGATGGTTAATGATATGCGATTCAGACAGAGAATGAGCCGAAATTACACGATAGATAGCCGAATTTAGGGAGAATCCAAACCTAAATTCAACCCCGTCACAGATGGGGTTAAAATTAATTTTAACTTGTTGAGCATGCGCAAACAGCATACAGCGCGGACCCAAACGAGATTCATATGTCAAGGTCGTCGTACAAAAAAATTATGTAAACATCAACAAACTAAAAAAATGGGTCTGAAGAAGAAAACCGATAGCGCTAAAAAAAGGGGTGAACTTAGAGCGTCAGAGGAGATACTGATCAAGACAGGTCATAATCGGAGATCAAATAGAGCGATGGAATGATGTGAAGAAGATCGTCAACGCACAGTCCGACTCAGATGTCGCCAAAGTTCGGTCATCTTTGTTTTCTATATATAGCGGTCACGTGAGAAAGAACACGATTCACTACCAAAGTCTCACAACGTACCTTTCTATAAATAGCCGAAATGGATTGGAAAATTCCCCAGACCATTTACGCTTCGAAAAAATATTGAGGAATTTAGCGCAATTGGAGTGCAATTAAGTTTGTTAAATGAACTGGTTTAAAAAGCGATTACTTAGTCCTGCTAATCACAATAAAAAGGTTTATAAAGTTGTTTTTTGGAACAAATCTGGGAAAATGGGTCTATCCTGTAGGTGGTGTTAACCTAGTGGTACGGTCCTGCCTTAATGGACAAGCCTTCTTCTGGATTGACTTTAGAGGATATCACTTTTATTTTACTACTATTCGCAGACGACATGGTAATTCTTGGTAACAGTATTAATGATCTTCAGAACAGTTTGAATTTACTATCCAACTATTGTAGCAGATGGGGTTCAGAATTCAACACAGATAAAAACCAAGGTCATGTTCATTAGAAAACGCGGTTATATTACCAATGACGAAAGATGGACGTATAATGGTAATGAACTTGAAGTAGTAGACAATGTTAATTATTTAGGAACAGTCTTTTATTACACCGGTTCTTACAATTTAAATGTCGAGACACTAAACGGAAAAGGTCTTAAAGCTATGAACGTTCTTCTAAATAAAACAAGAAAACTCAATTTAATACCATCAACTATGATGCAACTTTTTGATGCATTCGTAGGATCTATTCTAAACTTTGGTTGTGAATTAAATGGGTTTGGTAAAAACAAGAGTGTTGAATGTTTGCACCTCAGGTTTTGTAAACAACTACTTAATGTGAAAAAATCAACTTCGAGCATGGCAGTCTATGGGGAGTTGGGACGCTATCCACTTTATATTCATCGCTATGTAAGAATAATTAAATATTGGTGTAAAATTCAAAGGAGTGAGAACATACTATTACAAACGGTATATCTTTCATTACGCTCGGACATCTTAAACAACAAAACTAACTGGTGCAGTCAGGTAAAATCTCTTTTAGACTCCTATGGTTTTTCATATGTATGGATTAATCCTTCTAACGTAAATTTAAAGTCTTTCCATGTAGACTTTTAGATGTTTTCAAACAAAATTGGATTAATAGTATTCAAATCTGCAGATCGTTAACATTATACAAGGAATATAAGGCAAATTTTGAGTTTGAAAAGTATTTGGATTACTTGCCAAAGAAGTTTAGAAATGTATTTACGAAATTAAGACTTAGTTCCCACAAATTAATAATTGAATCTGGCCGATACAATGCTGAAACATCTGACCGTTCGCTTAGACACTGTCTTATACAGTGCAATTCTATGGATGTAGAGGACGAATATCACTTTATTCTAGTTTGGCATGTTTACGATGACATTCGAAAGAAATGTATTCCAAAGTCTTTCCGTGTTAGACCCAATGTTTTCAAATTCGTATCACTTATGGGTTCAAATGATAAATGTACTATTAGAAAAACCAGCAAATTTATCCACGAGTCATTCATCTTACGCAATTCTTTGCTGTTAAATAATTCTTAAATTTCCTTACATTTACCATGTTCTTCCTCCAACAAGTAAACGACATTACTGTTTTGTTTACTTTTTGACTACAAATCAACTTTGTTAAATGTTTTCTTTATGTAAAAAATCCAGGTCGATCTTATTTGAAAGCTGCAGAGATGACAAAAACAAGTTTTTATATTGCAATGGAAAATATTTAGGGGAAAGCATTAAATGCTGGCTACCAACATTTTATTCTTTTGCCTTCATGTTTTCCTAAGTAGATATAACCAGGGAATTCAAAACCAGGTCTTTTGCTCGGAAAACTGTCAGATGATATTGCTAACCTTTCACACGTTTTTCTTTGTTCAATGTATTATTGTTAAATGACCAGAAACTTTGTATAAGTTTGTGCAATAAAATCTATGTCTATGTCTTCGTCTATGTCTATGTCTTAACGTCATATCGCTTGCACGTCCGATCCGTGCTCGATCGGTTGTGATCCCATTGAGAGCCAACAGCGTATACAGTAGAAAATGTGTCAACTTGTTGCCCCACCACTGTCTTGCGACAACATTTTGACTTTTTCTACCTAACAACATCCTTACTACAGCTTGACGCTGGTTTTGGCGTAGCCGTGCTATGCGTAGGGTAGTGAGAAGTGCATGAACGCTTTGGCCTCCTCTTGGTCTATGTTTAAGCTTTTGTTTGAAGGAAATTTGTTTCGATATTAGTCATTTAAAAACACAACAGGGAAAAATTTCATTTGTAATAATTTACTACGTATCACTTGATGAATTTACGACATCTGAAGAAAATGACACTATATTTATGCGTATGGATGCAGGTATAATAAAATGTACTCAATAGCCATTGAAAACCTATTTTGAGGAAAATATTATGAAAAATGGGGGTTTTTGTCCTAGTATATATGACGGAATGAGCGTTTTATAGAAGAATCGAAATAGTCAGATAAGGAAAAAATAAATAAGGAAAACACAGTCAAGAAACCTTTATTTTCATTTTTTTTTTCTAAAAAAATGTTCATCTAGGTGGGAAAAGAAAATATCGGGTATTTCCCTATATTGCTGCTTTTCTTCCAAAACCTCGAAACTACAGCTAAAAAACGCGGTAATTACGATGTTTTTGAAGAAAAGCGACGATATTTTGATTTGTAAGTTAATGATAGGGTTTATTCAACTGTTTGCGCGGGTAATTTATGGCCTGTTCAAGCCTTTCCCGAACAAGTCCTGGCTTTGATGTCCATAATAGAATACGCTTGGGAACAGATTGAGACAAAAGAAGAAACTGCTGATAACCAGCAGTTTCTCCTTTTGTCTCAATATTTTCTGTGGTACTAGTATATTTCACTCAAATTCTATCTTTAATAACGTCTATTTTGTCACTTGTGGCAGTTTTTGAAGTGCATCACCCTAAAATTTTGGCGTTTTGGAAAGGGTTAACATTTATAATACGTCTTCGATTTCAGTGTCTCTATGTATCAAATTCATAGTGTAATATTGTGATGTTTGGGTAAATAAGACTACTTTTCGTTTGCCCTGAAATTACCCTAATTACCCTACACAGTATCTTTGGATTTTTTTAAGATAGAAAAGGTTGTGTTTAAAAGTGTTCCCCCCCCCCCAAGACTTCTTTGCATAACAGACAAATTTGGTTCTAATTGTAACATTATTAGGGCCTACAATCGATCTGCAAACGCTCGGATCCAGATGTTTTTTCCTTAAAGGTAGGAGCGTTATTTCCAGGGGCCTGGTACTGCATTGGTACAAAAAATCCTAAAAATCCCTTTGGTAGGCATTGCTTTGCAAATTCGAAGAAAGCCGGGGCCTCTGGACCCCCTGTCAGGATCCACCCATGCTACATCACCTTCATCTTTCAACCAGTCTATTTAAGGGGGAATGCCCCAGTTTTTCGGAACACTCGGTTATTACTGTAGACAATTTAATGTTTCGTACCAATATGTTTCGCTACCATATTTTCAATAATATAACACATCATTACAATTTACCATTTTCGACGGTAAAAGTGTATATATTATGCGAAACTGATTTCCTCAAGATGGAAATCGATTATTTAGAGCAAGACAGACGTAAGTGTGTATGCAGTTACCACTGTTTTGCGTCATTTTATTCATGTGTAGCTGATAAAATTTGCTGTAATTCACTAAAAAGTGCGCTGACCTATACATTTTCTTTTTGAATTATTACCAGGACATGTTGCTTGATACAATGAGGGAATTTTATCAAATTCTATTATGTAGGGAAGACCGGGGCTATTTCGGCCCCGGGGCAAGTTCGGCTAGTGGCTCTTTTGAGCCTGTCGACAGAGATAGAGAGCTCTGACCCGGATTTTAATGTCACTCATGACGAAAGCTTTTCGCAGAAGGTTTTTGGTCGAATTTTATACAAAAACATAGAATTTAGAACACGATTTTGATTTTTAGACACTTTCAGTATTTTCCACATTATATAAGTTTTAATTTATAGTAATATCCGCAAGGATTCAGATTTCATTTTTGTATATTTATGAAGACAATTAAGTCCTCTTTCATATTAAAACTAAAGATGAAGTGTTCATGTTATCTAAGAGAAGATATGGCGTGATTAGTTCGGCCTTTGGGGTTGGGGCAAGTTCGGCCACCACCAAACTTGCCCATGAATAAAAAGAATAATCGCTGTTAGTATTGCCATTTCTTGACGACTCCGAATATATCAATTGTTCAGACCTAGCTCTAACAGAAATGTAAAAAATTGACATATTCAAAATCACAGGCCGAACTTGCCCCAGCCTCTACTTGTTATCCCGAATGTCCCCTTACTCACGATAATTTGACTGTTATAACAATGCTTTTTCAATTCATACCTTCATTTGGAAGTCGTATACAGATTCCTTTAAATTTAAACAGTCTAAAAATCAAATATAAGGATTTATAGGTCTGTACATACCTTGTCCCAAGGGTGGGCCGAACTTACCCCATGTATGGGGCAAGTTCGGCCACCACGATCAAAACTCTAAAATTTGAAATTCTCTTTATTGAAAAGAAAAATATAAAAAGGACAGAAGCAGTTTGAAAGGCTTTCGCCTGTCGAACTTAAATATATGCTGAGTCAAAAAAGAAAGTGTGCACAGAGAATAATTGGAATTTCTATCGTAATTTTGAATATTGATATTAAAACATTGATATCAAGTTAAAGATAATTCAATTGGCTATAAGTAGGTGCCTTTTTAAATTGTGTAAAATGGATTTTTTCTTGTGTTTTCTTAAGAAATTTGAGATAGGGGTCATTTTCGAAATTCACAGAACTTGCTGACGAACGTGAGGAGATTAAATAATGCAAATTTCTTGGGATTTCTGCTTCAATTTCTATCATGACGTGTCTTTAATGAATGACGACAAACATCTGTGATCTCACTGATCGAACACAACGTTTCATTTTATCGTTTGGAATTTCATTGCGTTCATATTGCAAGACGTATTCCACGTCCTGCAAATTCTTTAACTGGGTCCTAGATTTTGCGAAACTCAGGCAGAAGAGATGTTTGGCCCTACACCACACTCATGACTTATTTTCACGCGTCCCGTGCCGATGAGGATGTGCCTAATGTAGGCATAACGTAAGATTTATGAATCACGATAATGTGACAAACAGAATGTTTCAAATCTCTTTTGAGCCGTCCGTCTGCCTTCGTCGATTTCCAATGTTGCTAACATATGCTTGCTTTACTGAATCGCCATAAATGGTGTAGTTTTTAAACGTTGACGTAAGGACGTCAACGTCATGTAACGATCTTGTCTAGTCATTCCTGCATTCGGGATATCAGACCGAAGCCTATCAAAATTCTATTATTGGGAAAACATTTAGGAAACTGGAGCATTCCCCCTTAAAATATTTTGAAAAACAATGTAGTGAAGAAATTGCTTATGACAAACCATTTCTTCATTTATCACAATTTTTTCTACATAGAAAGACAATAAAAACTAAAATTTAATGCAATGTTTTTTTCTGTCATATAAGCATATGGTACAACAGCTCTTTCTGTATCAATTTCTTCTCTGCAACAGCTTTCACATTTAAAAAAAAATCTATTTTTGCCTTTTTGGAAATGGTTAAGTGTGCATTTATTTCATTAGTATGTAACCGGCAAATGAACCCTCGTCCCCAGATGAAAGATAACCCTATCCAAAACAATACATTGTTTTGACGATCCGAATTGAGCCATATTTGTTAAACATAGTGGGAAAGGAGAAAGGTGGAACACATTTAGAACTGATGTCCACCCTGTTTACCCAGGAAAGGGTGAGAAACGACGTTTTTTTCTCTCTTTTTTTTTATTTTGTTCAGTCTCCAAAAAATCAAGTCCGTGGATACAGACCAGTCACGATATTCTGGCATATGTTTACAAATTGTACCTCTGTAAACAATGGAAATTCCTTTTTAACTTTCATAATACAATTTTGCATGCGTAGGTTCGAATCTTGCAGGTGTGAGACACCTGCAAGATTCGAACCATCACATGCAAAATTACATTTGTTTGTAGTTTGACATAGTGTTGTTGATATAGGTAAATTTTTGTAAACATGTGACTCAACAGTCAACACCGTGGTCGGACTATAGTTTTAAAACAGTATCACAAGCTGTTGGGAGCGTAAACAAACGATACAGCATTCACATCCCGATCTAATCATGTCTCATCCATTTTCAAACAATAGAAATTTGCTTTTGACCATCGAAACAGCTGGTTATCAGCACGTTCGTTTTTTTTTTGCTTCAATGTTTCTTAGTAGTTTTCTTTTCGTACCAGGGTAGCAAAAACTAGGACTTCTTTCGGGGGTGGGGAATAGTTAGAGAAACAAAACACTGCCTTTTTAATTTTCATAACATAATTTTGCATGTGTAGGTTCGAATCTTGCAGGTGTGAGACACCTGCAAGATTCGAACCATCACATGCAAAATTACATTAGTTTGTAGTTCGACATAGTGTTGTTGATATAGGTCAATTTTGTAAACATGTGACATAATACCGTGACCGGACTATAGTTTGAAAACAGTATCACAAGCTGTTGACTGACGTAAACAAACACAACAGCATCCACATCTCGGTCGTATCGTAAGTTATCCATTTTCAAACAATACTAATTTGCTATTGACCATCCGAACAGCTGGTTATCAGCATTTTCTTTTTTTTTATTTATTTTTTGCTTCAATGTTTCTTAATAATTTTTTTTTGTGAATCAGGGTCGCAAAAACTTACAACTTTTTTGGATGGAAATAGTAAGAGAAACGAAACAATGCATTTCAAAAAAAAAAAAAAAAAAAAAAAAAAAAAAAAAAAAAAAAAAAAACCCTCGTAATTGCAGCTCTGCAGTTACGATGCTTTTGTTGAAAAGCAGCAAAAAGCAGGGACCCGTATTACTAACGATCGTACGTTTGATTTTTGCATAATTACTTGTAACAACAGCCCTGACTGGCTCAGTCGGATTTCTCGTGCAATCAGATGTCTTGTTACGCAGGTTACACAAAAACTTGATCGTAAGATGTTTAGTAATACGGGGCCCTGGTCAGGTAATTCGGTCAATGAACGATAGAGCACATACAAAGTCATGCACATAAAGTATCACATGACACGCTATGTGATACTCTTTCAAACAATAAACAAAACCAGAGCTGTCGTCAACTGGTGAAGTGGACAAATACTAGTGCCCAAACAAGTAACTCGTGACGAAAGAAATGTTTAAAAAAATTATCAGTTCATTCGCGACATTGACCTTTGACACATGTGACTCTAAAACAATGGTCAAAGTTTGTGTAAAGTTCTAAGTCAACTGGTTCTTTAAGTTAGGACATCGGAAACTAAAAAAAAAAAAAGACCACGACTGGATGAGTGGTCGATTTAATGGGGTTAATGCCTCTTTAAATTGACTCGGCGGGAGCACCTAATCGTGGATTCTTGACCTTTTTCTCAGCAGTAGCCAATCACCACAAATTCTCAGCAGTAGCCAATCACCACACTATCAGTACTACAAGCCTAAAGCTGCTTTCCCAGTTTAAGATAAAATATCCACTGATGAGAGGCAAATATCAGAAAGGAAATTGGCCTAGCCAGGGTTCGAATCCGCGATACCTGGATTGATAGACTCAGACGTTACCAATTTAGCTAACCAGGTTCGGCGGACGGATGGACAAACGGATCGATGGATAAACATGACGAAACTATATACCTGGCACTATTTTGAAGGCCTATAGGTCTCAATAAGTGACTTAGCAGAGCATCTACAGAATCTGTACTGACCCAGTAATGCAACCGTAGGCCTACTAATTTTTATGCATTATCACTGAATTCTGCATAATCTTTATTAAGCTAAGGACGACATTCACATAGTTCTTTATGGCCAAATGATTTTGTTTTTTAACCCATTACCAAAATGTGGCGCCATTTGTGGCCACAGAAGATAATGGATTGGAAAACATGGTGAAATAAGAAGAAATTGCTTGTCACAAGCAATTTCCACTCTTCCCGCAATGTTTTCTACTCAGAAAAATAAAACTTTTTGTTGAATTCCATTCATTTGAAAATGTCGTCAGCAATATCTTTGAATTTGAAACAGCCTTAAATTTTGCCGTTTGGTAATGGATTTAAAGTGAATTTGACACCGGTCTATTCATAAACACAATACAAATAAAGTGAGATTCATCCGATTCAACCTTGAATATGTGGACAATCATAAATCGCTGGTTTTCAACAAAACCCTCATAATTGCAGCTTAAAACAAGCTGCAGTTACGAGGTTTTTGTTGAAAAGCGACGAAAAATGACCGAGGTTTGAATGGAAAGGGTGAAATAGCACGTAGTCGATGGGACACGCGACATTGAACCGTTCACCCCAGTAACACTTTATAAAACGGCGGAATTTTGACTGCTCGAGTATGAAAAGAGATGCAGACGACAAAATGATTCACGTTAAAAGTAGAAAACGTACATTCTACGTACGTAGGGAATATCCCGGGAAAAAAGAGAAATTTCTGATCACTATCGATTTCATCTATTCTGCTAATATTTATCCCCAGATTTTTCAGATTTTGCAAAGAAATCCAAATCTAGCCCTGTAATGGGAAACTTCAAAGGCTAAAATCTAATAGAACGGTCAGCGTTCAGGTGAGTCAATTTCTAGGCTACGTATTTCGAGATGCATGTATCCAAATCTGCTTCTCTTATTTTTAGCTACATGTAGATCTAGGCCTATTGCATAATTGAGCCCGGATCTGGAAAAACGTCCCTTAAAGCACTTAAAAATAGGTTTAAGATCAGCCTGTTGTCAAATACAGTCAAATATGCATCCATGTTGCTCTCTTTAAATTGGATCCCGATCAGACTGTGCGTATGTACATGTTGATCTGGATCTATGTTGGGCTCAAAAGCCTAAAGGGACGTTTTTCCAGATCCTGGCTCAATTATATTAATATTCATTTGAATGTAGATCTACCATGAATCGATCGAGGTGGTGTCTGATTTTAAATATGCAATGTCCTGAACAGGTACATGGATTCGTATTTGTACATTTTCGTCATAAAGCTATCAGCGGTAAGGCCGTTTTATTCATTAAGCGGTAAAAGGTGTTACCATGTCAACCGATGGACGGTGTATAGCGCAAATAATGTCTCCACCCATCAATATTGTTAATTTTCATTTTTCTCTAGATTTCATCGCCTAAACATGGGAGTAAAACATTTACCAAAGGGAGTTATTATTTTATTCGTGTGCGTCGTTTGTGTTTCGTTATTTTTGTTGAATTTGACTTATTATCTACTTCGGGAGTTCGTTTTTTACCCGTCAGCTTTACACGCGCTCTCTCAAAAGTGTCAAAAAGTAGTGCTTCACAAGCCCATACCAAAACACATACATCAGATTTATTTGACTGAAGGAAATGGTCCCATTCCAGAAAGATTCCTACGCGCGGGTGACTCTTGGAAGGAAAAGAACCCTGGATATGGGTATACATTGTGGAATAGGACCATGGTGGATGAAATGATCGCGAAGAATTATACGTACCTGAAATCCATGTTTGATAGTTACACGCGCTGGATACGTCGTGTTGACGTAGCTCGTTACGTCATCATGCACCAACATGGCGGATGGTACGCAGATATGGATTATAAATGTATCAAAAGGTAGGCACACGAAAAACATTATTCAGTTTTCATCTTTTAAAAGAACTCAGAAATTAGATTAATGAATTTTGCATGTTTACGTTTCCGTGACTTCGTAAACATGACATTTTCAATGCTTTTTGAAGCGCATTCCTACCATATCCTAACGCAGAAAAAGGAAAGAAAGATCTATGAAAAAATGGCGTTTGTTAGTACACGTGGGAGATATTATGCCTTTTTACGTAGGCGTAATTAACATTCTTTATCGTGAAGCAATGGCATTTTACGTAAACGAAAAAATTTGTCTGGTGCGGTGGTGATGTCATGTACACGTTGAAATCGGTTTATGGTGTCGGTTTTCTCTAATATTGTAACAGTAGTATTTCTTATTTATTAGGCAGGCCTACAATTTTATACGTTATGTCTATGTACTCTACTCGTAAGTATGCATGTAAAAATAATTGGGATGGCATATCATGTATCCAAATATGCATTTTGGGCAGAATGCTGAAATTTTATATGCAAACTCGTAGCCTACGAATATGATTAGTGACATTTAGGCCCTATGACCATCTCTAAAGCAAATGTATATTGGACATTACATCTTTATCCGTAATTATTCGTTAAACCGGCAGGGATGCGGAATTCACATGCCCGACTTGCCCGACCTGGGTTTTGCGGTGGACGGGCAAGGGCTTTTTTCAAGTGAGCTTGTCCGTGGGCAATTGCATATCAAGGGGATCAAAATGGGATAAAACGAAATTTTAATCTTATTAGTCCCCCACCGGTTACCGGTTGGGGGACTATAGGTTTGCTCGATTCCGTCTGTCCGTCCGTCTGTCCGTCCGTCCGTCCGTCTGTCCGTCACACTTTTGTCCGGGCTATATCTTCTAAACCATATGTGCTAACAACTTCAAACTTGGTACACTTATAGATCTCATTGAGGAGAAGTGTCATGTTCAAGAACCATTACTCTGCCACGCCCACTTTTTGAGTTATTGCCCTTTGTTGTTTTTACCCTTACATTCTTGTCCGGAATGTATCTCCTAAACTATGTGTGCTAGCAACTTCAAACTTTGTACACTTATAGATCTCATTGAGGAAAAGTATCATGTTCAAGAACCATAACTCTGCCACGCCCACTTTTTGGGTTATTGCCCTTTGTTGTTTTTACCCTCACATTCTTGTCCGGAACGTATCTCCTAAATTATGTGTGCTAGCAACTTCAAACTTTGTACACTTATAGATCTCATTGAGGAAAAGTGTCATGTTTAAGAACCATAACTCTGCCACGCCCACTTTTTGAGTTATTGCCCTTTGTTGTTTTTAGCCTTACATTCTTGTCCGGATCATATCTCCTAAACTATAAGTGCTAGCAACTTCAAACTTTGTACACTGAGAGATATCATTGAGGACAAGTGTCATGTTCAAGAACCGTTACTCTGCCACGCCCACTTTTTGAGTTATTGCCCTTTGTTGTTTTTACCCTTATATTCTTGTCCGGAACATATCTCCTTAACTATGTGTGATAGCAACTTCAAACTTTGTACATTTATAGATCTCATTGAGGAAAAGTGTCATGTTTAAGAACCATAACTCTGCCACGCCCACTTTTTGAGTTATTGCCCTTTGTTGTTTTTAGCCTTATATTCTTGTCCGGATCATATCTCCTGAACTATAAGTGCTAGCAACTTCAAACTTGGTACACTTATAGATCTTATTGAGGACAAGTGTCATGTTCAAGAACTGTTATTGTTCCACGCCCACTTTTGAGTTATTGTCCTTTGTTGTTTTTACCCTTGCATTTTTGTCCGGAATATATCTCCTAAATCATAAGTGCTAGCAACTTCAAACTTTGTACACTGATAGATCTTATCGAGGACAAGTGTCATGTACAAGAACTGTTACTCTGCCATGTCCACTTTTTGAGTTATTGCCCTTTGTTGTTTATAGTCTTTCATTCTTGTCCGGATCATATCTCCTAAACTAAAAGTGCTAGCAACTTCAAACTTTGTACACTTATAGGTCTCATTGAGGACAAGTGTCATGTACAAGAACTGTTACTCTGCCACACACACTTTTTGAGTTATTGCCCTTTGTTGTTTTTACCTTTACGTTTTTGTTCGGAACATATCTTCTAAACCATAAGTGCTAGCAACTTCAA
Source organism: Fragum sueziense (assembly GCA_963680895.1). Taxonomy (NCBI): domain Eukaryota; kingdom Metazoa; phylum Mollusca; class Bivalvia; order Cardiida; family Cardiidae; genus Fragum; species Fragum sueziense. The sequence continues at coordinate 48,837,574 of OY804603.1, forward strand.
ACTTGCTACACTTATAGATATCATTGAGGACAAGTGTCATGTACAAGAACTGTCACTCTGCCATGTCCACTTTTTAAGTTATTGCCCTTTGTTGTTTCTATCCTTACATTTTTGTCCCGAACTTATCTCCTAAACCATAAGCCCTAGCAACTTCAAACTTTGTACACTGGTAGATCTCATTGAGAAGAAGTGTAATGCACAAGAACTGTTACTCTACCACATCCACTTTTTTACTTATTGTCCGTTGTTGTTTTTTATCCTTACATTTTTGTCCGGACCATATCTCCTGAGCCATCAGTGCTAGCAACTTCAAACTTGGTACACTTATAGATCTCATTAAGGACAAGTGGCATGTACAAGAATCATTCTTCTCCGCTCACTTTTGGAGTTATTGCCCTTGGTTGTTTTTACCCTTATATTTTTGTTTGGGACATTTTGTCCAAAACCTAATGTGCTAGCAACTTCAAATTTTGTATACAGTTATAGATCTTGTAAGTAGGAGATATATTATAAGAAAGGACTTTTTGTTAACCGGTGGGGGACTCCTGTATTGCATCGCAATCCGACATGCACTTGTTTTTGCTCACGATCCGTCTGAAAAAAATCCATTTCAATCAAATCACATTTTAATTTTAAAAGGTAAACATTTGTTTGAATTGTGTTCATTCAGTTTTATATGTTAACTGAAATATTATTTTCCTGTCTAGATATTGTTTTTTTTTCTGGACAAGTAAACTTTGCCTTTGGACAAGTAGAAATTTGAGTTCAACTTGTCCGAGGACAAGTGGAAAAATTCCATATTTCCACACACCTGGTTAAACCCTTTAGCAAAAAAAGACCGATTCTAATGTCCCAAATAGAAAAGTATTTGGAAAGCAGTGAGGTAAAAGAAATAAATTCTAACAAATGTCATTTTCTGCTCTTGCTTCAATATTTTCCAAGTTTTTTTTTCAACGTCCATTTTGCTATCTGCAGCACCTTTGGGATTGGACCAGCTTGAATTTTGCCGTTTGGGAAATGAGTAAGAGTCATTTACTCGAAAGGAGAAAACGCAACATTTCTCCTTTTCTATCAACAAAGCGGTTTTGATAAGTAGCCTACTAGACTAGACATGTTCTGTGAAGCTCTTTTTAATATTTTGTCGGGTAAAGTGTCATGATAGGGTTTTTTTGTAATAGATGACAAATGCATGTAGGCTAAACCAAACGCCGAATAATGCTTCAAAAATTCATTAATACCGTTAATGTCAAATAACATATTTTTGATAAATGAGGTTTGGTAAATACAGCCCTTTTCAGGCACGTAGGAAGCAATTTCATATTGGGGGGGCTAAAGCCCTTGTGACTGAATATTGGGGGGGGGGGGGGGCTAATTTGGATTTTCCCTAAATTTTCAGTGTAAAATAAGGAAAATTTTGCATTTTTGGCCAACTTTGGGGGGCTAAGCCCCCCCCCCCCCCCCCCCCGCTCTAGCCCCCCCAGCCCTAGCCCCCCCAGCCCTAGCCCCCCCCCTCTGTTCCTGCTTTTTCAACACGCCCTGTTTTCCCGTTACGAACCGGGGGAGTTTTGAAAATTAATGCAGGTAAATGCTGAATAAACCATTTTCTCCTTTTTTTGAGATGCTTTTCGTGGTATAAGAAAGACATATCCACAACTCATTTACTCAATTTATTTTAACTGACTGCAACACCTATTAAGAACTGTCGTATAAAGGCTTGTTTATTATAGTGTCACCTCAGGCCTTATTTAAAGGACTTTTCGGTTTTGGCCTTTGAGACACTCTCCCTTGAATGCATGTAGTACCTTCTGATTCCCTACTCATAGATAAACATTTGACTAAATGAGGCCTGCTTTTGACGTGTCAAATATACACTTAAAGACACTTCCAACGCAACACTTACATTTTTCATCATAACTAAATAAATAATGCAGTATATATTATGAAATTTTCCGCAAATATCAATCAATTACGTTTACATGTTTTCTGTAAGTTTCAATAAAATCGACAGATCCTAACATAAAAAATATTCAGGTTTTTCACTTAGACTCAAATATGAAAAGTCACAAAACCCCAGGCCATTGCAGAATTCAATTGCATCAAAGCAGTGTCACCAAATCATGCTCAAATCTCATATCATTGCTTCATAAGATTTGATAACATGTTTTCATGTGCGATGCAATACTAGAATTCAGTCGCACCTATTTTGTTTAATGTTTTGTACGTTTCAGCATTGCACAAAATCATTGAATTTGTTACCAGACATTAGTTTTTCGCCCTTTTGCCTCAAGAAATTTTCAACAACTGCAACTGGAACTTAATAGGGACGAGTTAAGAATGATCCCGCAAAGATTCACCATCAATTATGCTTTATCAATGAGAAGGGGTGTGTCTTCGTGTCATTTAGGTTCATGACGGACACACAGAATGTTAGCATAATGTCATAAACTCTACTGTTGTTACATTAATAACAGGCCCGCAGGAACAGTGGGGGCTAGGGGGGGTGCTTAGCCTCCCTAATGTTGCCCAAAATGCCAAATTTTCCATATTTTACACTGAAAATGTAGGGAAAATCCAATTCAGCCCCCCAATATCCAGACACAGGGGCTTCAGCCACCCCAATATGAAATTACTTCCTACGGGCCTAAATAACATGAATTTACGTTATCAGCTCGCACAGCTTTTTTGCGACTTTTTGTTTTCAAGTCATATTATATACACTGCAAATTTAATCATTTCTACTCAATGTTTCTTTATGAAAATTACAGATATTATGCAATTGTGAATGAATCAAATTTGTTGAAAATTTGATACAGAATGGTTTGTTAAATATCAAGTTATTACCAAAAAGGTAAGTGTTGCGTTAGAAGTGTCTTTAAGTGTAGATTAATCATTGATGCAAAGAAGAACATGTTGATAATCAGCATTATCTTTGGGCTTCATAATTATATTTTTCGTGCTGCATTTCATATTTATCTTTACTCATTTTGTCCTCTTCAGGACCTTTCAAATAGGACCACCGTAAAAGTTTGCCGTTTGGCAAATGGCATATACCACCAATTGATGTCAATGCATTTTTCATTGACAAATGACGTTAGGTTAACTAGGTCATGTGATTCATGATAAAGAATTGGTAAACAGTGACAAGACAAATTCACCTCCATAATTACCATTGATAAATCATAATTAACGATTTAAAAATATTTGCCTTTTCTTTATTCATTTAAAGTGTTTGTAAACCCAAAGATGTCCCCGATATTTAGCAGAACAACGAATCGTCGCTTTTCTAAGAAAAACTCGTAACTGCAGCTTGTTTTAAGCTGCAGTTACGAGGTTTTCGTAGAAAAGCAGCGAAATATAATATTGAGGGAGTAAAAGTATTCTAGATCTATTTGTTACTCATATTCCAAACCCCTATGACGTTGGTACTCATTTTAATCCTCTCAGTGATTCCAATGCCAGAGTAGCCTATCCACAAACACAGGGTTGGTTAGCATAGACATATATTTTACACATTGAAAAGTCATAGTTCTAAACCTTCAAATTATAGCTCTGATTTACTGAGAACCAAGCCCCGGTTTCTCGAAAAAACTTAAGTACGTTCTCATGCTCAAATTTGAGCACCGCGCTCAAATTGCACGAAGTCCACGTGAACTTCAATCGAATACCCTCCAACTTTGGAGAGTATCCCTTTGAAGTTGAGCATGTTCTCATGAGAATATACTTAAGTATTTTCGAGAAACCGGGGCCAGGAGTCCTGATAGCACGGAGTTAATTTATTCTTCATCAAACCCAATTTTGTGGGTACTCATTGGAATGTTGTCTCACCGAAACGATTCAAACTAGTATTCACAACTTCAGGTTAAGTATTGAAATAATATAATACAAAGGCAGAGCAGTTTCATCCCGCTAATGTGTAGGCCTATCTCTTCTCATCTTCGCAAGCCAATGGTTCTACCTCCACTTTGTTCCTTGTTCGTAAGGAACAAAGTGGAGGTAGAACCCTTGGCTTGCGAAGATGATCTCTGCTGAGAACCACAAGGTTTACATTGATACAATGAAATTTGTATATTTCGTCGTTTTGCTTCACAAAACATCATAATTACAGATTAACCCAATACCAAACGACAAAATTTTAGGGTGTTCCAAATTAAAAGATATTGCAGCCGACAAATTTAAGTGAATTGAATTTAATATTTGTTGATCATTTTGGGTAGAAAACATTGTGGGAAATGAAGAAATTGCTTGTCACAAGCAATTTCTTCATTTTCCGCAATGTTTTCCAAGGCCATTATCTTGTAGGGAGTCAAAAGGAGTCAATGTGTGGGAATGGGTTAAAGCAAGTTGTATTTGCGAGATTTTTAACAAAAGCGACTATAGGCATATATTGCTGAGCACACCCAGCAAACATGCTTATATGGGTCCAATATGGGATGTGTATGGGTAAGCCCATGTGGGTAGGCCCATATTGGACCCAAATAGGACCTATGTAGGTAAGCCCATGTGGGTTCGATCATAAGGGACACAGATTGGTCCCATATTCCCAGCATATGGGCTGTGTATGGGCAAGCCCATATGGGTATGCCCATATAGGACCTATGTAGGAAAGCCCATGTTGTTTTGACTATGGGGGTCCCAGTTCAATAATCGGCTTGCGCCCATTCAAGTACAACAGAATAATTATGTATACATGAGCATATCTAAAATATCCATAATCTGAATCATGTAGCCTATAGAATTATAAGTTTTCAATTTGAATGACGATCTTATTTATATCCACCAAAATTAATGACCATCAAATCAATACAAATTGAAAAACAACAACATTAGATTCAGCAAGACAAGTAAGGCAACATCAATAAGACATGTCTAATCCTTTCTCGAACAAAACCTGGTATTGACTTCTCTAATAGAAAGGTAGGCCTAAATTGCCAAAAAAAACAAACATAGGCCTAGAGATATTAGCAAAAGTGGACAATCGGCATTTTCTTCTTTTGCATAAGTTTTTTCTGCGCTATATTATACAGAAGTACATTCTTTGTCAATATCGTTTTTTAAACATGGGCTTCATGTTGGATCATCCGAATTATTTTGTCGTTTTAACGGTGTTTAAACTGTAATTAGTCTGTTCAAATCACTAACATAATCTTATCAATTAGTGTGTTACAAGGAGTTTTATGTATATTAAAGGGAAATAATTTAAAATCTTGACAATAAATCATGTTTTTACAAAGCGTTTATGTAAAGAAAGCATTTGGCTTGATAATCCTATATGATTCTGTTCAAAGAAATTAAATTGTGTACACATTTTCAAAAAAAGATAGAAATAAATCTAGACATAAAAATATATAAAAAAAACATATAGATAGTTATAGAAAGCCTCGAAAATGTTATGACAGTTAAGACCAAATTCCTAGGTATCAAACCTTAGAAAATGTGTCAAGGTCGTCAGACATACCTGGCGAGACATTAATCCTCTTTGATGGGGAATAATTACCCCTTCTGAGCGAGAAGCTCTGGAAGGGTTTCATCTTCGATCAACACCAAACGAAAGCCAATAAAAATGGGTTAGATCAGGGCTGTCTATATGGGTCTGCCCATTTGGGACCCATATGGGTCCCAGATTGCATGTATATGGGCTGCCCAGATAGGACCCATATGGCCCCCGGTTGCACATCCTAAATGGGTCCCATATGGGTTACCCTTATGGGACCCATAAAGATGCCCATAGGGGACCCATATGGGACCCATACAAATTGCTTGCTGGGCAAGTGACGTAGGCCTGTTGTCTTATTCTAAATATGTGTGGAAGGACAAGAATCCGTGAATAAGTGACCACAATATGACCCAATCTAAATGTTGTTCTAAATAAATCTTGAACACTTAAAACACTAAACATGTTTAAGAGTTCGGACTTTATACGGCAACTATTAGAAATCGTTAGAAACGAATTATCATTTCTAAATTTTATATTTTTCCACGCCAATGCTCTCAAAACCACATTTCAGTATTTTTATCTTGTTTTTCCCGCCACCATTAGAGTAGGTCATTGACCGGTTACTGATAATAAACGTGGCTGTAGATAAAACGTGATAATCGCTTTTCAAATAGAAAAATATTTTTCTATCTTCACAAAGCCCTATGTTGTGGGTACTCATTGGAATCGTCTTCTTCTCGAGACGATTCCAACAGTACCCACAACATACCATTTGGAATTGAAATAACAAAATTCAACTTTAATTGCCTTTCTGTCATCTTATATGAAGCTCTAAATTAATATTTTTGTCATTTAATATGAGCGGTGATCCGGAAAAATAACCCTTATATTAATGAAATTGAGACTAACATCAATGTATTTTCTTCCTTTCGTGCAGATGCCGAAAGGGGTGCCATATTTAATGATAACGTCCCCTATCACACTTATTTCCAAAATAGAGAAAAATCCAAACCGGGATCGGGACAATTTTCCAAAATACCTGGGAAAGGTCCCAAACATGAACCAGATCAGCCTGTTCAATACACGCAGTCCGTTCTCTCTTATATCGTCTAAATTGACCAAAAGTGCCGTACAACAATCGCGTCACCTTGATCCGAATGAACCGAGACACATCGCTGCTTTTCTTGACGAAAACGTCGTAACTGCAGCTTGTTTAAGCTGCAGTTACGAGATTTTCGTTGAAAAGCGACGACATGCTTGTTTTGATTCATGGTTCTCTCAAATGCGTCAAGATATCCCATCCATATCTAGGCTCCAAACACGTTATGCAATTTAGCCTCTATTTTCGCCGTTTTCCGCGGCAACGGAAATTGATGAGGGTATCTGGTTTTCAAAAATCCGGTAAATCTCGCCAATCTCCGTTGCCACGGATGACGCTAAATTTACACGAAGTGTTTTGGTATCTAATGCTGGATAGAATGCATTAAGGATCCATTTTCCATATCATAGCTAATTAATGTAATATTTCTATTTTATATGTCAATCTTCACAGGGAACTAATTATCTCGTAACCCTTTTTCAAACGACAAAATTGTAGGCTGGTTGAAACGCTGGTTGGTGCAGACAACAATATCAATGAGTTACGATCAACATTTTCATTGGCTTTCAGTGTATGACATTGTACCATGAAAAACTTTTTTAGTAGGCCTAGATAAGAAAATGTCGGCAATCAACACCTTCTTCTTTTCTCTCAATGTATTTTGAGGCCGTTTCTGATGAGGACAAGAAGTAAAAAACTAGGCCTTGCATGAAAAGGTTTAATGTGTCAATTAATAAATTAGTATTTTAAAAGTAATCGAATGATGACAAAACGCAACACGTCTGCTATTTAAGTGTTCATCCGTTCCCAACTAACAAAATTTTAGGGCTGTCTAATTTGAAAGCTGCTACAGACTACAAAATATATATTGAAAAAAGATGGTCTTTTTGTATAATATAGCATGGAAAATATTGAGACAAAAGAAGAAAATGCTGATAATCAGCATTTTCTTCTTTTGTCTCGATGTTTTTCCAAGACTTTTATATTAGGGACGTGAAAACTGTTACAATGTCTTGTTTGGGAAAGAGATTAATTCTTTCATTTTGTAGCCTACTGTTCCCTGAATCAAGAATCTGCTGCAGATGACAAAATGGTCACTGTTTTAGGCCTACCAGCCCACCACCTCGTGGAAAAATTGCGACCACCAAGCTGCTTCCTACTGGCTTGCTATAGGCCACTTTTTATTCTTCTTCACTATACAGAGTGTCCCAATAAAAACGGAACCCATTTTTGAAAGTGAACTGCTCATGTATAAAGTAATATGTTTCCGCCAAATTTATTTAGGCAATAGAAACGACAGTTTTCTATGAGCAGTTAAAATTTGGTTGAAAAATGTCTATTACTTTTGAAAATATTGGCAATCAAATGAATGCACCCAGAAAACGATTTTAACACGATATCGATTTTCCGTTTTGCAGCGCACACCTACACTTACGCGTCACACTTGTTTAATATATTCAGTACAATACAAAAGTGATTTTGAAATATTTAACTTACAATAGTGCATATTCATTTTATCTTTTCTGCTAATAGAAAAAGTGTTAGAGCTGTGATGTAATCAAAACAAAAAATGAATACAAATGAAATATCAAAGTCTATAACAGATTCATAATACATGTAATACACTTATTTTATAAGTTACCAATATTCCGGTCAGCGCTCAAATGACAAGGACTTTAAAATCATTTCAAACAGCCATCATATGGACTCAAATTGCACGTGTGGCTCTTGTATAGTGGTCCCAAATATTTATAAACAAACTTTGAACCTATAATGCATGTTATTATAGAGACGCACGCCCAAATCATCTCGTCAATATTACATAAAAATACTGATTATCATCGATATGATTTCGTTTTGACCAGTATAACTTATACTTAGTAAATGAGCATGGTCTTTTATTCTCTGGCGAGAATCAGAATATCGTGGGACCATTATAGGATATCAATTTTTTTAAAAAAAATTGTACGTGCATTTACAACGGTAAAGAATTCAACAGATTACTGTCAGTGTGCTTTTACGAACAAACAAGGCGCAAAAATCGATTTCGTGTTAAAACGGTTTTTTGGTGTCTTTATTTAATTGCATATAACTTTGGAACCAATTCGTATTTTGAAGTGAAATTTAGAACACATATGCAAAAATATTGTATCTTAAGTACTGCAAAGTCAAAAATTAGATTTTTTTCTTATGCTTTAAAATATTTGACTTTGAATTAGGGTTCCGTTTTTTTAGCTCCACTGGCCGAAGGCCAGCGGGGCTTATGTCATGGCCCTGTGTCCGTCGTGCGTCCGTCCGTGCGTCCGTGCGTCCGTGCGTCAACTTTTTCTTTAAACATCTTCTTCTCCAAAACTACTGGACCAATTTCAACCAAACTTCACAGGAATCTTCCTTGCATGAACCTTTTCCAAATTCCTTCAAAAAATTAAATTCCGTGTAGAACTGGAATTTTAATTAAATTAATTAATTTAAATTTTCGAAAAATCTTTTAAAAATCTTCTTCTCCAAAACTACTGGACCAATTTCAACCAAACTTCACAGGAATCTTCCTTGCATGAACTTTTTCCAAATTCCTTCAAAAAATTAAATTCCGTTTAGAACTTGAATTTTAATTAAATTAATTAATTTAAATTTTCGAAAAATCTTTAAAAAAATCTTCTCCAAAACTACTAGACCAATTTCAACCAATCTTCACAGAAATCTTCCTGGCATGAATTTATACCAAATTCCTTCAAAAGAATTAAATCCATGCAGAACTTGAATTTTAATTAATTTAATTGATTTAAATTTTCGAAAAATCTTTTAAAAATCTTCTTCTCCAAAACTACTGGACCAATTTCAACCAAACTTTACTGAAATGTTCCTTCCATGAATCTCTTCTTAATTCCTTAGAAAAAAAAAATAAATTCTGTGTAGAACTTAAAGTTTGATTAATTAAATTAAATGAATTTTTCGAAAAATCTTCTTTTCCAAAACTACTGGACCAATTTAAACCAAACTTCACATGAATCTTCCTTGCACGAATCTCTTAATTTCCTTAAAAAAATAATAATTTCGGTGTAGAACTTAAATTTTAATAAATTTAATTAAATTGAATTTTCAAAAAATTGTTAAACAATCTTCTTCCCCAAAACTACAGGACCAATTTCAACCAAACTTCACAGGAATCTTCCTTGCATGAATCTCTTCCAAATTCCTTTACGATCGGATGAAAAGCTTGGCCGCTGTGGGCTAGGCTTATTTTTCGCTATGTGAAACATAGTTTAATTTTAAGAAATTTTTTAAAAACATTTCTGCTCCTTAATCACTTTCATTCTGGTGTAGCATGAATCTTCTTTGGATAGACCTCTATTGTAGTCTAAATGTCTAAAAGCCAGTGGAGCGATACAGGGCCATCTTGGCCCTCTTGTTTGGGACACTCTGTAGAATGTTTTGATCTCTGTTGTCCTTGCTGAGTTGACCGATATACTGACCGCTATCACAATGGCTTTTATACGGTCTCGCCCAATATGAAAATGCCATTGACCCCTATAATATATGGACTGAATTATCTTTGATTTTCTTCAAAAACCTCATTATTAGGCTAGGCCTACACCTTAAAGGTGTAGGCAGGGCCCATGAGGTTTTGGGTGAAAAACAGCGGTAAATGTGTGCTCATAATTATAGTCAACCGTTTAGCATTTTGTTGATGAAAGTCTAAGACAATGTCATGCTCTTTTGGGTCCATTAAAGGGCCTAATAAAACTTTTAAAAAAAATGATAATAATAATAATAAAAACATCGAGGCTGGAGAGCAAAATGCTGATAGCCTATCAAAACTCAATAGGGAACGATTTCATCCAGTTATCATTAAGTAAATTTTTTCGGGCAAGAAATCGTGGGTGTTGTTATAAAATCTCGTAATCTCGCTTGAATCAAGCCGTAGTTACGAAACTTTATAAGACCACTGACGGGTTATCAAAACATAACAGCATATTAGCCACCATTCTATTTGTAGCACAAAATTCAGTGCTATTAGACCTTAATAGTTTATCTTTAGATATGGCCTATTGTGAAAAGTAGCCTCCCTTTACTTAATTTTGTTTTATTTTGTTTCAAATTGTGTAATAACTCTTATTTTTATTGACATTCTTGTTACAAACAAAATATACAAATGTTAATGCTCTTTCAGAGTAGGTTAGATTAAATTATGGCTAGTTCACATAAACTTATAGAAAAAAAACTTATTATAAACTATATAAAATAAAAGTAAAAACATTTTATCGCATTGACGCTTTTTGATGCTCTTGACGGGGCAAGTCCTACGGACCAGAGGACAAGCTTTATTTCGCTAGCCTCACTTTGTTGACTGTAGGTTCTTCGGAATTTACGGAAAATTACTACCAATCAATTAATAGTGCTTGAAGCAAGCGGATAAGAGTGCAGGCCTTTGCCCCTCTGTGCTATATCAAAGGTTACATATTTTATTAAGGTAGCCTTCCCCTAATGCGATTCGACCGACGTCGGAATTATTCGGGCGACGCCGACAACATTCGGCGGTGGAACTTTCCGCCACCGAATGTTTACGATCGCCCCCGAATAAGTTCGATAGGCTACGTAACGACGACGCTCGGAAAACCCGATGTTTTATAAATTTCAAAATGGCCACATTACGGGTATTCTACCTTAACATCCATTTTGCGTACTATGTCAGTCACCATATTGTAACAGTTGAATGTTTTTTATTTTCATTTGGGAAAGGGATAATAAGGATGTGAATTATAATGAAACAAGAGTAAGTTTAACATTAGCAGGGAGGAGAATGTAGCCATTAACGAGATATGTTAACTATCAAATGATTAAACCCCCATTAAACCCCATTAAATCAATTGTTTAATCAGCGCTATCAATTAAAGCGTACACAGATCAAGCGTGTGACGGCATAATAAACCTTTAACAGAAAGATTCTGCCAAAGCATTTCCAAAATTTCAAATAAGGTTAACTATCAAATGATTAGGCCTACTCTTTTCCTAAACCAGACCTGGACTGACATCCCTAATTTATGACAGTTTCATAAAATATTGAGACAAAATAAGAACATGTGGATAATCAGCATTTTGTCCTTTTGCTTCAATATTTTTCTGTCATGATATACACAAATCCAGTCGTTATCAACATTCATTTTCCTTTGTAAATTGACCGCCCTAAAATATTGCTGTTTGGAAAATGGTTTAATCAATTCAATTGTTTAATTAGTGCTATCACTGAGAGCTAATACACAGATCTGTCGTACGACAAATATTATAAACCTTTACCAGGAGAGATAGAACATTCTTTTCTCGAACAGTAACAAATCAACCCTTTCCCAAATAAGACTGGTTTCGACGTCCCTTGTAGAAAAGGATTGGGAAAACATTGAAACAAAAGAAGAAACTGCTGATAACCAGCAATTTCTCCTTTTGTCTCAAAATTTTCTATGTCATATTGTACACAAACCCTATCTTTTATAAAATCCATTTTGTCATCTGTAGCAGTTTTTGAAGTGGATCGCCCTAAGATTTTGTCGTTTGGGAAAGGGTTAATGTGTTCCCAATGACAAATGGATGTTGATACAGATAAGATGTTCAATTTAACATAGATAATATTCAGACAAAAGGAGGAAATTCTGATTACCAGAATTTTCTTCTTTCGTCTCAATATTTTCCCACGGATTTTCTTTTATGGCATCAAAACAAAGTTTTGTGATGGAAAAAGTTCAGACATTTGGGATTTAACGTCAGTTTTAACGATATCTCGGTCATATCGCGGCGGATGGACCACCTTGTCAGTGATTTGTTGTATTTCCCTTCCAAGCGGGTCCACTTTGACAACAATCTTTCTTACACAGCAGCTTTACTGGTGGTGAACTCGGCCAAAGCGTGGGACGTTTTTTCGCGATCATAGTATTCTGTCGGTGTTGTTGTAAAATATCGTAACTACGGCTTTATCGAAGCCGTAGTTACGAGATATCATAACAACACCGTCAGTTTGTCAATACAAAACGGTAAACTCGGTCTGTTTTTAGAACAAATTCGTTGTAATTAGAAAAACTATCCAATCAGATCTTTAAAAACTTGCATTTAAACGCAAAATATCTGTACTTTGTTGTAGCGAAAAACGTCCCTCGGTTTGGCCGAGTTCACCACCAGTGAGCTTATCTTACTAGAGAGAATTGAAAGATAAAACTCAATGTAAATTAGATGCATTAATTATTTTGTACAAATTGTTTAACCCTTTCCACAACAGACGTTGTTTTGACGGCTTATTGTCAGCTATCTTACGCTAAGTGGTTTGTAAAAAGCAGAAATAGGCCATATCTTCGAAATTCAATTATGTATTATGCAAATGCAACCTTCTTGATTTTGCACGATTTACGAAACGAAAAGCTTAACCCCTTACCAAGCGACAAAAAGTCCAATTCGAAAGCTGCTGCAGACAACAAAATGGATGTTACTGAATGTAAAATTTGTGAATAATTTAGCACAGAAAACATTGATACAAAAGGAGAAACTGCTGTTTATCAGCAGTTTCTTCTTTTGTCTCAATGATTTTCTAAGTATATCCTTTAAGGGACGTCTAAACCAGGTCTTATTTGGGAAAGGGTTAAGACAAATTCACGTGAGACGTTTTTAAAGACGTTCAGTATATGACGTCGAACTTATCGCATTTACATCAGCGCCTATGGAAAATGTCCTGCGCCAAAATAGACACGTCTATCAGAGCAATAGAGAAGAGGGGGTAACATGAGGCATTCTATATTTCGTCGGTCTCGTTCAAAGATGTCGTAACTACAGCTTATTGAAGTTGTAGTTACGACATTTTCGAATGTGACCGACGATTTGTTATTTGAAATCCAAACACTATGGTGTGGGCACTCATTTGAATCGTTCCGGTAAGACGATTTCTATTCATGAGTGCCCACAACATAAAAGAAATAATGCCAGAAAAGAAATAATGCACAGGGGCAGATCCAGGATTTTTTTTCGAGTGGTCAGAGCCCAAAGGATGACTTAAAATGTGTTGAATACGTAAAATTATATAGTCAAAATTCAATTTTCGGACAATTGCAGGGGGGGGGGGGTCAGGACCCCCTGACCCCACCCCTAGATCCACAATTGACGCATTTTGAAAAACAATCAATCCCTCTTATATTTAGCCCTGTCGTCCTTCGTCGAATGTGACATGCACACGCCACCACCACCACCAACAACAACATAGTGTCATAAAACATTGGTTGGAATGCAATAGGCCTACATGCTGCTAAATCAGAATGTTCTCCTCCCTTGTAGTTACTTCTTTTCTTTGATTTGATATGATTTATTAACAAATTCTCCAAATTTTATCATAATTTCGTCGTCTGCAGCAGCCGTCTGAGTTTCATCGTTTCATTATTGAAATAACAAACACGTATTATGACACACAAAAATGGAAAGCATTGAAGAAAAGGAAGACAGTTTTAACCAGTCTTTTCTTTATTATTTTGCTCCGTATCAGAGATATTTTTATTCAGACAGTCGTCTGCTACACTTTGCAATTTGGACAGGTGCAACTTTTATCGTTTGGGAAAGGTTTATAGTGTGGGTCGCTTGTAACACCTTGTCTTGGCGACATGTTGCCATTTTAACATTATCTTCGCATTTCTGCAAAATTATCGTAACTACAGAGTGTCCCAATAAAAACGGAACCCATTTTTGAAAGCGTATTGCTCATGTATCAAATAATATTTTTCCACCAAATTAAGATATACTATGGGAATGACTTTTTTCTGATAACAGTTAAAATTTTGTTGAAAAATGTCTATTACTTTTGAAAATATTGGCAATCAAATGAATGCACCCAGAAAACCATTTTGACACGATATCGAATTTTTCGTTTGGCAGCGCGGACCTACACTCATTGAATACATTGACGCGTAACACATGTTTGATATATTCAGTCAATACAAATTTAAAGTGTTTTGATACATTTTACTTACAATAGTGCATATTCATTTCCTCTTTTCTGCTAATAAATAAACTGTTAGAGCTTCGATGTAACCAAAACAAAAAATGAATACAAACAAAATATCGATTCATAATACGTGTAATCACAATGCACTTATTTTATTACTGACCAATATGCCGGTCAGCGCTCAAATGACAAGTACTTTAACATTATTTCAAACAGCCACCATTTTGGACTCAATTTGCACATGCGGTACTTGTATAGTGGTCCCAGATATTTATAAACAATCTTTGAACATATAATACATGTTATTATAGAGACGCACGCGCAAATCGTATCGTCAATAATACATAAAATTACTGATTGTCATCGATATGATTTCGTTTTGACCGGTATACCCTATACTTAGTAAATGAGTATGTTTTTTTATTGTCTGGTGAGAATCAAAATATCGTAGCACCACTATATATATCAAATTTTGAGGAAATTGGTACATACACGTACAACGGTAAAGAATTCAACAGATGACCGTCAGTGCGCTTTTACGAACAAACAAGGCGCAAAAATCGATTCCGTGTTAAAACGGATTTTTAGTGCCTTTATTAAATTGCATATAACTTTGGAACCAATACATATTTTGAAGTGAAATTTAGAACACATATGCAAAAATAATGTATCTTCAGTAATGCAAATTTTAAGATTAGATTTTTTGCTTACGCTTTAAAATATTTGACTTTGAAATAGGGTTCCGTTTTTTTTGGGACACCCTGTACAGCTAATTTTCAAATGTAATTGTGAGATTTCGGAAGAAAAGCAGAGAAAGCCCGTACTTGTATTGATTGTACAAATTTTATAGATTATTTTATATAGATCTAGATATGATAGGGAAGAGGGCTATTTAACACATTTCCACTAATTAACGCCTTTTAACGCCTCACTATAAAGGATATGAAAAATAATGTGGAAAATGAAGAAATTGCTTGTCACAAGCAATTTCTTGATTTCCCACAATGTTTTCTAATCAAAAATATTAAAGTTCAGTCATTTGAAATTGTCGTCAGCAACATATTTGAATTTGGGAGTCTAAAATGTTGATGTTTGGTAATGGGCCAAACGAAGAAGGAAAAGATAGAAGGAAGCTGAAAAATGGATGCCTACAGAAAAGAGTACCCACAACTTATTGGTTGAATTAAAACTTACGTCAAAAGAGGTTGTCAAAAGACTTTTATTTAGAGTACTTTATTAGTATTATCTAAAATACGCATGCGTCTAGGCCTATCATTTTCATCTTTTATTTTTCGTGTAGGCCTACAAATTCAAATGTGCATCTGCACTATAATATATGCATAATCATATATTACAATAACCATGTTAATGTGAAATTTAATATTCTGACACAAAATAGGACATTAATATGAGCCATAATCTGGGAAAGGGCGCTTATTGCATCCCGGGACAACCTGGATCAAGATTAGTCTGCATATTCACGTAGTTTGAGTAAGATCCACATTGGTCTGTAAAGGACGTTTCAAGGACGTTTCATGGCCTGTAAAAATACGTTTTTCCAAACAAGGCCTGGTTTTGCCATGCCTAAAAGATAGGTTTTTGGGTTGCTAGCCAGCATTCGCCCCCTCCCCTTGCATCAATATTTACAATCCTTTTCTGACACATATGCATTCTTTACCAACTTTAATTTTGTCGTCTGTAGCAGCTTTCAAATAGTACAAGTCAAAATTTCAATTTTGGTAAGAAAGGGCTTAAGAGAATTTTGTACTTAACCCCTTCCTAAGCAACACATGGATTTGACGTCTCGAAATAGAGAATATTTTTGAAAGCATTGAAAGAAAAGAAGAAAATGCTGATGAGCAGCATTTTCTTCTGTTCTTTCAACGCTTTTCATGCTATTATATGCACATTTCCTTAACATAGTAGATCTACCATTACATTTGTAGTCTACAGAATCTTTGAATTTGGACCAGTCTAAAATGTTTCCCTCTGGTAATGGGTTAAGTTAACCGTCGGTTGATCCGAGCATTCTCTGATGAAAATTCGCTCTTTGATATTTGGATGTCGCTATTTATTTAAATAGCAACATCCAAATATCAAAGAGCGAATTTTCATCAGAGAAGACTCAGATTAACGAATAACCGTAGGTATATTCTGACACTTTTTATTTTCAGCATCGACGGCCTCTCAAACGCAGCATTGCGGGAAAACAAGACGATTGTCGTGTACTATACGACAGAGGTTGGATTTGCAAACGACTTCATCGGGGCAGCAGAAAAAACAGACTTTTTTCACACTGTTTTAACAAACCTGCATAACGCAAATCGTTGGTATATATTTCCATATGCAACGACTATTTTTTCAACAGGTAAATATTGTAAAATTATCTAGAATTCAAATGTTGCCCTTATATTACAAAAAAAAATAAATAAAAAAAAATAAATAAATAAAAAATAAAATAAAAAATAAAATAAAAAATAAAAAAAATAAATAAATAAAAATAACTCATTTTCTAAACGGGAATGTGTATGCTATGATAAGGAAAGCATTGCAAGAAAATGAGAAGCAATCGTCTATTGATTGGGTAGAAGATCGATAAACAATTGATCGTCAGTGCGATCGGGATATATTTCTTACTCGACATGCACTTGAGCGATTCCCGACCGCACCTCGATCAACTCGATCTCTGTTCCATTTATTTACCCGATCAAATCGACTGCAGAGATCGGGGTTGATCGACTAGAAATCGAGAAGTAATTTGGTCGATTTGATCAGGGAATTTAAGCGATCTAGTTGATCGAGTTAATTCAATCGGCAGTGGGAACCTAACATAAGGTGGATGATATGAACTATTGACCTGACCGCAATGTGGTATAGATCAACAGATCCCACCTGTATGTGACCTTAGTAATTACAAGCTTCGATAATTTTCTAGATATATCGTCGACATTGTCCGTCGTCTATTGACACAAGGATCACTTCGTCGCTTTTCAACGAAAACATCGTAACTGCAGCTTGTTTTAAGCTGCAGTTACGACGTTTTAGTTTAAAAGCAGCGACTTGCTGAATTATACATTCAAAGTCACAATGCTAAATAATTTAAACGAAAACTACCGACTCCACGCGACAGTGTATGACATACTAAATGGGTCAAAAGTCTATAAAGAGCGTGCTCGCATAAAATATACGCGTCGAGGCATATATATATTTTCAAGTGCTCGTCTAAATTTCACGCGTCGACGCGTAAATATGTGCGTCGATGCATAAAATTTACGCGAGCAGTTGAAAAAATGTGCGTCGACGCGTAAACTTTACGCGAGCAGGAGTAAAAAATATGAAACCGAGGCTGGTCAATGGGAGAGGCGGTTAGAAACCTTTCCCTTTATACCACAAAATTGATGGATGAAACGAAGGATCTGATTGGTTAATAGATAAAATACGCGTCGACGCGTATATTTACGCGAGCAGTTGAGAATTTACGCGTCGACGCATAAATTTTCAACTGCTCGCGTTAATTTTATGCGTCGACGCGTAAATATACGCGTCAACGCACAAAATTTACGCGTCAACGCGTAAATTTTCAACTTTCGACTTTTGACCCATTTGGTACGCCATAACAGTGTACGATTGGTGGCGAATACTGATTATTCTGCGTCACAATTTTATTCATCGTACAAAGGTCAGGTTCATGTGAAATCTGCTTAGCAATATTTTATCTTATCGTGACACTGGCCGCTTGCTCTTTCTTTTTCGCATTCTTTTATAACCATGGTCAAGACAGGGCGAGTTTTTACCGCTCTTTATCTTGACAATTTTTTATAGAAGTTAATCAAAAGTAATTTGAGTGTAAAAGAGGAAACAGCTAGTTTATAGTTGGAACTGTTATTTGAGAAGCAAAATTCGCAATGAGAAGCTAAATTTGGAGCATTTTGAAGATTTTGGATAATATTTGGTTTTTGAGGTCATTTCTGGGTGAGTAGACTTTGCACGTTATTAATTCTTTCTCAAACACGCAAAAGAAATTACACAGTTCTAATTGGAAAGCTGCTACTGACGTCAAAATCGGGTCGTTTAAAATAGTAGGCATAATTATGTTGTGTGCTGAACATATTATAGTCGATTTTTCCATGGTATTTGATAAACATTATTTGGTCAATTCACTGTGAATTATACGAGAATAAATTATTAAAGTTTATAAATAAGTCTTGACCATACATGTTCATCGTGGTATGCAAAAAACACATATTTATAGTAATGACTGTATTCTCGATGGACGAACTTTCTGTAATCTATACTGACGGGCAAAAGAAACGCTCCAATGAAATTTGTTTTTCCCCTATGTCTTTTACAATATTTATGACTCGTACGAATTTTAAACAGAAGAGGGAAGACAGAAGATCACGAAAACCATTTGATAGTACACATGACGACTTCTTCTGTTACAAAAGATGCGCGTTTTCGCAATAACTTAAACATGGCGTTTATATAGTAGCATTTTCTAAGTTGTCTTAACTACAGATGGCGAACAGTCTTTGAACATTAGACTATGTTGAAAGAGCGATGATTTCTGCGTGGTTAAACATACATGTGTAGATTTTTGTCACGCAGATCAGTTTCCTAGCCCACATTACTCACACATCCCATTTTATTTTCCAGGACCAATGTTTCTATGGGGACGATTCCTGAACTATCCATGTAAGGACATCGCGTACATTATAGACGATCATGAAGAATACATGCGTAATGTGGGGGGAGCCACGTGGTATAGCTGGGACGGAGAACTTATGGCGTACTTCTACTATCATCGTGAACGGTTACCTTATCTTTATATTCCAATAGTGTTGTTGATAAGTTGGTTGATATTTAGAAAAGTTCGGTCACGTATTGTAAGACGCAGAAAGATAAGCGGCGAAGATAAGAATGTGTACAGAAATGGAGTTCATGCTCACTAAGGTGTCATGGTGGTAGATCTAGGCTATTCACAGACCTGTCTAATTTTCAGTTTCATTCTAAATGTTAAATTATAAACCAAGTCATCTGATTGGTCGACCTATACCTCCCGTCCAATCAGGTGACTTGACATGTAATTTAGAAATAGGAAATAGATAGAAATGTGTCGATGAATACAGATCTGAGAGGGGCGTAGGCCTACAAATTGACCGTGTAATTGTACGCCCACAATTCTGCATGGTGCTCAAAATTGGGCGAATGCCTATTTCATAACATGCTATAATAAAGTCAAACTAAATTTAAAGACTTTATTTCACACGTTCATAAGATAAGAAAGGTGCTCAAAAGGTCACACATTGATAGTGTCACCCACTCACCGCCATATTCATTGGTTGTATCAGCAGACTTTAGACCCTTTTCGTGAGCCATAGTATAGAGCGTGGAACGTTAACCCATTACCAAACGACAAAATTTTAGGGCGGTCCAAATTGAAAGATCCTACAGACGACAAATTCAAGTGAAAGAAATTAAAAAATTTTAGGTCTTTTTGGATGGAAAACAATGTGGGAAATGAAGAAATTGCTTGTCACAAGCAATTTCTTCATTTTCCACGATGTTTTTCATGGCCATTATTTTGTGGGGAGTCAAAAAGAGTCACTGTGTGGTAATGGGTTAAAGTTGGATCAATTACCATTTAATTCCAGGAATTCTACATTCCATATAATAACATATACATTATTTATATATATCCTAATATTTTTGTATCTAATTTATTCTTCCACATAAGCTTTCAGCGTTAACGCTTTAAATCACGGGCTTCGTAGTTCGGAAAATAGTCGATCAAAATTGTTATGTAAAATGTTTTCATATTTGCTGTTGATTTCTTGTTAGATCGTGTTCAATATGGCCAAGTGTATGAAACAGTCAATGGCATATTTTAAATAGTTAATGGCAAATTTTCTCTAAAATATTTTTTTAATAGATTTGAAATCAAGAGACAAAGTTAAGGTTTGGATTTTTAAGTGACTTGCATACTTCTGCATCGAATAGAAATGTTAAGATCTATAATAGGCCTGTCCCACCTAACCGAACATTCGTAGCGACTTTGTACCGAATGTCAAGTGCGAAGTTCGCAGTGTTCGTCGCATTTTGTGCATGCTCAAAAACTTTTTGGGCGTCTGCGAACACCACAGAATGTCGACGAAAAGCAACGAAAAGCACCGAAAACATACCGAACATAAACCGTTTCTGGAACGAACCTGTAACGAATATGCCGAATTAAGTTCGGTATGCATTCGGTGTAAAATTCGGTTAGGTGGGACGTACAGGGCTATAAACAGTTGGACCAGGGCCCCGTATTACTAAACATCTTAGGATCAAGTTTTTGTGTAAACTGTGTAACAAGACATCTGATTGCACGAGAAATCCGACTGAGCCAATCAGGGCTGTTGTTACAAGTAATTATTGAAAAATCAAACGTACGATCGTTAGTAATACGGCCCCCAGGTGCGGTCGTTTGTAGGAGATTAGCTTCACCTTAACCCATTACCACACAATGACTTTTTGACTCCCTAAAAGATAATGGTTTTGCGAACAAGCAATGTCTTCATTTTCCACCATGTTTTCTTCCATGAAAGACTAAATTATGTAAAATTTCATTCTCTTGAAATTGTCGTCTGCATTATCTTAGAATTTGGATAAGTCTAAAAAATGTCATCTGGCAATGGGTTAAAGCAAAGGAAACTTTGCTATTGAAATACTGGAGGCCTATAATACAACACTGAATTAGATTATACTCTTATTCTACCATCTTTGTATATGTGACCCGTCAGGCTAAACAGGACCTTATGGGAAGTGTGAAAAGTATCGACCCTAGTCAGTCTGCGCAGTCTGAGTGAGAGCGAGACTTTTCACTCTAAGGTAACTTTCTGGATATAGATTGTTTTTCATATCTTACTATTTTTCATATCTTACTATAGGTTATTTTTTCAAATGCGACGTCTTCCCTGCGTTCAGTAAGACAAAACGTTTACTCCTAACGGATTTTTCTTTAAATAGTCTTACTGAACGCTCTGCTAACGTTAACTGAATAAATATGGCCGCCCCCATAGTCTGGGTTCCCACCTTCTTTCCGCAGTATGGAAAGTAGGGAACCAAACTAGCCGCCATTTTTGTTTGATTTGGCACACCACCTTCAAATCTGTGAGCTAAATTGTGCGAACGTTGAAAGTAAACAGGTCGTTCAGTAGAAAACTGTTACGTATCGGTAGCTCTGTGAGCTAACGTTAAATGTCTTACTGAACGCAGGGCTGGTCGACGTTTGTTTAAGATTCACCATTTTCTCAAAAATTGTTTTTGTGGACATCGGAGAAGGTTAGCTTGACAAGTCACATACTCATTTTGATTGTGCCATCTCGTTTCTGTCTCACACTTTGTAAAATATTTTTGTCACAGTGCTTAGTCAAATTCATGTGTCATAAGATTAGCATAATACAAATTGAAATATCGTTGGATAAGTTCGAAATTAGGCTACCATTACAGTTATTTTCGAATGGAACCGACAAATTATTGTCCATATTGTAGCAATATCACATGTAAAAGTACCAGATAAGATAAGATTGAAGGCATTCTAAATTTGCTATTTTAGATACAAACCCTATGTTGTGGACACTCATTTGAATCGTCTCGACGAGACGATGCAAATGAGTTTTCACACCATATGGTTTGATAAACATGTGTACGATATTTGCATTTTAAATCATCCCTGTTATTTTATCTGTAGCTCTGACATGTAGTAACCAGAACAACAAATAAGTGGTGGTGAAGGCATTCTAACTTTGTTATTTGAATTCCAAACCCTATGTTGTGGGTACTCCTTTGAATCGTCTTGACAAGACGATTAAAATGAGTACCCACAACATAGGATTTGGTGAACAATCAATGAAACAAGGGCGGATCCAGGATTTTTTCCAGAGGGGTCCAAGGCCAAATTTTTTTCGGGGAGGGGGGGGGGGTGTCCAAGCCCAAATTATGGCTTAAAATGTAGTAAATATGTAACGTTACACTAAATTTATAAAGTCAAAATTCAATTTTCGAACAATGCCAGTCCCTCTAGATCCGCCCATGAATGAAATATTGCATTTCCAAAAGCCAACACCCCCCTCTTATCTGTAGCTCTGGTAGTAACACAATAGTGTAGATATGATAAATGGGAGGGGGGAGTGAATATCATTCAACTTGTTATTTCATTCACATGATATTTCCGTAACAAGATATTTTTCTCACGCGAAGAAAATATGATGTGCAACATTGTGGCGCGCGAAAAATCCGATGAACGCGATGACGACGGCTGTTGTTTATCCAATCAATGATTTAAGAACCTGGCCCCGGTTTCTCGAAAAAACTTAAGTACGTTCTCATGCTCAAATCTGAGCACTGTGCTCAAATCGCACGAAATCCACGTGAACTTCAATCGAATACCCTTCAACGTTGGTGAGTATTCTTTTGAAGTTGTAGTAAATTTGAGCATGGACTCATGAGTTTGTACTTAAGTTTTTTCGAGAAACCGGGGCCAGAAAACTTAAGTACGTTCTCACGCGCACGCACGAAATCCACGTGAACTTCAATCAAATACCCTTCAACGTTTGAGAGTGTCCCTCTGAAGTTGAGTATGTTCTCATGGGTTTATACTTAAGTTTTTTCGAGAAACCGGGGCCTGGTAATTCAACCCATTTACTTCAGACCAGTATAAATTAAAAAGTGTAGTAGACGACAAAATAAATTGAAAACCCGATTATTGCTAATGTAATCAACTTTGATTTATAAAGTTTATCTACTACACAAGAGTTACTAATTAAGATATATCACGTACTGATTAATATGCACGTGACTTTTAAAGTTATGCTATAACTTGAATCTCAATTAATCAAACGTGACTTTACATAGTAGGCTACACTTGAAACTTGAAGATATAATTATTTTAAAGTGACATTAGTATCCGTAGGCCCAAATCCCTTATGATCCACAGAAGTTGGCTTTTAGCATGTTGTCGCACCGTTTATAGACTTTATAAGACAAAATACAAGATTCATACAGCAAATGACATAAATCGATAATCATGCACCGGTGTAAAGATATGTAAAATATTCAAAGTGGGCAGATACTGCCAGATAGTGTTTACGAAATGATGTGATATTGGGTTTTAAATCCGTCGTAATCTAAACCAATACAGATCAGACAGAGCTGTCATTTGGCACAGAGGAAAATTAAAGGCCATATTTCATTTATGTACAGTTATTTCTACAGCAAATTATCCAGAAAATAAGTAAGTAACAGTAAATGTGTATCTTTAACCTGTGTATTAACCTTTACGAAACCTTCACTATATTACACACCTATCCATTATTTATTTATTTTTTTTATTTAATGAACCAGTCAAGACGGTTGTGTTTCCTATGTATGGATCGTTGAATGTTGTTTGGTCAAGAAGTCTTGAAGTGATTATGGTTTCCATGTGAAGTTGGGGGAGCCGCGGCCTTAGCGCAGTTGGTAGCGCATCTGCCTTTCATCCGAGAGGTCCTGGGTTCGATACGCGGCTGCGGCTAATACCCATTCTGACAAAATTGTCACCCACCAATGGGTTTGAAATCGTTAACCTAAGTGGGCGAGCAGCTGGAGGCTCGGTAACGGTGTTGTGGTAATACTTGTTTGAGAAACAACAGGAGTCCATGGGTAGGTGCTCCAACCGCCGCGATATGACCCTGGCAGTTGAAAACGGCGTAAAACCCCAATAAACTCAAACTCAAACCATGTGAAGTTGGCAAGATGTTATTGGTTGTGGATTTTGATCAGGAGAGCTGTTGGTTAGGTTGTTTTGGAGTTGTTCCATAGTATGTTCGAATAACTGCATAACTGTAAAGTGTTTTCCAATCTTAACTAGACAATTATAATTATTGCTATACATCTTTATTGAATATTTTTCAGAACATTTTGCATTCATCTGTCTATCGATATCTATATGGACATAATTTTAGTTTAAATTTGTGTTGTTTAACCCTTTCCCAAACAACACAATTTAAGGGTGGTCCAATTTGAAATCTGCTTCAAACGACAAGACGGACATTGATAAAGACGGGATTTGTGTACAAAATAACTTGGAAAATATTGAGACAAAAGATGAAAATGCTGATTATCAGCATTTTCTTCTTTTGTCTCAATATTTTCCAAAGTATATTTTCTTATGGACGTCAAAACCAGGCCTTGTTTGGGAAAGGGTTAAAGAACATGATGTGACATCCCTGGCTACATCGCCAACATACAGGTCTTCTACTATCCCCAGTCTGGCTAACTGATGTACAATTCTTACTCTTGAGACCCGTTTCCCACTATAAAATCATTTCTTCCCACGGAAATAGCTTATAAATCCATAGGTTCTTGCGAGTAGGAGGGTGATTTTCCTGACCATACACCCTGTTATACAGATATGCGCGAGTTTCATTCTTGGCAATATTAATTGTCATTTACAATGTCTGGGTCAAACCCGAAATATTTTCATTTTTAAATGGAGCTTGACTAGAACCTCTGCAAAAGAGTCTTCCACGGCCTTCTCTCGAATACCGGGACCACCTGAATGCGTTGATATGTCTCTTTGGCTAGTGTAGTTATTCTTTCGGCATAACTATGGATTAAATCGGCGGGCGATTGCTTTAGGAGGGACATAACCATTCCTCAATGCTTTCCAATCGGTTCATTTTTTGAAGAATGGTTTTTCTATTTTTCTCTTTAAACGGGGAATGAAATGATAGATAATTGATATTTATCATTCTTTAATATAATAGACGTACGTGTACATTGAAAAATAATAATGAACATAAAATCCCACTCTAAACTCCTTTGTTATTTGCGGTATTTTCTTATGCGGAGTTCTCTCTCCAATAAATCCAGGTGCATCAAGCAAGCTTCCAAATTTTTTCAGGTTGTCGATGTTTCTTGCTATCTTTGCTAGCCTGAGCATCCCGGGGTTCCACGGAATGTCCAGTTGTTTACAGTCAAAGTTTGTCTGAACTTCTCCCTCTGACTCGGAAGACTGTGGCGTGAATAACACCCGTCTAGTCTTCTGTTGAAACAAAACAAAAGAAAACTATTAAGATCCTTATCTTAAAAAAATAAGATAAATTGAATGAATAAATAAAAAAAAAAGAATAAAAAAAATAATAATCGGAAAGTCTCATCCATGTCTGCACAAATATCACAGCTCATGATAAATGACCTGGCAGAGTATCACTATCTAATAGCTAGAGATGCTTTGTCAGGTCAAAGTTACTTTCTTTTTTTCTTGAAAGTGGATCAGTCAGTGGCGATACATATTCATCGTTTCGAAGTACATGTATTACTAACCATGTTATTTAAATCAAAGTGCTGAGAGCACTGTAATTGGACGTCTCTGATTGATTGAGCGGGATTGTACATGAACGAAAGATATTTTATTCATTCTTCTGTGTTTAATTCTATAAGATCGGTTTCGGACATACGAAATCGGCTTTAATACCAGAAAACCCTTCTCAGGCTTCAAATTGATTTGATTGCCGTTTCAAGACAACTGATTTGTCGCTATGAATAATCACTATTAATTTGATTACCAAATTCAATTAAGGCCATGCGATTAGCACTTTTGTCTTCTTGTTTCGGTTTACTATGAGTATTGTCGTCAGTTATACTTATCATTGATTTTAAAAAGTACGCTACAAAGCAATTTATTCAAAATGTAAGCCAACGCGCTACATAAATGAAAGCCGCGATAGCTCACTTAGCAGAGCACTCACCTTGTACTCTTTACACATGTTATATCCGGAAGGCCCTGGGTTCGAATTCTACTCAGACATTGTTCTTTTTAATCATCTTTTTTATACGCCGCCGGAGGCGGACGTATATTGGCGTCATCTTCTCCGTCTGTCCGTCCGTCTGTCCGTCCGTACGTCCGTCCACTTTTCTTGTCAACGCAACTCCTCCTAAGTTTCTGGCTGGATCTTCTTGAAACTTGGTCAATGTTATCACCTCAATTGGTAGATGTGCATGAAGGAAGGATTTTATGGTTCGATGATTTTTGCCAGAGTTATGCCCCTTAAAAACTTAGTCTCTGGGCTTATTGAAATTGCAGCCTTGTCAACGTAACTCCTCCTAAGTTTCTAGCTGGATCTTAATGAAACTTGGTCAATGTTATCACCTCAATTGGTAGATGTGCATGAAGGAAGGATTTTATGGTTCGTTGATTTTTGCCTAAGTTATGCCCCTTAAAAACTTAGTCTCTGGGGCTTATTGAAATTGCAGCCTTGTCAACACGAATCCTCCTAAGTTTCTGGCTAGATCTTAATGAAACTTGGTCAATGTTATCACCTCAATTGGTAGATGTGCATGAAGGAAGAATTTTATGGTTCATTGATTTTTGCCAGAGTTATGCCCCCTTAAAACTTAGTCTGTGGGGCTTATTGAAATTGCAGCCTTGTCAACGCAAGTCCTCCTACGTTTATGGCTGGATATTAATGACACTTGGTCAATCACCTCAATTGGTAGATTTGCATGAAGGAAGGATTTTATGGTTAATTGATTTTTTCTAGAGTTATGCCCCCTTAAAACTTAGTCTCTGGGGCTGATTGAAATTGCAGCCTTGTCAACACAACTTCTTCTAAGATTCTGACTGGATCCTTATGAAACTTGGTGGATGTTATTACCTTAATTGGTAGATGTGCATGAAGTAAGGATTTTATGGTTCATTGATTTTTGCCTGAGTTATGCCCCCTTCAATCTTAGTCTCTAGGGCTTAATGATATTTCAGTCTCGTGAACGCAATTCCTTCCAGTTTTTTTACTGGATATTTATAAAAACCTTTTTGTGAACACAACTTTTTACAGGTTTTTGTGTGAATATTTATAAATCCTTGTCAATGTCATTTTTTTTGTCTCAAGTTTTATAAGTGGCGGCGTATATTGTGACCATGGCACTCTTGTTCGACTTCTATCTCCACCATCGTTGGAGAAAAAACGGCCGCAGTGATTTAGAATCGATCTTAACACAAATTCAACGAAATAAAGTAATGAAACGCCGATCATTTACATACAATTCCGCTCAATCAATGAGAGGCGTCTAAATATAGTGCTCCAAGCACTTTGATTTTTATTCCTGTTTAGAGTTAAAAAAGAAAAAAACACGGTAGCAGTTTTCCCTGGTTGTGGTTACAAAACAAATTCAATACATACAAAACAAAATACATGTACCAGATGAATTGGAGCACCTAACCATGGATTCCTCATACAAGTACTACCGCAGCATCCTTACATCTACAGATGTGCATAAAAAGAAGAAATTGGGAACGTGCCGTCGGGAAAATGGCAGTGGAGTACAATAAGCAATTTAAATGTTCATATCATTATCAACGAAAATTTGAGAATAGCAATGTCCCTATCTGTAAACATATTCATACGATCATCCAGGTACCATCTGTTGCAGACCCATTGCTTCATCTTCTTAGCTCAATACACGTAAACGGGTCGCTTAAACGAAATAAATACAGATCGCTGTCACTTAGTCTTATACTAGTAATAATCATTGTTGTCATGACCATCGATCAGTATGTAAATAGGTCATGATACTGTCGAGTAGCAGTGATTCAGATGCTGGAGAAAAAAACTCGTAAGAGCAACTATTTTTCTGAATAGGTGGATTTCACTAGTGTCTCATCTGAGGCTGTTCAGATGGAACCCCGATTTGTCATCGAGTCGAACCCGAGTTGCGAAATGAACTCACTCCCCGATAATCAATTTCAAAACCCTGGTTCCAAAGTACGTCTCGTGGAAACCCCGTTCCTTTAAATATGTCAAAGACTTAAACAACAATGATCAAAGAAAAGGAACCTATCATACACAATACGTGCATTAAGTTGGGTAATCATTCTAAAATGTGTGTTTTCAGTAAACACAACAAGAAAAACAAACGTTTTACAGAAGAAATAATCCGAACTGGTTTTGAACCAACGGCGTTCCAAATTTCAAACTGAAAAAAGGTTGCGAGGTTAATCCTTTCCCGTTTGAGCTATCGCTGCTGCTGATGATATAGGGTGTCTGTTTACATTATAACCATAGTGTATGCATGTATCGCTTTCTAAAGATCTTACCCTTTACACAATAAATATTACGAAAGTCAAAAAACTACAAGAAAATGATTAAATCGAAAAAAGATCGTAAAGTTGGTTAAGACGTGGCATGAATTGAATCGGCCAATGAATCTTATAGTATTTGTTAGAGAACACATAGAAAGTAGGAAAAGATACGACAGTTTTCCTGTATGGTCGCAAAATCTATTTTGAATTTTGGTCAACTGGCAATTGAGTCTGAGAAAGGGTTTTTTGGTAATGAAAACCCATTTCGCCTGTCCAAAAGTGGTTATAAGAATTGTACGTCCTTTCGGACGTCCAATTAAAAAACTATCTATGCATGAAACTGTAACTTGATAGTAATGACATTTGCTTTTACATGTTGTTTATTTGTAACTTGAAATATAAAATGGTCATTGTTTTTGTACATCTTTCGTCGATGGCGATTGTCGTTGACAGGCCAAATAACTATGAAGTGATTGTGGTCCCTAACAATGTCGAAGTGTTTAGTTTGTGTGGAATCGTAGTAGAATTGTTGTTTAGATAAATGTTGGCAACGAGCACCTTTGGTCGTGGTGATGGTACACGTGGT
The DNA here is from genome assembly GCA_963680895.1 of Fragum sueziense. Classification (NCBI taxonomy): domain Eukaryota; kingdom Metazoa; phylum Mollusca; class Bivalvia; order Cardiida; family Cardiidae; genus Fragum; species Fragum sueziense. Next base: position 48,866,763 of record OY804603.1, read on the forward strand.
TCCTGTTCATAGTCGGTTCTCATAACGTCCAAATAGTTATCTAGAAATAACAATAGTCAAAATCACTCTTCATCCATGTGTACGGTAACACTACGGGCTTGATAAGGGTTATTTTCTTCACCTTTGTGTATCTTGAGGATGACATATAACACGGTGGATAACCCACGTGACTTTTGGGAAGCGTTAACACCGAAAAAATCGTCCGCTTCAAGGTATGTTTTGTTTAATTTCTCAGCATATACTCTGTTGATTTTGACGGGATAAAGTGCACGGAACGCGCGTTTGAGTGGGCTATTCCTGTTTGTAGCTCACTCTGCTCCGAATTCCGTGGTTTCTTCAAACATTCAAGCGAAAGTTTTCTTCAGTGCATGTGAACGCTTCCCACTTTCGTTTTGCACTTACAAACATTTTGGCTCGAATGTTTGAAGAAACCACGGAATTCGGAGCAGAGTGAGTTAGAGCCGGGAATAGCCCTTTCAAAGGCGCGTTCCGTGCACTTTATCTTATCAAAATCAATAGAGTATGAGCTGAGAAATTAAACAAAACATACCTTGAAGCGGACGATTTTTTCGGTGTTAACGCTTCCCAAAAGTCACGTGGGTTACCCACCGTGTATAAGGTCTTGTTTAATTTACCCAAATTTGAGTTCAATCTTCGTGCTTAATAAATCTTGAGGGTATACCAAAGCACAGTTATCTGTTGTAGTATTTGTTTGTTTTAATTAATTATAATTTATTCTGCATTCTTTCTTGGTTATTCAAAGCACGTTTCTGGTTAGTATCTGGTCATGACAATGTAACCTTTATTTCCAACAGTGTTTGCAATCAATTGTCTCTTCTTCCTGTCAGAAGAGTTTCCAGATCCTGAGACGTGGAAGGGATTTTCCTTCCGTCGACGTCATCCACGTCTTCAACGACTTGTTCCATCACCTCTATTACTTGTGGACGTGTTCTGTACGCCACAGGTATTGCTTAAGTCTTACCTCTCGAATGAAATAACTGAGTAAACTTGTTTGAACAAGGAATACTCCTATTTTGCAACAAATGATGATAGCAGTGATAACTATAATGTCAGTTCCAATAATAGTAATTACAATACCCATTGGATTATTACTTTGCTCTGTGTCTTCTATTCTCCCCAAATTGTTTATTTTCAGTTGATTTAGGAAATAATCTAGTTTCCTTTGTTTTACATTTTGTAATGACGTAGGTATTCAACATAACTGATGTTATCAACTTTAATCTTGATTCAATCTTAAAATGATTCACTGGATTTAATAAATTATTGAACGAATCAAACTTGCTTATTTGTTTATTCCATTCATAGGCACTGGTAGATTATGGCTTTCATATACTTGGTATTGTTATACCGTAGCGAGATAAAAGAACGAAGTACTAAGCGTTGTTTCTACATGTCTTTAGTATTAAACAACATAGTCGCTACAGGGATAAGAGAGCCAAAAGGTTCCAAAAGTTCTCAAAAAGTTCAACAGTCCTCCAGTCCCCTAAAATTTTGACGTCTCTAACTTTTATATCACATAATAATGGGACAGGACAGACTAGTCCTTTCGATGCAAGAGTCCATTCTGACCAATTACCATTAATGTAAACAACTTTAATCGACAAATTTGTTTATCCATTTTAAAAGGAATTCTAATTATGATATCACGCATTTATCAAAGTACTGGTTAATTTTCAATCAATCGGGCGTGACACTACATAGTGATCAAAACTGTAGCTTATATTCAGTTGATCCTAGGTATTTACATGTATAAAACCCTTACTATGCTTACTCTGTTATATACATATCCCTCCTAGGTAATTTATTTAGATTAATAACATTAAAAGAAATTACCAAGTAATACTGTAATAGTATATATATTTCTTTTCATGAAAGTTTAAGTTGCCAAATTGTACTCAGTCATTATTTTCTTTGCCAAATAAGATAACGCAAAGAGAATTCAAATGTCCTAGATGTAGAATGTAATATAAAATTAATGTTTATGTTCTTTATGTATGGTTGATGGTGGTCAATGGCGGATCCAGGATTTTTTTCCAGGGGGGGGGGGGGTCAAAGACCAAATGATGGCATTTGAAAAGAAGTTATATAGTCAAAATTCAATTTTCGGTCAATTCCAGGGGGGGGGGGGTCATGACACCCTGACCCCACCCCTAGATCCGCGCATGGTGGTTGTCGAATGTCGGCGATGTTTAGCCAGGTACTCCTGAAGTGTTTTTGGTCTCCATGGTAAATGGCTTTCTCCATGGTAAATTGCTAAGTAGGATGTATTTCTCGGCTGTGGCGGGCCTTGTATGGATATTGGTTACCATAGATGTCGGTTGAGGCGCTGGTCCGTAATATTCTCGCATAACTTTATAATCTGTAATGACAATGTAACAAAATGTATTCACCTTTGTGTATCTTGGGGATAGCACAGCACTTTATTCAAAATTGATTTTTTCTTCACCTTTGTGTAACTTGAGGATAGCACAGAAGGACTTTATTCAAAATCGAATGTTTCTTCGCCTTTGTGTATCTTAAGGCTAACACAGGACTTTATTCAAAATCGAATGTTTCTTCGCCTTTGTGTATCTTAAGACTAGCACAGGACTTTATTCAAAATTGATTTTTCTTCGCCTTTGTGTATCTTAAGACTAGCACAGGACTTTATTCAAAATTGATTTTTCTTCACCTTTGTGTATCTTAAAGCTAGCACAGGACTTTATTCAAAATTGATTTTTCTTCACATTTGTGTATCTTAAAGCTAACACAGGACTTTATTCAAAATTGATTTTTCTTCACATTTGTGTATCTTAAAGCTAACACAGGACTTTATTCAAAATTGATTTTTCTTCACATTTGTGTATCTTAAGGCTAACACAGGACTTTATTCAAAATTGAATTTTTCTTCGCCTTTGTGTATCTTCAGGATAGCACATAAGGACTTTATTTAAGGAATGAATGCAATTTTATTTTTTTCATGCAGGTATGAAAAATAAAATCTAATCACACTGTATGAATCCGCGAAGCGGTTCATACAAAAGTGTGATTAGATTATATTTTTCATACCTGCATGAAAAAAAATAAAATTGCATTCATTCCTTATAATTTAATAATATTTTTTTACTGTTAATAATAATAATGCGACAAGAAAAATGAGTTATCGTCCGGACTATGTTTAAAGAAGCGGACAGATGTGCGATATCTGGCCGCTGCCAAGGTATTCAGATCTTACGCACGTGCCTTTCCGTGACGAAAACTTTAAATGACGTCATAAAAAGCGCGCGTAACTGCGACGTTGTTTACAGCGAATTCCGTCGTCGTAACGTCATTTCCCATCCTCTCAAGTGCGTTTTAAGCAACAAGTCTTTAAGACTGAGTTTGTTTCAACTAGAAAATCTATTTAAGAGTAAGATTTAATGATAAAACTTGTAGTTTACTACTCAAAACGAGCGTAATATGCCGATTTGTACAGGGCATATCCATTTATCCATATTGTTGACTCCGAAAGAAGTTCCGGCAATATCAATTTTTTTTCATGGAGTTATGAAAAAATTTTTTAGCCAATCAAAACGCTCGGATTTTAATGAAATCAACTAATATTAAATTATTCAAAATTGAATTTTTCGTCACCTTTGTGTATCTCTAGGCTAGCACAGAAGGACTTTATTCAAAACTGAATTTTTCTTCACCTTTGCGTATCTTGAGGATAACACAGAAGGACTTAATATTAGAAATTAAGAATAGAGTCTTAAAATCTTCGTCCTTAATAAACCTTTATGGAACACCAGGGCACAGTAATCTGTAAAATATCAGTATTAGCTGGGTTGTACGTGCGTATATATGCTATTTACGTCTTTATCTCTAATAATTTCAGTATTACATATAGTTATACATGTCCATATGATTATGTGGCTATATACATAATTTTATCTTTAAACTGTGCACAGATATTTGGTTTCATTAGCTCTGACTTCTGTCGCTTAGAAGTGTTTCCAGGACCTGTGATGACGAGGAAGGTTCTCGCCTTCCGCTGGCGTCATTAACGTCGTAAACAACTTGTTCCACCATCTCTTCACATGGACGGGCTCTGTACGAGACAGGCATTGTTTATGCGCTACTTCTTGAATGAAAGAACTGAGTAAACCTATCTTAACATAGACATATGCCTATTTTGCAACATATGATTAAAGCAGTGGTAGCTATAATGCCAAATCCTATAATAATAATAGCTATACCCCAAGTATTATTACTTTGTTAAATGTCGTTTATGCTTCCTAGATCATAAAGTATCATTTGATCCAGAAAAGAAAAGAGTTTAACTTCATTTCTCTACATTTTGTAATGACCTTGATATTTCAACATGACTTATATTGTCGAATTCAGTTTTGATTTCGTCTTGAAATGTTAGGCTAGATATTTAATAGATTTTCAACAACCCCTTGAATCAATCTTAAGGTATACAACCCATCAATAAAAAAACACCACTTTCTAGCCATACGAAATTATATCAAATTGCACACACTTGTAAATACACTTCATATAAGTTGATTCACCGTGCCGGATTTCAAGAGTATGCTTCAAGAAGAAAATAATCTACAAATATTATTTTACTGTACATTCATATGCAAGGGGGGTAATTTTTGTCAAATATTTCCATAAGTATGTATTAATTCAAAATTCTTAACCGTTCAAAATGCTTATGTTTGTATTTAGAATGGAAATGTAACAGACTTTAAGAATTACTGTCACTTTTCAAATTTTGCCTCTGGCTCTATATAGTGCTACTGATGGGTTGCATGCCTTAATTACTCAATTGCTCATCCCATTCATAGTATTCTGGAATTGAAAAAAAAACTATATATTACTAACTACCCGACAAGAATTATTAAGATGTATTGCAAATAAAGGTCGTTTGGTTTTGATTTCTTGTTAATTTGGTGAGAAATTCTTGCAAACTACTGTAAGATCGCGAGGCATAATTGAAACCAGAACCAAAATCCAAGTAAAACATATTTGACTATAGTGAATCCTTTATTGGATGAAACAGTCTTTTGATAGAGTTCTGTAATTTATGGCTTGTCGTGCAAAAATAGTGCAATTAAGCACGATGTACTCGTCGTATAAAGAGCTTGTTTATGTGTAAAGAAATTAATATCTGTGTTAGAGCATGTTTTATATTCACCATTGTACATTTCCATAACAACTCTGTGCAGTGTTTGTTTTCAATGTTGTGCAATTTTTTTTATCTGACTGTAGAGGCAATATGAATGTCTTGTACCAAGTTAACATACGTCTTTTCATTTATACGTAAATATTTTAAGTAATAAAAATAACATAATTGTATTCGTTTGTTACCAGTAAAGACCAAAATAAATATTTCTATTGCGATCGCTTACAGCATAGAAATCTTGAAACATTTCGGTACCACCGATCTTAAGAGTAACACCAAAGCTTCCATAATTATACCATTAAACCTGTTCCATTTGCTGACTGCAAATTAACATTTTTTCATTGCTCGACACCTGCAGCGTCGAGCATATTTTGGCATACGAAATCAAGTCAGCTACTGGAGAGTCAGTTTGTAAATGTAAAAAGGGTTATTGATTTTGGTTTTTCACCAATTGATTATATACACGCGACGATGCTTTAGTGAAACCTCAGCCCCAGTATCTACAATTGTTCTATATTTTGCTTTCCCTTTTTAACTAAACATGAATTTGAATTTCCGGAAATGTTTATGGAATATTTATCAAAACATTTTATGCATCCTTTCGTCGACATCTGTGTGAACAGCCTCTTTTAGTTCAAATTTCTCTCATTACCTGACCCGTGACCCATCTGTCTTTTTGGTCCATTCTGTCCTGTCGTGCAAAAAGCCATGATATGGCCTTGCTGTGCAAATCCATTACTTGGTATCTTTCTCTTTTTAGCTCACCTGAGCACGTAGTGCTCGAGGTGAGGTATTGTGATCGGTCTGTTGTCCGGCGTCTGTCTGTCAATCTGTCCATCTGTCTATCTGTCCATCCGTTAACTTTTCACAAAAAATATTCTCCTCCTAAAGTATTTGGCAGAATTCAACTAAATTTCATACATATGTCCCATGGGTCATCCATTTTCAAAATACTTCAAATAATTGGAATCGGAGCTAGAATGGGGTCAAAAAGTAGGTCACTAGGTCAAATCTTCTTTTTCCACTAGGGGCCACATTTTTTGCTCAATCATTGTGAAAATTCTTCAGAATATTTGTCTTGATAATATTATGATAGAAAATAGGTCATGCCCGGTCAAAAACTAGGTCACTAGGTCAAATATCGTAAAATCCATCTTTTCCTCCATAAGTGCCAATTTTGGCCCAAACTGTCAAAATTGTACTGAATGTTTATTTTGCTGATATCTAGGCCATGTCAAGAATTGGGTCATACCAGGTCATTAATTAGGTCATGAGGTCAAATCTTATAAAATCTTCCCTTTGCTCTTGACATGCCAACTTTTGTCAAAACTTTGTCAAAATCGTCCTTAATCTTTATCGTGATGGTATGTAAGTATGTCATAGTCAAAAGTGGTCATGAGAGGTAAAAAACTACTGTAAAATCAGAAATGTTCGCTAGGGATTAATCTTCGCTATGTTCGCGAATCCAATAAATTCGTAAACATTAAGCCACGTGAACATATTGCCTGTGAGCAAATGCAATGATTAATTCGTAAACATTTAGCCACGTGAACATATTGCCTGGGAGCAAATGCAATGATCCTACAAGAACGCACCGTCCGTCCGCCATTACTTTGATTTTCGGAATTGTTTTGTTTTTATCGTACCATGTAAATCGAGTAAATAATGCAATCAAACTAGACAAACGACTTTAATGTTGACATTCTTTAAAACTTCCAATAAACCTTCGCTGCGATTGGCCTTGAGTACAGCAAATATCACCAGGGCTGTTTGGTTACACCTGTAACAAAAGGTGTGAAATGTGGTCAATAGAGCGACATGCGATTTTGACAGGCATTGTTTGTCAGCAATTAACAGTTATGTTATGCAGTTTTCCATACTTTAAGAGGCCCATACACGATCAATATTATTGACAATATTATTGTCAATATTTGGTATTGACAATGATATTGACCGTGAATGGGCAATATTGAAGGATTGTCAATACTATTGACGAATATCTGCGATCGCTGAAATATTTTCTTCAATATTTTTATTGACGTTATGTAACCCATGGTTGATTGTTCTCTAAATTAATATTGTCAATAATATTGATCGTGTATGGGTGGCTAGAGAAAAATATTGTCAATATTATGACCTATTATTATTATTATTATTATTTGATCTATTGAACAAATACGGACTGCTGAATGTATTCGATCTGAAGTATCGTGATATGATTTTATTAATCTACAGAAGATGAACAGTGTTTGGTATGAAAATGTATTCACGTACATGATTAAAGGATTAAATGATTACGGATTACGTGAGACCTTTTTAAACAAGTAGGGGCATCTGGTATTTTTACGTATCGTGTTATTAATATGAAGACCGGCTGTAAAAATAAAACACAAAACCGATAGTTGATGATAGTTGATGTTTTTATTTTCGTGAAAATTAAACCACATGATTCACAGGTTTTGTTTTTCTCAAACTTTTACCCTCGCGAACCACTTCAAATTTAAAAATTCGTAAACTTTTGGCCCAGCGAAAATATCTGATTTTACAGTAGGTCACAAGGTTAAATCTTGTAAAAAAAACCTTCCTTTTGCACGAGAGATGCCAATTTAGGCCAAAACTTTGTCAAAATTGTCCTGAATGTTTATCTTGATGATATATACGCCATGTAAAGAAGTGGATCATGCCAGGTCATTAACTAGATCACAATGCCAAATCTTGTAAAATCCCCCCTTTTTCTCTGGAAGTGCCGATTTTGGTCCAAACTTTGTCAAAATTGTCCTTAATGTTTATCTTGATGATATCTTGGTCATGATAAAGGTGGGCCATGCAAGGTCGAAAACTAGGTCACAAGGTCAAATATTACAGAATCCTTCCTTTTGCTCTAGAGATGCCAATTTTGCCCCAAAACATTGAGTCAAAACAAGAAAATGCTGATAATCACTATGTTCTCTTTAAACCTCAATATTTTCTATGCCAAAATGTACATGAACACTATATTTATAAACATTCATTTTGTAATCTGCTTCAGCTGCCAAAATTAAACTGTTTAACCTTCTGTCGTTTGGGAAAGGATAAAAAATCAAACATGTTTAGCACTGCCAAATCTTTTCAGAAAATAAAATGCAATGTTGAATGACCCTATTAGACAATTTTGTAAAAGAATAACTTTATTGCAAAACTTTATCTATGGTTTAAATAGTGCATGAATATTACGGTCCTATAAAAACAGTTTATAAAACATATAATATTATTTAAAACTATTCTCAAATAGTGACACACTTTGATAACCTCTGTAGATATGGCAGGTTTAGAAAGCCTTAACAGAAAATGCACTTTCTCCTGGTTATTTCTATGTGAAACAGGGTCAATTTTGCTGTCTGCAAATTTCCTTTTGTTTAGAAAAAAAGTTTATTCTTTAATTAATATTGCATCTTATCATAAATAGTTTCTGGAAAGTTGAGAGACTGTGGTCAAAGTTGTCAGTCTCCTCATTAGGAAAGGAGTCAGGAACTTCAAAATAGCCCATGAAGGACACAGCTCTTGTCACAATGTCAGATCCCAAGAACGTTTTCATCCAGAATAATACCTGAACCTTCATATTAACTTCATCAAATCTCTCAAAGTTGTCATATTGTATAATACTAAAATCAGCCTGGGGAAATAAACACATTTTGTTTAGGTTTCACACTATAGCAATCACTATTGTTCTTCATGTAAAAAGTTGTGAAGTACATGTTTTTTTTCAACCCAAACAACAGTAGTCATTTTAATTCTCTCCCAAATAATGCACATCTATACATGTATGCACTTTCTTCTTTTCTCTAAATGTTTCCAAAACAATGCCAATCAGGAATGTCGAAACCTGATCTTGTTTGAGAAAGTATCTCTAATACAATTTTTTTTTACTTATCATTAGCAGTCCAAAATTGGGCCTTTATTATGTTTACAGACTAATTGCAATGATAAAGAGTTTTAACTTTTGTCTTACTTAAAATGATGTACATGTATTTTCAATAGACAAATATGCATTTATCTGAAATTCATGTGGGGTACTTCCAAACATTTCTATGTTCCTTGAAAACAATTTTTATATCTTAATTTGATTCATAATTTTTCTGCAAGTAATCGAATGTAATCGAAAATGTAATCGATGATAACATCAATTTTTAAGCCTGTAATCGATTAAATTATGATAACATGTAATCGAAACTCAATTCGATTACAGATTACTGTCGATTACTTGAGAAAATGTAATTGATTACAATCGATTACGATTACAGATTACGATTACCCCAACCCTGGTTCAGTCCGGCATGGTTTGCATTCTTCTGCTTTGAGTCCTGAAGATTTGAATTGTGTATAATTTCCGTTCAAATTGTACACCTGAAAAACGGACCCCTGTCACAATAAAAGGGTCCAATTTCCACCCCCGTAATTAAGATCCGCAAAACGTTTAGTGCTTACACAACCAAGTCAATGAACAATGGGAAACACTTTCATTTGATTTGTTTTACTTGTTCTTGTATTTACAAGAAATATGACCAGCAAAGTAGGTGTAGCGTTTTCACTTTTGTAAAGTATATTTCAGAATTGCCTATCTAGAGGATAAATGTGTCATGTAGAAAATGCCTAATGTTAGGTTTAAACTATGTCAAAAGGTCAAATCTTGTTTTTGCTCTAAGAACCTTTTAAAAATACTTACTCATCATTGTGAAAATTGTTCAGAATGTTTATCTGGGCGATATCTAGGTCATGTAAAAGTAGGTCATGCAAGTTTGAAGTTTGCAAGTTGTTTGTCTCAAAGTCCTTTCAGGTGAGCGATGCAGGGCCATCTTGGCCCTCTTGTTTCACAATATCTTCACTGGGGGTTCTCGATTTGATTACCAACAGTTTCTCCGTTTATTTTAATCGTTTCATTTGTATTTGATGAATTCTAAAACTATAATTCTTTGAATAATTCTCCCCCTTGAAACGTTGAATGAAATAAAACACAATTGACCTTTATCACATTTTAATATACAATAAAAATACATACGTATTACAAGAGAAAAAAGAGAAATACCTTTTCAATCTTGGAACATTTATATACTCTTATATAATCTCGCGTGCGTCTTTATGGAGCTCCTGCTGCAGCATGCAGACGTGCATTAAGCACGCCTGCATGTTTTGTTTAAGTTGTTTGATGTTTCTGCTCATCTTTGCCTGCAAAGGAAATAAGGATCACCTTTTATTTAACGTAATTATGAGTTTGAAAAAGAAATGATCAACTAAAGTAGTACTGCATTATTATTCTATTTTTTATAATGAAATTATTTTCGTTATAAGTAGCGGATTTAAACTATCACAATAAATCACAGAGAACTAATCAAGACCAACCGTTTATTAACTCTGAGTTCATGATTTTGACATCTAAGACTGTAACATAAAATTATACTCACTAGTCTGAGCACCCCGGAGTGCCAGGGGATATCTTCTCCCTCTTCTCCTTCCTGTCTCACTTCGTCACCTTCCTCTCTAGCTTCTTTGCCTTCTCCGTTGAAGAGAGTTCTTAGCACTTTTTACTGTAGTAAACAATATCATTTATCATACTCCTCGAACCAGTTTTTATGCTCCCCGAAGGGAGAGCATATAGTCGCCGCTTCGTCTGTCCGTCCGTCCGTCCGTCCGTCCGTCCGTCCGTCCGTCATTCCGTCCGTCCGTCCGTCCGTCCGTCCGAAGTGATTTCTCCATAACCCTTGGGCCAAATCAAATGAAACTTACCATGTGAACTCCCTATGACAAAATGCCGATGTACTTTTCCCCGTTTTTTGATTTGAGGCCTCGTCATGGGAAAAGGGGACTTAAGGTTAAATACAGTTTTTCTCTAATTTCTCCTAGTCTAATGGTCAGAATTTGATGAAATTTCATATTTGAGTAGCAAATCAGATGCCCTTTACAATAAACTATTTAAAATTTGCGTATACAAAATATGTCATGGAAAAAGGGGGCTTAACATTTGCTAGCTTTATGTTAGCTCTGCATGGCATATATTTATTGTGACAATGCCTTATTCGGGGAGCATTGTCCGTCTCTGACGGCTCTTGTTGGCTCATGTGTCTTTCTGATTTTGCATCTATTTTCAATGATTAAATAAAACGGTTCATGACCTCCATAGAATAAAAGTAATTTTATTTTGAATAAATATTTCTTCGTAATAATACTTAATTCGAGAAGCATAAACCGTCTCTGACGGCTTGTCTAAAACCTAACATTATTCCGTGTGAAACGATAAAAGAAAACACAAGGACTTACGGGCGGTTCCCCTGTTGGTGTTTCATCATCATCTACTTCTTGGGGCCTAGCCCTCACTCGTTCTGACGAGATAACCTGCAAAGAGAAAAAATGATAGATCGGATTGAAATCAGGTTTATAAATAAACGTTGAAAATAATTGCGTTCATAATAATATTAAACATTTTAAATTACTAAATAACAGCTGGCAATAATTTCTTTTGCTAGGAAATTTAAAAAAATACAATTAAAATAGATCTAATGAAAAAAAAAAAAAAAAAAAAAAAAAGAAACATTCATTCATATATTTTCATTTTTTTCTTTGCTAAATCTATTAATATTTGATGTCGTTTTCAGCTCACCTGAGCACATATTGCTAGAGGTGATGTATTGTGATCGTTCTGGTGTCCGTCTGTCTATCTGTCCATCCGTCAACTTCTCACAAAAACTCTTCTCCTCCTAAAGTACTTGGCAGAATTCAATCATATTGAAAACATATGATCTATGGGTCATCCCTTTTTTCAAAATACTTCAAAGTATTTGAATCGGGGCCACAATATTGTCAAAAAGTAGGTCACTAGGTCAGGCCTTCTTTCTGCTCTATGGGCCACATTTGTTGCTCAATCGTTGTGAAAATTAATCAGAATATTTGTCTTGATGATAATTAGTTCAAGATAAAAAATAGGTCAAGCAAAAAAAAAAAAAAAAAAAAAAAAAAAAAAAAAAAAAAAAAAAAAAAATAGCTCACTAGGTCAAATATTGTAAAATCCACATTTTTTACACTGGAAGTGCCAATTTTTGTCCAAACTTTGTAGGAATTGCCATAAATGTTTATTTTGACGATATCAAGGTCAAGTCAAGAAGTTGGTAATGCTAGGTCATTAACTAGGTCAAAAGGTCAAATCTTACAAAATTCTTTCTTTGCTCTGGAAGTGCCAATTTTTGTCCAAACTTTGTCAAAATTGTCCTTAATGTTTATCTTGATTATATTTATGAAATGATCCAAAGTGGGTCATACAAGGTCAAAAACTAGGTCACAAGGTCAAATCTTTTAACATCCTTCACGTTGTTCTAGGCATGTCAGTTTTGGCCCAAACTTTCTCAAAACTGTCCTGAATGTTTATCTTGATGATATCTAGGTCATGTGAAGAAGTTGATTATGCCAGGTCATAAACTAGGTCACGAGGCCAAATCTTGTAAAATCCTCCCTTTTGCCCTGGAAATGCCAATTTTGGTCCAACATTGTCAAAATTGTCCTAAATGTTCATCTTGATGATATCTAGGTCATGATCAAAGGTGGGTCAGGCAAGGTTAAAAACTAGGTCACAAGGTCAAATATTACAGAATCCTTCCTTTTGCTCTAGAGATGCCAATTTTGCCCCGAAACTTTGTCAAAACTATCCTAAATACTTATCTTGATATCTAGGTTTTGTACAATATGTGGATCATGTAAGGTCAAAAACTAGGACATTGGGTCAAATATTGGTTTTGCTTTGAGAGCGGAAATATATACTTAAACATTATGAAAATTGTTCAAAAATTGTTCAGAATGTTCATTTTGACGAAATCTGGGTCGTTTTAAATGTCATGTGAGGTCAGAAACTAGGTTACTAGGTAAAATCTTGTTTTTCCTCTGAGAACCAAAATTTTCACCCACTCATTGTGAAAATTCAGAATGTTTAGCTTGATGATATCTTGGTGATATGAATAGCAGGTTATTCTAGGTTAAAAATAAGGTCACAAGGTCAAATTTTGTTTGCGCTAAGAACCAAAATATTTACTTTATCATTGTGAAAATCGTTCAGAATGTTTATCTTGATGATATCTTGGTGATGTGAAAAGTGGGCCATGCGAGGTCTTAAACTAGGTCACTAGGTCAAATCTTGGTTTGGCTCTAGGAACCAAAATATATACTTTATCGTTTTGAACATTGTTCAGAATATTAATCTTCATGATATCTGGTCAATGTAAAAAGGGGGCCATGTGAGGTCAGAAACTAGGTCACTAGGTCAAATCTTGTATTTCTTCTAAAAACGAAAATATTTACACAATCATTGAGAAAATTGTTCAGAATGTTTATTTTTATGATATCTTGGTGATATGAATAGCAGGTCATTCGTGATTAAAAACTAGGTCACTCGGTCAAATTTTGTTTTTGCTCTAAGAAACCAAAATATTTACTTCATCATTGTGAAAATTGTGCAGATTATTTATTTTGATGATATTGTATGGTCATTGTAAAAGGGGAGCATGTTAGGTCAAAAACTAGGTCACAGGGTCATATCTTGTTTCTGCATCTAGAACCATGATGATATCTGAATCATTGTGAAAATTGTTCAGAATGTTTATTTTGACAATATTTGGGGCATCTATAAAGTTGGTCATGGGAGGTCAAAACCTAGGTCAAATTTTGTTTTTGCTCTAAAAATCGAAATATTTATTCATCATTGTGAAAATAGTTCAGAATTGCTTATTTTGATAATAAATGGGTCATGTAGAAAGTGCATAATGTTAGGTCAAAAACTAGGTCAAAAAGTCAAATCTTGTTTTTGCTCTTAGAACCTAAATATTTACTCATCATTGTGAAAATTGTTCAGAATGTTTATATTGATGATATCTAGGTCATGTACAAAGTGGATCATGCGAGTTTGCAAGTTGTTTGTCTCAAAGTCCTCTCAGGTGAGCGATGCAGGACCATCTTGGCCCTCTTGTTCTATTTTAGTTATACATAATCAAAGTTCACATATATAAACGGTTACTTTTAAATCCGAGAATAGAATACTTACTATAACTTCCTTTTCCTGACGATGCTGAATCATCGGTCAGCTCGCATTGTTTCGTTCGAGGCCCTGGCCAAAGTTGTCGGAACCTAGGCAATCGACATAAAGTGTCAGCTTCATTAACTGCACGCTGTATAGCCACATTATTAATTGTGTCCTTGGAACATTTTCCACGGAGCTCCCTCAACAAAGTGGTGAGATTGGCATTAACTTAAAGTTCATACGTTTCGTTTCACTCTTTGTTTGCTTCAATTTTTCTATTATTTCTTAACATTATCTTGGTAGGATAGTCAAAGTTGGACTCAGAAATCCTGCAAAGTGCTGATGTCATATGTTTTTTTCGGAATCTTCAGGGCATCAATGCCCTTGTCTTGGAAAGTCCATGACTGCCGCACATCCCGAGCTAATCCGAGTCTTCTCTGATGTTAATACGCTCTTTGATATTTTGATTTTTCGCTATTTAAATAGCGAAAAATCAAAATATCAAAGAGCGTATTTACATCAGAGAAGACTCGGATTAATCCCGAGCAGGTGTATATAGTCCTATTCCGCATTTCTCACACAAAGGATAATCCATTTTAGGCTGAATTTGTAATGACTACTTTTCTACATGGAATTCAGAAGAGAATGGGAAAGTCATAGTGGATTCCAGGTTTGTAAAGGTTTGGTGTCAGTTTCTGACGTAGGCTAATGACTTTTGATGGTAGGTTTATGCCATAGATTGATTATGTTCTAAAGTTTGAGTTTCATTAACCCTTTCCCAAACAACAATATTTTGGAGTGGTCCAAATTTATTGCTGATGTAGACGACAAAATAACTGTTAATAAGTATTGATTTTTGTCAGATTAAAGCACAGAATATAATGAGGCAAAAGGAGAAATTGTTGATTATCAGCAATTTCTTCTTTCGTCTTAATGTTTTCCTAAGCCTTTTCAATTAGGGACGTCAAAACCAGGTCTTTGTTTGGCAAAGATTCAATCGAGGTAAATTCTTTCTCAACAACTTATATAATTCGTATTTGATTCAGCGTTAGATTTCTCTTTTGAAATCGATTTTCACGAAGATCACGATCAGATACTAAGCTAAACAACCTAGACAATCCTTCACCTGTGCAAGGAAGTATTGATTTTTCTGTACAACGTTTTTTTGGAACTTGATACATTCCGATGTACCAGATATATATTCTTATATGCATCCTTTGAGACATTGACTATCTCATTCCATTGACTACCTTATTCTATTTTTCTTTCACTTTCCTTAAAAAAGATGTTTTTCTTTTGTATGTATAATAATAATAATAATAATAATAATAATAATAATAATAATAATAATAATAATAATAATAATAATAATAATAATAATAAAGAAAACTTCAAGAAAAATGATGAAATTCGTCTGTTGATCTCTTTTGACAGATTCAAATCTAAACATTTCATTGATATTAAGAAGTTTCTCATCATAGCAAAAACGGTAAAATGGAAAAAGGGAATAAGTGTAAGTTTAAATTGGTTTATCAGCCTCTATTGTTTACCATTGTGACATACTATCATTTTGTTGTTTGTGGTCTGTCCCTAAAGATTTTAAGTTTTAAATAGGGGTTAACTAATCCCTCTGCAAAAAAACAAAAAAAATCAACCATAGCTTGTTCAATAACGGAGCCAACTTGAACCCCTTGGTATGCCTCTTCGGCTAGCGTTATAATCCGTTCCGCATAGCCATAGATTGTCTCACCGGGTGACTGATATTTACAATTTTCAGTAGAGAGTAGAGACATTGCAATCCAAGCATTGTCAATTTCTGCAAACCTTCGGACAAGTTCTTCTCTTAATTCCGACCATGAACAGAATTGGTTTGCAGTAATATACCTCTCAATGAATCTACTGACTGCTCCGCCAGAAGATTGGTACGCAACTAATTTCTTTTTTTCTTCACTCAAATATGTAAGGATGCTATATTTGCTATTGCTTTCACCCAGCGTCTGAAATTCTTTGGATTCCCATCAAAGAAGGGAATCGCGGAATATTTGAGATATGTCTTCACCCTCTTTTATGTTATGTACTAGTTATTACTTTCCAAGGGCAACCATTGTAGTAATCACTGCCGTTATGAAAAAGAGAGAAAAGATAGAAAAAGACAAAAAATATACTCAGTTGCTTTAAAAAAAAAAGGATCAAGAAAATTGCCTGAGTTTTCCATAATGTCCAGCCAGTGTAGGTATATCCTGGATCCTGGTCCCTTAGCAACAAAGACGGTTATGTACCGTAGCGAGATAAAAGAACGAAGTACTTAGCGTTGTGTCTACATGTCTTTAATTTCAAACAAACCAGTCTCTACAAGGCCCAGAAAGCCAAAAGGTTCCAAAAGTCCTCCAGTCCCCTAAAATTGTGACGTCTCTAACTTTTATGTCGCATAGTAATGGGGCGGGACAGACTAGTCCATTCGATACAAGAGTCCATTCTGACCAACCATCATTAATGTAAACAAATTAATCGACTAATTTGTCTATCCATTATACAATAAATTCTAATTATGATATCACAAATTCATCAAGATACTAGTTAATTTTCAATTGATCGGGTGTGACACTACATAGTGGTCAAAAGTGTAGCTTATATTCAGTTGACCCTAAATATATACATGTACATGCACAAAGCCCTCACTATGCTTACTATGTTATGATATTTTAAAAACATTTAAGATAATGTTGACAGAAATACATATTGAGTTACAAAATGAGATATTCAAACATAAGAATTGACCAGTTACAAGAGACGACATTTTGAGGGTTTTTTTTTTTCAATTAAAAAACAGTGTGTGTGTGGCTATATAATCACTGGTGGCCGAAACATGTTCCCTTTGCAAGCTGGAATAGAACTTTTTTCGGGGGGGGGGGGTAATTATGTCTCTTCGATCCTTTCAAACCTATCAATGTATTCGTAACAAGGTAGTCGTAATGTAATCTTCCCGAGGACGTAGGTCCGCTTCCTCTCTACGATTTGTTTCTGAAAATAAGTTAACCCATTACCACATAATGCCTCTTTTTGACTCCCCACAAACTTATGGCCGTGAAAAACATCGTGGAAAATGAAGAAATTGATTGTAACATGCAATTTCTTCATTTCCCACAATGTTTTCCACCCAAAAAGACATAAGATTTAAAAGCTCCCTTCACTTGAAATTGTCGTCTGCAGGATCTTTGAATTTGGACCGCCCTAAAATTTGTTTGCTTGGTAGTGGGTAAAAAAAGACATTCAAGCCACATTGGCTAGGTCATCTACTAGTGATTGAAGAGCTGTAGACTGTAAACTATCAAGGAATCTAGGGGACAACGTACGTATTTCTCTGTGCTTTGTGCTATACAAGTCATTCTACGATTTTTTGAATTTCCCGAGATTCCCGCACAGAATGTGAGAATCGAAACCATTTAAATTGTAAAAATATGACTGGGGTGAATCGTGCCAGTTTAAAGTGTAGGTTGAAATCATTATGGGCCAAGCCGATAAATTCCGATGTCAAGTAATTGTGGTGTCTTACAATCCTTTGATAAATCCGATCGTAGATAGTGAATTGTTTTTGGCAAATGCAGCATCGGTTCCAGCTCGCCATAATCAATTTATATTAAGATCAGATGACACTGGCTCGAATCACTCTGCTTCTTTTTATGCCCCCCGTTTTGAAAGATCGGGGGCACATTGTTTTTTTCATGTCCGTCCGTCCGTCTGTTCGTACGTCTGTCTGGCTGTTTGTCCGTCTATCTGTCCGAAACTTAAGGTATGCCTTTTCTTCATAAGTATTCAACATACAAAGCTCATGTGGTATGTTACTCTCTTTCAATGATATAATCTCTTTCATGCATTATAACCTCCCTCAAGATAATGTGTTTACCCTTAATAACCTTTTACTCGAAAACTTAACATTCTAGAAAAATGGCCATTCGGGGGTTTTGGTGTTTCACAAACACATCTTGTCCTTTTTGCATCAAGTGTTTGCGAAGTTTGGAACTTGCAACTTTCCCCCTACATATGAATGATGGTTTCGTGTAGGAATTTTCCCGTATACTATCTTATACACAAAACTGCAGACTTCGTGTTTAGCTGTTTGTGTACTTAACGATTGTGTCGGATTTGGCGCACACGTGTCTGTTTTAGCTCCACTGGCCGAAGGCCAGCGGGGCTTATGTCATGGCCCTGTGTCCGTCATGCATCCGTCCGTCCGTCCGTAAACACTTTTCAAACATCTTCTCAAAAACCACTAGACCAATTTCAACCAAACTTCACATGAATCTTCGATGCAAGAACATCGAATTTTTTTCGAAGAATCTAATGGAGATCTGTACATTGAACATTCACGCTAAATTACAATGAAATCCAATAAGGCGTTTTGGAGAAGGTTTTTCGAAAGGATGGGTTGCAACAAGGGTTCAAATTTTCTTTAAATTCTGTGAATTGATAGGGTTACATAATATCTTTAATTTTTAGTTGTAAAAATTCTGACGAGGGCTTATTTTTGGAGATAATGGCTAACAAAGTGGGTTTGGTAAATTGACATGGGAAGCAATTTTTTACGTTGAAGTTAAATAACTTTTCTGTATATATCAAATTTAAATTTTGCATTTACTTTCAATGTACTTAGGACAGAAGATTTTTGTAGTCATTTGTCATTTACACCAGTTTGTTGATTTTTGTAATTATTTGTCATTTATACCAGTTTGTTGATTTTATGTATTCTTCAGAATTTTTACACTGTTACGACCCAAGGGTAACAAGAACTAAGAAGCCAGCAACAAACTTTACAATGAACAATTTTTATTAACAATAATTACAAAGTTTTGTTTTAAAAGAAGATAAAAGATGCACTACCTTAATTGTATGTAAATTCAAGTCCTAAATTTTAATCCAATTTAATCCACAATGAATAGTTGCACCACTTGAAGTATGAAACACACTTATAGTAATTTAATAATCCCCTTTTAGTCTGACAATTTTGTATGAATTAGTAAGAACTAGTGACCAAATCAAAAACTAAAAACGAAATGAGTGATTTGCTCATCTATATATATGCTACTAGGGAATATTCCAGAAGGTTTGAGAAAAAACTTATATAAAAATGTATTGAGTTTTTCTAGAACTATTCCCTTATATAATATAGAATATCCCAGAAAATTAAGAATGTTCTAAAATTTCCAATACATCATTCTAGAAGTTTCTACAGTTTAAATGATAAATATAAACAACATGTCTATCAGATGTTTAGTACATGTAAACAAGTAAATAACTTATTTACTTAATATCCAAAAGTTTCTAAAGTTTCTATCAGTTTCTAGAATATTCTTAAATCATATCAGTAAACAATAAACATTTTGTTTACAAAGACAATTGTTGACAAAAACATCAACTTCTAAAAATATACAAGAGGAAATTCCAGAATTAAGATGACAAATATGTAGGCTATAGGTGCATACATAACAACACATACAAATTAAATATATTATGTAACCCTATCAATTAACAGAATTCAAAGAAAATCTATTTTTTGAACCCTTGTTGCAACCCATCCTTTCGAAAAATTTTGAGAAATCTTCTTCTCCAAAACGCCTTATTGGATTTCATTGTAATTTAGCGTGAATGTTCAATGTATAGATCTCCATTAGATTCTGCGAAAAAAATTCGATCGGATGAAAAACATGGCCGCTGTGGGCTAGGTTTATTTTTCGCTATATCAAATTAATGTAATTTTAAGAAAATTTTGAAACCATTTCTCCTCCATAACCACTTATTGGATTTCAGCGTTGTGTTGCATGAATCTTCTTTGGTTTGGATAGACCTCTATTGTATTCAATAAAGAATTTCGTATTCTAAAAGCCAGTGGGCGATACAGGACCATCGTGGCCTCTTGTTTTCTGCTCACGGTCTCAAAGTCTGCGTATATGTTAAAAGGGATTCTCAAAGTTTTCTCGAAATCTTTGAATTCCAAAATATTGTTTTACCAGCAATTGAAGGATATACCCCCTGAGCACCGTTGTTATGATAATAGCCTATATGCTCGTGTAACAAGTTTTCTATTGCGAAACCGTGCAAAAAGTATGGACAAAAATACAACTTCGAACGACGTGTTTTGGTACGTGAAAGGAGGCAATTTTATTCTGCAAGTAAACAATGATGTGATTTCTTGCCCATCGTAATTAGTAATAAATTCACGGGGTGCATACAATTGCGTTTTTCTGTGTTGTACAATGGCATTATCGTGTCTTCTTCAAGACCAAATACATTAATCGAAATAGTTTAGACATAACTAAATACGATTAAATCCGCGGTCATGAAGATATTGACCATGAATTCAATGTGGGTTCTGTACCTTCTGTGTACAAAGTATCGCCATTCACATACGCCTTTGTTGTCCAAGTCCAAGCCTATCATTCCTCGAACATGCGGATTTCGTGTATCGTGGTCGTCGAGTTGAAAATTGCGTCAGCGAACGGAGACTCTAACATCGACATCCATAAATCCTCTTGTGTCAAGACATCTTTGGGTACCACAATCTCTACGAAATGAACGTATTCGTCGATAGGTGTATGAGGCGTCATGGTTCAAATAAACGATTGACCAAAATATCAGATGTTTGTTTTTATGCAGCCAGATCTCAGCAAATCTTGGACCAAATTCAGTCAATACAATCCCGTCGCAAATGGAGTAGAATTGCGGTGTATTTCAATAGGTTATTCATACTTTAAATATTTCCCGAACGTCTTCACTTTCACAATATAAAGTCACAAAGCAATACTTACGCGTTGTCGATTTGGATGGTCCAGTGGTTGGGTGAAATGAGGTGGCAAGTCCCAAAGACATAAATTTATACGATTAAATCCGCGGTCATGAAGATATTGAACCGCGAATTCAATGTCGGTTCTGTACCTTCTGGGTACGAAGTCATTCCACTCCGATGCACTAGGGTCTAGATCTAGGTCCATGGCTAATTCCACATAAAAACGGACTCTAGGTATCGTCAAAGTTGATTCAAAAATTTGGTCTGCTAAGGGAGATTGGTGCATGGAAACCCATAAATCCTCCCGCGCCCAAAGAACATCCAAGAGAATATTACCGTGTTCATCAATCCGCGGTCATGAAGATATTGAACAGCGAATTCAATGTGGATTCTGTACCTTCTGGGTACGAAGTATCGTCTTTTACACACGCCCTTGTTGTTCAAGTCTAAGCCTATCAGTCCACGTACTTTGTGTATCGTGATCGTTGAGTCGAAAATTTCGTCCGCTAACGGAGACTCAAAGCATCGACATCCACAAATCCTCTTGTTCCCAGAAATCTTTGGGTGCCACCATCTCTAGGAAATGAATGTATTCGTCGAAAGTTGTATGAAGCTTCATGGTTCAGATCAACGATTGACCAAAATTTCAGTTGTTTGTTTTCATGCTCCCCGAAAAACTTTCGGAGGAGAATATAGTTGCAACGCTGTCCGTCCCTCCATTCAATGTGGGTTTTGTACCTACTGGGTACGAAGTATCGCCATTCACATACGCCCTTGTTGTCCAAGGTAAAGGCTGTCATTCTACGTACATGCGGACTGCATGTATCGTTATCGTTGAGTCGAAAATTGTGTCTGCTTACGGAGACTCTTACATCGACATCCACAAAACCTCTTGTGCCCAGACATCTTTGGGTGCCATCATCTCTACGAAATGAACGTATTTGTCGATAGCTGTATGAGGCTTCAAATAATCGATTTACCAAAATGTAAGACGTTTGTTTTATGTCCCCGAAAAACTTTCGGGGGAGCATATAGTCGCCAGTTTGTCCATAGCCAAATCTCAGCAACCCTTGGACCAAATTAAAAAGGCATTCACATGTGAACTCCCTTTGATAATTCCTAGAGTCTCTTTTCTCCGTTCCTTAATTTGGAGGCTGTGTCACGGAAGAAGGGGCCTTGATATAGAAATTAGTTTTTCTCTAATTCTCTTCATCTAATGGGCAGAATTTAGTGAAATGTTGTTATTAGTGATTCACGAGATGTTCTAGACCATATTTTATGAATAATGTGAGTACAAAAAAGGCGTCATGGGAAAAGCTAAATATATCATAGCTGTTTACGACAAACACTTATTCGAGGAGCATTTGTTAACCGTCTATGACGGCTCTTGTTGAAAAAGTTGAATTAATTACTTAGTATATCGTGATTTTACTTTTCCTTCACTGCGTTATGTTTTATAACATTATTTGTGTCAATGACACGGTTTTTCAATAAACGGTTATATTCTTAGTAAAACGGTTACGCATTTTGTATATGCTGAGAGCCTGCTGATCTCTTGACCAATCCTATTCTTTCATATTGTTGTTGTTGTTATTTATCGTTCATCGATAGTTTAAAGTTTCAGTGCATTTTCTGGTGACTGGACTTTCATATATCAGGATACTAGCGTCGGGGTTGCACCTGATACTTTCCCTAACATGATAGTTTTCCTAACATGATATTTGTACTCGCGTGAAGAAATATAGTATAGTTGCTTTGATGGTGTTGCTGGGTCACATATGGAAAAATTGCAATATATGCATAATTAGGTGACTATCTTCAAGAACGCCAATTTCTTTGTGACAGAATTCCATTTTATCACACCCCGGCTTGACATTGAACGATAAGAATCTATTCATAGCTACGCAGTCGTTTTAGCGCCTATTTCGAAGTTTAAGCAAACACGTGTCTTCGCAACGTGATGCCAGATTCACGTGTCGGGAGGGGGCACGTGATCGAGAATTGAGCAATAAGAAGGGCGAATACCACTCGCTTTACACTACTAATTTCTGTTCTTTGATGGGACCTCTTCTGCTAAAGCTATGATTCTTTCAGCGTAACTGTGAATTGATTCATTTGGAGATTACTTTATGAATTTTAATTAAGACATGAACATTCTTGGATCTGATATCTCTGAGAAGCGAGTAGCAAGTTCTTCTCGGAGTTGATCCCAGGGACAACCCTGATGACGGCCTTTGAAATGTTCAATAAACCCACTAACAGCACCCCGGATGATTTGTATGCATCAGATTTCTTTTTATCATCCGACAAATTTGTTCAATTGCTATACTTATGTGAGACCTTAAGCCACGCCCTAAACTTAGATGGATAGCCATCAAAGAAAGGAATAGACTGATTTATGCTTTGAGTAGTCAAAGCGTGTGAGACATTTTCTAACTCCTTCTTCAATCATACAAAAATTGAGAAATTTCTCCCGTGTCTGCCATTTTGTTTCTTAGGAAACGTCACCTCATCGAAATCACTGCTACATTAATTTTTTAGCCCATCTGAGCACGAAAGTGCTTATGGTGAGGTATTGTGATACCGCTATGTCCGGCGTCCGGTATTCGTCGTCCGTCGTCCGTCAAACTTTACCTTGTGTGCACTCTAGAGACCACAGTTTTTGCCCAATCAATCGGAAAATTGGTCCGAATGGTTGTCTTGATTAAATCTTGGACAAGTTTGAAATTGGATCATCTTGTGTCAAAAACTAGGTCACTAAGTCAAATTTTAGAAAAACCTTATGTGCCCAATCAACCAGCGAATTGGTCAGGATAATTGTCTTGATAAAATCTAGGACAAACTCGAAATTGGGTCATCTGGGGTCATAAACTAGGTCACGTTGTCAAATTTTAGAAAAACCTTGTGTGCACTCTAGAGGCCACATTTTTTGCAAAATCAACATGAAAAATAGCCAGAATGATTTCTTTGGTTAAATCTCGGACGTCTTTAAAATCGGGCCATCTAAGGTCAAAAACTAGGTCACAAGATCAAACCTCAGAAAAACCTTGCGTACACTCTTGAGGCCACATTTTTTGCCCAAACAACCTAAAAATTGGTCAGAATTGTTGTATTGATGAAATCTTCGGACAGCTTTGAAATTGTTCACCTTGTGTCAAAAACTAGGTCACGGGGTCAAATCTTAGAAAAACCTTGTGTTCACTCTTGAGGCCACAGTTTTTGCTAAAAATTAGTCAGAATTGTTGTCTTGATGACATCTCGTACAGCTATGAAATTGGGTCATCTGGGATCAAAAACTAGGTCATGGGGTCAAATCTTAGAAAAACCTCTGTCTTCACTCTAGAGGCCACATTTTTGACCCAATCAACCTTAAATTTGGTCAGAATTGTTGTCTTGATAAAATCTCGGACGAGTTTTAAAATGGGTCCTCTGGAGTCAAAAACTAGGTCATGGGGGCAAATATTAGAAAAACCTTGTGTTTACTCTAGAGGTCACATCTTTTGCCCAATAAACCTAACAGTTGGTCAGAATTATTGTCTTGATAAAATCTTGATAAAAAGATTTGTAAATTTGGTCATTTAGGGCCAAAAACTAGGTCACGGGGTCGAATCTTAAAAAAATTGTGTGCACACTAGAGGCTACACTTTTTGCCCAATCTAACTGGAAATTGGTCAGAATGATTGTCTTGATGAAATCTCTAACAAGTTCAAATTTGGACAACTGGGGTCAAAAACTAGGTCAGGGGTCAAATCATAGAATAACCTCTAGCGGCCACAATTTTTGCCCAATCAACCTGAATTCGATTCAGAAAGATTGTCCTGAACATGCTCATAATTTTTGTTTCCTTTATAATTCTGAAAAGTTTGAATATGGGTCACATTGGGTCTTGAAATAGGTATCTAGGTCAAATCTTAGAATAACTATTGTATTTAAAGACTAGCTTCACCATATACAGAAAACTATTATCTCAGGTGAGCGGTTCAGGGTCAATGACCCTTTTGTTCATAAAAGTGCTCAGTTAATTCAAAAGAAAAAATAACGGAAATTTTACTTGATTGCATTTTCGTAGACAACTTAAAAAATCCTGGTAACGGCACCAAAATAGATTTATGTATGTAATGTACATGTAAGGACTAACAAACACAAAGAACCCAGTTCTTATCTACATAGTTGTATAATTTGAGAATCAAGACAAAATAACTTTAAATTCCCTAAATCTTATGATAAATGTTTTGCGGGCAGAATAGACTAGTTTACTAGATAGAAGAGTCTTTTCTTACCAATCATCATGAATATAAACAACATTGATTGACAACTTGTTTATCTATTATACAAAAAAGTTATAATTACTAACATATCACGTAATTAAAATCATAAACGAAATCCTCACGAGGTGAAAATTGTAGTGTTTTTAGGTCACCTTAGCACGAAGTGCTGAGGGTGAGCTATTGTGATCGCTCACCGTCCGTCGTCCATCTGTCCGTCCGTCTGTCCGTCCGTTCATAATTTCTTTAAACATCTTCTCCTCCTATACCATTGGACCATTTTTTACCAAACTTGGCAGGAATGTTCCTTGAGTGACCCTTCTCAAAACTCGTTCGTGGATTTTTGATTCGTCAAAAAATGTGGGCGTGACAGGGCGGGGCTTATCAGACTTAGAGAAATCATAAGAAAATTCTTTAAAAATCAATCATTGGGCTAATTTGAACCAAACTTGGCAGGAATGTACCTAGAGTCATTCTTTTCAAAATTTGTTCACAAAATTTTACATTTGTAAAAAATTGTGGCCGTGGCAGGGAGAAGGGGGTATTCAGGCTTACAGAAATCATAAGAAAATTCTTTAAAAATCAACCATTGGGCCAATTTGAACCAGACTTTGCAGGTATGTGCCTTGAGTCATTCTTTTCAAAATGTGTTCACATTTTTAGCTCACCTTAGCACGAAGTGCTGAGGGTGAGCTATTGTGATCGCTCACCGTCCGTCGTCCGTCTGTCCGTCCGTCCGTCCGTCTGTCCGTCTGTCTGTCCACAATTACTAAAAAATCTTCTCCTCCCAAACTATAAGGTCTAGAGTCTTGAAATTTTGTATGTAGTATTGTCTCAATGCCCTCTACCAAAATACTTCAAATAATTGTGCTTATAGAAAAATTGGCCCTATGTTGTGGGGTTTAAGGTTTCACACTGAAACACAGTTTTCTCAAGGACTATTTGGCCTAGAGTCTTGAAATTTTGCATGACTTTACATCTCATAAACCTCTAACAGAATACTAAAAATCATCACATTGCAAGGAAAGAAGCCCTATGTTATGGGTTCTGGAATTTTCAAGTGAGGAATTGTTTTGACCAGGTAGATTTTATCACATATCGTTGGAAGGGAGTCAAATCCTCGTAACTACAGCTTGAATAAGTTGGAGTTATGAGGTTTTGACTCCCCACCGACAATATCATATCCCTTTAATCAGATTTTGCAGATCACAATATCTGATAAAGGAATGCATGGAGCTACAGATAAAAGGAGGTAAATCATTCTATATTTGATGTTTAAAATCTGAACGCTTTGTTATGGGTACTCATTTGAATAGTCTTGATTTAAGAATTCAAATCAATACCCTCAACATAGGGTGTTAAAATATTAAAAAGATATTTTATGATTCTGAAAGCCATTACCCTCTTTTACCTGTATCCCTGAGGCACTTAATCCACTTGTGTTTGTTTAGGGATCAACTAAATACTTTAACCCTTTCCTGGAAAGACCTTGTTTTGAAGTCCCTATTAGAAAAGGCTTTGGAAATTAATGAGTCAAATGAAGAAAGTGCTGATTCTCCTTTTACCTCAATATTTTATTTTATTTTATTCAATATTTTATATGCTAGTTTATTGTAAACGAATCCTATTTGTACCGCTGTCAATTTTGTATTCTGAACTTTCAAATTGGGACAGTCTATTTCCTTTCTTTACCTTTCTGTATGGGAAAGCATTATGCCCTTTCTCTACCATACACAGGTTTGCCTCACCGACAGAAAAGGCTTGTAAATGATATGGTAAAAGAAGAAAATGTTGATAACTTGATAGCCTGTGTTGTCTCATTTTGCCTCATCGTTTTCTCTGCATTTTTATACATGAAGAATGCAGTCTTTATCAACACCTGTTTTATCATCTACATAAGCTTTTAATTATGTCTGCTCTTATGTTATGTTGTTTGGAAAAGGTTTAACCATAACCAAATCCTTACTGTTCAATGAATATTTCCCCTATGTTGTGGGTTCCATATAAATGATAGAGGGCAATGTTTGACAATCTTTTCAAGTTGTTAAGGCCTGAAGATAATTTTTTTGCCTCGTTTAAGAACTTTTAGAATTATTCCTATACTTTAGGCTCTTGCATTTTGTACAGAAAAAAGTGCATATAAGTTGTGTGTGTCATATTGTCTTGTTCAACAGATTAGTTCAAGTTATCATTTCGCTTTGAAAATAAGCTCTACCATGAGGTATTCTAGATTTGAAAAAGCGGGAACAGGTTTAAAATTGTCTTAGAATTTCCAAACTTTCTATGGTTTCTAAATATTATAGCCCAATGACCTCTTTCCAAGATTAATGCTTCAATTTGTCTATGTGCAATGGAAATTCAGCAATATGTTGTGGATTTTCTGGTTTTAAATACAGATATAGTGAAAAATCTTTGACAATCTTTTCCCAAATTGTGCTTTGAAATTAAGTGTGTACCATTGTCATATGACTCCTTTTCAAAATTCTCTTTTCAAAATCCTTGGAGATTTAAAAGGTTTGTTAAAAAGTATGTCTCGGGTCGCTCTAAGGTGAGCGATATAGGACCATCTTGGTCCTCTTGTTTTCATTTGTAAACAATTGTGGCCATGGCAGGGAGAAAGGGGCTTATCAGACTTAGAGAAATCATAAGAAAATTCTTTAAAATTCAACCAAAGGGCCCAAATGAACCAGACTTTGCAGGAATGTTCCTTGTGTCACTCTTTTCAACATTTGTTCACAAAGTTTTCCATATCTCAAAAAATGTGGGCTTGGCAGGGAGGAAGGGGCTTATGAGACTTAGAGAAATCATAAGAAAATTCTTTAAAAATCAACCATTGGGTCAATTTGAACCAAACTTGGCAGAAATGCGTCTTGAGTCATTTCTTAAAGAGAAAATTAAATATTTGTCAAAAAATGTGGCCGTTGCAGGGAGAAAGGGGCTTATCAGACTTAGAGAAATCTTAGGAAAATTCTTTAAAAATCAACCGGTGGCGCCTTGAAACAAACTTGTTTTTCAGTCTTAAAGTCTTAAATATCAATTGAATTGAACAAAACTGCGGCTCGTATCATTCCGGTTCATGTGAGCGATATAGGACCATCATGGTCCTCTTGTTTCTGTAATCCGTTCTTAACACCTTATAACAAGTCGGACATTTCCAGTATTTTTCGCAATCGGATGGCCCGCTTGGTTGTCCTTTCCTTTTTTCCATTTCTGTATACGGGCACTTTCTTATGTTCAGTTTAACAATACGATTATCTACATGTCATATTGCAGTCGTTGCATTTTACTTGTTCCTCGTCATAGAACAGGTTGCGCTTACACACTACACATTTAACTTCACATCGGTGACGTTTCTTGCTGTAGTAGTGTTTCAGACCTTTGTCGCAAAAGTAGCTGGCGCTGAAGAACCCCGTGATTTTGGTGATGGCGTGGAGGTGGTCGTCGTCTACTAAATAAATGAGCCAGGATCTGGAAAAACGTCCCTTATAGCATTTGAGAACAACATGCTTCCAGATCAGCCTGCGTATACACGCAGTCTGACCAGGAACCATGTTGTTCTCAAATAGCTTCCTTATGGTCTGTAGCAACCATTTGAGAGTAACATGGATGCTGGTTAGACTGCATCTAGACACAGCCTGATCTTGAAACCTGGCATTCTCAAATGCTTTAAGGGACGTTTTTCTAGATCCTGGCTCAAATGTAAATGCATGGACGATCATCGCTACTGATGGTGCATTCGAATCCATTATTCTAGAACTAACGACAGGTTCATCTTGAAAAAATAGTCCTCAATGTTAAGGGCACCCAGAAGATTTTGCGGGGGGGGGGGGTCGTTTAATTTAGCCTTTTCTAGTTCTTGCTCTTGCATTATCAAATATGTCGGGTGAAGGTGGCATGTGTTTGTCCTCGTCACCAGAGTCCTTCAATGTGTTCCCACTCAAAACATATTCTACGTCCTCTGGCGTTAATTGTACCAAATGATCTAGGGTTACATTTTCTACTGTACCGGGGCACTAGTACACGTTTCAACTTTCTTTCTATTTATACTGGTTGTCTTTCTATTTGCCATGGTGATATTCTTTTTTCGTCTTTACATGTAACTTTGCTCTTATAACTCTGTCTGTCCCTACATTTAACTTTATTCTTATGACCTTTCCCGTCCTTAGTCGACTTCCGTTTTTTACCAAATGAAACGACAGAAACTTTTGCCTTCTTTTTTTTTGTTAAAATATTTCTTTACAAAATGCGATTTGCCCTTTAAATGTCTTAATACGTGTAGTTCTGTCATCCATTTGTCACAAAGTTCGTTTTACTATATAGCATTTTATATGCATTACACAAATAATTTTGTCCAGAAGTAGACGAATTTCGGGTTTTCTATTTCTAAAACAATTTATAGGTAGCACAAAGTTATAATCGTAAGCATCTATATATTTAAAGACAAAATGTCCTTGTTCGATTTTTATGATTTGATTCGATTTGAAAATTAAGTCGCTTGATATATGTATTTTTATTTCAAGGGGAAGATTTTCTTTACAAACTTGGCAGATAATAATTTCGCCAAAATCTGAGTTGTGACGAGAAATGAAATAATTTGCGAGGTCAGATTTTTTCAATGTTTGATCAATACACTCTATCATTCTATAAACGTTATACGAAGAAATAGTCAATTAAGTGTTTATTTAGTGTAATAGCGTTAATATGATTGATACCGAGGACTCTGTAGACCTTTATTGACGTCCTTAATAGAAATTGCTTTGGTAAATGAACCAAGATAGTACTTACCTCTGCAATAGTTTCGGTGTTGTTAATCGCGTCTCTAAGAGCATGGGTCTCTTCCCGTTTCAGCCAAACGCTGAAGAACTTCTCTTTCTTTCAGTTTGCTGTTTTCATATACACGTTAATGTTTTGTCCATTCTTTCCTAAAAGCGATTTTTGTGGCCTTTTTAGCTCACCTGAGCACAAGGTGCTCAACTGAGCTATTGTGATCACCTTTTGTCCGGCGTCCGTGCGTACGTGCGTCGTCCGTCAACAATTTCTTTAAATGACATCTCCTAAACTACATGGCCAATTTCAACCAAACGTGGCAGGAATGTTCCGTAGGTGACCCCCTTTCAGAATTGCTAAAAGAATTGAAATCCAAAAAAACCTCTGGTTGCCATGGCAAATTTGACTGAATCCCAATACTATCTTTGAACAACATCTCCTCCTAAACTACTAGGCCAATTTCAACCAAACTTGGCAGGAATATTCCTTAGGTGACCCCCTTTCAGAATTGCTAAAAGAATTCAAATCCATGAAAAAACTCTGGTTGCCATGGCAACAAAAAGGAGAAATTTGACTGAATCTCAATACTATCTTTGAACGACATCTCCTCCTAAACTACCTGGCCAATTTCAACCAAACGTAACAGGAATGTTCCTTAGGTGACCCCCTTTCAGAATTAGTAATATAATTGAAACCCATAAAAAAAGCTCTGGTTGCCATGGCAACAGTAAAGGAGAAATTTGACTGAATCTCAATACTATCTTTGAACGACATCTTCTCCCAAACTACTAGGCCAATTTCAACCAAACTTGGCAGGAATGTTTCTCAGGTGACCCCCTTTTAGAATTGCTAAAGAATTTAAACCCATAAAAAACTCTGGTTGCCATGGCAACAAAAAAGGAGAAATTTGACTGAATCTCATTACTATCTTTGAACGACATCTCCTCCTAAACTACTTGGCCAATTTCAACCAAACGTAACAGGAATGCTCCTTAGGTGACCCCCTTTCAGAATTGCTAATACAATTGAAATCCATAAAAAACTCTGGTTGCCATGGCAACAGAAAAGGAGAAATTTGACTGATTATCAATACTATCTTTGAACGACATCTCCTCCTAAACTACTGGGCCAATTTCAACCAAACTTGGCAGGAATGTTTCTCAGGTGACCCCCTTTCAGAATTGCTAAAAGAATTGAAATCCATTAAAAAACTCTGCAAAACTTGGCAAAAATATTCCTTAGGAGGTCCTCTTAAAGAATTGCTAAAAGAATTGGAATTGACTAAAAACTCAGGTTGCCATGGCACCAGAAAAGGAAAAATTTGACTAATTCTCAATAATTTCTTTGAACAACATCTCCTCCTAATCTACTTGACCAATTTCAACCAGACTTGGCAGAAATATTTCTTAGGAGGTTCCTTTTAAAAATTGATAAAAAGATTAAAATCCACTAAATGCACTGGTAGCCATGGCAACAAAAAAGAGATTTTCCACCAAATCTCAATGACATCGTTGAATGATATCTCCTCCTAAACTAACAGGCTAATTTCAACCAAACTAGGCAGAAATATTCCTTAGGAGGTCACATTTAAAGAATTGCTATCTGAATTGCAATTTATAAAAAAAAAACTCTGGTTGCCATGGTAACAGAAAAAGAGAAAATACACGAAATCTGTCAGAAGCAATTTCTCCATAACCGCAGTGCCAAATTTGACAAAACTTAATATTTGCATTACTTATGATATTGCTATGAGGTACTTTTCTTTGCTTTTCATTATCAAACCTTGTCACAGAATAAAGGGTACTTCTTGTAAAAATCTGCTTATCAGGGGCATAGCATCTACATTTATGCACGGATTTAAACAAATGTATGGGTAAATGTGTTCTTTATCATGAGTAGATGTTCTATTTGAAATATATATTTAGGTAGGTTTAAGGTCATACTAGTAGATCTAGGTCAATTTGTAAATTTCTGTTTGTTTGTCAGTCTGTATGTTTTTTTGTAATTCCATCTGTCAAAAGCAATTTCTCCATAACTACATAGCTGAATTGGATGAAACTTCATATTTGAGTTACATATGATATTGCACTGATTTAGTTTTCTGGGTTTTCTATGGTTTGAAATCGCATAGCGGCGTTCATATGATCTTTGACCCTTTATTGCATTACCTGTAAGAAATCTGATCTGTTATAAAACCCCATCTCAGGTGAGCGACCTAGGGCCAACGGCCCTCTTGTTTTATACCTAGTAGTTTCCATCCTTGATTATTATATTTATTCGAAAAAGAAAAAGATAAGAAACGAGAGAGATTTCGAAAGTGATTTCTCGTTAATTTTGGTGATTGTAATCGGCCTTATCTCAGGTCTGTTATAGCACCAGTTTACATGGGGTAACATTTTACACGTAGCTGACCCAACAAGTCCTATTTAATATGTTTATGTTACCTAAGACTTGATAAAAAGTAGATTGCGCCAGGTACAATGCTAGGTAAAAGTCCTCATTTTTCTCCAGATATCACAATTTTACCCAACCATTGGCAAAAATGTTTGGAATGTTTATTTTGATGATACCCATGTCATGAAAAATTTGGACATGACAATTTAAAAGATAAGTCACCTTGTCAAATGTTTTATGCCCCACCCCGTATGAAAAGATCGGGGCATATTGTTTTACTCGTGTGCGTGTGTCTGTTGTCAGTCCGTCTGTCTGTCACAAAACTTAACATTGGCCATTTTTGGGGCACTTGTGTTTCATTTTGGGGCACTTGTGTTTCACAAACTCATCTTGTTTTTAGCTCACCTGAGCACGAAGTACTCGAGGTGAGGTATTGTGATCGGTCTGTTGTCCGGCGTCTGTCTATCTGTCTATCTGTCTGTACGTCAACTTTTCACAAAAAAAATCTTCTCCTCCTAAAGTACTTGGTAGAATTTATTCATATTTCACACATATGATCTATGGGTCATGCTTTTTCAAAATACTTCAAAGAATTTGAATCGGGGCCATAATGGGGTCAAAAAGTAGGTCACTAGGTTAAATCTTGTTTTTGCTCTAGGGGCCTCATTTATTGCTCAATCGTTGTGAAAATTAATCAGAATATTTGTCTTTATGATATTTAGGTCATGGTAAAAAATAGGTCAAGCCAGGTCAAAAACTAGGTCAAATAATGTAAAATCCATATTTTTACACTGAAAGTACCAATTTTGGTCCAAACTTTGTAGACATTGTCATGAATGTTTATTCTGATGATATCAAGGTCAAGTCAAGAACTGGGTCATGCTACGTCATTAATTAGGTCAAGAGGTCAAATCTTACGAAATCCTTTCTTTTGCTCTGGAAGTGCAAATTCTTGTCCAAACTTTGTCAAAATTGTCCTCAATCTTTATCTTGATTATATCTATGAAATTATCAAAAGTGGGTCATACAAGGTAAAAAACTAGGTCACAAGGTCAAATCTTTTAAAATCCTTCATTTTGTTCTGGACATGCCAGTTTTGGCCCAGACTTTCTCAAAATTGTCCTGAATGTTTATCTTGATGAAATTTAGGTCATGTCAAGAAGTGGATCATGCCAGGTCATAAACTAGGTCATGAGGCCAAATCTTGTAAAATCCTCCCTTATGCTCTGCAAGTGCCAATTTTGGTCCAAACTTTGTCAAAATTGTCCTAAATCTTCATCTTGATGTTATCTTGGTCATGATCAAAGGTTGGTCATGCAAGGTCAAAAACTAGGTCACAAGGTCAAATATTACAGAATCCTTCCTTTTGCTCTAGAGATGCCAATTTAGTCCTAAAACTTTGTCAAAACTATCCTAAATACTTATCTTGATATCTAGCTTATGTACAAAGTGTGGTTCATGTAAGGTCAAAAACTAGGTCATTGGGTCAAATCTTGGTTTTGCTTTCAAAACGGAAATGTATACTCAAACATTGAAAAATTTTCACAATGTTTATCTTGACAAAACCTGGGTAATTTTGAAAGTGGGTCATGTGAGGTCAGAAACTAGGTCAATAGGTCAAATCTTGTTTTTCCTCTAAGAACCAAAATATTTACTCAATCATTGTGACAGTTCAGAATGTTTATCTTGATGATTTCTTGGTGATATGAATAGCAGGTCATTCGAGGTTCAAAACTAGGTCACTAGGTCAAATTTTGTCTGCCCTGAGAACCAAAATATTTACTTTATCAATTGGAAAATTATTCAGAATGTTTATCTTGATCATATCATGGTGATGTGAAAAGTGGGTCATGCGAGGTCTAAAACTAGGTCACTAGGTCAAATCTTGTTTTTGCTCTAGGAACCAAAATATTTACTTTATCGTTGTGAAAATTGTTCAGAATGATTATCTTGATGATATCTGGTCAATGTAAAAAGGGGGCCATGTGAGGTCAAAAACTAGGTCACAGGGTCAAATCTTGTTTCTGCATTTAGAAACATAATGATATCTGAATGATTGTGAAAATTGTTCAGAATGTTTATTTTGACAATATCTGGGGCATGTATAAAGTAGGTCATGGGAGGTCAAAACCTAGGCCAACTTTTGTTTTTGCTCTAAAAAATGAAAATATTTATTCAACATTGTGAAAATAGTTCAGAATTGCTTATCTTGATGATAAATTGGTCATGTAGAAAGTGGCTAATGTTAGGTCAAAAACTAGGTCAAAAGGTCAAATCTTGTTTTTGCTATAAGAACCTAAATATTTACTCATCATTGTGAAAATTGTTCAGAAAGTTTATCTTGATGATATCTAGGTCATGTAAAAAGTGTGAGTTTGAAGTTTGCAAGATGTTTGTCTCAAAGTCCTCTCAGGTGAGCGATGCAGGGCCATCTTGGCCCTCTTGATTATTCACCCGCTTCGATAGATCGTGACATATTGTTATACTCGTGTCCCTCTGTCTATCAGTGTATCTGTCTGTCAGTCCGAAAAAAATCCGGGTTTGACAAACACATCTTGTTAAATATCCTTTTACTCTGGTGCGAATAATTCTGACGCACTCATTGATAAAGTCTCAGTTTTATCAAGGAATTCTTATATTGTAGTTTGCATGCTTTATGTCTCAAACGATGTACCGACATTTTGTCGCGTTTGTTTAATATACTAAAGGAAAAAAGAAACGCAACAAAAAATAAATTTGATCATACCTTTTGTTTTTGTCTTTCTCAAAATCGCCTTCATTGGAGTACTTTTTTCAATGCATAGTTAAACTTCATCATTTGACTTCCTAGAGTCAAAATTTCATCAAGGTCACATGTTGTACGCGCCATAAATATACGTTTAAATGAGAAGGGTCTGGTGTCAATGTTAAATGCGTTCTTGCACGCAATCCAATTAGACGTCAACGATTCCTAGATGAAATTTGATTGCTGTACTGTCCATGAATAGCATCAACAGTTTTATTCGATAAGAGATTTTGTTTCCGAAAGTAAAGTAAACGACCGTTATGGGTCTGACGTCGTGACGTTAGACGTTCACCATCGCTTTTCGGGCGACCGTCAGTTGTTCTGTTCGTTTTATGATGTTATCTCAAGCAATATTTTGTCAACCGATGTACACCAAAGTCAGCAGCAATTGGGGGTTGAGATGTTCCATTCTTAAACATCACAATTTCTACCGGATGACGTCTTTGATTAAGTCGCAAAATGATACGAGGGATTAAATCCAAACGAAAATCATTGCCTTTTGTCGAGTCGACGTGCATCTATACAAATCAAGAGTTTTATGTAAAGTTTGGGTATTTAAAAGTTTGCACGTGCAAAACGTGTAAACGTCTTTTTTGACGTTATCTCACAGGTAAGACCGGTTCTAACGTAAACACAAGGATCAATATCAAGATACAGTACCCTGTAATAATCAGTAACAAGTTTGACTTTATAACATAAAAGAATTAAGAGAAATAACAAAAAATAGTTGTTGCGTTACTTCTTTCCTCTAGTATATAATTGTAATATTATATCCTTTGTGTTAAAAAAGTTTATTTGTTTAAACAATATTCAAACATAAAATGTCGAGTTTTCATGTCTTGTCACTCGACATCAATTATTTGCACCATTTCAAACAGTGTACGTGTTTCTCTGACAGTCTATCGTCGCTTTTCAATGAGCACCTCGTAACTGAGGCTTGTTTACAGCTGCAGTTACGAGGTTTTTGTAGAAAAAGAGACGTTATTTTACCGCCTGGAACACGTTTGGGGGGTTTTCTTCCTCTACACCAACGAATGTTACTTTGGATATATTTTGTTCTCTGGCTGTAACACCTTTGATTTTGGAATGTTTTTTTTAATTTTGTTAACTTAGAATGGAAAACTTTTAACTAACAATTTTCTGTAATCAATGTTTAGATCGCCGCTGTCAATGAAAATATTGCTGTCAAACAGCAAGGAAGGACCCAGGACTTTTTCCAGGGGGCGGGGGTTCCAAGCCCAAATGATGGCTTTAAGGGTGATAAAAATAGTTGCTTTTCAACGAAAACCTCGTAACTGCAGCTTAAAACAAGCCGCAGTTATGAGGTTTCGTTTAAAAGCAGCGAAATGTAACATGATACTAAAGTTATATGGTCAAAATTTAATTTTTTTTTTTGCCAAAGCCAGGGCGGGGGCGGACCCCTGGCCCCCTCTAGATCCGCCCTTAAACAGTGGTCGTCGTCATCAGTCATAAGAACTACTTGTATTGCGCGTCAAAATGTTGCACATGATATTTTCAAAAATATGTGGGGGATTATAATGTGGAGGAAATATCATGTTACATATGACTTCCCTGTCCCGTTTACCACTACTGAGTATAGTCAAAGATGCATATTCTTACCCTACTGAATAGTTTTGGGTACTTTCTAAAATGTCCGTTTACACAACATGTAGTTACGACATTTTGTAACGTTGCCGATGATGTCGTCCTCGCTGTCATCATTACTATAAAGTTATTATCAGCACATTTTCTTTTCTCGTAAGTGCCTTCCATTGCTAAAGCCAGACAATTTCTTGTTCACAATGAATTTCTAATCTTTTACAGTTGTTTAACGTCAAGTAATTACTATTAGGGACGTTGTGGGAATCGCGAAATGTTAATTGATATGGTTGCTTCTGAGCGAAATGTAGAAAAAGGACCGTTAGCCCTTGCCTGAATCTATTTTGTTGTCTGCACTAAGTTTCAAATTCGATAGGTTTATTTTTTTAAATTTTGAAATGGTTAAAACATTCCCACACAATGACGCCTTTTGACTTCCTATGAGATAAAGGCTTGGGAAAATATTTTGGAAAATGAAGAAATTGCTTGTCACAAACAATTTCTTCATTTCCCACATTGATTTCTCCACAGAAAGACTAAATAATGTACAATTTTATTTACTTGAATTTGTCGTCTGCAACATATTTGAATTTGGATAGGTCTAATATTTGTCACCTTGTATCAGTTAAGACAGTTATAGGAAAATTGAGATTGATTGCTAGTAGAATACCGTCGCCTTTCAACGAAAAACCTCATAACTGCAGCGAGCTCTAAGCTGTAGTTACGAGTTTTTTTTGTTGAAAAGCAGCGATATCCACTTGACTAGTTTCTTTTATAGAAATGTACGCAGAGAATACTTTTTGCCAAGGCGGCCAGTACAGTTTGGCAACATAAATAATATAGGATTTTCAATTCCCACGTGTCCCTCTTTGTATGACGAAGCACATGTTCACTCGTTATCTTAACACATAGCAATGCAATTAAGAATATGAACAATTGTTCCATTGATAGTCATATGTTCCAACTATATTGTATAGCTGACAATAAATGAACTGACAGAACTGTTCTAGCTTATAGCTAGAGATGCTGTGCCATGTCATTTCTTTGGGCTATATATGCCTGCATGGCTTAACCAAACTATTTAAAAGTTATTTTTATCGACGTTCCTTGCTTTCAAAGAAATATAAAATTTGTCGAACTTTGACTATTTCCCTCGAAGTAACGAATGCCAACTGTATTATGAGCTGGGATCTGGAAAACAGCCATTTTAGCATTTGAGACCAAAATGTATTATGCATGTGCATACTTT
Organism: Fragum sueziense; assembly: GCA_963680895.1. Classification (NCBI taxonomy): domain Eukaryota; kingdom Metazoa; phylum Mollusca; class Bivalvia; order Cardiida; family Cardiidae; genus Fragum; species Fragum sueziense. The sequence goes on from OY804603.1 coordinate 48,904,807, forward strand.
ATTCATTAATTGAATTTAATTGTAGCAACTCTTGGATGTCATCTTTGGTCTTGGTCATACTACACTTAGGCACAATTTGATCTAGATCCATGTTCGTATAAACTACCATATCGTCGGTATCATTGCGAAACCTCGTAACTCCAGCTTGATTAGAACGAGGTTTTGCAATAACACCGACGATATGGATATTTTTCAGATCCCGGCGCAATTATGTTTTAAGTCTTACATGTAAATGCCTTCCATTTTCTCAGGATTCTCGCCATTGTACATATGTATTTACATTAAACTTTATAAATTACATTAATCTGTCTTCTCACTCTGTATGATAGCCATACTCGGCTTACCAAATGAACCAAAAGTTTATTGTTAGCGTGTACGCATACTTACATACTTAGGCCTCTGCCTGCACATCTTCGTAAATAACATGCACGTACGCTTAAAAAGTAGGCGTGCACGTGTATATTTTACGAAACAGAGGCTAGTCAATAAAAAAGCTTCAATTAAGGGGCCCATACACGATCAATATTATTGACAATATTATTGTCAATATTTGGTATTGACAATAATATTGACCGTGAGTGGGCAATATTGAAGGATTGTCAATACTATTGACGAATATCTGCGATCGCTGAAATATTTTCTTCAATATTTTTTATTGACGTTATGTAACCCATAGTTGATTGTTCTCTAAATTAATATTGTCAATAATATTGATCGTGTATGGGTGGCTAGAAAAATATTGTCAATATTATGGCTCAATAATATTGTCAATGATATTGATCGTGTATGGGCCGCTTTAGTCCAGATAATACCAAGAACATGTTGGAATGTAAGTCCATTTTGATTGGCTAACAGATAAATAAACTGTAATACATGTATAAATATGTTCCTGTGTATCTTTATTCGTGCATGCGTGTAATTTGCACGGGCACGTGTATTGTTTTACTGTTTAAGCGTGTACCTGTATTATTCACGCATACACGCGAAAGCATGCACACGTAAGTCTACACTCTCGTAAACTTTTGACTCATGGTACACCATACTGTGGATCCCAATAATGTACGGTCGGTGGATGTCTTAACTTTTCCTTACGACGAATTTGAATTCAAGAATGACCTTGGAAATGCCCTTCCAAGTGAGCATTCGAAAAAAAGTAGGCTACATGTGAATTGTTTCTTATCAATGGACGAATTGTAAGGAGCAGCTGATGGCTTCTGTTGGCAGCTTTACAACCTCATTCATTTGATTGTATTAACCCATTACCACACATTTTTGACTCCCTTAAAGCAAAGGGCTATGAAAAACATTGTGAAAAATGAAGAAATTGCTTGTGACAAGCAATTTCTTCATTCCCACAATGTTTTTTATGTAAAAAGATCAAGAAATGTAAAATTTCATTCACTTGAAATTGTCGTCTACACCATCTTTGAATTTGGAGCAGTCTAAATTTTGTCGTTTGGGAAAGGGTTAAGCTGTCGTTTTCGAAGAAAGGCGGCGACATGCAAAAAAGTGCAACGAACACATGGCTAGGTGTATCAGTCCCGGCAATAAAACTAAAAAAATGTGGACGCGACATTGACCCTTTCTCAAACAAGAACTGGTCGTGTCGTATTTAGAAGAAATGTTTGGGAAAACAATGAGAGAAAAGATGAAATTGCTCATATACAACACGTTCTCTTTTTTCCTCAAGTATTTTCTGTGCACTTCCACATTTTTTCCTACTTAATACGTTACTGATTCTGTCTGCTGTAAAGTCTAGGAGCAATAAAAATGCTGTTTCTGAAAGGCTTTTAAAACATTATTCAATCCGTCAAATGAGGAGTACATGTATTTCTCGGCTTGTGTTCGACGGATTTTGAGGAGACACTGATTTTATCCTACTTCAAGCCAAACACCAAGGATTTTGCAACAAACACTTTCTCTTTCGAGAATAACCGATTTATGACATTTATTCCTTCATTTTGCTCACGATAAATGGTTTGGTATTCGAACTCATTCGGGCGCAGTCGTAAACATTCGGCGGTGGAAAGTTCCACCGCCGAATGTTTTCGACGTTGCCCGAATAATTCCGACGAAGCGCGAATCTCATTACGGGTTTTCCTCTTTAAGACAACTCCCACGGTACAAAAATCTCAATTTTCATAAAGAAAATCAGTCAAACCAAGCTAGCTAATGTTAAGGCAAAGTTTCAAACCGAATTTCAACGACGGATGTGAACGTTTCCCACTTTTTCGGGGGCACAGAAAAATGCTTGCGTTGGAATGTTTAGAAAACCCACGAGGTTTGGTGTAGTGTGAGTAAGAACTGGAAATGGCACTTTCAAATCAGAATACGGTGCATAACCCGTTGAGTATAAGCTGAGAAATATGACATGATTATGGTAAGAAGAACAACTATACCGATGTACAGTCCGACCGTGCATATTTTTACTACAATACTTTAATTTTAAACCTTTCCCAAACAAGACCTTGTTTTGACGTACCTAATAGAAAAGGCTTGGGAAAACATTGAAACAAAAGAAGAAACTGCTGATAACCAGCAGTTTCTCCTTTTGTCTCAATATTTTCTGTGCCATATTTTACACAAATCCTTTCTTTAATAGCAACCATTTTGTCATTCATGGCAGTTTTTTAAGTGGATCACCCTAAAATTTTGCCATTTGGGAAAGGGTTAACATTCGCCCATACAACACAAACTTGGACTGGTCCAAAATGTGATACACTGTACATTGGACAGTTTCCTTTTTTAACCACACTGAGTTTGAGCGGTCTTTTTTTCTGGACACGCAATGTACCGGTATTAACTCTTTCCTAAACAAGAACTTGTTCTGGCGTCCCTGAGAGGAAAGGATTTGGAAAATATTCAGACAAACGAAGGAACTCGGATAGTTGGCATTCTCTCCATTTGTCTCATTACGCTGAAAATTTCACATATAGGCTACTTAAATATTAATTTTGTTATCTTTCAAATTGGGGAAAGTTCAAATATTTGCAGTTTGGGAAATGATTAAAAGCAATAATTACGACAGAATCCTTGGACACGAATATTAAAATCGTGACGTCGTGCCATCTATGAGCTGCTGAGAATAAACCAAACCCTTACCTATACAATATTCGATTTAAACCACCCTTGATAAGCCGCAATCGTAAATATTTTGGAAAGAGAAGAAATTGCCGAATTTTCACCATGTGGAATAAAGAAATAAACCAAACAAAATAAAGGGTTTGGAAAACATTGAAGAAAATAAAGAAATTGCTTGTAACAAGCAATTTCTTCATTTCCCACAATGTTTTTTTGCAGTAAGACAAAAATGTAAGATTTTTATTTTCTTGAAAGTGTCGCCTGCGCCATCTTTGTGTTTGGACCCGTCTAAAGTTTTGCCATCTGGTAATAGGTTAAAGTGACATTTCACAATTATTTGTACATACTTTTTTTTCTTTTATTCTATCTGAAAGATTCTTATGAAAATTCTGAAAATTTCAAGCCAAAATGTTTAACCTATTACGAGAAATATATATTTTTCTGCTAAAATTTAACAAATTGTTGTGGACAACAGTCCAGATTTATATAGAATTTGTCATTTCTGTATCAACTTTAAAGGCGCATTTTTCGCTTATAAATAACAACTTAAAAAAACTGACTGTATTTCTACGCATTAGAATAAACAATCATTGCATCAGGACATACTTTTAAAAAATGAAATAATTATGAAATGTCACTTTAACCATGGCTGTGTGGCACAACAAGTAACCCAGGAGGGCGATAGATCTTTCCAAAACGGTAACGATTTAGACTGTTTTAATTTGACAATAATTTGACATTAGACAACAAAAACTGCAGGCAACAAAATTCGTGACATTAAAGATAGAATTGATGCACATTATTGCACTGAAACCATTGAGACAAAAAGAGAAAATGCTGGTTACCAAAATTTTCTTCATTTTTTTATTATTATTTTTTAGTCCACTGTTTTTACTGTCGGAGACGCCAAAATCAACCATTGTTTGCAAAAGAGTTAGGAACATGAGTTGAGGATTGAAAAGATATTACCTAATGACAGAGAAGTTTTTTACGACATAGAAAATGTCACAGAAACATTCATTATAACCCGTTCTCTGGTCATAAGAAGATTGTTATGAGGAAACCATGGCAACCATTCCAGAAAATGTTTTAAAACCCCGTTTTAAGCGAACAAGTTGCGATTAATTTGTCAAAAGATATATCGCAAAGTATCGAGTTACAAAATCACTTTTCATGACATAATCGTAGCTTTTCTTCAAAACTACAGGTTTCATCCTTACCCAAACGACAAAATCCTAGGGTTATTTTTTTCAACTTGAAAGCTGTTGCAGACAAATACATTGAAGTAGCCTAAATAAAACTGAAATTTTTGTACATTTCAAACAAAGAAAATATTCTATTTTTGCCTCAATTTTTCCACACCTTTCCGGTCTCAAAATGTGCGTCAAAACCAGGTCGTCTTTGGAAAAGGGTTTTAAAAACAAGCTGAATTAGGTTTTTGGAAAAAAGTGACACAATGCTGGTCTTAACTCTGTCTCAAACAATCCTATATTAGAATTAATTTTTCGACTTCATCTTATAGGAAGATAAGTTTTTGATAACCAGTATTTTCTTCTATTCCATTTCCCCCTTTTGGAATTTGCTATAAAAACATTTTTAAACTTTTATGCGCTGTGTAAAAGATACACCACGTTCAGAAATTCCTGACATTTTTAAGCCTTCTCTGCTTCAAATCATTTACCAATCGGCCACATAGGCCTATTAACATTTTTTTAAGACTTGTTGCAAAGCATTGTTGTTACTGTTGTGTCACTTGATTCCCCGAAATGTTTTTCAAACAAAATGTCACGTTGACATAGCTATTAGAAATGAAATACTTGGATATTGAAAATAAATAATTATGATGGTATCTAGCATTTTCTCTCTTCCGTTCATTTTTATTTCTATTTTGATATTTAAAAACTCATGTTTTATTCACAATTTTATGACCAATTAAGCATTTTAACATATTGTGAAACGACACTTTACTAAAGTAATCCACATTAAAAGTTGTTGTCGGTGAATAGAGATGAAGTAATGTATGCCTTTACCAAATAGGGTGATGTCAAGGAAAACGAAACGAAAAGAAACAACAGCAACAAACTTATCAGCATTCTGCTTGCCTCTTGCAGTAGGCTACAGATTTTTAAATCCAGGGCTTTAATGTAAAAAAAAAAAAAAAAAAAAAAAAAAAAAATCCCTAATTTTCTTCCAAAACAGAGATTGTAGCTTCTCCATACTTATATTAACCCTTTTCCAAACAAGACTAGCTGGTTTTGACGTCCCTAATAGAATTGACTTTGGAAAACATTAAGACAAAAGAAGAAACTGCTGATAACCAGCAGTTTCTCCTTTTGTCTCAATTTTTTCTGAGCTTTTTCTACACAAATTCCATCTTTAACAACATCAATATTGCCATCTGCAGCAGCTTTTGAATAGGACCACTCCAAAAAATTGTCGTTTGGGAAAGGGTTAAAACTAATTTGTTGTTCAATGCTCTCCAAATTGGACCAGCCTACATATTTCGAGAAGTGTGTAGCCATTTTCTAAATAACCCTGGCTCTTGAGTCTCAATTAAAAAGGCTCAATAGAAAAGAATTGGTGGAAAAGAGGAAATGCTGACGAAAGACATACTCTCTATTTTCCCAAGTCCTATAATCTGCAAGTTTTCCGATTACAGTGATAAACGTTTTGTTGTATGTAAGAGCTTTTAACCTAAGACCAGTCTCAAATTTCGCAGTCTGTGAAAATGACATTTGTTAGAATTGGTCGCAGGTGTATTTACGAGTGTTATAGTCCCATATTGTAAAAGGTAAGTCCATTTCCAGGTGAAAATGTATTGATTTTGTCCCCATCATTAAGGCAGAACATTTCCAAGACCAAGATAACATCTCCCCACGCCCACTGTATTATAGGGGACTTGTCACTAATTACATTATATCGTCGCTTTTCAACAAAAACCTCGTAACTGTAGCTAGTTTTAGCTGCAGTTGCGAGGTTTTTGTTGAAAAGCAACGATATTGGACCTCGTATTATGAAAATAAGTTATTAACGTTTAAAACATTCCCAAACAAGACCTAGTTTTGAAGTCTATGATGGGAAAGGCTCGGGAAAACATTGAGGCAAAAGAAGAAAATGCTTATGAACAGCATTTTCTACCTTTGCCTCAATATTGTCACGAGGTTCGCCGTACTTTTCTTCAGACGTTCCTTTGAACGCATTTATTTTACATCTATTGGGAAGCAAGTTTCTTCAACTTAATTTAATCCCTCTCGACTGAGCTTCCTGGAAATCCACCAGTATTCGCGCCGAATATGTGGGCCAATGAGAAGCCAAGAACAACCTCCGCTACCGGGGATCGAACTCTGAACCTCTTATTCGCATGGCCGACGCTCTACCTCTCGACTACGGACACGACAAATATTCAAATACCATCTTTATTAACATTCTTTCCGCCGCCTGCTGCAACTTCCGAGTAGGAACAGTCAAAGGTTTTGTTGCTTACAGGGTTAAGAACTCTCGGGCCTACTCTTAGGCCTATTAGGAAAATATTATTTAACACTTTCCTAAAGCCTCTCTTACAACCGGTCGTACGTGCTCCTGCGTGCGGTCTGCGTCTAAAACGTACGTTTAGTCGTGCGATGCGCGCACATGCAACGTACGATTTGGGCGGACGCAACCACGACGCAGACTGCACGCAGCAAAGAATTGACCGGACAATATTTTGAGGCACTCTTACAACCCGTCGTGCGTCTTAATAAATCGTGCGATTGTGTGAGTTTTAAAACGTACGATTTAAAAAGACGCACGACGGTTGTAAAGAGGCTTAAACGACGATATTTTAAGCCGGTCTAAATTGAAAGTAAATGCTTACTTACAACATCCATAATGAGACTTGTAATTATTAAGAAACACGGATATTCTAACCAATTTCCGTTGTCACGAAACACATCGAAGATGTGTGCGGAATTGCACGAAATGATTGGTATCTAAATTGATTGGTGGAATACCTTAATAAAATGTGCTTTAAATAATATAATATAGAACCAGTAGTAATCACTTGAATTTGCTATTTAACCCTTTCCCAAACAAGGCCTGGTTTTAATGTTCCTTGGGAAAATATTGAGACAAAAGAAGAAAATGCTGATTACCAGCATTTTCTCCTTTTGCCTCGATATTTTCTGGGCGATTTGCTATACAAATCATTCCTATTTATTAACATATTATTTTTAGTCTGCATCAGCTTTTAAATTGTACCAGCCTAATATTTTGTCGTTTGGGAAGAGGGTTAATGTAATGGCAGCTGATCTATACGGTGTTAAAGGATTTCTCTTTATTTGTTCAGAGACAGTCAACATCATTAGTATTAACGTTTTTTTTCTAAAACATACCATGTTTTATAGGTACACTATCCAGAATCCTTTGAAAATCATTTAGACAAAAAGAGTAGGTCATATGTTTTCCCACGAATTTTATGTTAAGAACGTCATTTTGAACCTGGCCTTATTTGAGAAAGGACAACGATTTACTTTTTGTCTCTCCAAAAGATGGATAAACTAGAATGCAAACGTACACCAATTACCCCCAAAAAACTAAGAAGACAAAGTCAAAGCTTCAATCCCATTGACCAAACTGATTGAACTACTTTTTCAAACGAACTACAATATTTCCATTACCAGTGTATATTGAAAGGAGTGAACTATGACAATATTACCGTTATGCCTACAAAATGGGACATAACATTCCAATTTCATTTTTTAAAAGAAGGCAGATGTCTTGATGCAAAGATTGGCTATTCTAATACGTAGAAATGCTATCGGTATTTTGAAATTGTTGTTAACAAGCGAAAAATACGCCTTTACAGATGAGACAGAAATCACAAATTCCATATAAATCTGAACTACTGTCCACAACAATTTATTTAATTTAAGCACAAAAATATATATATTTCTCGTAAATGGTTCAATATTTTTGCTTGAAATTTTCAGAATTTTCATAGGAAAATGTGTTCATTCAGAAAAAAATAAAATAAAATAATAAAAATAAAATTTATGAAAAATAAATGTGAAAAGACACCTAAATGTGAGAAATTTGAACATTCATCATGCACGTAGGCTGCTGAAAAAAGGATGAAGGAATTCAGTATTTCTTCATTTCTCTCAAGCTAATCCAAAGTCCGTTGGATTATTGTTGGATGAGGGTTGAATAGTTCTATACAAAAATCGAGTAATGGACATCGTAACGAGAGAAATGCATGCCACCGGAAATACGTGGTGGGAACCACTTCCGGTTTATCACGTGGATTGATGGACAAATGACGTGAGTGAAATAATGGTGTCGCTCGGTCGTTGTTAGCCTATACAGACCTCTCCACCTCTCCCTTAACACTGTCTCAATTTGAACAATTTTGCAGACGAAAAGGTGATTTTATAAAGATGAGATTGATGTTCTTTGTTGTGCCATTTTTAATGTGACACGTCACGCTAAAAGGTACCTTATCCAAACTCCAAAAATTTTTTACAAACTTATCAGAATCGGCACATGTCAAACAGATCCCGTCTGCTAAAAATGAACATATAGTAGGCCTAAGATGGGGAAAACATTCCAGATTTAGAAAAAATACATAAAAGTGAAAAGTGTCGGCCCTAGTCTGGCTTCGCAGACTGACTAGGGTCGATATTTTTCACACTTCCGATATAAGGTCCCTTTTAGCGTGACGGGTCACATATTATTGAGACAAATAGAAAATAAGCTGTGTTATCAGAATTTCATTCTTTTGCCTAAGTAGCATAACCTTCAGAATTCTTATTTAATGAAGATGTCAAAACAGGGTCTTGTATTTGAAAGGATTGGTCCTTCCAAGGACGACAGAATGCGAGACTGACCAGTATTATTAGACGATGTACAAATTCTGTAGGTCTACTCAAAATATTTATGTGTTCCGTCACGCTAAAGGCGACCTTGGAAGTGTGAAAAGTATCGACTCAACCTAGTCTGCACAGCCCACAGTCTCCATCCTACTTAGTCTGCGCAGCTCGTGTAGACCGAGTAGGAAAAAAAATTCACTCTCTGGTTATTTTCTGGAGCTTGATAGCTTTTCCTATCATCAGCCTACTAGATCTACATTTGTATATATTCCAAATGAGATATCAGTTTCAAGTCTGCTAAGTCTGAACTGATTCTCAAAATGTGTTCTCTTGGATTTCACAGAAAGTCCGTTTGAGAGTGATGGGTCATAAATGAGCAATGAAAAATGCCTCTTAAGGGGACATAACATTTCCATTTCATTTTTAGAGCATATCATGGGGGCCAAGATTGGTTATTTTGATGCGTTTAAATTCTATCAGTTATTTTTTATTGTTGCAGTTAAGCAAAAGAACGTCTTTTAATTTGAGCCAAAAGCGACAAACTTAGTTTACATCTGAATTGTTGTAAATGTTAGTGGGAATGAGTAAAAACAGGAAATATGCTTAATACCTAGGCAATAAGCTATATCCGAGTCAATTAGTTATTACCTAAAAATTTCAAACATTAAGTTTATTGCCTGAAATGTTTCATCCCAAATTGAGTCTATTGCCTAGACAATATCTACTCTCCAAAGCCGAGGTCTATTGATTAACGATCAAACTGTACAAAAGTAACCATTCAAATTCAGGCATTAAGCTGGTTGCTTAAAATATTCCCTGAAAATTGAGTTTATTGAAAGAAAACCCCAACTTTAATCCGAGAATTTTGCTAATTGTTTATTATGCCTAGAATGTAGCTTTTCGTCTAGGTATCAAGTTTATTGCCCAATTTTACTTATTGTCGCTAACGTTATTATACATGGACATCAATTGATATGATTGAAGAAAAGAACATGCTCGTAAACGGCGCAATACTTTGGTTTGAATTTTTCAGAATTTTCATAAGAAAACATGCTCTTTCAGATGAAAATAAAGCTAATATTTATGAGAACATCTATGTAAAATGTCTCTCAAATACTGTTCAACACGGGTCCAGATCAGCCTTTACATACGCACAGTCTGATCAAGTTCCGTGTTGTTCTTTAATAGCTGATACTTCAAATACTTGATGCCACCATGTGAGAGCAGTGTGGATCCTTAACTAATTGTCCTTATGTACAGCCTAATCTGCATACATGTCAGAAATGATCCAATGTCCTTATTTCAAGATCCGTGGTGAAATTATCCTTTGGGACGAGAACATCCAGGAGAAAAGAATATTTCGTCGCCTTTTCAACGAAAACCTCGCAACTGCAGCTTAAAACAAGCTGCAGTTACGAGGCTTTCGTTGAAAAGCGACGATTTTTATTCATACGTATTTCCCTGTTTTCGTTTCGAAAACAGTCATCATTAGCAGCATACACGATCTTCAAAACCAGTAGACTGAGTTGTCTGCGTAATAAAACGTTGTAACGCTTTAAATATATCATTCCATGCCATCTCTGAGCAAATGATATCTGCAACGTAAAAATATAAGCTCAGCCCATTTGTCCCTTTCAAAAACAAGATCTGGTTTTGACGTATCCAATATAAAGGCATTGGAAAACATTCGGACACACGGAGAAAATTCCTATAATCATTATGTTCTCCTTTTGTCTCAACATCTCTGTGGTGCATTTTACACACATTACATATCAAAATCCATTTTTCGTGCACAGGAGCAATGGAGTCAGATATCTTACCTTGTTGAAAAGGGTTAAAGGGTTCTAATGGAAAAGAAATTAAGACAATGTTGCTCGTCTATTAGGTTTGTCATTTCTCACAGAAAGCAATATGGACATAGATCCAATCATGGGGGGGGGGGGGGGGGGGGGGGGTTAGATCTAGTTGTATTCCTCACAAAATGCTAAATAAATGAACCAGTGCCTTTTTCGGTCTAACAACTCAACTCAATGTGGGGGTATATTTGAACGTATTATCGATTCACAATTAAACGAGAATAGTTACGGTTGTTTTGGTTTAATTTTAGGTAGAATAGTTACTTTTACCTATGTAAAATTAAAGCGAAACAAAGGTAACTATTCTCGTTTAATTTTGAATCGATTATACCCTAGATATTCTATAGAAAATATCTTTTAGGAGTAAATAGAAAAAGAAATCTTTTGTTGCGATAATACTGTATTCATAGATGCAAGGGTTGTTTTTTAATATTTCATGGATACGTTGAATACATGTAAATATTTAGAATTTCCAGTCGCATGAGTCGAATAGGCTACATAGATAAAATGGCTAAAATAATGAGAATCGATTCAACGATTCCATTCAAAAGACTTTCGACAATTAACTTAGGGAATGTTTCGGTCCGTTTTCTGGCGACAAACAAACAGAATCAGGATGTCCAATTTCCAAAAGAAACAAACTATGTAAATCAACTTTATTCTTTGACTGAGAAAGCAAGTTTTGTGTGGTGTGTACACCGAACCCTCCAATAAGAAGGTTTGAAGTCCGGTCGCAAAACCTCTTTACAGAGGGGATCATGCAGACGACGTTATTTCAATTTTTGCAGACGACAATTTTAATTTGATGAACCCATTACTAGACAGCAAAACTATGGATGATTCCAATATCAAAGGAGTTACACATAGCCCTGGATGAAATGTTCTGGTCTTTCTGAGTAGAAAACATTGAGGGAAACAAAGAAATTGCATGTCACAAGCAATTTCTTCATTTTTCACAATGTTTTCCCAAGCCTTTCTGGTGTGGGGCTTCAAAAGGTGTCTTTATGTGGGAATGGGTTAAAGTCTGAACTTTGCTTTGACAAAGTTTGAAATACGATGAAACCCATACCACTGCAAATCAAAGAAAATAAAATGTTTGCCTTAGCTTTTACATTGGTAGCAATTTACAAGCGCACATCCAAGCATTTTTTTTCACAGGTCCGATGGCTTGGTGTCTGGTGTGATGACTTCAACAGGCATTTAAAGCTGGAGGGTAACAGATGGTCTAATTGCAAAAAATGAAATCTTCTGAAAAAATATGCAAAACTTTTGTGTTTGCCACCCCAGAACGGTTAATAATATACGATTCAGACAGAGATTGAGCCGAAATTATAAGAGAGATAGCCTAATTTAGGGAGAATCCAAACCCAAATTCAACTCCGTCACAGATGCGGTTGGATTTACTTTTTCACTGCCACGCATGCGCATACAGCGCGGACCAAGATTCAAACGAGTTTCATACTTGAATTTCAATATGACGTCATCATGTATGTTGTGTCGTCATTTAAGAAAGTTGCATGTCCTACTGTTTTGACCTACTTTCGACATCGCTTCATGAATTTGGTATCAAATTGCGAAAAAATGAGTTGTTGCTTCAATAGTTTGTCGTAATCATTTAATCAGGCCATATAAAGCTTAAAATGTGTAAATTTCGTTTGTTTTTGACAAATTTTGGGTCCATATCTGGGAAATAGTAGCTTTAATGATTTTTTGCCAGGGCAGACTCAGAGGGCCATGGTCCTAACTAATTTAGCCCAAGAAAAATCATTCTTGTAAACTTATTTTCTATCTATGTATCTATATACTGCTTAACTGCCCTTTAGGGTATTACTGGCAGGTACTGCATTCTGTAAAACTTGCTAAACTGGGAGAGGTGAAATCAAACCTTCATCTGGATCTGCACATGGTTTTATTTAGATCTAGATCTAGATCTACAGGGTTTTGGTTAAAGTGACATTTCACAATTACTTTTTACACAAATTTTACTTTTATTCTATCTAAAAGAGCATTTTTTCTAGGAAAATTCGGAAAATTTCAAGTAAAAATATTGAACCGTTTACGAGATAAAGATCTATATATTTTTTTGCTAAAATTAAACAAATTGTTGTGGACAACAGTTCAAATTTATATAGAATTGGTCATTTCTTTCTCAGCTTTAAAGGTGTATTTTTCGCTTATAAACAACAACTTCAATAAACTGATAGCATTTCTACGCATTAGAATAAACAATCTTTGCATCAAGACATACTTTTAAAAATGAAATAACTGTGAAATGTCACTTTAAGGAATCAGAATTGAGAATGCCTGTTGACTGTAAGACAAGTATATCTGTTGCTCTGATGACAAAGATTACATTTCACTTTCAGTGTGACGGTACCTTATTGTTCCTTGCTTGTGACGTTTTATCAGGGACCACCATATTGAAGAAGAATTTTATCCGGGTACATGGGAGGTTTGCCAAAACTGGTCTGGCTTCTAAAATAAATCTGACTGGTTAGTATTTAGCACAGTTCATTCCCAGAATAAGAGTCACCCCCTTTTTAACCCATTATCACACAGTAATATTTTAGGCTGGTCCAATTCAAAAGGTAGATCTACTTAAGAGTTATGACCAAAAAATGAGTGTTGATAAAGATAGGATTTATGTACAATGAAACATAGAAAATATTGAGACAAAAGGAAAAAATGCTGATTATCAGCATTTTCTTCTTTTGACTATATATTTTCCCAAGCCCTTTTTTTAAATTCATGGATGTCAAAAGCATGTATTGTGTGCGAAAGGGTTGATGTTCTGGCACAGCCTTTGTTTACATTTAGTAACTGTTGCTTCTTTTTTCGGTGTCTGTTTCATTGACAAATAGATGATCTACTTAAACCTTGTTTAAAATAATAAATCTTTATGTTATTAAGTGTACGTCAAAGATCTTTCCTAACTAAAGAATGCTATCTTCAATATTTTTTCCACAGCTGAAAAAAATGCAATTAACACAAATTAACATATATATTCATGTCCAAAAATAGTATTGATGGATTCTTCCAGTGAGTTAGTCAAATATTTCATGGTTAGGTTATCATTTGTTTGTATTTTGTGTTACAGGTTTTAGAATAGATGGCATCAACAACAGCGGTGTAATGTGGTTCTACAATATTAAGGGTTTATTCAGAATAGCCTTTGAGCTGGGGACCGAAGCTTTCCAGAAAGACTGCCTAACTATGTTGCAGGTTAGTCAAGACTGTTTAGGGTGATTCAATTTGAAAGCTGCTGCAGACGACAAAGTGAATATGATGATAAAAATAAGTATATGATTTATAGCTCAGAAAATATTGAGACAAAAGGAGAAACTGCTGATTATCAGCAGTTTCTTCTTTTGTCTCAATATTTTCCCAAGCCTTTCCTATTAGGGACATCAAAACCAGGTCTTGTTTGGGAATGGTTTAAAAGGCAATGTTTCATTTTACCCTTTCCCAAACAAGACCCGGTTTTGATGTCCCTAATAGAATGGGCTTGTGAAAACATTGAGACAAAAGAAGAAACTGCTGATAACCAGCAGTTTTGATTTTCTTGGCTATATCCCACACATTTGCAATCTTTATTATGATTCATTTTTAGCATTTTGTCATCTACTGCAGCTTTTGAATTGGACTACTCTAAAATTGTGTTGTTTGGGAAAGGGTTAATGTCAGTCAAACCCTATATTGTTGGTGTTCATTAGAATAATCTGATTGAGACGATTCAAATGAGTACCCACAACATAGGTTTGGATTTGAAATAAGAAATTTAGAACGCTTTTTACCCACCTCCTATCTTTTGTTCTGGTTGGAATGTTGATTTTAGTTTTACATTGGTAAAAAAAGAAATGAGCTGTCATATGGAAAGAAGGTACACTGAGGCCTTTTGGCATAATTATGGGTAACAGTCTTTTCATTTCCTCATCAGTGTTTTCTAGCCTTTTGAACAATGATTTTAGAAATTAGAATCTGGGTTTACATGAAAATTTATTTTGTTGTCTGCAACTGTGAATATAAATGTGACCCGTCACGCTAAAAGGGACCTTATCAGAAGCCCAAAATCCAAATTTTGGCAAACTTGTCAGACTCACCTCATGTCAATCAGATACGGTATGTGAAAAATGAACATATAGTAAGATATGGATAGCATTCAAGATTCAGAAAATTATTTTAAAGTGAAAAGTATCGCCCCTAGTCTGGCTGCACGTACTGCGCAGACTGACTAGGGTTGATGCTTTTCACACTTTCCATAAGGTCCCTTTTAGCGTGACGTATCACAAATATAACAGATCTAGGTATCTTCTATTTTACTTCACAGTCTGAGTGGTTAAAACATTACCATGATCCACCTTTACCACCAGAATGGACAATCCACCTGCCTTCTCAACAACAAACAGATAGTTTTATACAAGATGGACAACACAAACCTGGAGAACTCACAGAAGAAACTGTTACAGTGTATATCTACAACAAAGAAAAGATGGTGAATGCGGATGAATATATGACCAATATGACTGAAAATGCAGCTGAATTCAATGTTTCAACAGACAATGTATGTACAAATCAAGCAAATGACATTGGTACTAAAGGTCAAGTTAGAGCGCAAACAATGATGAAGACAGGAGAAGAAAAGGTGGCTGATAATTGTGTTACAACCTGCAATGAGACCCTAGAAATTAAAAATGAAAATGGTATCAACATTAGCAGTGGAAGAATAGAGCAGGGAAAGGCATTCCTTGAACCTGTCAAAAATTCCTCTGTGACATGTGACAAGTTAAAGAGACCATCACAAAGTAACAAGTTAGTGGAACAGACAAATTTTGCATTAGCAGAGGATTATTATGACGAAATAGCACATGAAAATGAAAGAATTGACTGTGATAGAGAATATTGTAACAGATCCAAGAACTTATCACTAAATATTAATTCAGAGGATGATACAGATGTATTTGTAGGAGATCTAAATGCTAGTTTTGAACATAATGAAGTGGTCAGTAAAACTGCTGTGAAATTCTCAGAGACACATGCAAATGAATTTGCAGCAGGCAGTTATAATCCAAATGAGCATAATACAGAAGTAACACATGAAAATGAGATGAAGTCGCTAGATCGGAATAATGAACCAACAAAGTCAAATGTTGGTCATCTAGGAATAAATGATGGATTTCAAAATGAAATAGAAATGTGGAAAAATATGACAGCTGAAGTATTCTTAGACAAACTGAATATCTTTTTGAAAGAGTGTGTTTGTATAAGTTCAGATATTCTCATGCATTATGTTATAAGCAATGTGTTGAAAGTGGTGAATTTCTTGCAATGCTTTATTGACAAAGATAGAAATTTTCAAGACGGACTTATAATTTTTCATTTGTTAGAGAAATATTCTGTTTTGATAAATGAGAATGAGGTTGATGCTCTGTCTATTGACACATTTGGTATTTCTAGTGAGAAATACTTCTTATTATACACGCTTAGTGAATGGCTTGGAAAAGAATTTTGTACTCTGGAAACTGCTATTTCACAGAGAGTAGAGATGTTTAAGGAACAGAATATTCAAAACATCACAAACCTACCAACGTCTGAAGAAACTGTTAGCTCATTATTTCCTGCTTTCATGACAGTTTTAGTGACAAACTGGTTAGGAAGAGAATTTGAAACTTTAACTCATAAAATTGATTCTGAAGGGATCCTTACTGAACATGATTATTATTGTAGTAAAAGGAGAAAAGAGGAAAGATCAAAGAGATTTTCGTTAGTGCAACTTATTCTTGAGTTTGCTACAAATTCTTTGATCTCTGGGATTTCTCATGTTGTTATTGCTAAATTAAAGTCACATAATCTATTGTAAAACTGCCTTTGTTTAATATTACTCATTTTCTTAACCCTTTCCAAAACAAGACTATTTATCGATGTTTCCACATATAAAAGTTTGGGGAAAATGCTTAGGAAGAAGTAGAAAATGCTGATGAACTGAATTTTTCCTTTATATTTTCAGTAATATTGTACACAAATTTTGACCTCATCAACATTTTTAGTAGTCTGTTGTAGCGTCTAAATTTCGCAGTTTGTGAAATTGTTGAATATATACGTGACCAGTCACGCTAAAAGGGACCTTATAGGAAGAGTGAAAAGCATCGACCCTCACTTTAATGTAATTGTCTGAATCTGGAATGTTTTCGCTATCTTACTAAATGTCCATTTTTCACATACAGGATCTGGCTGCCCTGTGCTGAGTCATTTTGTCAAGTTTGATTTTATGACTTCTGATAAGGTCCCTTTTAGTGTGATGGGTCACATATCTGAAAAATGAGTCCTGAATTGACATGCTTAAAAAAAAATTGAAAACAGGATAAATGTTTGCCATTTGGGTTAAAAGGATTAAACAGGGGTATGTGCTCTTAACCCTTTCCCAAACAAGATCTGGTTTTAACGTCCCTAATAGATAGGGCCAGCAGTTTCTCCTTTTGTCTCAATATTTTCTGTGCTAAGATATACACAAAACCTTTTTTATCCATAACCATTTTGTTGTCTGTGGCAGCTTAGAATTTGGACCATCGTAAAATTTTGTCGTTTGGGAAAGGGTTAAACCTCAGCATTTTCTCCTTTTTGCCTCAATGTTTTTGTGCTATATTTTACACAAATCATATATTTATCTCGTATATTGCAGTCTGAAGCAGCTTTTGAATTGAACCACCCTAAAATTTTGCTGTTTAGGAAAGGGTTAATTGCTCATTTGCCATGGACACAACGGCTGCTGTGTGTAGGCTGTCAATTTTTTGTCCATTTCATAAGATTGGCCAAGCCGAGAGAGCTCAGTCCGCAACATTCAAGACAGCTCATCTCCGTTAGAATGTTCAACAACAAGTCACACATTGGTGAAAGACAAATGAGCCAGGATCTAGAAAGAGGTCCCTTAATCCATTTCTAGACGGCAAAATTTTAGGGTGGTTCAATTTGAAAGCTGCTTCTGAGGACAAAATGGTGTTACTAAAGGTAAAGTTTGAGAATGATTTAGCACAGAAAACATTTAGACAAAAGGAGAAAATGCTGATTTTTAGCATTTTCTTCTTTTGCCTCAATATTTTCCCAATCCTATTCTATTCGGGATGTCAAAACCAGGTCTTGTTTGGGAAGGGGTTGAATTAAGGTATTTGAGAACTATATGAATCCAGATAAGTCTGTGCATATGCACTGTCTGTGGCCCCTTTTTCAGAGACTCTGAGTAATTACTTTATTTCATTGGGGTTTTACGCCGTTTTCAACAGCTATGGTCATATCGCAGTGTCCTAATACCAATTCAATACCAATTTATGGTAAAACCCCAATAATTATACTCAAGGTTATACAACCAAGTACTAGTTTAAGTGTAAACATTTCATCCAAATCCCTCAATAAATGTGGAAGTTGCCTTCACAAGTTGAGGACATAAGCAACAAAATCCTGTGCAGAGGAAGGTCATGGTACCTGGTGTTTCATTTTTGTCTGTGTATATGATTTAATGAAAATATGGTCCACACAAAAATGCAAGGGTACAAACAACGAAGGGCAAACAGCCCCAAAACTGGGTGTGGCAGAGTAACGATTCTTGTACATGACCTTTTGCCACAATGAGATCTATAAGTGTACTAAGTTTGAAGTTGCTAGCAGTTATGGTTTAGAAGATGTGGTCCTGACAAAAATGCAAGGGTACAAACAACAAAGGGCAATAACTGAAAAAGTGGGTGTGGCAGAGTAACAGTTATTTTACCTGACATTTTCCCACAATAAGATGTATAAGTGTACCGATTTTGAAGTTTGTAGCACTGATGGTTTAGAAGATATGTTCGGGACACAAATCCAAGAGTACAAACAACCAAGGGCAATAACTGAAATAATGGGCATTGTATAGTAACGGTTCTTGCACATGAAACTTGCCCACAATGAGATATATAAGTGTAATAAGTTTGAAATTGCTAGCACTTGTAGTTTTGCAGATATGGTCCACACAAAAATGAAAGGGTACAAACAACAAAGGGCAATAACTAAAAAAAACTAGAACTGTCGCAAAGCGGACAAATACCCCCCACTAGCGCCTTGTCACTGAAAAAGTGCTGTAGGTCAACCGGTTCTTGGCTTAGAGCACGGAAACGGATTTTAAACAAAGTCCGATTGTGACCTTGACCTTTGACCTTTGTGACCCAAAAACAATAGGGCACCTCCTTGGGTCATGGGCAACAACTGTGTAAAGTTTCATGATCCTAGGTCACCCGGTTCATGAGTTAGAGCACGGAAACGGATTTTAAACAAAGTCCGATTGTGACCTTGACCTTTGACCTTCGTGACCCAAAAACAATAGGGCACCTCCTTGGGTCATGGGCAACAACTGTGTAAAGTTTCATGATCCTAGGTCAACCGGTTCATGAGTTAGAGCACGGAAACGGATTTTAAACAAAGTCCGATTGTGACCTTGACCTTTGACCTTCGTGACCCAAAAACAATAGGGCACCTCCTTGGGTCATGGGCAACAACTGTGTAAAGTTTCATGATCCTAGGTCAACCGGTTCATGAGTTAGAGCACGGAAACGGATTTTAAACAAAGTCCGATTGTGACCTTGACCTTTGACCTTCGTGACCCAAAAACAATAGGGCACCTCCTTGGGTCATGGGCAACAACTGTGTAAAGTTTCATGATCCTAGGTCACCCGGTTCATGAGTTAGAGCACGGAAACAGATTTTAAACAAAGTCCGATTGTGACCTTGACCTTTGACCTTCGTGACCAAAAAAAAAATAGGGCACCTCTTTGGGTCATGGGCAACAACTGTGTAAAGTTTCATGATCCTAGGTCAACCGGTTCATGAGTTAGAGCACGGAAACGGATTTTAAACAAAGTCCGATTGTGACCTTGACCTTTGACCTTCGTGACCCAAAAACAATAGGGCACCTCCTTGGGTCATGGGCAACAACTGTGTAAAGTTTCATGATCCTAGGTCAACCGGTTCATGAGTTAGAGCACGGAAACGGATTTTAAACAAAGTCCGATTGTGACCTTGACCTTTGACCTTCGTGACCCAAAAACAATAGGGCACCTCCTTGGGTCATGGGCAACAACTGTGTAAAGTTTCATGATCCTAGTTCAACCGGTTCATGAGTTAGAGCACGGAAACGGATTTTTAACCAAGTCCGATTGTGACCTTGACCTTTGACCTTCGTGACCCAAAAACAATAGGGCACCTCCTTGGGTCATGGGCAACAACTGTGTAAAGTTTCATGATCCTAGGTCAACCGGTTCATGAGTTAGAGCACGGAAACGAAAAAGTCTACGGACGGACGGACGGACGGACGGACGGATGGACGGACGGACGGACGGACGGACGGACGGACGGACGGACAGACAGACAGACATGGTGAAACCAATATACCCCCCTCTACTTCGTAGGTGGGGGGTATAAAGACGTGGCAGAGTAACGATTCTTGTACATGACACTGCTCCATAATGAGATCGAGAAGTGTACTATGTTTGAAGTTGGTAGCAGTTATGGTTTAGAAGATATGGTCCTGACATAAATGGAAGGGTACAAACAACAAAGGCCAATAACTCAAAAGTGGGCTTGGCAGAATAACGATTCTTACACATGCGACTTCCCAACAATGAGATGTATAAGTGTACCAAATTGAAATTGCTAGCACTTATGATTCAGAAGATATGGTCCGGACAAAAATGCAAGAGTACAAACAACAAAGGGCAATATCTCAAAAGGTGGGCGTGACAGAGTAACGATTCTTGTACATGACACTTCCCCACAATGAGATCTATAAGTGTACAAAGTTTGAAGTTGCTAGCACTTATGATTTAGAAGATATGCTCTGGAGAAGTATTTTGTACACGGACGGACAGACATACAGACAGGTTGATTGAATCCAGTATACCCCCTAAAACATTCGTTTTGCGGGGGTGCTCTGGAAAAGTATTTTGTACATGGACGGACAGACATACAGACAGACAGACATACATACAGACAGGTTGATTCCAGTATACCCCCTAAAACATTCGTTTTGCAGGGGTATAATAAAACATTCGTTTTGTGGGGGTATAAATATGAAGATTGATTGATGGGGTTTTACGCCTCTTTCAACTGCTATGGTCATATTGCAGTTGCTAAAGTACCTAACCATGGACTCCTGTGGTTTCTCATGTCAGTTCTACCACAACATCCTTACCGAGCTTTCAGCCACTCGCCCACATAGGCTTACAATTATCAAACCATTGATGGGAGACAATATTGTCTGGAAAGATATTTGCAGTGGTCGGAGATTGGATCTTGACCTCACAAATGAGAGTCTGATTCGCTAACAACTGCGCCTGACTCGCTAACAACTGCACCATGGCCTTAAATATGAAAATAGTACAAATCAATATATAGTAATTCTATAAGAATAATTTATTTCATCATTAATCATTATTCATAATGTGACACCAGGTCAAGTTAACAAAGTATTATTTTTAACCCACTACCAGACAGCAACATTTTAGACTGATCCAAAGTCAAAGATATTGCAGACGATAATTTCAAGTGAATGAAATATTACTTTTTTGGTCTTTTGGGGTAGAAAACATTGTGGGAAATGAAGAAATTGCTTGTTGCAAGCAATTTCTTCATTTTCCAAAATGTTTATCCAGGCATCTTTCCTCAGGGGCCCCAAAAAGTGTCAATATGTGGGAATGGATTAATGTTTAATTTGGAAGCATTTTATTTTAACCCTTTCTCTAACAAGAAATTGTTTTGACATTACTGCAATACTGGTAGAGATAGTTTGGAAAACATTGAGATTAAAGTCAAAATTGCTAATAATCAGCAATTTCTCAATTTCCCTCCATATTTTCTATGCTGTTATACCCACATCTTTTTTACATCATTAATTTTATCGTCTGCACCATCTGTCAAATGGGAAGTCTAAATTTTTGTAATTTGGGTAAGGGTTACAGGCTTCAGGATTACCTTAATGTATCAAACCCATTCCAAAACAAAACTTGCAACCTGATTTCGATGTCCATTATATAGAGTGGTTAAGAAATTATTGAGGTAGAAGGAGAATGACCAGCATTTACTTATTTTCCATTACCATTTTCTTCACTATTATTAATCTTCAGTATCATGGTTTTCATCTTCCGAATCAGATTTTGAATATATTGTAATATACACATTTTCTTCTTGTAGTAAGACAGTTAGACTTCAGACTTTTTTTTTACTCCTTTTCCCTCATGCTTTTCTTGCTATAATGTTCAAATATTCGACTCTTCATAACATTTGTTTTGCCATCTGCATCTCCTTTTAATTTGGAATATCCTACCATAATAATTATGATATTGTTATTGGTGAAGGGTCAAGCATTAAAATATTGATGAAAAGCAGAAATACACATAGTGAATCATAACACAAATTAACCCTTTTTCAAGCGACAAAACATTTTGGGTAGTCCAGCTTGAAAGCTAAAGCCGATGACAAAATGATGTTACTCAAGGTAAAATTTGTAAATAATATAGCACAGTAAATATTAAAGCAAAAGGAGAAAATGCTGATTATCAGTATTTTTCTTCTTTTGCCGCCATGTTTTCCAAAGTCAGGGATGTTAAAACCAGGTCTTGTTTGGGAAAGGATTACACCATTAATAAAGCCTAGAATTTACTGTATTTAACACAAAACTTTTGAATCTATGTTAGCTTTCAATGGTTTTGCACTATCATTTCACTGTAAGTAAATGTCTGATTCAAGGAAGAGACTTTGCTCTCTCAACTGTTCCCTCGAATAGTGAATCCATTTGACAACATCAATGATTATTGGTTATAGAAAACCTTACAGGAAAAGAAGAAAATGATGATAATCAGCATTTTCTTCTTACCTTCAATGTTCACCATGCAATAATATTGATATTTTCTACATGGACCAGCCCAACACTGACTTTATTTATCATCATCAACTCATTTCATTTTAGACCAGTCTATAGAATTGATGTTTATTTGTAAAATGCATTAGTGCAGGCAATTTCAGGGTTTTCACTATACTTTCAAGGAAATGATAAAAGACGGGATTATCATGAAGCCCTGGGAAAAGTGTAAGCACTGCTGCAGATCCAGGACAGGTACTAATTTCCTTCAAACCAAGCGTTGAAAATGCATTTTGAAGTGATACTTTTCCTCCAAGTCCCCTGATAATGAAAACACTGCCAATCAGTGAGGCACCTGTCACAATCTGGGTCAGGTATCAGCAAACATATCCTCCTCCTCCTTCATTGCTTGTTTGCTGGCTTTAATCAGGGCTCGTACCCTGTTGATCATGTACTGAAAATACAACAGATTAAAATGCTAGTAGATTGTACCTAGTAAATTATTAACCCTTTCCGAAACAATGCTGGATTTTGAAATCCTTAATAATTTGGAAAACATTGAGACAAAAGAAGAAACTGCTGAAAACCAGCAGTTTCTCCTTTTGCCTCAATATTTTCCTTGCTATATTGTACAAATATCCTTTTTTATCAACATCCATTTTGTCGTCTGCAGTAGCTTTTAAATGGAAACAGCCCAAGCTTTGCCGATTGGGAAAGAGTTAAACAGAGACTCATTTTGGTGACCCCTCTAGATATCAGTTTAGAAAACCTTACATGAAAATGCTGATAAACGCCTGTGAAAATAAACTTAAGTGTATAAGAGAAATTTCACATTGAAAATTATTGTCAGTACATGCATTAATGACATTATTTCAAGTAAAACCTTTCAGTTTGGGAAAAGTTATTACACTTTTTTCCTACCCCTTTAAAATTTTTCGAAAACATGATATGAGGCTTTGCATTTACAACGACGATATGCGTCTGTCTAAGAGTTGCTATAGATAATGAATACTAGTGATACAATATACGCTGCACTTACCGATGATGCAGTTTTCTTCACAGCAGCACTTTGTTGTTCAGCACTAGTAACACTAGATTCCATACTATCCAGTTTTCGATCAACATCCGCCGTAGACTGTTCCATACTAGCACTGTCTTCACCATTCAAGTCAGACATTACTGGTGTGAACTCCCCAGATTCTGCTGGGCTAACTCTGGAAGGTGGTGGTGATTTTGACCTTGACTTTGACCTTGATTTTGACCTTGACTTTGACCTTGATTTTGACCTTGACTTTGATCTAGATTTTGACCTCGACCTTCGTTCCCCTGATGACGATGAGTGTGCACTGTCTACGGACGAAGATCTACTGTCTCGGACAGGAGAATTAGATTTACTTGATGAGTTGTCTCTCGGAGACCTGCGGAAATACAAAAACACCTTTAATCCATTCCAAACAGTCACTCCTTTTGATGAGCCTCACTAGATGTAGCTTGAGAAACCTTGCTGGAAAAGAAGAAATTGCTGAAAATAAGCATTTTTGCCTTTTCCTTCAGGGTTTTCTTTGCTTAGATTTGGAGATTTTTACACGAATGAGTTGGCATGAATTTCTATCATCTGCAACTCTTTTCCATTTGGATAGGTCAAATATTTATACAGTCTGAAAATAAGTTAATCTATGTGGAACAGTAGTATTTTATCCATTAAGTACAGGGCATAGAAATGTCAAGGGAATGCCCATATCAACACATATCTGATTAAGAAGAATTCAACATTTTTCAACTTCTGTCCAAGTAAATCTATTATGTTACTCCTCCATTTCCCATTGTGTTTTATACCTAGAATTACCAAACACCAGTGCACCCAATTTTGAGCTTTGTATGTCAAATACTTTTTGAGAAAAGGCCCTTGTTATGTTTCGGACAGACAGACAGACAGACAGACAGATGTAAAACTATGCCCCAGATCTTTCAATACAGGGGCATAAAAAATCCTCAACTTCATAAATAAATTATCGTCCACAAAATAAATTTCCTTGTTTACGATTGTGACAGGATTTACCAACCTATAACTGTGTTCTCTGCAATCATCTAACATGTTTTCCTTTCTTATTATGCAAGTGTAATGTAATTTGTGAGAGGATTTACCAACCTATTATTCTGTTCTCTGTCATCGTCCGTCATATTCTCCTTCATTTCTCCTTCCTCCAGCTCCTCCTCCTGTACTTTAACTATCTCACCAGCAGGGGAAGTAACTTCTTCACTTTTAGAAACAGGGGAGATCACTCCATCACTGTCCTTTTTCACAACCCATTACCAGAAGGCAACATTTTGGACTGTTCAAATTTGAAAGGTGTTGCAGACGACAATTCAAAGTGGATAAAATTTTACATTTTTGATCTTTCTGGATAAAAAACATTGTGGGAAATGAAGAAATTGCTTGTAACAAGCAATTTCTTCATTTTCCACAATATTTTCCAAAGGCTTTACATTGTGGGGTGTCAAAAGTCGTCAGTGAGTGGTAATGGCTTAAATTTCATTATTTAGGATTGTGAAACCAAACCTATTATTCTGTTCCCTGTCATCACCTGTCATGGTCTCCATCATTTCTCCTCAACAAGAAGTTCTACATGAATTTACTAACCTATTATTCTGTTCTCTGTCATCATCGGTCATATTCTCCTTCATTTCTCCTTCCTCTAGCTCCTCCTCCTGTACTTTACTCTCACAAACAGGGGAGGTAACTTCTTCACTTTTAGAAACAGGGGAGATCACTCCATCACTCTCATTTTTCACTACACTGTCTTTGTTTTTGTCAGATTTTTTATTCTTAGCACTATCCGCTGGACTTTCAGGAATCGGTGAAATTTTTGCTCGTTTGTGTTTCGGTGATTCTGATCGAGATTTTTTCTTTTTCTTCTTTGAGCTTTTCTTTTTGTGACTAGATGACGATGACTCCCCGTGTTTAGCTTTCGGAGATTTTGACCTCTTTTTCTTCTTTGATTTAGATTTAGTCTTTGTTTTAACTGGTGACCTACTTCTTGATTTTGACCTATGTCGTGAACTTTTAGTAACGGGTGACCTTGATCTGTGACGTGAATTATTGTAGCCACCTGAGGGTGACCGTGAATAACGAACTCGACTCTCTGTATATCTAGATGGGGCTTGTTGAACATATCGTGGGGGAGATCTGCAAAGAAATATAAAGCATCTTTAACCCCTTCCCAAACAATGACTCTTTTTGACTCCCCACCAAATAATGGCAATGGAAAACATCATGGAAAATGAAGAAATTGCTTATGACAAGCAATTTCTCCATTTCCTACGATGTTTTCCTTAAAAACAGACTCAAAAAGTAAAAAATTTATTCACTTGATATTGTCGTCTGCCAGATCTTTCAATTTGGACCACCCTTAAATTTTGTCGTTTGTTAATGGGTTAACCCCTTCCCAAAACAATACATGATATTGAAAGTGGTAGAGGATGCTTATTTGGAAACCTTTGACCCTTTTCAAAACAAGAGCCGTCAGAGACGGACAATGCTCCCCGAATAAGGCATTGTCACAATAAATATATGCCATGCAGAGCTAATATAAAGCTAACAAATGTTAAGCCCCCTTTTTCCATGACATATTTTGTATACACAAATTTTAAATAGTTTATTGTCAAGGGCATCTGATTTGCTACTCAAATATGAAATTTCATCAAATTCTGACCATTAGACTAGGAGAAATTAGAGAAAAACTGTATTTAACCTTAAGTCCCCTTTTCCCATGACGAGGCCTCAAATCCAACTAGAAATCTATCACTGAAGGTGATAAAAATACCCCCGCCACCACCTTTGTTCGGACAAGCGTTTTTGTTGAATGAGGAGCCATACTCAGAAATTGTCAATCCGATTTTCTTGAAATTTGGTCCAATCAGGGGCCATAACTCAAAAAGTATCGGTGTGATTTCCATGAATTTTGCATCTTGCATATATACAGGTCCTAATGCATACCTGTGCCAAGTATGAAACAAGAGCCGTCACAGACGGATTATGCTCCCCGAATAAGTGTTTGTCACAAAATAAAAACTATCATACATTAAGCCCCCTTTTCCCATGACAGCTTTTTTGTACACACATTATTTATAGAATATTGTCTAGAACATCCTATTTATTACATGAGCACAAAATTTCATTAAATTCTGCCCATTACATGAAGAGAAATAAGAGAAAAACTAATTTTTACACTAAGGCCCCTTTTTCCATGACGCAGCCTTAAATTTACAAACGGAGAAAAAGGTCCCTTGGTATTGACCCAGGGAGTTCACATGTGAAGTTTCATTGAATTTGGCCCAAGGGTTGCTGAGATATGGCTGTGGACGGACGGACGGACGGACACACGGACGGACGGACAGCGTGGCGACTATATGCTCCCCGAAATTTTTTCGGGGAGCATAACAAATCGTTCAGTAACTATAGGAGGAATTGTCCGGACAAGCATTTTTGTCAAATCAGGGGCAATAAATCAGAGAGTGTTGGTCTGATTTTCATGAAATGTGTGTCTTGCACATCTACAGAAGTTAATGCATACCTGTGCCAAGTATGAAGCAAATCGGACAGTAACTAAAGGAGGAGTTGTCCGGACAAGCATTTTTTGGTAAAATCAAGGGCCAAAACTGAGAAAGTAAATGTCAGATTTCCCTGAAATTTGCATCATGCACATCTACAGGTCCTAATGCACACCTATGCCAAGTATGAAGCAAATCGGACAGTAAGTGTAGGAGCAGTTATCCGGACAAGCATTTTTTTGTCAAATCAGAGGCCATAACTCAGAAAGTATCGGTCCGATTTTCAAGAAATTTGCGTCTTGCAAATCTACAGGTCCTAATGCACACCTGTGCCAAGTATGAAGCAAATCGGACAGTAACTGTAGGAGGAGTTGGCCGGACGAGCATTTTTGGGTCAAATCAGGGGCCATAACTCAAAAAGTATCAGTCCGATTTCCGTAAAATTTGCGTCTTGCTTATCTACAGGTGACAATGAACACTTGTGCCAAGTATGAACTAAATCGGTTCACAAGTGTAGGAGGAGTTATCCGGACAAGCATTTTTTGGTCAAATCAGGGGCCATAACTCAGAAAGTATCATTCCGATTTTCGTGATATTTGCGTCTTGCCAATCTACAGGTCCTAATGCACACCTGTGCCAAGTATGAAGCAAATCGGACAGTAACTGTAGGAGGAGTTGGCCGGACAAGCATTTTTGGGTCAAATCAGTGGCCATAACTCAAAAAGTATCGGTCCGATTTTCAAGAAATTTGCGTCTTGCAAATCTACAGGTCCTAATGCACACCTGTGCAAAGTATGAAGCAAATCGGACAGTAACTGTAGGAGGAGTTGGCCGGACGAGCATTTTTGGGTCAAATCAGGGGCCATAACTCAAAAAGTATCAGTCCGATTTCCGAAAAATTTGTGTCTTGCACATCTACAGGTGACAATGAACACTTGTGCCAAGTATGAACTAAATCGGTCCACAAGTGTGGGAGAAGTTGACCGGACAAGCATTTTTGGGTCAAATCAGGGGCCATAACTCAAAAAGTATCGGTCCGATTTTCGTGAAATTTGCGTCTTGCAAATCTACAGGTCCTAATGCACACCTGTGCCAAGTATGAAGCAAATCGGACAGTAACTGTAGGAGAAGTTGACCGGACAAGCATTTTTGGGTCAAATCAGGGGCCATAACTCAAAAAGTATCGGTCCGATTTCCATGAAATTTGCGTCTTGCAAATCTACAGGTCCTAATGCACACCTGTGCCAAGTATGAAGCAAATCGGACAGTAACTGTAGGAGGAGTTGGCCGGACAAGCATTTTTGGGTCAAATCAGGGGCCATAACTCAAAAAGTATCGGTCCGATTTCCGTGAAATTTGCGTCTTGCACATCTACAGGTGACAATGAACACTTGTGCCAAGTATGAACTAAATTGGTCCACAAGTGTAGGAGGAGTTATCCGGACAAGCATTTTTTGGTCAAATCAGGGGCCATAACTCAGAAAGTATCGGTCCGATTTTCGTGAAATTTGCGTCTTGCACATCTACAGGTCACAATTAACACTTGTGCCAAGTATGAACTAAATCGGTCAACAAGTGTAGGAGGAGTTGTCCGGACAAAGTTTTGGAGACAGACAAACAGACAGACAAACCACCCAACCAACCACTGGACCGACAGGCTGATTCCAGTATACCCCCTCCAAACTTCGTTTGCGGGGGTATAAAAACCGGGGAAAGTACATTTTGTCATAGGGAGTTCACATGGTAAGTTTCATTTGATTTGGCCAAAGGGTTATGGAGAAATCACTTCGGACGGACGGAATGACGGACGGACAGGATGGACGGACGGATGGACGGACAGACAAAGCGGCGACTATATGCTCTCCCTTCAGGGAGCACAAAAGACCTGGTTTTGATGTCTCTGATAGAAAAGGCTTGGGAAAATATTGAAACAAAAGAAGAAACTGCTGATAACCAGCAGTCCTTTTGTCTCAATATTTTCTATGCCATATTTTACACAAATTCTATCTTTGATAACTTCCATTTTGTCATTTGTGGCAGTTTTTGAAGTGAATCACCCTCTAATTGTGTCGTTTGGAAAAGGGTTTAAGGAAAAGAAGAAAATGGTCATAATCAGCTTTTTTCCCCTTTTCTCTCCAGAATTTCTATTTTCAAAATTTACTGTTTTCATTAAAGTCTTTTTTGTTTTCTGCAATAGCTTTCAGACTGGAGAAGTAAAATATTCCATTGTTTGGGAAAGGGTTGATTAAACCCTTTTTTGAAATAAGGAGTTGTTTAGACACAAATAGGGAACGACTCTACCTTATCAACCATGACGTAATTTCGTACAAACAGTAGCACTTTGTATGTGTTGTTATAAAATCTAGTAACTACGGCTTGAATCAAGCCGCAGTTACCAGATTTAATAACAACACTGACGGTTTATCAAAACATAATGGTAAAACCAGTCTATTTTTAGCACAAAATTCTTTGCCATTGATGAACACTTCATAATATACCTTCTAACAACAGCATAAGCGCTAGGTGGTGTGGCTGACCTCTTTCTCTTCTTTTTCTTTGCTTTTGACCTTGATGATGACCTTGACCTCCTGTCTTTTGACCTTGACCTTCTATCCTTTGACCTTGACCTTCTATCTTTTGACCGTGACCTCTTGTCCTTTGACCTCTTGTCTTTCGATTTGGAGGATCGATCCTTGGACCTGGACCGGTCTCTGGATTTGTGTTTTGGTGATTTTTGGCGTGATGATTTAGAAACAACTTCATCTTGTTTAAATGGGGTATTACTACCACTGTTACTTGGGGAGACATGTTTTGTTTCTGTAATGAGAACATCAGAATTTATGTGAGTGAGGACCTGGAAAAAGGTCACATACCCTTAAATTTCGTATACAGCAATATTTTAGAGTGGTCCCAATTTAATTTTAGGGTGGTCCTTTTTTAACCCATTACCAAACAGGAACATTTTAAACATCCAAATTTATAGATGTAGCAAAAGACAATTTCAAAAGAATTGGATTTAAAGTTTTCTGGTCTTATGGGGTGGGAAACATTGTGGAAAATGTAGAAATTGCTTGTCACAAGCAATTTCTTCATTTTCCACAATGTTTGTCTTGTGAAAAGTCACAAAGCGTCAATATGTTGGAATGGGTTAGAGCTGCAGCAGATGATGAAAAAGTTTGGATAAAGATGTGATTTGTGTAAAACATAGCAAAGAAAATATTCAAACAAAAGGAGAAACTGCTGGTTATCAGCAGTTTCTTATTTTGTTTCAATGTTTTCCAAAGCCTTTTCTATCAGGGACGTCAAAAGCAGGTCTTGTTTGGGAAAGGGTTAAGCCAGGACCTGGAAAAAAGATTGATTAACCTTTTCGTATACAGAAAAAATTTAGAATGGTCCTATTTGATTTAGGGTGGTCCTGTTTGAAAGCTGCAGCAGATAATCAAATAGTTTTGATAAAGATGTAATTTGTGTAAAATCAAGCAGAGAAAATATTCAGACAAAAGGAGAAAAAGAATACATTTCTATTAAAAAACTTCAAATCTAAATCTTGTTTTGTAAAGGGTTAAGGTATTTGAGACCAATATGATTCCAGGTCAGCCTGCATATACAATAAGTGCAATCAAGAAGCACATTAATCACTAATATCTTCCCCATGAGCAGTACCAGAGTGAATAATGGTTCCTTATCAGACTTTACAGATGCACAGGCTCATCTTGAATCACAATAGTCTCAAACAAAACTAGAACTGTCACAGGATGTGACTTGATACCCCCGCACAAACTTTGATTACAAAAAGGGCAATAAGTGTATCAAGCTTAAAGTTGCTAGCACTTATTGTTTAGAAGATATGGTCCAAATAAAATGTAAGGGAACAAACAACAAAGGGCAATAACTCAAAAAGTGGGCGTGATTGAGTAACAGGTATTGTACATTACACTTCCCCACAGTAAGATGTATAAGTGTACCAAGTTTAAAGTTGCTAGCACTTGTGGTTTAGAAGATATGGTCCAAACAAAATGTAAGGGTACAAACAACAAAGGGCAATAACTCAAAAAGTGGGCGTGACTGAGTAACAGTTATTGTACAAGACACTTCCCCATAATAAGATGTATAAGTGTACAAAGTGTCAAGTTGCTAGCACTTGTGGTTTAGAAGATATGGTCCAAACAAAATGTAAGGGAACAAACAACAAAGGGCAATAACTCAACAAGAGGGCCATGATGGCCCTAGATCGCTCACCTGAAATTTCTTGCCTTGTTGAAATAAACATTTTGACCTGTATAGCAGCAAATTAAGAATTTTGCAATAAAGCCCCTTTTCCTTAGATTTTCAAAAGAATGAAACAAAATTCAGCCTTTTCAAAAGTGTTTGCTCTTTTACCCTTTTTCTGATGCCACTGCACTAAGAGCTTTGATATCAATCAAATTCTTATAACAACTTTGAAAGCCCTTCACCCACAGATCATTCATGTGAATATTGGCCCACTACATGTAGTAAGCCAGAAGATTTTTAAAAGATTTGGCTATTTTCCCCTTTTCTCATGCCGCGGAAGTCAAAGGCTTTGATGGAATCAAAGTCTCTCAAAAACTTTGAAAGCCCTTCACCAAAGGATCATTCATGGGAAGTTTTAAGAATATTGGCCTACTAGTTGAAGGCAGAAGATTTTTACAAGATTTGGCTATTTTCCCCTTTTCTCGTGCAGCGGCAGCCAGAGTCTTTGATGAAATCAAATTCTTTTAACAACTTTGAAAGCCCTTCACCCAAGGATCATTCATGTAAAGTTTCCAGAATATGGGCTTGCTAATTAGGCAGAAGAAGATTTTTAAAATATTTGGCTATTTTCCCCTTTTCTCATGCCGCGGCAGCCAGAGTCTTTCATGGAATGAAATTCTTTTAACAACTTTGAAAGCCCTACACTCAAGGATCATTCATGTGAAATTTCAAGAATATTGGCTGACTGGTTAGGCAGAAGAAGATTTTTAAAAGATTTGGCTATTTTCCGCTTTTCTCATGCCGCGGCAGCCAGAGTCTTTGATGGAATCAAATTCTTTTAACAACTTTGAAAGCCCTTCACTCAAGGATCATTCATGTGAAGTTTCAAGAATATTGGCCCACTGGTTAGGCAGAAGAAGATTTTTAAAAGAATTGGCTATTTTCCGCTTTTCTCATGCCGCGGCAGCCAGAGTCTTTGATGGAATCAAATTCTTTTAACAACTTTGAAAGCCCTTCACCCAAGGATCATTCCTGCCAAGTTTCAAGAAAATTGGTCTACTGGTTTGGGAGAAGAAGATCTTTAAAGAAATTGTGGACGGACGGACGGACGGACGGACTACGGACAACGACTGATCACAATACCTCACCTTGAGCACTTTGTGCTCAGGTGAGCTAAAAAGTGGGCGTGATTGAGTAACAGGTATTGTACATTACACTTCCCCTCAGTAAGATGTATAAGTGTACCAAGTTCGAAGTTGCTAGCACTTGTGGTTTAGAAGATATGGTCCAAACAAAATGTAAGGGTACAAACAACAAAGGGCAATAACTCAAAAAGTGGGCGTGACTGAGTAACAGTTATTGTACATGACACTTCCCCACAGTGAGTTGTATAAGTGTATCAAGTGTCAAGTTGCTAGCACTTGTGGTTTAGAAGATATGGTCCAAACAAAATGTAAGGGTACAAACAACAAAGGGCAATAACTCAAAAAGTGGGCGTGACTGAGTAACA
The DNA here is from genome assembly GCA_963680895.1 of Fragum sueziense. NCBI lineage: Eukaryota > Metazoa > Mollusca > Bivalvia > Cardiida > Cardiidae > Fragum > Fragum sueziense. The sequence goes on from OY804603.1 coordinate 48,937,735, forward strand.
GTTATTACACATGACACTTCCCTACAGTGAGATGCATAAGTGTACCAAGTTTGAAGTTGCTAGCACTTGTGGTTTAGAAGATATGGTCCAAAGAAAATGTAAGTGTACAAACAACAAAGGGCAATAACTCAAAAAGTGGGCGTGGCTGAGTAACAGTTATTGTACATGACACTTCCCAACAGTGAGATGTATAAGTGTACCAAGATTGAAGTTGCTAGCACTTGTGGTTTAGAAGATATGGTCCAAACAAAATGTAAGGGTACAAACAACAAAGGGCAATAACTCAAAAAGTGGGCGTGGCTGAGTAACAGTTATTGTACTTGACACTTCCCTACAATGAGATGTATAAGTGTACCAAGTATGAAATTGCTAGCACTTATGGTTTAGAAGATATGGTCCAGACAAAAATGGAAGGTTACAAACAACAAAGGGCAATAACTGTAAAAGTGGGCGTGGCAGAGTAATGATCCGTACACAGGACACTTGCCCACAATGAGATGTATAAGTGTAGCAAGTTTTAAGTTGCTAGCACATATGGTTTAGAAGATATGCTCTGGAGAAGTATTTTGTCCACGGACAGACATACATACATACAGACATACAGACAGACAGACAGGTTGATTCCAGTATACCCCCTAAAACATTCGTTTTGCGGGGGTATAACAAGGAAGCTATTTCCAAATGCTGGCTCATTAACAGTTGGCATTTGCTATCCCAACATTGGCTAAGTTGAATGACTGCCTGTTTGATCTGGTCTATAACAGTGCAGTATGGTAAAGCGCTTAAGATAAGAGGGGTAATGGCTTTTCAAAATGTATTTACATAATTTATTTTTCATCAAAACTACATGTTGTGAGTATTCACTGGAATCGTCTCGCAGAGACCATTTAAATGAGTACCCACAACATGGGGTTTAGATTTGAAATAACAAATTAACCCTTTTCCAATCAAGACCTGGTTTTGACATCCCAAATAGAAACGGCTTCGAAAACATAGAGACAAAAGAAGAAACTGCTGATAATCAGCAGTTTCTCCTTTTGTCTCAATATTTTCCATGCTATATTGTACACAAATTGTATCTTAAACAAGGTCCATTTGTTGTTTGCAGCAGCTTTTCAAATGGAAATTTTTTAAAAATTTGCCGTGTGGGAAAGGGTTAAGAATGACTCCCTCTTATCTGTTGCTCTAGGAAAAGGTTCAATCAACTAACCTGTGTCCTCCTCCCCAGTTTTATTCTTCAACATCGTTAAAAACATGGCTGCCTTTCTCTTTCTTTCCTCTTTCTTCTGTTTTTCTTTATCTGCCTGTGACAGTTTCTCCCTCGCTGAGGCTGCAAGTCTGTCACGAACACGCTGCTCCGCTGAAATACAAGAGAACCTAAATCAACATTCTGTTTTTCTTTATCTGCCTGTGACAGTTTCTCCCTCGCTGAGGCTGCAAGCCGGTCACGAACACGCTGCTCCGCTGAAATACAAGAGAACCTAGATCAACATTCTGTTTTTCTTTATCTGCCTGTGACAGTTTCTCCCTCTCTGAGGCTGCAAGCCGGTCACGAACACCCTGCTCAGCTGGAATACAAGAGAACCTAAATCAACATTCTGTTTTTCTTTATCTGCCTGTGACAGTTTCTCCCTCGCTGAGGCTGCTAGCCGGTCACGAACACACTGCTCCGCTGAAATACAAGAGAACCAAAATCAACATTCTGTCTTTCTTTATCTGTCTGTGACAGTTTCTCCCTCGTTGAGGCTGCAAGCCGGTCACGAACACGCTGCTCAGCTGAAATACAAGAGAACCTAAATCAACATTCTGTTTTTCTTTATCTGCCTGTGACAGTTTCTCCCTCGCTGAGGCTGCTAGCCTGTCACGAACACGCTGCTCCGCTGAAATACAAGAGAACCTAAATCAACATTCTGTTTTTTCTTTATCTGCCTGTGACACTTTCTCCCTCGCTGAGGCTGCTAGCCGGTCACGAACACGCTGCTCCGCTGAAATACAAGAGAACCAAAATCAACCTTCTGTTTTTCTTTATCTGTCTGTGACAGTTTCTCCCTAGCTGAGGCTGCTAGCCGGTCACGAACACGCTGCTCCGCTGAAATACAAGAGAACCTAAATCAACATTCTGTTTTTCTTTATCTGCCTGTGACAGTTTCTCCCTCGCTGAGGCTGCAAGCCGGTCACGAACACGCTGCTCCGCTGAAATACAAGAGAACCAAAATCAACCTTCTGTTTTTCTTTATCTGTCTGTGACAGTTTCTCCCTAGCTGAGGCTGCAAGTCTGTCACGAACACGCTGCTCCGCTGAAATACAAGAGAACCAAAATCAACATTCTGTTTTTCTTTATCTGCCTGTGACAGTTTCTCCCTTGCTGAGGCTGCAAGCCTGTCACGAACACGCTGCTCCGCTGAAATACAAGAGAACCTAAATGAACATTCTGTTTTTCTTTATCTGTCTGTGACACTTTCTCCCTCGCTGAGGCTGCTAGCCGGTCACGAACACGCTGCTCCGCTGAAATACAAGAGAACCAAAATCAACATTCTGTTTTTCTTTATCTGCCTGTGACAGTTTCTCCCTCGCTGAGGCTGCAAGCCGGTCACGAACACGCTGCTCAGCTGAAATACAAGAGAACCTAAATCAACATTCTGTTTTTCTTTATCTGCCTGAGACAGTTTCTCCCTCGCTGAGGCTGCAAGCCGGTCACGAACACGCTGCTCTGCTGAAATACAAGAGAACCAAAATCAACATTCTGTTTTTCTTTATCTGCCTGTGACAGTTTCTCCCTCGCTGAGGCAGCAAGCCAGTCACGAACACACTGCTCCGCTGAAATACAAGAGAACCAAAATCAACATTCTGTTTTTCTTTATCTGCCTGTGACAGTTTCTCCCTCGCTGAGGCTGCAAGCCGGTCACGAACACGCTGCTCAGCTGAAATACAAGAGAACTTAAATCAACATTCTGTTTTTCTTTATCTGCCTGAGACAGTTTCTCCCTCGCTGAGGCTGCAAGCCGGTCACGAACACGCTGCTCTGCTGAAATACAAGAGAACCTAAATGAACATTCTGTTTTTCTTTATCTGCCTGTGACAGTTTCTCCCTCGCTGAGGCAGCAAGCCAGTCACGAACACACTGCTCCGCTGAAATACAAGAGAACCAAAATCAACATTCTGTTTTTCTTTATCTGCCTGTGACAGTTTCTCCCTCGCTGAGGCTGCTAGCCGGTCACGAACACGCTGCTCCGCTGAAATACAAGAGAACCAAAATCAACATTCTGTTTTTCTTTATCTGTCTGTGACAGTTTCTCCCTAGCTGAGGCTGCAAGTCTGTCACGAACACACTGCTCCGCTGAAATACAAGAGAACCAAAATCAACATTCTGTTTTTCTTTACCTGCCTGTGACAGTTTCTCCCTCGCTGAGGCTGCTAGCCGGTCACGAACATGCTGCTCAGCTGAAATACAAGAGAACCAAAATCAACATTCTGTTTTTCTTTATCTGTCTGAGACAGTTTCTCCCTCGCTGAGGCTGCAAGCCGGTCACGAACACGCTGCTCCGCTGAAATACAAGAGAACCTAAATCAACATTCTGTTTTTCTTTATCTGCCTGAGACAGTTTCTCCCTCGCTGAGGCTGCTAGCCAGTCACGAACATGCTGCTCCGCTGAAATACAAGAGAACCTAAATCAACATTCTGTTTTTCTTTATCTGCCTGTGACAGTTTCTCCCTCGCTGAGGCTGCAAGCCGGTCACGAACACGCTGCTCCGCTGAAATACAAGAGAACCTAAATCAACATTCTGTTTTTCTTTATCTGCCTGAGACAGTTTCTCCCTCGCTGAGGCTGCTAGCCGGTCACGAACACGCTGCTCAGCTGAAATACAAGAGAACCAAAATCAACATTCTGTTTTTCTTTATCTGCCTGAGACAGTTTCTCCCTCGCTGAGGCTGCAAGCCGGTCACGAACACACTGCTCCGCTGAAATACAAGAGAACCTAAATCAACATTCTGTTTTTCTTTATCTGCCTGTGACAGTTTCTCCCTCGCTGAGGCTGCTAGCCAGTCACGAACATGCTGCTCCGCTGAAATACAAGAGAACCAAAATCAACATTCTGTTTTTCTTTATCTGCCTGTGACAGTTTCTCCTTCGCTGAGGCTGCAAGCCGGTCACGAACACGCTGCTCAGCTGAAATACAAGAGAACCTAAATCAACATTCTGTTTTTCTTTATCTGCCTGAGACAGTTTCTCCCTCGCTGAGGCTGCAAGCCGGTCACGAACACGCTGCTCCGCTGAAATACAAGAGAACCTAAATCAACATTCTGTTTTTCTTTATCTGCCTGTGCCAGTTTCTCCCTCGCTGAGGCTGCAAGCCTGTCACGAACACGCTGCTCCGCTGAAATACAAGAGAACCTAAATCAACATTCTGTTTTTCTTTATCTGCCTGTGACAGTTTCTCCCTCGCTGAGGCTGCTAGCCGGTCACAAACACGCTGCTCCGCTGAAATACAAGAGAACCAAAATCAACATTCTGTTTTTCTTTATCTGCCTGTGACAGTTTCTCCCTCGCTGAGGCTGCAAGCCTGTCACGAACACACTGCTCCGCTGAAATACAAGAGAACCAAAATCAACATTCTGTTTTTCTTTATCTGCCTGTGACAGTTTCTCCCTCGCTGAGGCTGCTAGCCGGTCACGAACACGCTGCTCCGCTGAAATACAAGAGAACCTAAATCAACATTCTGTTTTTCTTTATCTGTCTGTGACAGTTTCTCCCTAGCTGAGGCTGCAAGTCTGTCACGAACACACTGCTCCGCTGAAATACAAGAGAACCAAAATCAACCTTCTGTTTTTCTTTATCTGCCTGTGACAGTTTCTCCCTCGCTGAGGCTGCTAGCCGGTCACGAACACGCTGCTCCGCTGAAATACAAGAGAACCAAAATCAACATTCTGTTTTTCTTTATCTGTCTGTGACAGTTTCTCCCTCGCTGAGGCTGCTAGCCGGTCACGAACACGCTGCTCAGCTGAAATACAAGAGAACCAAAATCAACATTCTGTTTTTCTTTATCTGCCTGAGACAGTTTCTCCCTCGCTGAGGCTGCAAGCCGGTCACGAACACGCTGCTCAGCTGAAATACAAGAGAACCTAAATCAACATTCTGTTTTTCTTTATCTGCCTGTGACAGTTTCTCCCTCGCTGAGGCTGCAAGCCGGTCACGAACACGCTGCTCAGCTGAAATACAAGAGAACCTAAATCAACATTCTGTTTTTCTTTATCTGCCTGTGACAGTTTCTCCCTCGCTGAGGCTGCTAGCCGGTCACGAACACGCTGCTCAGCTGAAATACAAGAGAACCTAAATCAACATTCTGTTTTTCTTTATCTGCCTGTGACAGTTTCTCCCTCGCTGAGGCTGCAAGCCGGTCACGAACACGCTGCTCAGCTGAAATACAAGAGAACCAAAATCAACATTCTGTTTTTCTTTATCTGCCTGTGACAGTTTCTCCTTTGCTGAGGCTGCAAGCCGGTCACAAACACGCTGCTCAGCTGAAATACAAGAGGACCAAAATCAACATTCTGTTTTTCTTTATCTGCCTGTGACAGTTTCTCCCTCGCTGAGGCTGCAAGCCGGTCACGAACACACTGCTCCGCTGGAATACAAGAGAACCAAAATCAACATTCTGTTTTTCTTTATCTGTCTGTGACAGTTTCTCCCTCGCTGAGGCTGCTAGCCGGTCACGAACACGCTGCTCAGCTGAAATACATGTAAATTGATCAAATATTACAAGAGAATCAAAATCAACACTCAAGTAAAGTGTCTTTAACCAATGAATGAACTGTTTATAAATTTGAAAGCTGCTGCAGATGAGGTCACTAAAGGTAAATTTTGTGAATAATATAGCACAGAAAACATTGAGGTAAGTGAAGATAATGCTGATTATCAGCATTTCTTTCTTCGTCTCAATATTTTCCCAAGCCTTACTAATCAGGAACATCAAAATCTGGTCTTGTTTGGGTAAAGGTTCATCACTGGTTGGGAACTCGGCCAAAGCGTGGGACATTTTTTCGTGATCAATGTATTCTGTCGGTGTTGTTATAAAATCTTGTAACTACGGCTTCGATAAAGCCGTAGTTACGAGATTTTATAACAACACCGACGGTTTGTCAATACATATCGGTAAACCCGGTCTATTTTCAGAACAAATTCATTGTTATTAGAAAAACTATCCAATCAGATATTTAAACTCACAATTAAACGCAAAATATCTGTACCTTGATGTAGTGAAAAACGTCCATCGCTTTGGCCGAGTTCACTACCAGTGTTCATAGTAGTTTTAAGTATTGAAAAAGGAAGAAATGTTGGCCAATAACATTTTCTTTTCCATTTCTTAACACTTTCCCAAACAAGACCTGGTTTTAACGTTTATAATAGAATCAGCTTGGGAAAACATTGAGGCAAAAGAAGAAACTGCTGATAACAAGCAGTTTCTCCTTCTGCCTCAAAATTTTCTGTGCTACATTATACACAAATCTCGTCTTTAACAACATCTATTTCGTCGTTTCCAGGAGCTTTAAAATAGGAAAAGTCCAAATTTTGGCGATTTGGGAAAGGGTTAAGGGAGATCAAACAAGGTGTAACAACTGACCTATTTTTTTCTCTGAGTGTTCTTCTGATTTATTTTCGCCTGTATCAGTGTCTGTAACTGGAGTTGAGGTCCCGGATTTACTCTTGTTGTCTTTACTGGCTTCTGGTTGACCTGAATTGATGTGATGAATAGCTAAGCATATTAACCCTTTCCCAAACAGCACAATTTTAAGGTGATCCTCTTCAAAAACTGCCACAAAAGACAAAATGTAAGTTATTAAAGATAGAATTTGTGTAAAATATTGCATGCAAAATATTGAGACAAAAGGAGAAACTGCTGGCCATCAGCAGTTTCTTCTTTTGTTTCAATGTTTTCTCAAGCCGTTTCTATTAGGGACGTCAGAACCAGGTCTTGTTAGGGAAAAGGTTAAAACATTGACAGAAAGCTTCTGCTATTCCATCAAAGTTTTTCTTTGTATTATCAATTAATTGTTTTATCATTAATTTCATCATTTCTAAAGGTTTTCAACAACAAACAGCAAATTATTGACATTGAGAAAGAGTTAAAATCATGTCAAACAATATCTTTGTAGTTCAAAATGGTATAAAATGCAAATGATAACAATCTTATCAAATAATTCAATTTTACAGTTTCTTGTACATGCACAACATTCCATAGGTTCTGCTAAATGTTATCACTATCCACAGTATAATTTGTTAAAAAATTTAACAAATTCTTTCATTATTTACGGTTTTAGAATTAGAGCAATGAATAGTCTATGAATGGGTGGATGGATAGACATGGTGAAACCAATATATCCCCTATGTGAAAAATCATGTTCAAAGTTCTTGTTGTCTTCCCAGTTGTGCATGGGACAGCATCAGTTTACGTTAGGAACTCATTAACTCCAACCCAAAGCACATACAGTTTGAGATCAGCTAGTGATGCATGTATCAAGTTTGTTATTCAGTGTTTCAGCCAGGATTTTTGAAAAGGGGGCCAATTGGCCCCCTCTCTTCCTAAATAGGGGCCGGGGGGGGGGGTCAGTTCTTACATGTTTCACAATACATAAATCTAGATCTCCTAAAGCTGTTCTCCTGTCAAAATTCAGTCATGGTTAGTCACGTTTCCACACTTTTTGGGATGAGTAAGCGTATATTCTTTTTGATCGACCAAAATATTCGGCGACTTACTAAATTCTTCTCAAGACCTCTTGATGATGATGATCTCCGATGGTGGTCGTCTTCGCTACTTTGCTTAGGCTAGAAGTTGAATGATCGCTAAAATTCTGATCTTGGTCCTGATTAGGAAGAGTAAGAAATCTGTTTTGCAAATTAAACAAGACGATTTATTTTTCTAAGCACGTTGTAAAAAGCAGGTTTCCGGCTTAGTAAACTAATTTACCACAGATGCAGATAATCCGAGAACCAGACATGGACTGGTTTAGTGAATGGCATTAAAATCGCGGAAAGAATATCAATTTTTACTACCGCACTAAAACCAGTCAATATAATTATCGTCCAAATATGTTTTGCACCTTGGGTATCTGTCCCAATATCTTTCGTACCCTGGCGCGTTCATCTACGCAATAATCGAATTTTGGGGACCAGAAAAGATTTTTTGCGCCAATCCTGGCGTGCCACTACAAGAAACACGCGGGAATTATTATTTTTCTGCGGGAATCCCGCAATGGCGCGTCCTGGCTGAAACACTGGTTATTCCACGATTTAAAACCAAAACTGCTGATAGATCGCTGCCTGTGGTAGGCCCTAAATGGTGGATTATGCTTCCAAATCATTTGAAATCTATTGAAACTGACCCCCTTTTCAAATCTCTAATTAACTAAGGACACATTTACTCAAACTGTTTTACAGCAACTGCGGTAATTCAAGCATATACTATTGTTTGTAAATATATCTTGACTTTGTGAAGCACATTTGAATAGTTTTACTTTTAGCGCTATACAAATGTATTTGTATACTTCACGGGTAGGGGTATAATACATGAATTGATGCAGTAAATTAAATAGCTGTTAATATTCTCAATAAAGCCTCAATATCCTTACACTCACCGTTCATTTCCTCATCGCTAGATTCATCGTTATCAAATACTGTTTGTTTCTCCAGTGTTGTTGATTCTTGCTCCTTGGCTTTCTTCAGTTTAAACTTCACACCCTTGGCTAGATTGTCCAATCTTTCCTGCTCTTTACGCTTAGCTTCTTCTTCTTTCTCTTTCCTCTCTCTCTCCATCTCCTGTAAATGGCATCAAATCAGGGATAATTTTGGGGGCGTGATTTGTGGAAATTCTGTCGGAAATCTCATCCAAATTGGCTGAATGAGAGAAAATCTGTGGATTCCTGTTGTTTCTCATACCAGTACTACCACCTACCACAATACCCTATCCAAGCCTCCAGCTGCTCATCCAAATAGGTTAAAAGTTATCAAACCATTGATGGGAGACAATTTTGTTCAAAAGGATATTTGCCGTGACATCATGAGTGAGAGTCTTACGAGCTACCAACTGCGCTATGACCGAGGCTCATTAACCCATTACCACACAGTGACTCTTTTGGACTCCCCACAAGATAATGGCTTTGGAAAACAGTGGAAAATGAAGAAATTGCTTGTCACAAGCAATTTCATTATTTCCCACAATATTTTCTACACAAAAATGTAAAATTTCATTCAGTTTCAATTATTGTCTATAACATCTTTGAATTTGGAGTCTAAAAGTTTGCTGTTTGGTAATGGGTTACGAAAACTAATCAAAACTTAAGCAAAATACAAACCTGGATAAAGAGATGCTTCTTAAAGTTGTAGTAACTAAAGTGCATGTGCCAAGTTTCAAGGAACTGGAAGCGGGGATCATTTTTACTCTTGACGACAATCTCAAACTCTTCGCCATTTTTAGCGACGTACATGGCCATCCTGTCAACTATAGGCTGAACATCAGGTGGTGGGGGAACTATCTGTTGGTCTGCATCACTGCAACACACGGTAAAAGCAATGTAATAATTACTAATTATATCAACCCTTGTCAAGGTGAATTAAAACATGCAGGCAGTATAGAGTAAGGCCAAGCAACACTTATGTGCAGGCTGGTCATGTTCTATTCAGTCTGCCAAAGTGACTGGAATATTCAAGAATACAATGTACCACCTTAAAATCTTACTATTTGGGAAAGGGTTAAACAATAGTGCCATAAGAATACACCAACACACCCTTTTTCTATGATGCAGTGTAAGGTTGGAAAATCCTGACAACATTTGCAAATTCTGGTGACTAGGAACATTCTGAGGGAATTCCATCAAAGTCGGTTCATAAATGTAGGAGTTACATGTATGGACGGAAGATATCAATTGATTCACCTTCAGTATCACTTAAACCTTTCCAAAACGGCAAAAAATTGGGGTGGTCCATTTTGAAAACTGTTGCAGACGTCAAAATCAATACTGATAAAGGTAACAATTGTGTACAATACAGCAAATAAAATATTGAGGCAAAAGAAGAAAATGCGGATTATCAGCATTTTTCTTCTTTTGCCTCAAATGTTTTTTCAAGCCTTTTCTATAAGGGATGTAAAACTTAGGTCTTGTTTGGGGAAAGGTTAAAAATCTTACAATTTGCTCGAATAATGACAGACAGATGATAATCATAAGCTTTAATAAATTTTGAACCTAGCCATGTCATGATTATTGAAAGTCTCTGAATATTTTTATTTTTGGCAGACAGCATGGAACAAAAGCAGCCTTTGCATTTGATTTTCCAAATGAAAGACACCATTGCTATTTAGATCTTATATTCTGATAACATTTGATTTCTATTTACATCTCGGGAAAATGTTTTTCTCTTTTATCCTTCTGTCTTAGTATTTTCTTTGCTACTACTGTGTCAACTTTCAAATCGGACTACCTAAATATTCATTTGCTTGGAAAAGAGCAAAAAAAATGCTCTTTTTCTCCATCACTTCTATATTTACCTTGCTTCATTCTCCTCTTTCCCCTCTGTTTCGTCAGGCTCCATTTTTGGCAGTGTGACAGGCTCCAGTCCAGGGGGTGGGGGCATGGAGGGACCATAAGTCTCTGTCAAACAGTCCGATATACTGCTAGTCTCCACTGGTTCTGTTTTTATCTTCTTTAACTCTTTGGCTCTACAAATGGGAAATTAAGTAATAATTACTTCCTAATTCCCAAACAAATCAACAATACATAATGCAATGACTAATTGTAAACACTGCAGACTCTGTGCCCACATACAGTATCTTTTTATCAATATTGGTGCAACATATCAAAGTGATTTCTCTTTTATCTCTTAACCTATTTCCAAAGAATACCATTTCAATTAAGAGTTGAAATTCTGAAAAAATTCTGTTGCTTGAGAAAACCTGTGTCATGGTGAACAATGATACACAATTACGCCCCTAATATTTTTTCACAGGACAGACTACAACAGTGTTTGCTTACTTTTTCTTGTCCTCCACTTCCTTATTGACCTTGGAGAAAGACTGTAGTAACTGTCCGTACGGTGTCTCATGAATGGATACTTTAGGCATCTGTACGGTGATGGGCTTGTAGACCTGGAGTTATATCAGATTTATAATACTTTTCTCAAAAAAGACCTGAGGCCCATATTACCAACGATCCTACAAGCATGTTTTTGTTTAATCCTTTCTGGACGACAAAATTTTCGGGCAGTCTAATTTCAAAGCTGCTACAGACGACAATATAAATGATTCTAAAAGGCCAAAATCCTTATGTTACAACCCAGAAAATATTAAGGCAAAAGGAGAAACTGCTGGTTATCAGCAGTTTCTTCTTTTGCCTTAATGTTTTCCCTTGCCATATCTACTAGGGACGTCAAAAGCAGGTCTTGTTTGGGAAAGGGACATAACAAAACATTTGATTGAACAAGAAATATGCCTCTGGCCATTTAGAGCCAATAAGAATGCTTATGTTCAAATTTACACAAAAAAGATAGGGCTCCTAGTTTTGAGGTCCCTATTGTGATAGGCTCAAGAAAACATTGAGGCAAAAGAAGAATACTGAATTCTATTGTATGAGTATACTACAGAACCTTGCTATATTAACCCTTTCCCAAACAAGACCTGGTTTTGACGTCCCATGAAGAACTGGTTTGAGAAAACATTGAGACAAAAGAAGAAACTATAATAATAATAATAATAATAATAATAATAAAGACTTTATTTAAAGAGGCAACACAGTTGGGATAAACCCAGTCTTCCCTGTGAGCCTCTAGAATATTTACAATATTTACAATACAAACACATTTTACAATAAAACACACATTTTGTAACAATATAAGGAAACAAAATAGTTGATTCAGTTTGTTCAGGGGACTTTAACCCATTATCAGGCAGCTAAATTTTAGATTTGTCAAAGATGGTGCAGCTGACAATTTCGAAGAACGGTATCTTACAACATAGGTCTTTCTGGATAGAAAACATTATGGAAATTGAAAAAGTTGCCTGTGACAAGCAACTTCTTCATTCTACACAATATTGTCTTTACCATTCGTCTTGCAGGGTGTCAAAAAGCGTCAGTGTGATGTAATGGGTTAACCCTGTTTTCTACAATCTGATGATGTTTATGCCTTTAATATTCTTCCCTAACTTTTAATCATTTCCCATAGGCCAAAATTTTACAGTGGTCTGATTCAAAAGCTATTCCAGATGACAAAATGGATGTTGATAAAGGTAAAATATTCCTAAAATATAGCCAAGGAAACATTGAGGCAAAAAGAGACAATACTGATTATCAGCATTTTCTTTTATTGATCTCAATATCCTACAAAGCCTCTTCCATCGGGAACATCAAAACCAGGTCCTGTTTGTGAAAGAGTTAAGATCATCTTTTTCATGTCTTTAAGAAGAAGCTTAAGAAAAGATCGAAGGAAAAGAAGTAATTTCGTCTTTTCCATAACACTTTCTATGTTTACAATTCATTTTCTATTAGCATGTATTTTCCAAATAATGTAATTTAAAAGATTTGTGTAAATAGAAACTTTGCATAATAGGCAGATAATGTAGACCAAGGTCAGACCGCATACATGAGGTGCTGTATGGCCTTGGTATGCATAATCTGTAAATAGTTGAGCACATGATCTGCATTTATTTGTTATCTAACTGGTCAATTTATTTGATCCAACTTACATCATCAGTTGATCTATTGACAAAGAAAATAAACAAAGATTAGTCAATACAAAGGTGTAGCCTTATCCCTGTTTATATCCTGTGCTATTTCCAGTCTGTATAATGACTTTCTTAACCCCTTTCCAGAAACGAATAGCAAATAACCAGCAGTTTCTCTTTTTGTCTCAATATTTTCTTGACTATATCACACACAATTCAAATCTTTATTAACATTCATTTTGTTGTCTGCAGCAGTTTTTGAATTCGACCACCCTAAAATTTTGTCGTTTGGGAAAGGGGACAAGATTATAGCTTATAAATACAATATCTAATCCAGCTCACTACCAGGTCATACCCCTTTCTAAGATGCTTCAAAAGTTATTTATCCATAGGTAAGAGACTGTCAGATAGGACATAGGTCAAGTAAGAATTTACACCCATTAACCCTGAATGGACAAATTTTACCCACCGAGTAATACAGTTTGTTTTTTTCTTTGTCAGAGCTACAGATAAGAGAGGGTGATGGCTTTGTTACAACGCGTTTTGTAATAAACCTGCAAAATGTAATAAGTATTACAAAACGCGTTGCGGTGACATGAAATGTAATAAAATCATGTACAACGCCTTATGTAATAAAGTCGCAATATGTAATAACTTTTTTTCGGCGACCATAATTTCGTTCAACAATTGATGCCGTTGATTGAGTGGGAATGTTGTAAGCATGAAAAGGGCGATTTTGACATCATATTCTAGGCAGAAATTCTAAGATCATTGTGAGAATTCGAAATTATTGATATCGACAAATGCACCTTTTTTTTTATCAAATTTCTAACTGTATATTGATTGATATAAGTTACTTTTATAATTATTATGGAAGAAATGGATTATTGCAAAGTTTAAAAAGTTTATTACAAAACGCGTTGCGGTGACATGAAATGTAACAAAATTATGTACAACGCGTTATGTAATAATGTCGCGTTATGTAATAACGTCGCAATATGTAATAATTTTATATACCGACCCTAATTGCATTCAAAACTTCATTCTGTTGATTGAGTGGGAATTTTGTAAGCATGAAAAGGGTGACTTCGACATCATTTTCTAGGCAAATATTCTAAGATCATTGTGAGAATTCGATAATTTGATATCCACGAATACTCCCTATTTATCAAATTTCTTACTGTATATTACATGATAAACCCTTTTTTTCAACCTTTTCATAATCAATTTCTTGCATGATAATGATAACAAGAGGGCCATTGGCCCTGAAGCGCTCACCTGATATAATATAACTTTTTGTATACCAATTTTCAGGTTGATTGGACAAAAAATGTGACCTCTAGGGTGCACACAAGGTTTAACTAAGATTTGACCTCGTGACCTAGAATTGATCAAGACAATCATTCTGATCAATTTTCAGGTTGATTGCCGAATGATTGGGCAAAAATGTGGCCTCTAGAGTGCACACAAGGTTTTACAAAGATTTTACCTCATGACCTAGTTTATGACCCCAGATGACCCAATTTCGATCTTGTCCGAGAACTGATCAAGACAATCATTCTGATCAATTTTCAGGTTGATTGGGCAAAAAATGTGGCCTCTAGAGTGCACACAAGGTTTTTCTAAGATTTGACCCTGTGACCTAGTTTTTGACCCCAGATGACCCAATTTCAAAGTTGTCCGAGAATTCAACAAAACAATCATTCTGAGCAAATTCCAGGTTGATTGGGCAAAAAATGTGGCCTCTAGAGTGCACACAAGGTTTTTCTAAGATTTGACCCCGTGACCTAGCTTTTGACCCCAGATAACTCAATTTCGAACTTGTCCGAGATTTTATCAAGACCATTATTCTGATCAATTTTCAGATTGATTGGGCAAAAAATGTGGCTTCCAGAGTGCACATAAGGTTTTTCTAAGATTTGACCCCGTGACCTAGTTTTTGACCCTAGATGACCCAATTTCAAACTTGTTCGAAATTTTATCAAGACAATCATTCTGAGCAAATTTCAGGTTGATTGGTAAAAAAATGTGGCATCTAGAGGGCACACAAGGTTTTTCTAAGATTTGACCCCGTGACCTAGCTTTTGACCCCAGATGACCCAATTTCGAACTTGTCCAAGATTTTATCAAGACAATCATTCTGAGCAAATTTCAGGTTGATTGGGCAAAAAATGTGGCCTCTAGAGTGCACACAAGGCTTTTCTAAGATTTGACCCTGTGACCTAGCTTTTGACCCCAGATAACCCAATTTCGAACTTGTCCGAGATTTTATCAAGACCATTATTCTGATCAATTTTTAGGTTGATTGGGCAAAAAATGTGGCCTCTAGAGTGCACACAAGGTTTTTCTAAGATTTGACCCCGTGACCTAGTTTTTGACCCCAGATGACCCAATTTCGAACTTAATCGAAATTTCATCAAGACAATCATTCTGAGCAAATTTCAGGTTGATTGGTCAAAAAATGTGGCCTCTAGAGTGCACACAAGGTTTTTCTAAGATTTGACCCCGTGACCTAGTTTTTGACCCCAGATGACCCAATTTCGAACTTATCCAAGATTTTATCAAGACAATCATTCTAAGCAAATTTCATGTTGATTGGGCAAAAAATGTGGCCTCTAGAGTGCACACAAGGCTTTTCTAAGATTTGACCCCGTGACCTAGTTTTTGACCCCAGATGACCCAATTTCGAACTTGTCCGAGATTTTATCAAGTTAATCATTCTGAGCAAATTTCAAGTTGATTGGGCAAAAAATGTAGCCTCTAGAGAGTACACAAGCCAAAGGTTGACGGACGACGGACGACGGACGACGGACACAGCGGTATCACAATACCTCACCATGAGCACTATCGTGCTCAGGTGAGCTAAAAAGTAACTTATTTGAACCAATATACAGTAAGAAATTTGATAAAAATAAGGCATTTGCTGATATCAAAATTCAATATCATAATATTTGCCTGAAAATGATATCAAAATCGCCCTTTTCCTGCCTAAGCATCCCATCAAGTTTTGAACGAAATCATAGGTCGGTGAAAAAGGTTATTACATATTGTGACATTATTACGTAACGCGTTGTACATAATATTATTACATTTCATTTCATCGCAACGCATTTTGTAATAAACTTTTTTCAACTTTTCCATAAACATTTTTTGCATGATAATGACAAAAAGTAACTTTTTTGAATCAATATACAGTTAGAAATTTGATAAAAAAAAATGCATTTGTCGATATCAAAATATCATTTCCTCACAGTGATCTTACAATATTTGCCTAATATGATGCAGAAATCGCCCTTCTATTGCCTACAACATTCCCACTCAATCAACAGCATCAATTTTTGAACGGAATTTGGGTCGGCGAAAAAAGTTATTACATATTGTGACTTTATTACGTAACGCATTGTACATAATTTTATTACATTTCATGCCATCGCACCACGTTTTGTAATACTTATTACATTTTGCAGGTTTATTACAAAACGCGTTGTAACATGGCTTTCTTAAAAATATTATTATTTCATTTCGTTCATCATCAAACCCTGTGTTCAGTGTACTCAAATGACAACCCACTACAAAGGGTTGGTTTGGAAATAACAAATTTAGGATGCCTTTACCCCTTCTCTGTTTTTCTACTTTGGCAAGCTACACAGTAAATATTTCAGTAGACTAACCTCAGGTGTAGGTGATGCCCTGTTGGTGGTAAGTAATGCTGGATGTAAATAACCATGATGGTCCTCCTCGGTCTCCCCACCTTAAATATAAATTTGAAATACTTTTTATCTCGGATCTAGCTTAAGATTCCTAATGCCTCATAGCATTCAAGACGAACATGCATAGATTAAGAGCAGCCTGCATATAAACACAGTATTGAACTGACGCTTGATACCTTGAGCAATTACTCATGTTTTGTTAAAGGATTTCGCTGTAACCTTTTGGCAAGCATAAATTCTCAAAATATCTTCCTTGGGTGACCTTGTAGAGCAAAGACATTGCTTAATGCAAATATCCATGTCATGTTGATTGTTCATGAAAACTTTCATCAAAATCTGTCCCCCCTCCCCCTTCCAAACTTAGTTGTTATTTGGGAAAGGGTTGGGTTACTCACTGTCATTATGCTCATCTTTTTCCTGCTTCTCTGGTGTTTTTGGAATGTATTTCTTGGATTTGATCATCTTCACAAGATGCATGTAATAAGGATGTAACTCATTCTCAAACTGCATAAACAAGAACTGATCATTCCGGGACTGTTTTGTCTTCAACATAATTTCCATCTGTGTTCCATGCTCGGCTATAAACTTTGCTGTCTTTTCTATGATGGCATTTTCCTTTATTGTTGCGGGCTGAAAGTAAAATTTCTTAATTAATTGCTACCTTAAGCCTTTTGCAAAAGACCTTGTTTTGACATATCTAATTACACAAGATTTTGAACAAGAGCTGTCACTGTAAGATGACAATGCCCCCGACACCGCTTTGATTTTAAATTATGGCCAATCTATTTAAGGTCAAGGTCATCCAGGGGTCAAGGTCACCAAAGTATGTGCCTACAGAAAGGTAATGTACCAAGGAATGTTGTGGTAAAGTATGAAGCGAATATGTTAAGTAATAAGGAAGTTATGGCCAATGTTAAAGTTTTTGGACGGAATGACGGACAGACGGACAGACGGACGGACAGACAGACGGACGGACAAGTCAAATTTATGATGCCTCCCTATCGGGGGCATAAAAATACAGTCAACAGAAGAAAAATCTGATCATAAGCATTTTCCAATTTTGCCTCCATATTTTCTTGGATATATCATACAGAAACTGATCATCGGTCTTCCACATAACTTCCACCTGTGTTCTATGCTCTGCTATAAACTTTACAGTTTTCTCTATATTTACATTTTCCTTTGTTGTAACAGACTGAAAATAGAGTTTTTACCTCTTTGAATCACAAAGTGAAACAATTCAAGATAGCATTGAGATAAAGGAAGCAAAATCTTACAAGCAGCAGATTCTCTTTCACTCCATCAATATTTACCATACTATTAATGACCGTTTCATGGTTCTAAACTTTTGTTATGTGGCAGCAATTTATTACTTGTCAGTGTTCTCACCAGCCCAATAAGCTGTATCGGCCCCACTACAGTCTCATGCAAATCAGTGTTATGCCCCTACAGCTTCAAAACTACCCCACATATTAATTTTTGAAAATGGTCATCAAATAGGGTGATTTTGAGATTTTCCATGCCAGAAACTGTTTTAGATAGAGCATTTTGTATAATAATTCCACATGAAAACATGGGAAATGGTGAAATTGCTCAAAATGAGCAATTTCTTCATTTCCCATAATGTTGTCATGCAATGTTATTTGTATTTAAATAAGCACTTCCTGTTAGGTTTATGTACAATACTTGGCCACTACAGCTTCAAAAAATTCTGCGGAGAACCCTGTTTGTGATTGAAGTATTACTTACAATTTTCAGTTCAGGTGGCACTTGTAGCTCCTCGGGTGGAACAAAAGGCTTTTCATCTTCATTCACTACAGCTTATAAACAAAGTCTACGAGTGATTAACCTATTACCAGACCAGTTATTAATGACAGAATTATTACTTACAATTTTCAGTTCAGGTGGCACCTGTAACTCCTCGGGTGGAACAAAAGGCTTCTCATCTTCATTTACTACAGCTTCTTCACCTGCGTAACAGATAATATATACAAAGTCTACATGTGATTTTACCCTTTCCAAAACGACAAAATTTTAGGGTGTTCCAATTTGAAAGCTGCTCCAGAAGACAAAATTCATGTTAAAAAGGAAAGGGTTTGTGTACAATATGGCACAGAAAACATTGAGGCAAAAGGAGAAACTGCTGGGTATCAGCAGTTTCTTCTTTTGTCTCAATGTTTTCCCAAGCTTCCTCTATTTGGGACGTCAAAACTAGGTCTTCTTTGGGAAAGAGTTAACCCAAACAAGACCCGCTTTTGATGTCTCTGATAGAAGGGGCTGGAGAAAACATTCAGGCAAAAAAAGAAAATGCTGATAACCAGCATTTTCTCCCTTTGTCTCAATATTTTCTAGGCTATATTGTAGATAAATCACATTTTAAATAACATCCATCACAAATAGAAATCACATGATATCGTTATGATATGTTTTCCTTTACTTTTGTTATAAACTATCTATTTTATTTCTTAAATTTTCATTGGAATAATTTATTATATTACTTCCCGTATTGAATGACATACCAAAGCTACCGCCATACTCTGATTCATTTCCACAACAAGGTCCCCTCAATTTCTCGATCCTGAGAACATTCATGAAAAGTGAGAATAGCTCCCAGGAAATTAGTCCTCCCACACTGAAAATCCACAATTTCTCTTTTTCTCTTAATTCTTCCCATACAACTTTCTTGCGTCAGGACTAAAAATCTAAAATTCTACTACTTGGGAAAGGTTTACCGAATACCTTGAGTGTAGTGGGAATTTTGCTCTCGATAAATCATAGCAAAATCGAACACATTTATATCTTCCATTTTTTCCTCTCAAATTTGGCTGTTTAACCCATTCCCAAGCAATTTTTTTTAGGGTGGTCCAATTTGAAAGTTACAGCAGACGACAAACGGGACATTGATTAATAAAGGATTTGTGTACAATATAGGTAAGAAAACATTGAGGCAAAAGAAGAAACTGCTGGTTATCAGCAGTTTCTTCTTTTGCCTCAATGTTTTCCCAAGCCTTTTCTACTAGGGACGTCAAAACCAGACCTTGTTTGGTTAAGGGTTAAGAAAGGGTAAAACAATAATACCTTGTGTGTAGTATGGATCTTGCTCTCCGTAATAATCATAGCTAAATCCAACAGCTTTATACCCCTCTGACAGAGATTCATAGTACCGTTTCCATTCTTCCTCTGAAATAAACAAACATACACGAGTCTGTCAGGATCTGGAAAAGGGTCCTTATATACACTTTGTATAATCATGTGACTTAGAATTTCCGATACATGACCAATTTGAATTTGGTTTGAAGCAGAGAAGGCGAAAAAATGTCAGGAATAACCTGGACGTAGTAGATTTTTGAAAAATCAATTGATAAAAAAGTTAATGAAGATAAACCAAAATTTTGGTTTATCTTCAATAACTTTTTTATCAGTTGATTTTTCAAAAATCCAACATGTTCATCTAATGCGTGACGTATGTTCACTTTCTCTGCTTCAAACCTAATTCAAATTGGTCCCGCATTAACAAAGTTATTGAAGATTTTCTGAAATTGTTGCATCATGTGATTATCCACCATGATATAGCATTTGAGATCACAATGGATCCAAATCAGCTTATGAATATACATGTACATGCAGTCTGATCCAGATCCATGTTCTCCAAAAACCTTTTCAAAGACCTATACCACCAGTAATAAAGAGTAGCACAAGCCTATTTGGAAACATTACCGTCTCAAATCTTATATTATAAGAGCCCATTTTCTAGATCTTGACTAATTTACATCATCCATTGACTCTATCTTAATTAAAATTAGCCTAAAATCTTTCAAATGACAATGCAGTATGAACTATGTCCAACTAGAACTGTTGCAGAGCTGTGTATTAGCCATTACCAGCACCAACAAAATTTATTTCATTGACATTTTGTATGGCATTGAATTTGATAGGGAGTACATGTGCTCTGTCTGCTTGCCCTGGGTCCCTGGTGGCCAAAAAAGTAGAAAGTCTCATTTGAGAAAGGCTTAAAGAATACCAGGTCTAGATTTGGAATAGTTAAAGAATATACAGGTTTTTATTCTGGATCTATACCTTCATACATAACCTTTACGGCTAGATCTGTGTGTAGTTCTAGATATCTCTCCTCTGTTTAATATGCTTCTCATCCTCCATCAACAAAATGATTCCAAAGATTACCCACAATATGGGTTTTATCAACAGTTACCCATTATTAAACGGCAAAATTTTAAACTTCCCAATCCAAATGTTTCAGAATGAAATAAACCATTTTTATGATAACATTTTTTTTCTGGGTAGAAAACATAGTGGAAAATGAAGAAATTGCTTGTCACAAGCAATTTCTTCATTTTCCACAATGTTTTCCATAACCTTAATTTCATGTGGCGTTTGAAGACTTCACTGTGTGGTAGTGCTAAATGGGTTGGAGGAAATATTGAATTTTTGAAAGCCTTCATGTATACTCATCTATAGTTTGATTCTATACCTTCATACATAGCCTTTACGGCTACATCTGTGTGTAGTTCCAGATATCTCTCCTCGTCATACAGCTGTTCAATGTGTTCCTCATCCTCCGTCAACAAAATGATTCCAAAGATTACCCACAATATGGGTTTGATCAACAGTTACCCATTACCAAACCGCAAAATTTTAAATTTCCCAAACCCAATCTTTCAGAATGAAATAAAACCTTTTTTGGGTTTTTTTTGTCTGGGTAGAAAACATTGTGGAAAATGAAGAAATTGCTTTCACAAGCAATTTCTTCATTTTCCACAATGTTTTCCATAACCTTAATTTTGTGTGGTGTTTAAAGACTTCACTGTGTGGTAGCGCTAAATGGGTTGGAGGAAATTTTGAAATTCTAAAGCCTTTATGTACACTCATCATCATCTATAGTTTGATTCTATACCTTCATACATAGCCTTTACAGCTACATCTGTGTGTAGTTCTAGATATCTCTCCTCGTCACACAGCTGTTCAATGTGCTTCTCATCCTCAGTCAGCTCGCTGCGCGTCTTAACAAGATCCGCATCGTAGGCACTCAAATCATACAAGTGCCCTCTACCATCATACCTGCAGACAAGGGTTAAACAATGAGAAAATGTTCAAGTTTATAACTTACACAGGACTTCAAACAAGACAGGATAATAGCCCTTCAACAATGGCCTGATGGCCATTAGAAGTAAAAATCAAAACACTAACAGCCTTTTTCATAGATACAGAATTAAAACAAGCATCACAGTCTAGAATTATTTCAGGCTTCAAATGTGTCATTATCCTCTCTTATTTGAAGCTCTATGTACATTGTAATTTACTTGATCTTTGTTTCTATAATTTAATTCTTACATGCAATACTTTAACTATAATAATTTATAAAAGCTAAAATATAATGTACACATTTCATTTCAACTTGTAGCATCAATATCTAATCTAAGTTCAAGCGCATGAAAAGTATGAAACGTAAAATGTCAGTAGTTAGCTATAAAAGCAAGTATAATATTAAGTTAACCATATCTTCAAAGAAAAAAACAAGCAACCAATAGACCCTAGATTATATTATAATTGGAGGGAAAAGATGGGCAATGTATTTTCTAAATGTGTTATCTCATTCAATTCTCATAAAATCCTTTGTTGCTCTTATTCATTGGAACTGTCTCATCAAAACGATTTCAAATGAATACCTACAACAAAGGGTTTGGTTTTGAAACAACTAGTTTAGAATGCAAGTCCTAAGAAAAGAAGCCAATTATCTTTGAATTAACCATCAATATAGCTCAGGGTTTTCCCTGAGCATAAGAACTTGGGGGTCATTGTGACCCCCTTGCCTTCAAAGTTGGGGGTCATTTCTCAAATTTTATGGGTCAAATTTTATAAACACCTTAAGACTCAGGTATTATAAGAAGATTTGGATTTTAAAACTTGCGTCATTAATGACCCTTGGGTAAATTTCTAAGGGGTCATTTGTTTTGAAATTGCGACAATGACGCACAATTTGTGCATCATGGAAAACCCTGATAGCCCATTAAAACATTGACACAATTGAGAAAAGATGATCTTAATCATATTGAATTCATCGCGAGAATTTGACAAAATTTCCCTTTTCACAACCATAGAAAATGTCATTCCATATGCACAGATTTTGCAGATCTGACAAAGTTGCGTAGAAGCCAGAATTGGATTCAGCAACTATAAATACAGACACAGATACAGTTAATTGTTATGACAAGCAGGATGTTTTGAAATCACAACAATTTTTGTCTCTAAAAGCTTTTTGTTGCGACTCACAATCTAGCTTGCTTAGTGCCATTCATGGCGAAGGACAGTCAGACTAAATTTCCCTCATTCTGATAATAATCTCCCTTCAGTCAAACATCAAGTCTCACAAAAAAGTTTAATTTGCACACATATAGAACAGCGATAATTTTACAATTTTAAGACTGTGAGTCCTGGGGACTCACTGGATTCCATATCAATGAGTCAAGCTACTAGCTTAGCGAGTCCAATACACTATTTTCAATAGGAAATCTGTTAAAATTGTTGCATCCTGGGACTCGCTAGAATTAAAACTTTGCATCCTAGAGACCAAATTATGAGTAAAAGTAGCAGGATGCGCAGGTAAAAAAATCACTGATAGAATGATAATTTGTCTAACCAAATTCCGCCAAGCCCAGATAGCTCAGTCTGTTACGTCTGAGTCTGTCAATCAAGGGGTCTCGAGTTCGAACCCCGGCTCGGCCAGTATCCATTCTGACATTTAATAAAAGTCATTTGTCTCTTACCAATGGGTGTGAATCATCTATGTGAGAGAGCAGCTGGAGGCTCGGTTTGGATATTGTGGTTGTACTAGTGCGAGAAATACCAGGAACCCACGGTTAGGTGCTCCAGCCGCCACAATATGACCAAAGAAGTTGAAAACGGCGTAAAACACCAATAAAATCAAAACTAACCAAATTCTGTCTGGTCTGACAAGTGACAGATTGTCCAGTAATGTATTGTCAGTCAAAATGTCCTATAGAAATGTTTGGTCCTTCGCCATTTCTATAGTGTATGAAGTCAGTATTGCACATCATGTACATCGTATCTGTCAATTGATTCGGTCGGCACAATCCATTCAGCAAATCAAAACGTCGTCAGTCATAAAGTGCGGACCTGCACTCACTTGGTGGAGGTGAATCTGGTGAAAGCTTCGGTCTTTTTCGTTAAAGCAATTACCAACTTTCAGCATTAATATCTCGATGACTACGCCTGATTATTAAAAATGTGTTGGTAGTTAGAAAGTTGAAATCACATTCTTTAACCCTTTCCCAAACAAGACCTGGTTTTGACGTCCCTAATTAAATAGGCTTGGGAAAACATTGAGACAAAAGAAGAAACTGCTGATAACCAGCAGTTTCTCCTTTTGTCTCAATGTTTTCTATGCTATATCATACATAAATTTAATCATTATCAACATCCATTTTGCTATCTTCATCAGCTTTTGAATTGGAACACCCAAAAAATTGTCATTCGGGAAAGGGTTCAAGAGTTTTGTTTATGAATTTTAACGATGGAGTTTTTGAAATATTGTGCCTCAAAAACAATATCCCGTAACAATAAAGACCGAGGTAGTACCCTCGATGAAAAAATGAAAGTGAGACTATGATGTCATGCCGACTGATTCTATAAGACACATTTTGTACAGTATTCAAGACTCTGACAGTAACTTCTAATCCGAGTCTTCTCTGATGTAAATACGCTCTTTGATATTTTGATTTTTCGCTATTTACATCAGAGAGCGTTGCTCTTTGAAAACAGCGGAAAGTTCAGTAACGTTACAAGTAGTGAAGCTTTGTTTTTGTGTATCGTATCGAATCACTCGGTAAAACACTGTAGGGTATAGATCAACTAGAATATCACTGAAAGTGATCATACCCCCCAACAGCACAGTGTTGTGCATTTTCATTTTAGAGATGTATATTTCCTATGAACTGTGATCTGATCAATTGAGAAAAAGAGCAAACACTATAAAAACAGACTGACCAACATATGTTAATGTTGCAAAAATTACTAATTTTAACAAAGGGCCATAATTCAGTAAAAAAAAACAACAACAATGAACCGAAACCAATATTTGATATGCACATATTTGAGAGCTAGTAAGCATACTTGTAAAGTTATAATTAATAAAATCTATTCATTATTTACCAAGAGTTGAAGCGGACAAGAAAATTCACTCAAAGGCCATAACTCTGTGAAAAATCAATAGACCATGACCAAAATAAAAGATGCAAATCTTCACTTTATAATAAGTTCACATGTGAACTTTGAACAAAATTTGTCCAGTAGTTAAGGAGAAATAGAGCAGACAAAAAATCAACAAACTGATCATCACATGTTAATGTTGCGAAAAATGCCAATTTTCAACAAAGGGCCATAACTCAGTCAAAAATCAATGAACCATTACAAATATTTGGTATGCACATACTTGAGAGCTACTAAGCATTACTGTAAAATATCTTTGAAATCCATCTATCACTTTTCTAGAAATTGAACGGACAAGAAAATTCACTCAAGGGCCATAATTCGGTCAAAAATCAATGGACCATAACCAAAATAAAATATGCACATCTACACTTAGTAATGAGTTCACATGTGAAGTTTGAATAAAATTGGTCCAGCAGTTTATGAGAAATAGAGTGGACAAAAAATTGAAAAAACAATCAACACACATTAATTTTGCGTAAAATGGCAATTTTCAGCAAAAGGCCATAACTCATTCAAAAATCAATGAATCATCACCAAAATTTGATATGCACATATTTGAGAGCTACTAAGCATAACTGTAAAGTTTTTTTTGAAATCCATCCAATAATTTTCGAGAAATTGAGCAGACAAGAAAATTCACTCAAGGACCGTAACTCCGTCAAAAATCAATGGACCATGACCAAAATATAATATGCACATCTCAACGTGGTAATGAGTTCACATGTGAAGTTTGAACAAAATTGAATCAGAAATTTATGAGAAATAGAGTGGACAAAAAATTGAAAAAAAACGATAAACATACGTTGATTTCGCGTAAAATGGCAATTTTCAGCAAAAGGCCATTTAACTCAAGTCAAAAATCAATGAAACATCACAAGAATTTAATATGCACATATTTGAGAGCTACTAAGCATAACTGTAAAGTCTTTTTGAAATTCGTCCATTAGTTTCCGAGAAATTGAGCGGACAAGAAAATTCACTCAAGGGCCGTAACTCCGTTAAAAATCTATGGACCGTGAAAAAAATTTAGTATGCACATCTCAACTTAGTAATGAGTTCACAAAAGACGTTTGAACAAAATTGGTCCAATAGTTTATGAGAAATAGAGTGGACAAAAAATTCAGAAACCGATCAACACACATTGATTTTATGGCAATTTTCAGCAAAGGGCCATAACTCAGTCAAAAATCAATGAATCATTACCAAAATTTGATATGCACATATTTGAGAGCTACTAAGCATAACTGTAAAGTGTTTTTGAAATCCGTCCATTAGTTTCCAAGAAATTGAGTGGACAAGAAAATTCACTAAAGGGCCGTAACTCCGTCAAAAATCAATGTACCATGAAAAGAATTTAGTATGCACATCTCAACTTAGTAATGAGTTCACATGTGATGTTTGAACAAAACTGGTCTAATAGTTTATGAGAAATAGAGTGGACAAAAAATTGAAAAACCGATCAACACACATTGATTTTGCGTAAAATGGCAATTTTCAGCAAAGGGCCATAACTCAGTCAAAAATCAATGAATCATCACCAAAATTTGATATGCACATTTGAGAGCTACTAAGCATAACTGTAAAGTTTTTTTGAAATCCGTCCTTTAGTTTCCGAGAAATTGAGAGGACAAGAAAATTCACTCAAGGGCCGTAACTCCGTCAAAAATCAATGGACCGTGAAAAATTTTTTAGTATGCACATTTCAACTTAGTAATGAGTTCACATGTGAAGTTTGAACAAAATTGGTCCAATAGTTTATGAGAAATGGTCCAATAGTTTATGAGAAATAGAGTGGACAAAAAATTGAAAAACCGATCAACACACATTGATTTTGCGTTAAATGGCAATTTTCAGCAAAGGGCCATAACTCAGTCAAAAATCAATGAATCATCACCAAAATTTGATATGCACATATTTGAGAGCTACTAAGCATAACTGTAAAGTTTTTTTGAAATCCGTCCATTAGTATCTGAGAAATTGAGCGGACAAGAAAATTCACTCAAGGGCTGTAACTCCGTCAAAAATCAATGAACCGTGACAAAAATTTCATATGCACATCTGCACTTGGTAATGAGTTCACATGTGAAGTTTGAACAAAATTGGACCAGCAGTTTAGGAGAAATAGAGCGGACAAAAAAGCTACAGACCGACCGACCGACAGACAGACAGACCAACGGACAAGCTGACTCCTATATACCCCCCAAATTGAATTTGGGGGGTATAATAAATCATTTTTTGTCATATCTGACCAAAAATTTCATTTCAAATCGGCCTGCTGGAAGAGTATAACCTTTGGTTTTGAATGGAAGGTCAAGGTAAACAAAGGCTGCTCAGGTGAGGGTTGTTGCAAAACATTGCCTATAAACCTTTTAGAAATACTTTTTGGTCGTAAATTTTTCAACATGTATGACAATAAATGGTTCATTGATCGATATCATCAGATGTTTTAACGATAGCGTTTAAGATCGGACGGTGAACGATGGGTATCACACCAAAACGGCCCAATGGCAAAACGGCCCAAGAGCAAAACGGCCCTACTTTGGTCAAAACGGCCCAAATCGGTTTTCCAACTTGGTCAAAACGGCCCAAAAAATAAATAGATATAATAAAAAAAGATTTTCGTAGATAATCTATCAGATCTAGTGGTATAAATATATGTACCAATAATACATCATTTATAATACACTTTACTTAGCCATTTTACCATTAAGAAAATTTATCGCATGGTTATGAAAAAACGTTGACAATTTAACAATAAGGCAAACAAAATTTTCTGCTTTTATCTCACTATTTACTTTTATTAATACATTTTTATCTACAAATTCTCTAAGACATAGCAAGAGCTTTCTAGATAACCCAGCCTCAAAATATCCTATTGCCGTTTGGATAGGTTTGACCCGCGACGCGTGTCAACAAATTATCAGTAGCATGGGACGATTAAGATAGGTGCAATATACACTGCATTTAAGATACGTGTGAAATATTGTGTTATGTTTACCGTTTGTCACCGGACCCAATAAACAGAAGTGTCTATCAGATTAAATTTTTAAGATTAGTCTTTTACTTTGATCAGAAATGAAAAAATGAAACACTTGCATTATTTTATCTTATTGAAAGTGAAGAGAAAAGGAAAAAAACTGCTATTTATGCTTTCGTTTTTCCCTCCTTTTCTGTAAGGTTTTGAAATCTTACAACAATCTGGTCTTTCAAATTACTAATTAGGCAAACAAACAGAAAAAAAGAACCTTTAATATTCAGGTAAGTAACAAAAATATGTATAATCATAACCAAACTTTGTCAGTAATTGGCCACGATTAAAGCGATTATTCCAATTAAAGAAATGTTTATTACAATATACATGTAACTAATTCATTATTGATAATGCTATACAAATTAACGATCAATTAGATCACGTGACGTGTTAACAATTAGACAATTCACATTACATATGTTCGTCTTTAATATGACACAATCAATATACTTATGCCAATAATTAACAAACAATCAACAAACAACTGTTAAACAAACATCACATACAATTTACATGTATTAACATTATAGACGTTCGACTTTAATTTGACACTATCAAAAGGTCAATGGACAACTGTTTAATAATATTTTTAATTAATGAACGTAATATTACTCATGAACAAAAAAAGTTCTTACGAGAAAAAAAAACAAAAAACGATGAAATTTACCTCAAAAGAACAATATTCAATAAATGTTTAAAGACATTTTTCTATTCAAAATTGTAGATTTAAAATATAATTTGACAATTAAAACTATAATGCATTTTTTTACAAAAATATAATCAGGAAATATAATCGAAATAATAACAATTATAATATCAAAATAGATCGATCTTTATATTTGTATGTTAAAAATATTTTGGGCCGTTTTGACCAAGTTGAAAAACTGCTTTGGGCCGTTTTGACCAAAAACCGGTCCGTTTTTACCAAAAACCGGGGCGTTTTGGTATTGGGCCGTTTTGCCCTTGGGCCGTTTTGACTGTAAACCGAACGATGCGCAACAATTTGTTGAGAACTTCTTGATTTTTTCAAAGAGCAACGCTCTCTGATGTAAATAGCAAAACATCAAAATATCAAAGAGCGTATTTACATCAGAGAAGACTCGGATTAAATAACTTCAAGCAAGGAATTGGAAATGTGTTTGAACAAAGTGCAAATTACAACTGGGCAAATTTCGATTTAATCTGTATTCAAACAGAAAATAAACCATTTGCTGACACAATGCAGCAACAAACCACTTTTTACTCCCATTCCTCTAAAATGATGTCAAGGGAGACAATTCACGTGTCCTCACAGTGGCGAATTCCTTCGTAGAGCCAACGTTCCAGTCATCATTCAGCTTGTCACTCCGAAATGTTTCCTGCTACCCTGTTAGAACTAAAAATATTTATTAAGACAATCGACAAAACGCGTTCACGAAACCTTTTTGTTTGACAATCGAGATTTTCCACTCGTTGTTGAAGGGTAAACCGACCTGTCAATCTTCAGGCGATCGTCCCCCATCCATGGTATCATGTATTTGCCTTTATCGACAAGCTTCGCTTGTTCGTCGTCCCTGAACAGTTTGCACGAATATCCGAACACGAACAGCTCCTCATGTTTACTTTTATCCGCTCCCTCGTCCGACGGGAAGAGCAGATCGCTCGCCATTTTTTTCTACACCGGTGTCGTACGAATAATTTATTCTGTGAGAAATACTTTAACTGGTAAACACCAAACTGCCACAGTAATTGTTGATTATCAACAGGGTTGCCACGCGTCAGGGAAAAGTCAGGGAAATTTAAATTTTTCAAGGTCAGGGAATTGTCAGGGAATTTTGTGAACTGTCAGGGAAATTTGAAAATATTGGCAAATGTCAGGGAACCCTTATCAGCAACAATCTATCATGGAACTCGATATCTCTGACGGCTCTTTTCAACATTATTCTCCAGGTAAATCACAAAACGGTAATAAACAACCAGCTACATCAACACCAAAAACCAGCAAACCCAGACCACACAAACCAAATATCAAAAACAACCTAAAAAGATCTCTCAGGGTACTGGTTGTAAACTGCAGATCTATTGTTGACAAAAAAGAAGAGTATGGTAACATGATCATGTCAACAAAGCCCGATGTAGTTATTGGGACAGAGTCATGGCTCAAACCAAAACACTTCGATAATGAAGTGTTTGACCCTGATCTTGGCTATACCCCATTTAGGCGGGACCGAAAGGGACAGTCAGGTGGTGGTGTCTTCATTGCGGTAAAAAATACCCTAATTGCGCAGGAGGCACCAAAATACCAAACTGACTGCGAAATTCTTTGGGTGAAGATAGAGATTCAGGGCTCTAAACCCTTGCTTATAGGATCCTACTACAAACCTAAGGAGCATGACCAACAAAGCCTCAGAGAATTTGAAAAGGCTGTCACCTATGGAGGGGAATATCCGCCAATTCTTCTTACTGCTAAATTACATTAGTATTGTACTAAATTTATGGTTTTATTCGACTTTTTACAAGTGCATTCGTCCTAGTGCTAAATGCGTACTTCATACTTCCAATTTTTGTCGGTCAAAAGTAAGAAAAGTGACATCAAATTTGTAAGTATGCACTAAGCAGTAAGTATTTGTACACAGGTACCAAGAAGATCTGAAAAGGCATTAGTACGAATGTGAAATGCATTAGCATGAATTTAGTAAGAATTCATATTCATATAACTGCGGGGAACCAATATCTTCGGTTGTTTCCGTAAGTTAGCCCTGCCAGTGACGTCACATTTAACATATTTCTTTCTCGTATTTTTTTAATTTCTGAAGTTAATCTACGCAAAACATTTAAGATACGCACATATATTATTTTAAA
Organism: Fragum sueziense; assembly: GCA_963680895.1. Classification (NCBI taxonomy): domain Eukaryota; kingdom Metazoa; phylum Mollusca; class Bivalvia; order Cardiida; family Cardiidae; genus Fragum; species Fragum sueziense. The sequence goes on from OY804603.1 coordinate 48,968,272, forward strand.
CAAATACGTTTCAGAATATTATTTATTCAATTCTACTAAATTATAACTTTTTAAATTATCATTTATAGTTTTTATGTAATTTGCAAAAATGTTAGAAAAGTTGACAAGACAAAATATATAGACTCGTTTGAATCTCCTGCTGATTGATGGTGACCTAAAAGTACAGTTATATACCGTCAACAAAACATGACTTTCTGTTATAGCAAATGCTTACAATCATGATATAAGATGCTGATATTCGTTCATAAAAATGCTCATATTCACATGATTAACTACAAAGCTAATATTTCCCTTCATATGACGTCCTTCCATTGGTAAAACCTACGAGGAAAAGCAGCAAAATGATTGAGCTGATCGCAGTGAATCGAAACATACCCTAATATGCCTAATTAAACCGATTGTGGCCTGGGCCACAGCATTGCCGAAATTCACAGGGGTGTGGTCTTAGAAGCCAGGGATTTATGGCATCAGCCACTCTGAGATCTGGAGCAAGATTTTTCCCGTGCAGATTAGTGCTCTATGAAATCTTGGCATCAGCTTCAGTGATGGTTTACATAAAATTAAGCCATTTGAAGCATAATCTCGGTGTTTCAGCTTCGTTGACGCTTCTACATTGTCCAATTTATCACGAAATCCAGAACTTATCAAAAGTCATCTTCACTTGCAAGTCAACTTAAAATAATCAATATTTTTGTTAATAGTTTGTCAATCTCAATTTGGTTTTAAAAAGCAGGAATGATTGAAAAAATGCTAGGAATAAGCTGAATGTGAATGATTTTTGAACAATCAACTGATAAAAAGTTATTGAAGATTAACCAAAATTTTGGTTTACCTCCAATAACTTTTTTTCTGTTGATTTTTGGAACAATCCACTAGGCTTACGTTCATCTTATGCGTGACGGCTGTGCACCTTTTTGTGCTGCAAACCGAATTCAAATCGATCATGTATTGAAATAACAAAATTATTGAAGGTTTTGTGATATTGTTGTGTCACGTGATTACTAGTATCCACCGTGTCTCCACCGTGTCCTGAAATAACGAGAAACTCCTGGTTAACGGAAGTTTCTTCTCTCTCTCCCCCCCATACAGCCTCAATAGCGCAATGGTTAGAGAACTCGGCTTGTAACCCGGGGGACTCGACTTCAAGCCGTCCTCGGGGATTTGTCTTTTGACAAAACACTTTATTGTCTCAGTCTACCCAGTTGTATTGAGTGGGTAGCAGTGAGTGCCCCTCCAAAAGGTATCCGACTATAGATCTCGAAGCCTAGCTAACATCATGAGCGTTCAAGCTCCATACCAATGATGGGTTTCAAAGTAAGCAATAATTTCAAGAGCAAGTTGACATTGGAGGAGGCCACCATCTTAGTTAAATATGATAATTATCTAACGTATAACCAAGTCGTGCAGGCTGATATAGGCCAAATCACCACATGGAATCGACTGGCACAATATTTTCTATGATTTTTAATAATTCTGTCAAGATAAATATGACCAATTCGAAAAAAATGACCTGAAGCAGAGAATGCGGGAAACAACAGGGATTTGGCAATTGCTGATTCATACGAAGGATCTTGAAAAATCAGCTGATAAAATGTTTTTGACGACCAACCAAAACTATTTTTTTTCATAAAATCTACCACACTAACGTTAGATGTAATCTAAATCTTAACGTTTGTCTACATTCTCTGCCTAAAATAATTTTCGATTTGGTCAGTATTTTAAAACAGAACTATTGAAGATTTTCTGTAGGCCTAAGTGTTATGTCACGTGATTCTCGATCGTAATATGCATGTTGTTATTGCCATCAAAGACATAGACTAGATCTTCCCTCACCTGAGCATTATGGTGTATGCTTTTACAAAGTCACATCTCGACAAGAAAAGAAAACTTTGTTAAAAGCATTTTATCCTCGCCATTTCAAAAATCATTTTTTCAATAAGGGATAGTCATTAAAACTACTTCCCTTTATACGAGGGACGGTCGGAAAGTAGTTGGACTTTTCGTGCTGCTGTCTCTCCATTTGCAACTGTATAAACACATTATATATTGGTGAAATCTACATCCATTTGCCAATAATGTGGTCAGTTTATTTTCAAAGAAAGTTGAATATATGCAATATTCTGTCAACTTACTAGTATATGTGATAGGGGTTTTATGTACCATAGGCTATTTGTTAGAGGAACAACAAGGGTAACCAAAACAAAAGAACAGTCTAGTCATTTTAATCGCGAAGAATTTAAGTTTTTGAACTACATTATCACTGAATAATGGTTCATAATTCCGAACTTGGGATAAAAACCCAGTCACAGCGGTCATAGAAACGAGCTGGTTCCCCACCTCTGAATAGATTAAGCTTTTACATTCGGCTGGTAGTCATGTTTGTTGCTTTTGTGGATTCACGAGGTCTGATAGTCAGTCATTTCATGTCAAATGGTAAAAACTGTCATTGCTAAGTACAATTCTGAAGTAATTCAGAAAAAAACCCAAAGAATAAATGCTGAAGTAAACGCGTCCCAGATTAGCAAAGAAAAATGGTTTCTACTTTACGATTACGCACGCTCCCATACCACCGCATCTATAGTGGAGATTATCAAATATTACCCATGACAAAAGTTGTTTTACTCTTCTTATAGCCCAGGCCCTACCCCACACGGCTTTTATTTGTGTCTAGAACTGATGAAAATGCTTGCTGAGAAGAAATTTGAGACCAGGGCGCCTTTGATACCGGTGGTTACACAGTACCTAATACAGTGGGTCTACGTCATGGTTAATAGTGGCAATAGTAAAGCTCCTACGAAGATGGCAAAAATGCATAGACATAGATGGATAATTTCTTTAAACAGTGTAGAAAGATTTTTGTTAGAAAATTAAATGGTTTTAGAGAACTAGTCAAAAGTCCAACTACTTTCCGACCGTCCCTCGTATGTCTTATTAAAAAAATTGAGAAATATAGCTTTTACTCATTTTATAGGATAAATATTTAAATAGTCATATGTTTTTATGCAAGAATATACCGTTTATATAAGCATATTTACTTTAAGTGCTTCTGAGTGATCTAAAATGTTTGAACTTAAAATAAATTTTTAGACTTTTATATAAACAACTTTTCGGCCTCCGGCTGCGGCTGTAGCCATTCATAATAATTTTTCTTCCCTACCAACCTAAATTGAATCGAGCCTCTTCCCCGGGCGGCTGCTGTAGAAAAAATAAACTAAAATAATTAGTCAAACTAATGAAAACTCTTGAAACACTTTGTAATTTGGAACCATCTAACCCCGGTTTAGTCTTGCATGTATGCTAGAAGAACGCAACAGGCTATATAGATTTTGAAGCCTATATGACTAGGCTAGCATCACCAGGATTCAAGCTCTGTACCCGAGACTGCTCTCAAAATTATCAATAATGTTGAAAGATAACCTTAGATATTCTAATTATTCAATGTATAACGAAGACATGCAGGCTGGTATATACGCGGTAGGGAATAACGTGACACATTTTCAATGTTTTCCAATAATTATATCAATATCATGACCTATTAGACAAAAAAGATCAGAAGCAGAGAAGGCAGGGGTTGCTAAATACAAAGGATCTTAAAAATCAGTAGATAAAAAAGTTATTGACGACCAATCAAAATTTTAGTTGGTCGTCAATAACATTTTGTCAGCTGGATTTTATAAAAAATATACCATGCATATCTCAACCTTGGCTAGTGTCTACCCTCTTTGCTTCAAATCGTTTTTAAATTGGTCAGTATTAACAAAAATATGGAAGATTTTCTGTATTTGTTGTGTCGCGTGATACGGGCCGTGTTTTTACCATAAAATACATACCATCCAGGTCCGTATTGGGTGGGCTGAAGACCGTGTGACTGAATATTTGGGGGCTAAATAGGATATTCCCTACATTTTCAGTATGGAATAAGGAAAATTCGGAATTTTTGGCCAACAATGGGGATGGGGGGGGCTAAGCCCCCTAGCCCCCTGTTCCTTCGGGCCTTCCCTCATCTGCACAATGTCATGTGGACTATCACAATTTCACAACTCCACACAAGGAGAAACTTTTGTAAACCGCCTTATATATTCTTTTCATCCGCATGTTTTTTTTCTTCTAAATTTTTCTGCAGAAGATATGCCTACATGATCGGATAATGACACTTACTAGCATTGATGTGTACGCGTATTTTTCCTTCTGTGGTACAAACAATACATCTGATATAATTGGCTACATGAGTAATGTCCTCAGTTACAAGTATGTAGGCCTAATACTTTATATTTTACTCTTTTTTATCTATGGGTATAAATAAACACGAGATCAAACTTGCATTATCGGACAACCAAGTCAATTAAGGCAACTTGAAATGGTTGAAGGGGTGATAATATCATCATTTTGTCACGATGATTCCTCAGTCTATAAGATTACCGTAAGTGTAAGACAAACAATACGTTAATCACTTTGCTAGTATGCAAGGGCGGATCCAGAATTTTTTCCAAGGAGGGGGGGGGGGTGTTCCAAGCCCTCCAGGATTTTTCAGCGGGTCCAGGCCAAAATGATGGCTTTAAATGTGTTGAATATGTAACGTTATACTAACGTTATATAGTCAAGATTTGATTATCGGTCAATGCCAGGGGTCCAATTATTCGCGTATTTTCCTTCTTTCCTTTCATTTTCTGAACGTTCTGTTACGCTTTCCCTTCAGATTGGCCGATCTGTTTGTTCTTGCAGACGACGAAATTGGTGGTAATAAAGTAATGACCTGTATCCATATTAGAAGGGAAAATATTCAGGCGAAAGTTGAAATTATGCGAGGGTTAAACTCACTTGCGAGAACAAATCCAAATACCGTTCGGGAAGGGTTGATTGCATTTATATTATATGTGATGATCCAAATTGTAGGCTTGGGATGGTGTAACATATCGCGCTATCAATAAAAAGTTTTTTTTATATATAAGTTAAAAATATTTTTAATTACAAACGTTTTTAACCGGACAGAAGCATTTCAACTAGATATGCATAAAAGAAATAATAGTTATTGCAAGAAAGGCATAAGCTTACAGTGATTTGATTATTTATCTATATTTATAATTATATACATATTTATTAGTTATATTTTTTGTAAAGAGATATAAAGGGAAGTAACATTTCCATGTTTTATCCCTATCCCCCAATTGAACGCAAGACCACATTCTTACGGAAAATCCCGAAGTGAATGATATGTGTAGTGGAGTGATCTACCTTCATTAGTAATTTTGCGCTAGAAGGGAGCCAGTGAATATATTAAGTACTAATGATGGCAGATAACTCGTTCTTATAAATGCAGCTTGCTTAGTGTCTGGTTAGTACTTACTACTGCATACTTCAAGTATTTTAATTTCACATTTCTAGTGCATACTTAGTAATTAATACTGCTTACTTACGATTTTGATTACACTTTTCTTACGAATGACCGTCAAGAGTTGGAAGTATGAAGTACCCATTTGGAAGTATGAAGTACGCATTTGGCACTAGGGCGAATGCACTTGCAGAAAATAGAATGTAGCACAATACTAATGTAATTTAGCAGTAAGAAGAATTGGCGGACATTCCCCTCCATAGTCACCATGGCAACAGAGTCAAATGCCTTGGTGTGGATTGGGGGAGACTTCAATATGCCCAAAATGAACTGGGCAAATACATCCCCCTCCCCAGACTGCAAGCTCCAGTCATATTACAGGGACTTTGCAAATACCATATTAGACACTAACCTAACACAGGTTGTCCAGGAACCAACAAGAGAGGGTAATATCTTGGATCTTTTCTTTACAAACAGTCCCTCTATTATTCACAGAGTTAATGTAATTCCCGGAATCAGTGATCACGATGCTGTCCTCTTAGATTCGAACACTTCAGCAAAAATGAAACCCCCAAAACCCAGAAAAATACCACTTTACAAAAGAGCTGACTGGGAGGGACTAAAATCACACATAAACACACTGCATGCCTCTCTAAAACCAGACTTATATAAAACAGCAAGTACAGAAGAACTTTGGCAAATCTTTTCAAAGGAACTAGAAGCAGGTATTGATAAGTTTATCCCGCACAAAATAGCAACATCTAAAAATAAACTACCCTGGATCAAATTAGACCTGAAACGGCTATTTAGAAGGCGTGACAAAGCTTATAAGAAATACAAAGCTAAAAATGATAGCAGCCTAATAAAGATCTATCTCGAACTTAAGCATAAATGTAGGAAGCAGTCTAAACTAGCTTATAAAAAGTACCTAGAAGACATACTAAATGTGCACTCTGATCAGGATCCAAACATAGCTCACTCACAGACACGACCGAACAACAAAAAACTATACACTCTACTCAAACACTCTAAACAAGACTCTACTGGCATAGACACACTGAAAAAGCACAACAAACTCTACACAGATGACAAAGACAAAGCACATATACTCAATGAACAGTTCCAATCAGTGTTCACTCCTAAATCGCCACTCTCTTTGAAACGTACTGCAGAAATAAGTCTACAAAACGCCATTGACACAGGAAAAGAGATCCCCCATCCTAAACCAAGCCCCCATGAACCTATGCACAACATTGATATATCTACAAACGGAGTAGAAAAACTCCTGAAAAACCTAAACCCGCACAAAGCAGCAGGCCCGGACGAAATCAGACCAATTGTCTTGAAAAATTGTGCCCATGAACTTGCCCCTATTATAGCCCAACTGTTCAAGAAATCCCTCCAGACAAACTCTCTCCCTAGCATATGGAAAAAAGCAAATGTTGCTCCAGTTTTTAAGAAAGGCTCCAGGTCAGACCCAGCCAATTATCGCCCCATATCGCTCACATGTATTTTATGCAAACAACTCGAGCATATTATTGCATCAAACATTACAAAGCACTTCACAAGGCACAACCTATTCTATGAACTGCAACATGGGTTTAGAGAAAAACGATCCTGTACAACTCAGCTTCTAAGCCTAGTAGATGACATCCTCCAGTATATCAATCTCAAAAGTCAAGTTGACCTGATTCTCTTAGATTTCTCTAAGGCTTTTGATATGGTTAATCACGAGAAACTCTTATATAAACTGTATTTCTATGGTATAAGAGGTCAAACGCTGGCATGGATTAAGGATTTCCTAGACAACAGGTCTCAATCAGTTTTGGTCAATGGCTCCATGTCCAGCACTATACCAGTTCCATCAGGTGTCCCCCAGGGTTCGGTCTTAGGACCTCTGTTATTTCTAATCTATATCAATGATCTCCCTGAGTATGTCAAATCTTCTAAGGTTCGTCTTTTCGCTGACGACACAGCTATATATTTGTCTCTAAAAATTGCATCCCACTCTAGCCTACTACAACAAGATCTACTCAAACTGGAAAAATGGGAATCAGACTGGGACATGTCTTTTAATCCTAGCAAGTGTCAAGTTATGCAAATCACTAAAAGAAAGACACCCATACCCACACAGTATATACTACACGGCACAATCTTAGAAACAGTCTCTTCAGCTAAATATCTAGGCGTTACACTATCAAATGACCTGTCATGGAATAATCATATAGACAACATCACCCGAAAGGCGAACCAAACTTTAGGATTTCTCAGACGAAACATCAAAGTCCACTCACAAACACTCAAATCCACTGCATACAGAACACTGGTCAGACCACAACTTGAGTATTGTGCAGCAGTATGGTCCCCACATTCTGGAGCACTCATAGACCAAATTGAAGCTGTGCAGCGCAGAGCGGCTCGCTGGGCAATGAGGGACTATAGCCGCACTTCCAGCGTTTCTGACATGTTGGGCACCCTTGGATGGAGACGCCTAGACTTGCGCAGGATAGACCAACGACTACTTATGTTCCACAATATTTTAAATGAAAAAGTAGCTATTCCGCTTCCTTACTATGTTATCCCACCTGTAAGACCCCTCCGAAACTTGCATTCTCTAGCATTCCAGCAAATTCAAACAAAGACAGACTACCATAAATTCTCTTTTTTCCCCAGAACGATTGTCCACTGGAATGCTTTACCATCTGAAGTAGTGACCCTGTCCCATGATGAGTTCAGTCAGGCTGTAAGCCGGATAGGACACATCTCACCTTAATCTTAACCAGCTTTGTTTTTAATCTTGACTCAATGGAAGATAGATAGATATTGACATGATCACAAAGAAGGCAAACAACACCACTGCCTTCCTTAGAAGAAACCTCTCGACATGCCCGAAGTCTACCAAGGAGACATGCTACAAGACCTTCGTTCGACCCCAGGTTGAATATGCGGCCACAGTATGGGACCCGCACACCCAAGCCAATGTATCCAAAGTTGAAGCAGTGCAACGCAGAGCTGCCAGATTTGTATCTGGGGATTACAACCCAAAAAGCAGCGTCACTGCTATGCTCAACACTCTTGGCTGGCCTAGTCTGAGGGAACGACGACAACATGCAAAGGTCACAATGCTATACAAGATAGCCAACCAGCTTGTAGCCATCCCTAGCGAGTCCTTCCTCCATCCTCAAGGAGCATCAACAAGAGGTCACAGCATGCGATACATCGTGCCATTTTGTAACAGGGTAGTCCTGAAGGAATCTTTCTTCCCTACAACCATTTCTATGTGGAACAGACTACCGGCAGATGTCGTCACGGCACCCACCTTGATCGCTTTCAAGGCTGGGCTTGCAGCCTGTAAATAAGCACCAGACAATATGTTTTTAACCTGTTTTTAACCTGGGACCCTCCCTCATGTATATATTTACAACTGTGCGAAAATGCTCTGCTAGAGCCCAGCACTATAACCGGAAGAAGAAGAATTGTCAGGGAATTTTGAAAAAACAAGATGCTGTGCCATATAATAAATGATTTCAATATCGCATTTGAAAATTGTCTCAAGACTTCGCGAGTTACCACGAAATTACTGTGATGAAAAATGTCAGGGAATTTTCCAATTCTGTCAGGGAAATGTCAGGGAATTGTCAGGGAATTTTATTTCCTCTGACTAGTGGCAACCCTGATCAATCTCCTTCGCAGTTATCTCCCCTGAATCTGGATTGGGGAGATCTCTGCCGGTGTAACGTAGTAAAGTGACCCCCATAGAATACTGACCCCCGGTCACTTTACTATATAGAATACTGACCCCTTTCTATAAAATACTGACCCCCCTGTAAAATAACGACCCCCCCCCCCCTGATTTTATCTATAAAATACTGACCCCCACCTAGTTTATTGCTAATTTAACATACACTACATACACATATCGTTTCAAATCACATCCGTGTTTATTATGCTCATCGAAAAAAGTTTCGGGGAGCATTTAGTCGCCATACAATCCTTCCGTTCGTTCGTCCGTCTGTCTGTCCGTCCGTTTATATACAGTCAGATGTCAGCAACCTTTAGGTCAAATTCAATGAAACTTCACATGTGTAATCTCTGAATACCTTTTGAGTCTGTATTCTCGGTTATTTTTTTTTTTTTTTTTTTTTCAATTTGAGGCTGCGTCACAGAAAAGGGTCCTTAATGTAGAAATTAGTGTTTCTCTAATTTCTCTTCATTCAATGAACATAATTTAATGAAATTTTGTTCTTCAGTGATGAATGAGATGTTCTGTAGCTTATATAATTAATTATTCATGTACAAAAATCCTGTCATGTGAAAAGGGGACTAAATGTATATAATAACATTGTGTAATATAACGATTACTCTTTCCAAGTTCCAATCTTGATCGTATAGTGGTTTAAGAAATCAACAACTAATAATTCTAAACTAATTTTTAATTCTCGGCAATCTTCATATCAACTCAAAGAGTTACAAATCTCAAAACCATCAACCAACTCCACAATGACGTAACAATATCTTAGTAAAACTCTTATCAAGTTCCAAACTGATCTTGATCAATCTCTTTCCTATCTCTTTAATTGTCTATGCTGATCTTAATCAATCTCGTAATAACATCTCTCCGTTCTAGAGCTAATTGCTCAGAACTCTTTCTCTAATAGATCTTTCTACATTTCATACTAAGCTCGTTCCATGCTCCTCTCTCTCGTGTTACCCGAGAACACTGTATTATATATGACAGACAACAACGAATCAAAACACTAAACTAGCATGGTACAAGAGTATTGGTCAGTGGTCATATCTCTAACTTCATTCATCAAAACTCTATGACAGTAGGGCGTCACCGGACTGCCTAGAATCTTGTATATTGACAAATCAATATCTATGCTATGATTTTCTCTTCCTTTATAATAAGGAGTTTTGCCCCATTATATTACAATTGCGTCTAGATCTTTTAAGTCTGCCCGAAGCAAAATCTCCACAACTCTTGCACCAATTGGACGAAACTTCAATATGAACTTCGTGAAATTCTGTCAGAAACCATTTCTCTCTGTTTCTCAATTTGATGCTGTGTTATAGGAAAAGGGGCATAATTGAAGAAGTTTTTCTCACATTTCTTTTAATCTAGATAGAATTTAATGAAATTCTATATTCGATTAATTATTTTTTCATATCTTACATCTTTATTTTCCAATTGCGACAGCTGCTTGACGCCTTTTTAGTCTGACTTATTTCTCTAAATTAAGTTTTATGGACTTAGCGTGACGGGTTACTTATACTTTCCCATGACAAACACATGGTTCTACACTGAAATGTGACATCAACGTGACCCAGTTTTCGGATTAAATCGCTTCGCCAATCGTTGAAGCGTTTATTTAATTGGTCAGAAAAAATGTCACAGAAGATGACCCCCCACTGGTGCCTGTCAGATTTACTGTCAAGTCAACACAGGATTTTAATCAGATTCAGAAGCCTAGAGATAACTATCTCGCTATTTAAAGTGACTAAATGTTAACGTAATCACTCTAATATGCCACCGCCAGGTAGGAAAGTGCGCATGGCAGACACACATACATAACTCTGGTAGGCTTCGAACTCATAACGCTGATGGAAAAGTGATTTTCGGTCAGAAACCTTTTAAAATCATTTATCCTTTCCACACAAATATACATCGGTAGTAGTTCGATCCATGAACATACTGTACGCCTACTACGCATACGATTAAGAACCAATACAGCTGCTCCGAGACCGGATAGCTTAGTTGGTAACGTCGGGGCCTGTCAATCAAGGGGTCGTGAGTTCGAACCTGGCTCGATTTGTCTCTCACCAATGGGTGTGAATCATCTATGTGCGAGAGCAGCAGGAGGGTTTGTTTGTATTTTTTGGTAGTACGGGTGCGAGAAATATCAGGAATCCATAGTAGGTGCTCCAGCCGCCGCAATATGACCATAACAGTTGAAAACAGCGTGGAGTTTATATCAAATCAATTCAGATGCGGTGGAAGCGTCTAACCAGCCAGTTTGAATTGGGTTCACCCAATTATGAATGAAAGGTTGCGGTCAAAACACTCTGTATGTACGGACAGACGCATGCACGGACGAGTGCCATTGCACATCTGATGCCTATCGATGAAGATAGTTATGTTGTACGTCTACCATAGTTGGGTTTATATTAGAGTAAGATGTTTGGTGTGTATGTGGAGAAGGGGGTCGGTATTTTATGGGGGTCACAATTCTACGTGAGGGGTCACTTTTCTACGTGTGGGTAGGTCATAATACGGGGGTCAGTATTCTATATAAAATAGTGACCGGGGGGTCAGTATTCTATGGGGGTCACTTTACTACGTTACACCGGCACAGCTTGGGTTAGCAAGATTTCAGGTAATTGATTTTTTTTATTTTAAATTTTTATTGACTCGGTCGGCATGACGTCACTTCCTAGTTACAGTAACTACGGAGAATCCGCGAGGTATAAACAATATGGCAGCCAGTAAGAAATGTGTGTAATTTTCCAGATAATTACTGCTTTGTTTACTGGTCAAATGTCTCTTTTTGGTTGAAATAGCGCTGCTAGTCAGAGAGGATGACTAGACTAGTATTGGTTAATAGGAAATGGAGGAGAAAATTATTGGAATTTTATGTGATAACCGAATATATCCAATATACGAGGTGTCACCTGTCAAGGACCGCCTTAAGTAGCCTCTTTCCTCAACACAATTGAGCATGAAGTTTGTAAATGGCCTTTTGACATTATTTCAAAAGTATGCGTATGGAAACAAGCCCAGCAAAAAAAAAAATCCCATTTTTTTCATCTGCATAAATGAAAATTTTATTGGAAAAAAATCAATGTATTTTTTTCTAATTTCTGCTCAAAATATAGACTATAGATTCTAGATTGTCGGTAGACTCTACATCAAGTTAAAACCATCTCAATAATTAATGATTCGTACTACATGTAGTACCCACAATCTCTGTTTTGGAGCTGAACTCAGACAATAAATCCATTAACACGTTATCAGACGACAAATTTTTGGACTGTTCCGAATGTAAAAATGTTACAGACGACAATTTTAAGTAACCGATTTTACATTTTTTGGTCTTTCTGGGTAGGGAATTTTGTCGGAAATGAAAAATTTGCTTGTCATAAGCAATTCCTTCATTTTCCACATTGTTTTCAAAAGCCATTATCTCTAGGGTATACAAAAAGAGTCATTGTGCGGAAATGGGTTAAGTCATCAGCAAAACTTTTCTGTGCCATGAATAATTGTATTGTATTGTTTTAGGTTATTTATCCTCGGTTGCCGGTTGCCCATATGACCGAGTAGTAGACTGGGCGTGCCCAGGAAGGAACTCCCTTCTTTTGACCTGTTTCCAGCTTTGAATGGTGGAGGAAGACCCCAAGTGAGCACCTGGGTAGAACCACCGACGTTCCACAAGCCAGCTGGATAGCTTCCTCACATGAAAGTTCATACGTCCCTGGCGGGATTCGAACCAACAGAGGTGAGGGGCAGGTGATCCTGAGTCAGCGACTCTAACAATCATTTTTGACATATGTCAGAATGGATACTGGCCGACCCGGGGTTCGAACTCGAGACCCCTTGATTGACAGACTCCGACGTAACCGACTGAGCTATCCGGGCTCGGCTGATGAATGACCCCTCAAACCGCACTTTTATATAGCAAAACTGGGGTATGCAGGGGTAAAGGGGTATACTATATATTATTCAACTGATAAAATTTATGTTAGAATGACAAAGATTCTTGACAATTTAACCCTTTACCAAACAGCAAAGATTTGGACTGTTCCAATTTTCAAGCTGTTGCAGACAACAAAATAAATATTAGCCTATTAGATCTACCAAAAGGCAAAATTAGACGACACTATTAAGTGAATGTAGTTTTTGCATTTTTAGTCTTTCTGGGTAGAAAATATTGTGGGAAATGAAAAAAAATGCTTGTGAAAAGCAATTTCTTCATTTAACGCAATGTTTTCCAAAGCCATTATTATCTCTAGGGTAGTAAAAAAGAGTCATTGTGTGGGAATGGTTGAATTGATATGGAATATTATATGTGTATATCACAGCATATGAAATATTGAGGCAAAAGGAGAAAATGCTGATCATCAGCATTTTCTTCTTTTGCCTCAATGTTTTCCTAAACCTTTTCTAGTCGAAGCGATAGCTCAATCGGTAGGGCGTTTACCTCTAATCATGGGGTCCCGGGCTCGGGGTACGGACAAAACCCCACCAGGACATAACCCCTTCGGACAAAACCCCACCACTAAAATTGGCAAGGCGGGCAAAACCCTAGATATTTGTCTCACCAATGGGTAAGATAATCGTTAACATATGTGAGGAGGCTCGGTTTTAATATTGTGGTAGTACTAACTAGTGAGAAAACAGGAATCCATGTTTAGGTGCTCCAGCCGCCGTGATATTACCTTAGCAGTTACAGAGGCATAAAAGCCCAACAAACCAAACCTTTTCTAAGGACGTCAAACCCGGTCTTGTTTGGGAAAGGGTTAAACCTATGCTCCACATATATCACCAAAAATCAATAACATTATCAGTATGCATTATAGGCCAGTCACTTTAGCATTTAGGGTACCACTAATTCTAACAGAAATAATTTTGTAACTGAACGAAAGTCTTTTATATCATGATCAACATACCAAAAGTCCTCAGAGCAAATCTGGGGGGAAATGGTGTTAAATCACGCTAAAAGATGCCTTGATATGATCGTAATACACTGGTCCATCCTAACCACCATACATTTTCTCGAGTACCACGTGCTTCTCTTACACTATACTTTTCACATATCATTTTTAATTTGATTGAATTTTATATGAAAATTGAAAAAATGTATTCCTTATAAATAAAAATTCAAAATAATAGATATAACGAATAAGTATAAATAATTTCGCTTTAAATAGAATTATCTTCGATCGATTTTTAAAAGTACGGAAGCTCAATTTGATTATAATATTATTACATCTGTCAGATATAGATTATTCAAATCGGAATTACACAATTTGCGAGTAAATCATCCTTTACTGGCCCCCAACCACTTGGTTTGAAGTCCACACATGCTTTTTTGTTATTATACGCCCGAAGGGTCGTATTTTGTTATGGCCCGATCTTCCGTCTGTCCGTCTATCCGTCCGTCCGTCCGTTAGCAATTTCTTGTGTGCGCAACTTCTCCTACAACTTTGATCAGAATTTGATCAAACTTACCATAATGAATCTTCATGGTATCTAGTTGTGCACACCGCTTACGGAATTCAGATAACTCTTTTCGTTCTTGAATTATCTTCCCTTGAATAAAAAATTGCCCATTTTATTGTGTGCGCAACTCCTCCTACAGTTTTGATCAAAATTTTATCAAACTAGCCATAATACATTGCCATGGTGTCTAGTTGTACACACTGCTTACGGAATTTAGATAACTGTTTTTGTTTCTGAATTATCTGCCCTTGAATTTAAGGAAAAATGCCCATTTTCTCAAAAATACCCATTTTCTCGTCTGCGCAACTCCTACAGATTCAACCCGAATTTTATCAAACTAGCCACAATGAATCTCCATGGTATCTAGTTGTGCACACCGCTTACGGAATTCAGATAACTTTTTTCGTTCTTGAATTATCTGCCCTTGAATAAAAAAGAATACCCATTTTATTGTGTGCGCAACTCCTCCCACAGTTTTGTTCAGAATTTTATCAAACTAGCCACAGTAAATATCGATGGTGTCTAGTTGTACACATAGCTTACGGAATTTAGATAACTGTTTTCGTTTGTGAATTATCTGCCCTTGAATTTAAGGACAAATGCCCGTTTTCTGAGAAATGAACATTTACTCGTGTCGCAACTCCTACAGTTTCGACCAGATTTAAATCAAACTAGCCACGATGAATCTCTATGGTGTCTGGGTGTGGAAGCATAATTTGGATAACTTCTCATGTTTGAATTATCTGCCCTTGAATTGAAAAGAATGGCCAATTTTACTGACAAGCCCTTCTCGGGCGCATTACCATGCTGATTGTAATGACATTAACATTTACTACACATCAGACGTAAAAAGTGGAACAAAGAGAAAGAAAATATGGGACATTCACAAAACCAGAAGAACTGTTGGATTCGACATTTGTAGATCATAGATGCATTTTCTGGTTGTGACACCACTTCACATGTATAATTATGGTGTTGGTAAAGGGGTTCTCCTTAAGAAAGCAACCAGTAACCAAATGATCAAAGACCAACTTTCTCTTCTCTCTTTCTCGAAGATGTTTCTCATAGTGTTATAGAAAATGTTGGAGAAAGGATATTTGTACATATTTACAATGGAGAAACCGCAAAACACTTGAATAACATAAGATTTCAAAAAAATATTTATAAGACACAAACAAGCTCCACATTTGTACAAGTTAAAAGTCTTCCGCCAACTGAAGCTGCTGCCAGATACCACAGTTTTAGAGCCTATCTTCAAGTCCAAATGTGGGTAGGAAACACTATAGAACCAACTGAATGGGGCTGGAACAAAATCAACAACAAATTAAATCCAGTCTGCTTGTCTTGTCTGATGCACCCGAACGCCTGCTTAAAATGATTACGTGTAATTGCAAACTAAATTGTGATTCCAAAAGGTGCACATGTAGGAAACATGTTCTGTCCTGTTCAGTGGGTTGTGGAGAGTGTCGTGGTATAAGCTGCACTAATGTGCTCTTAATTAATGAAGATTTCGAAATGGATTGAATTTATAAGTGATATCCATATGAACATGTATCTGAAAAAAAGCCTTTATAACATTTAATACAAACACACTGTAGATCTAGATCAAGATCAGGCTGTGTGTACGCACTGTCTGGTCACATAAGTATGACTCGAAATCCATTACAAAGTGATAAAAATGAATTTTGTGCTAAAAAAAGACTTGGTTTACCGTTGATTCAAGTCGTAGTTACGAGATTTTATGACAACACCTACGAGATACTATTGTTTGTCTGAAATCACGTCATGGTCATCTGGATAAAAGTATTCCCTATATGCATTATTGGCCAGTGGCTATCTAAATAGCAAAAACCAATCAGTAATGAAAAACAGTCATTGATTTGACGTCTGTGAAGAGAATCGAATCGTAAAATAAACTGCAAAAGATGGAAGTGATGACAATCAGATTTTTATCCTTTTGTATCAATATTTTCTTTGTTATAATGTACACAAATCCGATCTTTTTGCAAATTGTTTTTGTCGTCTGCAGCAGCTTTAGAATGGGAAGTCTAATATTTACGTTCAGATGTCGGTTTAAATGTATTTGATAAGTTAAACTTAGTAAATGAGTGGGTGGGGTAATTTCACCTGCAAATTCATTTTACATGTCTAATTGAAATAAAGAAAATATCAAAGTCTATGTTTTTTTTTTACTTTATAAACCTCTAATATTACGTTATCTATAATATGTTTCATCCGCAACAATATATTTGGTTTTAAAAGATGGGTTTCTAAGTCTATGTCGTAGGGTGGAGATTGAGCTATCATTAAATATGTCCAAAATTATAGCGACTTTGTTTTATTTATGTCCGATTCGGTTTTTGGCCCGTTTCGTCCACCGTACTTTGATTTATTTCCATTTATGGTCAAAGGTAGGTAATTTAATTTACTAATTCTACTAACAATTCACGTTCGAATAACCTGGCCTGAATACTCTTCATTGACTTTCCGTAACTTCTTCTATGTCTCTAGACAACAATTATTTTCAACTTAGAAATATCTTCGATATATATTATATATATTGAAAAAAAAAGTTTCGTGGAAGAATCTTAATTGTCGAGGGGGTGTATATAGCCGGGTGTAGTATAAGGGGCACTTATACTATCTCGCCGTACAAGCTAGCTTTTATAGCGACGTGGTAGAGTGTTCGCTTAGGGTGTGAGAGGTCCCAGGATCGAATCCCCACAGGAGTCGATAGAATATTTATTTGCGGGTTACATTTGGCGACCACCGTAAAAAACCTGCATGAGGTGTTGGTTTGTGAGAGAAGTGAGTTGATGATGTTGAAAAAAAAAGTTTCGTGGAAGAATCTTAATTGTCGTCGGAAAGGGGTTTTGCCAGCCTATGTTGTGGGTTCACAAACGACGACGAGTATGTTCAATATGATGTTTAATGTGATGAATCATAAAATGAGTTTTCCTAAAAGTACATAATAATAACAATAACTTTTCTGCGCAAGCTAGAAAAACCAACGAAGCGTACAATGAATAGACCGACATTTGACAATCATCAGCTGATCATATCCTAAATCAATTGAATAACTTTTATGCACGAGCTATAAATGCAAACGGGTGAAACAATACAATAGACAGACATGTAACAATCGTTTCATTAATCATTTAGATAGTTACCTGAATATATATAATATATATCGAAGATATTTCTAAGTTGAAAATAATTGTTGTCTAGAGACATAGAAGAAGTTACGGAAAGTCAATGAAGAGTATTCAGGCCAGGTTATTCTAACGTGAATTGTTAGTAGAATTAGTAAATTAAATTACCTACCTTTGACCATAAATGGAAATAAATCAAAGTACGGTGGACGAAACGGGCCAAAAACCGAATCGGACATAAATAAAACAAAGTCGCTATAATTTTGGACATATTTAATGATAGCTCAATCTCCACCCTACGACATCTACACGGAAAAACATTCTTTTGGCTTTACTTGTAGGGGTCTCTTCGTTAGATCGATATTTTTCATATTTCCCCTCGAGTAACATTTGAGGACTTTTTTTCTGGAATGAGTAGATGGTTGTAGATTATAAAAATGTTGGTTTCGTTTCTGTTAGAATTAGTGGTGGGTTGGGCCTATTTTTCGGCTAAAGTGACTGGCCTATTAGGTAATCCATTTTCTTTTCTATATCAATCTCCATATATGGTATTGATAAGATTTATTGGTTTTTCGGGTGCTGTTTTTTATGGCTTGATTTACTCTTTCCCAAACAAGACCGGGTTTTGACTTCCCTATTAGAAAAAGCTTGATAAGAAAAATACATAAAAAGGGGGGGGGGTTAAAGTAGAAGAAAGTAATAATTTCCATTAAAAATTAAACTTTTATTTAAAAAAAGTCATAGATATAAACAAAAATCTTTTTTAAATTATAAATAATACATTATTAAATTGTCATGACAATATTGAAAGGTTTTAGGACAGTATCATTTTATAGATACATGTAGGCCTATAAATCTCATTTTCTATTTAAAAAGGTAGCCTTTTCAAACAGCAAAATTTAAAACCAATCCACTATGAAACGTGCTGCAACAGATTTGGTGTAAATATAGAATTTGTGAACAATATAACAAAGAAAAAATTGAAAGAAAAGGAGAACATGACAAAATTTATCAGTTTCTTCTTTTCTTTTAATTTCCTCTTTCAGGGACAACAAAAAATCTGGTCTTATTTTACATGGTAAGTGGTGTTGGAAGGTAGATCTAGCTTTTTCATTTTAAAAATACCAATATCACACATTATTTTTTTTTTAAACTTTAGACGTTGTGAAGTAAGGAAGCAAATATCAGTCATAGTCATCCTGCAGGACAAGTGGAAAGTTAACCCTTTCCCAAACGGCAAACAGATGGGTGATCCAATTTGAAAGCTGCTGCAGACAGGCTTAGACAGCAAAATTTATGCAGATATAGATGGGAATAGCATGGAAAATATTGAGGTAGATAGTACAGAAAATGATGGTTATCAGCATTTTCTTCTTTTGCCTCAATGTTTTCCAAACTTCTTTCTATTAGGGACGTCAAAACCAGGTCTTATTTGGGAAAGGGTTATAAATGTAGATAATTTGCTGATATTCTAAAATCAGTCCAATAAAGTAGAGTTGAACCTACAATGTTGGTATGACGAGTAAAGGCAGGACCAGGATGAGTGTTTGGACCCTGCCTAACATTAATTATAAATGTAATCAGATACAAAATTTGCAGAAAAATAATAATTCATATTATCGAATTTATCAATTATCAGAAATAAAGTGTTCACTTCACAGGTAAATTGTATTTTGCAGTGGGTTTCCATCGACTTCCATCAGGATTTTGTCTCCTGCAGGCCCAAATCCAACGCCGCCTTCTCTCCGGCTCTTTCTCGCGATCGGGAAAAACGTGGAATGAGAGCTTCTTCTCATGTTGATAATAGTGGTTAGAACAACCTCCGACACTACAAAGTTCGGCATATTGAGCTTATTAAGTCAAATAATCGAGAAAAAACACTCCAATCTACATTTTTCCTCTATCCAATATGGCGTAATGGCGTTTGTTTTCACCTCGCTGATTGGTTGCTATTGACAACGAGGCAAGTACCCGGATATGCCGACCGAATCAATTAAAAAGTAAACATGCTTTAAGTGATGTTTTAATTTAAGCCTCTCTTACAACCGGTCGTACGTGCTCCTGCGTGCGGTCTGCGTGCTGTCTGCGTCTTTAATCGTGCGATGCACGCACGTGCAACGTACGATTTTTGTGGACGCAACCACGACGCAGACTGCACGCAGCAAAGAATTGACCGGACAATTCTTATCAGGCGCTCTTACAACCCGTCGTGCGTCTTTATAAATCGTGCGATATTGCAGCGTTTAAAAACGTACGATTTAAAAAGACGTGCGACGGGTTGTAAGAGAGG
Organism: Fragum sueziense; assembly: GCA_963680895.1. NCBI lineage: Eukaryota > Metazoa > Mollusca > Bivalvia > Cardiida > Cardiidae > Fragum > Fragum sueziense. The sequence goes on from OY804603.1 coordinate 48,988,263, forward strand.
CTATGAAGTGTCAGATATGAATCCAAATAAAAATATAATTGGATTTAAAAAAATATTTCAGAAATATGAATAAATTACCGCCATCACGTAACATTCACTATGGTCACGTGATTTCTATGCCTGCAGTGATAATGTAAGGCATTGTCGCTGTGTGGAGTTTGGTTGATTATGTGATTCTGTGGCCATCTTTGTTCACATTTGTTTCAGAATTTGAAGTTTTACCCTTCGATCCTTTGATCAGTGATGCTCACAGCTGAGCGGGATACATTTTTCACTTTTATGTAATGAAATTGCATTGCACGATAATCAAAACATTGTTGCTGAAAATGTAACCATTGCAAAATGGAATAGTGCTGAATCTCAAACATATGTTGAGCATTTAAATATAGATAAAATAGCATCACTTGCAAACAAAATTGAGAGGCTTGATAGTAATTTGGTCACAGCATCTGACATAAATGATCTAAACGCAGAATGTTCTTCCATTTTGATTGATGCGGCTATAAAATGAAGTTGGTTTTTTAAAAGACATAAAGTTTAAAACATCTACGATTAACTATTCTTCAAGATCTAAACCTGTTCAGCGTCCTTGGTTCAATAATGAATGCCATAGGCTAAGACGTCAATACAAACGGGCTAAGAATTTGAGGCATAGGGTTAACAATGTTGGAAATTATAATTCTTTAAAGAATGCAAGCAAAGCATATAAGAAATGTTTAAATAAACAATATAACTTGTATAAAAAGGATTTTATAAATAAACTACGCTCTTTAAAACATTCTGATCCAAAATCTTATTGGAGTTTATTGAACAAAGCTGATAGCTCAAGATCAAAAGTTATGCAAAAGGTTTCTCTTGAAACTTTTGCAGAGCATTTTAAGAAGTTAAACTTGATGCACACTGCTGATGCAGACCCACCCTATCAAATTGACCCTTCGGAGGTATCTGAGCATAACTTTGAGTTAAACTCGGCTATTTCTGAGGAGGAAGTGTTGAAGTGTTTAAACCAGTTGAAGCTAAATAAGGCCTGTTCATCTGATCTTATTCTTAATGAGTTCCTTAAATCTTCAAAAACTAAGATGCTTAAAGTCTTTACAGCGTTTTTCAATCTTGTTTTCAATACTGGTATTATCCCTGATGAATGGTCACAAGGTATGATTTCACCAATTTATAAAAATAAGGGAGATAAAGCTAACCCTGACAATTATAGAGGCATCACCATTTTAAGTTGCTTTGGAAAACTTTTTACATCTGTTTTGAATAATAGATTGAATAATTATCTAGAAAATATGAATCTGCTGTGCGAAGAACAAGCAGGATTCCGTAAAAAGTATGGAACCACAGATCATATCTTTAATTTGAAATGTATAATTGATCTATATCTTCTCAGAGGCAAAAAATTATATTGCGCTTTTATTGATTATAAGAACGCATTTGACTCTGTGAATAGAAGCCTTCTATGGCAGAAATTATTAATGCATCATGTTGATGGTAAAATGTTAAAGGTTATTCACAGTCTATATGCTAATGCAAAATCATGTGTCAGGTTAGGGCATGCTACAGGGTGTACAACGTTCGAACTGCATTATGGGTAATTTCGGCTCCGCTGTGGAGGAATTTAGTGAAAATTCTCTCGACTCAGGTAAGTGTTTATCAAATATTTCCGCCAATTCACGACCGATTTTGAAAAACTAACGTGGAGTGCCCCCGCCTTAACCAAAGCAATCATCGGATATTAATTTCACGTCCCTGCACACAGTATTAAAAAAAGTTATTGAAGAACGAAAATTGGAAAAGGCGTTTTCTGATGGCACCGCTGTGGAGTAATGTACAATGTTTTTGAAGAAAAGGGGCTAAAATACCAATGTCCGAGTACGAAAGCATGCTGTGTGTTATCAGAACGAGCCTAACTGCGGTCCGCCTGACCATAACCCTCAGAAATCTGATTGAAACCGTGAAATTTAAGCGATTTGCAAGATTGCTCCGCTGTGGAGGGTGTCAAAAAAGGCTCCGCTGTGGAGTCAAAACATGTTAAAAGATATGCACTGTTCTTTGCCACCGATACGAAACGGATCGAACCATACAAATGCATCTTTGTATATCACCTTTGTATTATCTTACTTAGATCATGCCTATGTACGTAGTAAGACCGTAAAATGTACATTTGGCATGACACAGTTAACGCCCTATTGTTTTAATGCTTTACTCGGATAGTACTACTAAACGTTTTTAAAATAAATAACTTTATATGCCCGAAATAACAAGATTTTAATACGCATTTGGTATTTTCCATTGATTTTCATGCGTCTCTGTAAATGTACAATTTAAGTGGTTCTCCGTTAAAATGAATTGGTTTTTAACACTTTCCCGAACGACCCAAGTTTAGAATGTCTCAATTTAAAAAGAGTTGCAGACAAAAAAAAAAATGATATCATAAGAATGAAATGTGTATATTACAACATAGAAAATATTTTGGGTAAATGATAATCAGCAATTTATTCTTTTCCCTCAATGTTATAGCAATATATTCCTACTAGGAACACCAAGCTTACTGTAACTTACTGTACCGAGGCCGAAAGAAAGTCCGAGGCTTGTGGTGGCCCATCTCTTTGTCTTCTTTCTTCGTTAATAAAACAGGTTGGACTGAACTTTTGGGGGTGGTTGCGCCAATGTTTGTTTAAATTACTCTTGAAGGCATTTATACTTTTGGAATTGACCACTTCATCCGTAAGACGCGACGTCAAAAGTTGGGGTGCACTTGTGAAAAAAACGTTACTCGGTGTACTAAACGGAAAACATTTGTTTCGTGTAAACAAACATAATATTATATAATAATTATATACCATCGGGATCCTGTTATTTTGTTCTTTTATACCATATATCTTTCGACTACCTGAGACAACAATAACTGCCATTTTATTGATGTAATGCATGCATAATACAGCAAAAATGACGTTGTACATAACTTGTAACACTTTACGCTCTGCACCGAAAGGAAAAAATATAACTGTTTTGCGAATTCTTATCAAAAACGCGCAAAATTTCATCACAGAAGAGCACGGATGCCAGCCAAAACATGGCGTGATTTTGGCATTGATGGTGTCAACCGGCAGCAAGGGAGTGGCGAAAAACGGCACTGATAAGTTTTGTAACTTTACATTTAAATTTGAGGGGTAAATTTTTAAAGCATTGATTAATTAATATTTTTTAAGATATCTGCGTGATATTTGAATGACGAGATACATTTCATCTATTGTTTAATCGGCTTACATATGATTTAAAATATTTGATTGCAACACATGTAATTTTATTATTGTACACCGTTTCATAAATGTCCCAGTCACGTAAAACACGCATAAAAATCCGATATAAATAAACCATGACCTCTGGACAGACGAGTCAAACTGAACAGGTAAACCAGGTATGTAAACGTCGTGGTTTTAAGAAGGCGTTTACCGTTAGATGTAATCACAACACCCCTCTCACGCAGGACAGTCAATAGTTAAAAGTACATTTGAGTCTCAATGTTGATGGTACCACTATAGTAGTTTTTTTAAAGCAAGCTGTTTTTGCCCTTGCATTTAGAACTGTCCAAAATTAGCTTGTAATAAAAATACATCTGAGCCATATTTACGACATGCAAAATTTCGAAATGATTGTGCGTAAAATAAAGCAATGGTTGAGTTTGAAGCAGCGTTTCAAAAATGTCCCAAATTAGAAAAAAATACGTTACGTCTTTTGCAGGTGACGTAAAACCAGATAGTAATTTTTTTAAAGCAACGATTTTTGCCCTTGCATATAGAATTGCCCAAAACTAGCTTGTAATAAAAATACATCTGAGCCATATTTACGACATTCAAAATTTCTTAATGATTGTGTGTAAAATAAAGCAATGGTTGTGTTTGAAGCAGCGTTTCAAAAATGTCCCAATTTAGAAGAAATACAATAAGGTGACGTCGCATACGCATGAAAACCCGATAGTAGTTTTTAAAGCAGCGATTTTTGCCCTTGCATTTAGAATTGTCAAAAACTAGCTTGTAATAAAAATACATCTGAGACATATTTACGATATGCAAAATTTCGCAATGATTGAGCGTAAAATAAAGCAATGGCTGTGTTTGAAGCAGCGTTTCAAAAATGTCCCAATTTAGAAAAAAAATACGTTAACGTCATTTGCAGGTGACGTCGCACACGTTAAAATAATTGCGATCAGTCGTGAAAAATCCCGGTCATCAATTAACGATACGCTGGTTTTTTACCGATATATCTATTGGAGAATTATTTTCTTGATATAAATTGTTTCTGTATTTGTGAACTTGTCTGTAGGCCTATATAGTTTGAAACATTGGAACGTCCAGAATTTCGACAGTGAATTAATGAAAAATGCATCCATTTTTAAGCGGGATGTGTAACATAAAATGCATAATTAAGTTCATCAAATGAACGATTGTTTAATGACTAATGAAGAATCAAATACATCGTTTTAGTGATTTATTTTGAACTCACGCAGGTAAAACCGACATGTCAACCCCTGTACATGTTTTTCCCGTACACAAATGTTAATGCACCTTTCTATGCCAATAAGTTTAAATCCGTCAAATTCCGAGCATCGATATTTTGAACACCAGTGAGTTCTTTCAATTTTAATTACATGTATCTTTTTAAATAGAAAAATGATGTCACATACAGATGTACAAGAGGAACGTCCGCTTTTCCAATGTAAAAGAGAAATATCCACCCCGTAAATCTATATGAAAATAATCAGCTTAGTCATTTATGAAGTAAATAATTAATTATGATAAACATCAATAGCCGTACCAAGGTAAGTCTAGCTTAATCATTTAATTATTGATAGCACATGATTCATTTTATTCATTTGTAACAATATATTAGCGAAGTCTGGTGTTTACCAATAAGTATTCGTATATAACGCAGGTAAAGTTTTAAAATGACAAAATTCGACGTTACGTGACGTTACGCTGTTGTACCCCAACTTTTGACGTCGCGTCTAAATGAGTTCCACGTGTCAACTACTCTGCATGTAACACTTTGGTTTCTTATCTCTGTTCGTGAATACTATTTGTATAGTTTTTTTTTTTTGAGTTTCCTCTAGTTCTTGTTGACAGATTGCGTTTTAGGAAATTTTCTGATGATGTTTTATCATAATTATTTAGGATTTTGTACACTTGTATCATGTCAATTATATAAGTCGTCTATACTCAAGGGTAGGTAGCCCCAGATGTCTTTGTCGTTCACTGTATGTTAGGTGTTGAATGTTTTTCAGTAACCTTGTCGCTCTTCTCTGGACATTTTCGATAGATTTTGGTGCTTTTTTAGATGTGGAGACCAAGCTACTGATGCATATTCCAAGTGGGGTCTTACAATAGCTTTATAGAGGTTTATGTTTTTTGTCTAGGTATGTGAATGTTCTGTTGATGATTCCAATATTTCTGTTCGCACGTTTTGGCGTTGATGTGACTTTCAAATTTGACCTCTGAGTCGATGATCACGCCTAGATCTTTTTCTTCTTTGAGTGTGACAGTTTCCGATATATTATTTGCTTTGTCTTTCATCTCGTAGCTACCGAACTCCTTTTTTTACCGATGTGTATGTGCTTACATTTATTTGAATTGAACTCTAGGTCCCAATCGTCTGACCATATACAAAAGTTATTGATAGTTGTTTGAAGTCTCTGGTGGCCGTTTTCTGTTTTTATGGAGTTAAAAGTTTTCGTGTCGTCTGCAAACAGTTATACTATGGTTTCCGCCATGCCTGGTGTGGTAGGTCGTTTATGTATATTAGAAATAATGTTGGGTCCAGGACACTTCCTTGAGGAACACCACTCAATACATCTACTGGTAGTGACTTTTTACCGTTGACCACTACTCTTTGACTTCTGTTACTGAGAAAGTTTTTGAACCAGTCTAAAACTTTTCCTTGTATTCCAATTTGGTACAATTTGTGGATGAGCTTCTCATGATTGATGGTATCAAACGCTTTATTGAAGTCGAAAATGTAATGTCAACTTCCTCTCCTCTGTCTATGGCAGCTGTCCAATTTTCAATTGATTCTAGTAGTTGAAGAGTTCAAGATTTTCCATTTATGCAGATGCTTATAGGTCTGTAATTTTCTGCAAGTTTTTTGTCTCCTCCTTTGAAGATAGGCAAAACCATGGATTGTTTGGGAAATGGTTAAGGCAGCTCACAAAGATTTTATATTATTTTACAATCTCGTTGATCGAGACATTTTCAGGTATATCGCATCCGGAAGTCAGTCATATTGACGAACTTGGGTAGCTAGGGCGGATCAAGGATTTTTTCCAGGAGGGGGGGGATCCAAGCCCAAATGGAAACATAACATGTGTTATATTGCTAAGTTTATAAGTGAATGATATCCCTTATTACAAACTTTACAATAGATGTACCAGCTCTAACCATTAAAAACATTTATTTTTTCTGTGAAAACACATTTATAATGTAAGATGAGCTACCCGGGTGAACGGAGTCAAATGGAAATTTCAAAGGAAATTTTCTTTCATACGGTTTATTTTTTTCAGATTTTCAATTCTAACTTGCATTCTTATCTAAATCTCCAAGGTTGACTTTTGAGAAGTTGATATAAAAGTAAAATAAAAGAAAAAAGATACTATATCATCAAAGTTAGAACATTGTTCGTGCGGTCAATGTCGTGTAACTGTATGTGTAACAACTTGCCCCGTGTAAGAAATAGACCCTTTCTCCCCTACTAACATATTCATACATGAAAACATGGAAATCGGTATAGGATTCTTAGAGTTGTTGCACTAGAAGTATGGATTGTATTTTTGGGACACCAAGTATAATTTTACGGTCTTACTACGTACATAGGCATGATCTAAGTAAGATAATACAAAGGTGATATACAAAGATGCATTTGTATGGTTCGATCCGTTTCCTATCGGTGGCAAAGAACAATGCATGTCTTTTAACATGTTTTGACTCCACAGCGGAGCCTTTTTTTGACACCCTCCACAGCGGAGCAATCTTGCAAATCGCTTAAATTTCACGGTTTCAATCAGATTTCTTAGGGTTATGGTCAGGCGGACCGCAGTTAGGCTCGTTCTGATAACACACAGCATGCTTTCGTACTCGGACATTGGTATTTTAGCCCTTTTTCTTCAAAACATTGTACATTACTCCACAGCGGTGCCATCAGAAAACGCCTTTTCCAATTTTCGTTCTTCAATAACTTTTTTTAATACGGTGTGCAGGGACGTTAAATTAATATCCGATGATTGCTTTCGTTAAGGCGGGGGCACTCCACGTTAGATTTTCCAAATCGGTCGTGAATCGGCGGAAATATTTGATAAACACTTACCTGAGTCGAGAGAATTTTCACTAAATACCTCCACAGCGGAGCCGAAATTACCCATAATGCAGTTCGAACGTTGTACACCCTGTGCTAAGTCCGAGTTCTTTACGAGTAATGTCGGAGTTCGGCAGGGTGAGAACTTATCACCGATACTGTTTTCTTTGTTTCTTAATGATTTATCAGAGTTCATATATCATGCATATAATGGCTTGAAAGATGTTTCTGAGTTGTCTAAAATATTGCTTAGTAATGATGAAATTGAAGTGTATTTTAAGCTTTACATTTTACTCACAACCAGAACAATTTTCAAGCCGGCTCGGTCGTCGCCCGGAATATCAAGGACCGCCACAACGCCGGGGCACCAGGACGGAAGTGGAAAGTATACTACTGGTGCCACCAATTACGCCACCAATTACAACACCAAAAACAAAATCAATATTAGACGCAACAACATCGCCATCGGCACATGGAACGTAAGGACATTGAACGCCCCTGGTAAGCTAGATGAACTCACTCATGCTATGAGTGGTTACAACTGGAATGTGTTAGGGATATGCGAGATGAGATGGAAATACATGGGAGAAACAACAACCCACGAAGGCCACAAGTTATACTTCAGTGGAAGAAGCGATAAACATGAAGAAGGCGTTGGTTTTCTTGTGCACAAAAGCACAGTTGATGCAGTGATGGGATGCAGACCAGTCTCCAGCAGGCTCATTATCATACGCCTAAGATCCTCACCCTTCAACATAACAATCGTGCAGGTCTACGCACCAACAACAGCACACTCAGACGAAGAAATTGAAGACTTCTATGAACAGCTACAAAACGTTATCGAAGAAACACCAAAAAAGGACATCCTAGTTGTCCAAGGCGACTGGAACGCAAAGATTGGAGAAGACGCACAAGTAGACTGGAAAGGAACATGTGGGCCCTATTGTAACTCTGAGACCAATGATCGAGGATTGAGACTGCTCGAGTTTGCAACACTTAACAACCTGAAAGTTACCAACACCTTCCACCCCCATAAACCATCAAGGAGGTGGACATGGCACAGTCCAAACGGATCTCACCACCAAATAGATTATATCTTGATAAAGAAGCGCTTCCATACATCAGTCAACATCGCCAGAACACGCAGTTTCCCGGGTGCGGACATCAACAGTGACCATGAGCTCGTCATGATGTCATTCCGCCTACACCTTAAGAAGGCAAAAGATACACAAGGCCCCACCAGAATTAAATTTGATCTGGAGAAACTTAAAGACCCAGAAGTAGCTTGCGTCTTTGAGGCAAAAATTGGAGGGAGGTTTGCCCCACTACTGCTACTCGATGCAGACGGCACAGACACTGACACATACTTGGACACTTTCAACACGGCAGTAACTGAGACAGCCATTGAGGTTCTAGGCAAAAAGCGTAACACCAAGAAACCATGGGTAACTCCAGACGTACTCAAACTGTGTGATGAAAGGAGAGACCTCAAGAAAGACAAGTATAAAAGCAGGGAAGGAGCCAACAAATACAGGCAAGCAGACAAGCAGGTAAAGAAGAGCTTGGTAAAGGCAAAGGAAGAATGGATTGCAGAACAGTGCAGCGGAATCGAACAAAACCTCAAAGCCAACAACACCAAGAAGGCCTATCAGGTGGTGAAAGACCTCACCAGTGGCAAACAACAACGGTCCAGCACCATTCTTGACAAAAACGGGAAGTGCTTGACAGAGTCAAAAGACATCCTGAACAGATGGACTGAATACACATCAGACTTGTACTCATACTGCTCTGAAGGAGATCCAGAAAAGCTTAATACACACCCATCAACAAACACAGACAGTTTCCCAATCCTTAGATCAGAAGTAGAAGAAGCGGTTAAGTCTCTAAAAAAAGGAAAATCGGCAGGAACTGACAACATCCCGGGAGAGCTAGTGCAAGCAGGGGGTGAGTCCATGATCAATGCCCTACATGTGATATGTCAGAAGGTCTGGGAGACAGGAGAATGGCCAACACAGTGGACCCAGTCCTTAGTGATAACCCTACCAAAGAAAGGGAATCTACAAGAGTGCAATAATTATCGTACCATCAGTCTTATATGCCACCCTAGCAAAGTTATGCTCAGAATCATACTGAACAGATTAAGACCACAAGCAGAAGAAATAATTGCAGAAGAACAAGCAGGTTTTAGAGCAGGACGCAGCACCACTGAGCAAATATTCAACCTTCGGATTTTGAGCGAAAAATACCTTCAACACCAGCAAGACCTCTATCACGTATTCATTGACTTCAAGAAGGCTTTCGACAGAGTTTGGCATGCTGCACTCTGGGCAAACATGAATCACTACAACATCAATACTGACCTCATCCGTGTCATACAGAACTTGTATGAGAAGGCTAACAGTGCAGTATATCTCAACGGGGAGATAGGAGAATGGTTCCGAACAACAGTCGGAGTAAGACAAGGATGCCTACTATCACCCACACTCTTCAATATCTTCCTTGAGAGAATTATGACGGATGCACTCGATGACCACGAAGGAACAGTCAGTATTGGTGGTAGAACGATAACAAACCTGCGATTTGCTGATGACATAGATGGACTTGCTGGATCGGAGCAGGAACTGGCGAACCTTGTTAGACAACTTGACAATTCCTCCACAGCGTATGGCATGGAAATAAGCGCCAGTAAAACAAAACTTCTGACAAACAACACCAATAGAATACAGACCGATATCATGGCCAATGGAGAAAAACTCCAAACTGTAAAGAATTTCAAGTACTTAGGAGCTATAGTATCAGATGATGGGTCCAAACCTGAAATACTAGCCAGAATTGCGATGACAGCTGCAACACTAGCCAAACTGAACACCATATGGAAAGATAAAACAATCAACCTCTGCTCGAAAATTAGACTATTACGCTCACTTGTCCACTCCGTTTTCCTATATGCTTGTGAAACATGGACCCTCACCGCAGAACTAGAGAAGAGGATTCAAGCCACTGAAATGAGATGCTTCAGAAGACTGTTGGGTATCTCCTACAAAGACCATGTCACAAACATAGAAGTAAAAAATAGAGTAAAAATAGCCATTGGTCCGTATGAAGAGCTGCTCTCCACTATCAAGAAACGCAAATTAAAATGGTTCGGCCACGTCACCAGGGGAGAAGGACTCTCCAAGACGGTACTCCAGGGAACAGTCAGAGGAGGTCGGAAGAGAGGAAGACAGAAAAAGAGATGGGAAGACAACATCACGGAATGGAGTGGGCTGAAAATGAGGGAGGCAGTGACACGTGCGATGGACAGAGATGGATGGAGAAAACTGGTTGTAATGTCAGCTACAGCGCCCCAACGGCAACCGCCATGGGATAGGTAACAGGTAACAGGTAATTTTACTCTATGCTGACGATACGGTCATCTTTGCTGAATCAAAAGTAGAATTGCAGGCAGCACTGAATGGAATGTATCTTTACTGTAAATCTTGGGATTTGGAAGTTAACCCAGCTAAAACTAAAGTAACAATATTTTGTAATAGGAAATTTGAGCATAATATGATGTTTACTTATAATGGACAAGAGTTAGATACAGAGGATGGTTTTGTATACCTAGGTACTCTTTTTTCATCTTATGGTCGTTTCATAAAAAATAATCAAAGACTCGCAGATCAGGCCAGGAAAGCTATGTTTTCTGTACTAAGAAAGTCACGTAAGCTGCAACTTCCAGTCGATTTACAAATGCAACTTTTTGACAGTATGGTGGTACCTATTTTGCTATATGGTTCAGAGGTAACCGTCTTTGAAAATACAGAGCTACTTGAAAGATTGTGTTTACAGTTTTAGAAAATCATCTTGAGTGTCAAAAAATCTACACCTAATGTTATGTTATACGGGGAACTTGGGAGGCACCCCATTGATATATTATGTAAATCTAGAATGGTTGGCTTTTGGCAACGTATAGTAAATGGAAAACACGACAAAATTGCATTTAGACTTTATAGTATTTTAATAGCAATGCACAGGAGAAATCTTTTTCATTCTAAGTGGATTTTGAGCATTGAAGATTGTCTCACAACATGTGGTTATGATGATCTTTGGAATTCACATGATCTTTGGAATTCACAAAACACTGTTCAAGTGCCACATAATTTTAGTCATTTGGTAAAGTCAAAACTTATTGAAAATTGTAAATTGAGTTGGAAAGAATCAATATTTACCTCACCTAAGTGCTTGAATTACAGATTGTTTAAGACAGAATTAGTTTTTGAACAATATTTTCATTTGCTACCTAATGATATAGCTATGGCTTTTTGCCATTTTAGATGTTTGAATCACAAGTTTCCAATTGAACTTGGTAGATTTTGGGGCATTGAGAGGGATAATAGGATATGTGATCTATGCAGATTTAACAAACTTGGCGATGAATACCATTACTTGTTTGAATGCTCTTATTTTGAGGAGCAGAGAAGAATGTTTTTTCCACGGAGCCTGCCACGTCAACCAAATGCTATTATCTTTGATGAGGTCATGAATAACAAGGATAAACCTGCTCTATTTAAGCTCAGTAAGTTTTGCAAGGAGATTCTTGCTACATTTAAGGTGATACACAGCAATGTTTATTCCTTCCTCAAAAACCTGGTTTTAGACCCTAATTGAATATGCTTGTGAAAACATTGAGACAGGGGAAGATAATGCTGATGATCAACATTTTCTTCTTTTGCCACAATGTTTTTAGTGCTTTATTGTACACAAATTTCACTTTTTCAACATTCATTTTGTCGTCAGCAACAGCTCTGAAATTGAACAACCCTAAAATTTTGCTGTTGAGGAAAGGGTTGATATCATGTCATTTATGATATATTATTGAACAGTGAACCAGAACAGAGCTCCTGGTGTCATAAGAATGGGGGACCACTTATCTCTCTTCTTTGTTCGCACTGTAGCACTAGATGGACACTAGTTGATGAAGTTAATGTCGGCTGGTGTCGACCTGGATGCTTGGCTGTCTTTTGCTTTTTTCAGAGGAGAGATGGGTGTTCTTTATTAAACCATTAAACTATTTATCTATCCTGGCATTGTATTGCGTTAATGGACATTGGAAAACAATGCTGGTTCGGATGGGATGCTACTCAGCGTGGCTTCCCATCTGAGCCTGTATTGTTTGATACAAACACAAAAACTCAAGCTTAAAACTAAATGATGTTTACCAGTAAATATATTTTCCTAAATTTTTCATGTGCCCTATGACTACATCTACTGCTGATGGGCCTTGATAGATGGAGGATATCAGTAGGTCTGGTTAACATATTTCATTTACTTCATAGATCTAGTATTTTCCATGCTACTCAGATTGTCTTTTTTGTGTCTTCTTTGAAGCTTTCTCTAAAATGTTTGTCATGTTGTTTTGTTAGTTATTGGTTTATTGATCTATACCTCGGTTAGAGGTCATGATCTTATTAAATCTTGAAAAACTATTTATCTATCCTGGCCTATATCATATATTGCGTTCATGGACATTGGAGAACAATGCTGTTTCGGATCAGCGTGGCTTCCCATCTGAGCCTGTATTGTTTGATACAAACACAAAAACTCAAGCTTAAGGGGGAATGCTCCAGTTTTTCGGAACACTCGGTCATTACTGTAGGAAATTAAATGTTTCGTACCAATACGTTTCGTTACCGTATTTTCAATAGAATAACACATCATTACAATTTTCCAGTTTTCGGCGGGAAAAGCGTATTTATTATGCGAAACTGAATTCCTAAAGATGAAAATCGATTATTTAGAGCAAGACAGTCGTAAGTGAGTATGCAGTTACCACTGTTTTGCGTCATTTTATCTATGTGTAGCTGATAAAAATTGCTGTAATTCGCTAATAAGTGCGCTGACCTATACCTTTTCTTTTTGAATTATTACCAGGACATGTTACTTAATACAATGAGGGTTTTTTTTTATCAAATTCTATTATGTAGAACTTGAAATATTTCCAAAAATATGCAAATTTTAACATAAAACACTCCAGCTTCGTTGATCTAACCGAACACGTGAGCATGCTGTTGTATATATTTACGCGTTTATAATAGCACATATTTTCGGTTTTCTGTTCATATCAAATGTAAGGCGTTACTTTAAATCCGTTTTCGGGACTGAACGATGAATATACAGTATTTTATTAGCATTTTAGTGACCTTGGACAGGTGCAAGAAATTGTGATTTTTTTTTCGATGTAGGGGTATGTAATACGAACGCCTATAAATTTCAAACAAGATTGCTGACCATCCATTTTTATTTTATATTTCAATTTGTAATAACATGTAATTTCAGCATACAAAATATAATTAAATTCTATTATTGGGAAAAGATTTAGGAAACTGGAGCATTCCCCCTTAAAAATAAATGATGTTTACCAGTAAATATATTTTCCTAAATTTTTTAATGTGCCCTATGACTACATCTACAGTGTCCGTGGCAGCCTCGGTGGCACAGTGGTTAGCGCACTCGCACTCGACTTGAAACCCTGAGGTTCCGGGTTCAAACCCCACTGGGGGGCGGTGTGTCTTTGGGCAAGACACTTAATTGTCAGTCCATCCAGCTGTTAAATGGGTAGCAGTGAGGTAAAACCAGCCTCGGAAACCCAGCGGTCATAGCTACGTTACATGACCCCTGGGGCACTTGGCCAGTAAAACTTTGAATTAGCCGCCGAAAATCAATACGAAACGCGTGAGCGCAAAACCGAATCAAATAACGGCTCTCATAAGTCAATGCATTGTAAATTACAACCAACATGGCTGCGCTCATGATAAGTTGTAATTTGTGCGACACCGAAATAAAAATTACAGATCGCTGACGTCTTATACGGCTTTAAAACAGAAAGATAAAGAGAGTTTCTTTTAGAAGTCTTTTAAACTCGAAACGCCAAGTTTTTCACACGCTAAACGATAGTAATCCTCCATATTGACAACTTACCCGAAACAATTTATCAATCTCCTACGCAGTTATCTATCCTGAATCAGGATTAAATTACGTACCTCTGACGTAATCACTGTTTAGAGGTTAGCGATTGCTATGACCGCTGGGTTTTCGAGGATGAGGTAAAACATACTGCCTCTTCAATCTCTTCTCTTCTAATCCACGCGTATTTCCGAGTAACAAATTCGCGTTATTTCATTCGCGATGTTTCATTGCTATGGAAGCATATTTGTGCCACAACTTAACCACTCAATATAACGTGAAAATAATGTAGGATTTCTCAAAAAAAATTTTTTTTCGCGAAAACAGATAAATTTTCACGATTTTTTTTTTTTATCTTAACACGAATTCATTCCTGTTAATGCTCTAAACTGCCACAACATAAAGATAAATTTTTCATGAAAATAATGGGTGATTTCACGAAAACAGATTTCTTTTCTCGAAAACAGATAACTTTTTCATGAAAATATTAGAGGATTTCAAAAACAATAGGGCACCTCCTTGGGTCAAGGGCAACAACTGTGTGAAGTATGATGATCCTAAGTCAACCGCGGTTCTCGAGTTAGAGCACGGAAACGGATTTTTTTCGGATTTTTAACAAAGTCCGATTGTGACCTTGACCTTTGACCTTTTTGACCCAAAAACAATAGGGCACCTCCTTGGGTCAAGGGCAACAACTGTGTGAAGTTTGATGATCCTAGGTCAACCAGTTCTTGAGTTAGAGCACGGAAACGAAAAAGTCTACGGACGGATGGACGGACGGACGGATGGACAGACAGACAGACATGGTGAAACCAGTATACCCCCCCTCTACTTCGTAGGTGGGGGGTATAACAAGACCGGGTTTTGACGTCCCTAACAGAAAGGGCTTCGGAAAACATTGAGGCAAAAGAAGAAAATGCTGATAATCAGCATTTTCTCCTTTTGCCTCAATATTTTCCATGGTATATTGTACACAAGTTCAACCTTTATTAATACCAATTTTGTCATCTCCAGCAGCTTTCAAATTGGACTGGTTGGTCTATTTGGGCTGTTTGGGAAAGGGTTAACCCATTACCAAACGGCAAAATTTTAGGGTGGTCCAAATTCAGAGATGTTGCAGACGACAATTTCAAGTGAATGAAGTTTTGCATTTTTTGGTCTTTTGTGGTAGAAAACATTGTAGGAAATGAAGAAATTGCTTACTCACAAGCAATTTCTTCATTTTCCATGATGTTTTTCAAAGACAGTATCTTATTGGGAGTCAAAAAGAGTCTCTGTGTGGTAATGGGTTAAGAGGAATTCCAGAGACCATTGTTTTCTCCTTTTCTCTTGATGTTTTGATTCCCACATATTGACGCACAAGATTAAGGCTTTGGAAAACATTGTGACAATTTCTTCATTTCCCAATGTTTTCTGACCAGAAAGACCATAAAGATCAATGCTGAAGCAATATTTCAAATTCACAATTAGATTTAAGCTGTTTAAATAATCAAAGCAGATGGAAGCAGGGATCTATTTTTAGATAACTGGCATCTTTCGCGAAATTTTAAGTTTTCTTGAAAAGTTATCTGAAAAGAATATTATTTTATCTTTAAGTTTTGGCAGTTTAGAGCACTAACAGGAATAAATTCGTGTTAAGATAATTGTTTTTTTTTTCATGAAAATTTATCTGTTTTCGCGAAAAAGTTTTTTTTTTTGCGAAATCCTCCATTATTTTCACGTTATATTAAGTGATTAAGTTGTGGCACAAATATGCTTCCATACATTGCACTTGCACTTCACTGTAAAAAGAGCACCATAGTTATATAAAATAAATTAGCGAAGACTCATCGGAGTCTATACACTAGCATAGCTAGTGGTCAGGGTAACTATGCCTTATAGAACCCCAGTTCCACAATTAATTGAACGTCCCTCGTATATACTTGTAATGAAGCTGTGGCACTACTTACTTAATGTTTAGTCTCGTCTTTTTCTACGCATATACCTTAAAATATGTGAACTCTGTTATATCGCCTCCTATACATGATGGATGGGTTTATTAGTTATTTAATTGACCACATTTGTACGATACGTAGAATGCGTAGCAAATAAATATGGAAGTTAGGTGGTTGTATCGGGGAGATGGTTGATAGAGCGTGGCGCTGCCGCTAGTTTATTTTAAAGTTCTCATCCTATATTTGTTGTTGTCGTTCCTGTCATCCACCTTGTTCCAATATGTACAAGAGTTAATAGATGAAAGTAAATGGTTTTCAGGAAGGAGCCTGATTCGATTCCAGTCACGTCCGGGTTTCTCAAGGGATCTGCGCTGGTATGGGTACTATTCCTGACTTAGATAAACCATACACACGTGATACAACAATTTTAGAAAATCTACAATAATTCTGTCAATACTTAACCGATTTGAATTCAGTTTGAAGCAGAGAAGGCGGGCAGAAGTCACGCGTTAAATGGACATAGTGAAATTTTTGTAAAAATCATCTGACAAAAAAAGTTATTGTAAAGATCAAAAAAACTTTTGGTAGATCTTTAATTACTTTTTTATTAGTTGATTTTTCAAAAAAAAAAAAAAAAAAAAAAAAAAAAAAAAAAAAAAAAAAAAAAAAAAAAAAAACTACCACATACTCATTATTCCAGGCATTTTCCAACCTTTTCTACTTCAAACCAAATTCAAATCGGTTAAGCATTAACAAAATTATTGAAGATTTTCTGAAATTCTGAGTCACGCGATTGTTCACCGTGACATAGTCAAGGACATTGTCTCACAGGTGCCAGCCTTTTGCTGAAGCTACTTCGGAGTTCCTTCTACCAGAACATGATATTGACAGTCTACAAACATGACACACAACGCATTACGCTTTCCCAAACGACCAGAATTTGGACTTTTCCTACTTGAAAGCTGATGAAAACGACAAAATAGATGTAGTTAAATATAAGATTTGTGTATAATATAACACAAAAATATTGAAGCAAAAGGAGAACTGCTGGTTATCAGCAGTTTCTTCTTTTGTCTCATTGTTTTCGCAAGCCATTTCTATTAGGGACGCCATAACCAGGTCTTGTTTGGGAAAGGGTTAATAAAAACGAAAGGTGCTTAGTGAATTATGACGGAACAAACTACTAGTATGCAAGAAGGGGCTATACGCGGTCTCATCTGCAAAAAGGTTCTAAATGTAATTTAGTACCTTCTTGCATGATGTTGTGTATATTTCTCTTCAGTTAATATTTCTTTACAAGAAGGTGCTATTTGTGCAATTAGCACCTATCTTTAGGAAAGGTTATTGCCCAAACAGTGTTTCGTGTTCCCGTAAAATGGAAATAAGTGTACTTAGCACTTTCTTGCAGGATTTCTTTCTTGTAAGATGGATTCATTTGAGGGTGCTAGCTAGATTATCTTACTACTCCTTGAAAAGCTAATATACTTTTGAACCAATTAAAGATTCATACTTACAGTTACTTACTTATTTTCGGGGTAATCTTCTGTACAAATAACTGTACATGATTAAAATATGGCCTTTAATATTAATTTTCTCTGTGCAAAATTTAAGATTACGACGGATATAAAACACCACGTCACATCATTTCGTAAACAGTAAACACCATCAACCAGCTTTAAATATTTGACATAGTTTTACATCGCTGCGTGATTATAGATTTATGTCATTTACTGTATGAATCTTGTATTATGTCATATAAAATCTATAAACGGTGTGACAACATGCTAAAAGCCAAATTTTTGTGGATCAGTAGAGATTTAGGCCTGGGATACTAATGTACCTTTAAAACAAGTCTTTTACATTATATGGGTATCTCATACTTGTATATAACTTTTAAGCAAATACATTATTCATTGGGGGAAAAATAAAAAAAAATCGATTTTCTCAAAACTTTGAAAAATGCACTTAGCACATTATTGCATTCAGGGGACGCATTGTGAGCACAGGGACTTCGCCCATTTATTTGTATAATCTATTATATTAGCAGCATAAATTAAGATATATAAATCATATATTTTATAATAGTAGCCTAATTTATGTCATATACATGTAAATTACGATTTAGATTATAGAAAAAAATTTAGCCAGTTGCCTGTGATTGTGAGTGCAAGGTGATCCGGATGACACCTCTTTTGTCAAATACGTGTAATTTATTTTCCTTTATCCACTGGTGGTGAACTCGGCCAAAGCGGGGGACGTTTTTCGCTACAACAAGGTACAGATATTTTGCGTTAAAATGTGAGTTTAAAGATCTGATTGGATAGTTTTTCTAATAACAATGAATTTGTTCTAAAAATAGACCGGGTTTACGATATGTATTGACAAACTGTCGGTGTTGTTATAAAATCTCGTAAAGTTCTACGGCGTTATCGAAGCCGTAGTTACGATATTTTATAACAACATCGACGGAATACAATGATCGCGAAAAAAACGTCCCAAGCTTTGGCCGAGTTCACCACCAGTGATATCCTTAGTAAAAAAAGGTCTGGGTAGCTTTTTTCCGATTTGTGACTGTTGCACACTTTAGTCTATTTTTTTGTGCGTGAATTTTGTTTCTTTGCAACGGAAAGTAGGCATAGATAAAAAGTTTAGGGTCTATGCCGAATTAAGAGGATTGAAAGCGAAACCATGCAGAGCTTTTCCCCCTCCCTTTGACCTAACAGATACACAGTTACTGATATGGTTATGTCCCCATGGCGCATATTGTTTTACTCGTGTCTGTTTGTCCGTCTGTCTGTCCACTGGTCAGTCTGTCTGTCTGTCCATCTATCCGAAAACTTAACATTTGTCATTTCGGGGACATTCGTGTTTCACAAACACAGCTTGGTGTTGTTTTTTGTGTGTGCGCCAACCGATTTCGAACCCAACCAAAATGTGTGCCGCCGCGGCCTAAGCGCAGTTGGTAGCGCATCTACCTCTAATTTGAGAGGTCCCGGGTTCGATACCCGGCCGCGGATAATACCCTTTCTGACAAAATTGTCACCCACCAATGGGTTTGAAATCGTTAACCTAAGTGGGCGAGTAGCTGGAGGCTCGGTAAGGGTGTTGAGGTAGTACTGGTTTGAGAAACAACATTAATTAATGGGTAGGTGCTCCAGCCGCCCCGATTTGACCCTGACAGTTGAAAACGACGCAAAACTCCAATAAACTTAAACCAAATGTGCGCCATTTTGGAAAGAACTTCCTGGTCTAAAAATAAAATTGGATTATAAGAAAGAAGTATAATCTAACGGTTAAATCTTTAAAGATTCGATTATATTACTTATTGATCAAGTTGAATAAGATTGGCATATTTACAACCAGACCGATTCAATCCAAATGAAATGGCAGGTAAGAATTTTCGAAATATCTTATCTTCGAATATCTATGGATCCGTTTTTTTAAAGTTGATGTTTTTAGTAACTCTAATATCTTTATTCGATGCAGAGTGTTGGTTTGATGTCTTTCAAGTATTTTAAACAAAAGTATGTTTTGATGCCAAGATAGAATATTGCAATTGCGTTTAAATGGTTTTAGTTTTTCGAAATTGTTGCTGATAAGCCAAGAAAACCCTTTTAAGGTTAAGACGTAAATGACAAATTCCATATACATATGAATTGTAGTTTATGGTCAGAACAAAATTCTGAAAAAGTCGCTTAGTTTTTAAGGTATAGGCATTTTGTGAAGAAAAAGGGTTTGGGATCGATTCTAGGGGTATTCGGATATGCTGAGTCCGAAAAACAATGTTGCCAAGCTGAAAAAATGGCTCCTTCGTCATCTAATTTGCATATTTTCAAAATGGCCGCCAAAACCTCAAATATGCAATAATAATGTTGTTATTAGTAATTTTTTCGACATCTTTCTTTCTGAATTTCACAAATTTCTTGTGGACAGACCAAAACTAAATGATTTAGTAGGTAATTGAGGAAAAATATATTCATTTTTTGAAAATTACCATATAAATGGCAATAAAACCCATGGAAAAAAATAACATTAATCTACATTTTATTTTATCGTATGAAATGCAGTGAAATTATTCAAAGTACTATTTTGAAAATGTTATGCATTAAGGGTAAAGTTTTAAAGGCAGATATGATAAAGAACATAAATTTGAGCACAGGCCCTTTGACCATAATATTAATGCTTTTAGCAAACCTCAAATACATCAATTTAGAAAACATGTAAATCATTGTTCACATAATTTTGCAAATAATAATGATAAATCCTATCCACTATATTGAAATGATAATTTGATTACACTTGTTGCCAAGATATCAACGTTAATTTCTTAAAAATATAAATCAATGTCCAAAAATTTTGGAAACCGGTTTACCGTATTCAATCTAATAAAGAATAGTGTTGTGTGAGAACTTCCATTTTGTGGAAAATTCCATTTTTTGCACTTTCATATACACTCATGATTCCTAACTGCTGAAGATATAGTTACTAAAAATCGTTTCAATTTACATTAAGATATCCTTAGAAATTAAATTGTGTATATTTGAAATTGAACATATATTAAACAAGTAACCAACTTAAGCACTGGACAATATAAAAAGTACAATTATCTTAGATTTTAAATTTTGTTAGATTACAAAAATAGTTGAGTGTGGCAAACCTAATTCACTTTGGTATGTTGAACTTCAATTTTCCAGAAGAAAAACTATTTGTTCATTTTGACACTATTTTAAAGAGGCAACTTATTGATCTACCTACGATATAGAGAATACTAGAAGCTGGATATACAGAGTGTCCAAAAAAAAAAAAAAAAAAAAAAAAAAAAAAAAAAAAAAACCCCAAAAAAAACGGAACCCTATTTCAAAGTCAAATATTTTAAAGCGAAAGCAAAGAATCTAATTTTTGAATTTGCAGTACTAAAGATACATTATTTTTGCATATGTGTTCTAAATTTCACTTCAAAATATGTATTGGTTAAAAAGTTATATGAAATTTAATAAAGCCACTAAAACCCATTTTAACACGAAATCGATTTTTGCGTCTTGGTTGTTTGTAAAAGCGCACTGACGGTCAACAGTTGAGTTCTTTACCGTTGTACAAGTACGTACCAATTTTCTCAAAATTTATCAATATAAAAATGCTGCATGTACAAAGTGAGTCCGTAAGATGGTTGTTTGAAATGATTTTAAACCTTTCCCAGACCACAAAAAGTTAGGGTGGATTGGATTGAAAGCTGTTGCTGATAACAAAATTGACGCTGATAAAGACAGAATTTGCGTAAAATACTGCAGAGAAAATATAGAGGCAAAATGAGAAAATGCTGGTGACCATTATTTTCTTCTTTTGTCTAAATACTTTCTCAAGCTAATTCTCTCATGGATGTCAAAACCAGGTCTTGTTTGGGAAAGGGTTAAATTACTTGGCATTTGAGCGCTGACCGGCATGTTGTAGAGTAATAAAATAACTGCATATGATTACATGTATTATGAATCTTTGATACACTTTGATATTTTGTTTTTATTCATTTTTTGTTTGGTTACACCGCAGCTCTACTTTAACAGTTTATTTGTAAGCGGTAAAGATGAAACGAATATGCACTATTGTAAGTAAAATATTTCAATATCTACTTTGCATCGTATTAAACAATTGTGGAGAGTCAAGTGTAGGCGCGCGCTGCGAACGGAAAGATCGATATCGTGTTAAAATGGTTTTTGGGTGCATTCATTTGAATGCCAATATTTTCGAAACTAATATACGTTTTTCAACCAAATTTTAACTGCTGATAGGAAACTGTCGTTTCTATTGCATATTGAAATTTGGTGGAGACATATCACTTAATACATGAGCAATTCACTTTCAAAAATGGGTTCCGTTTTTATTGGGACACCCTGTAGTGACTAATTTACTATATAATACAGATTATCTAGTCAACCAATGCACGTTTCATAAACTTTAATGATTGAATGTGGTTAAATTGTCAGAAACATTACAGTGACTGATGCACATATTCATTATGTTCCTGACAGTTTCGCACAAATAAAGTACAACATCCAATCAAAATCAATAGCTGTACACGTACATGTAATTTATATGTCGACGATTCACCCGTTGGTTACAGACTTTTTGTAATACGTAAAAAAGGATTTTGACATCCATGGGTTCGAACTCACAAGGCCTGGATAGATAGTCTCTGCTGTTATTTGTTGAACTATCGCAGCTTTATCCGAAACTGTTAGAACTATAACACCTATTTACTTATAATACGTAAGGTATTAATATAACCAGATGGTCGTAACTATCTTATCGACCACAGGGTTGAGGGTGGGGGTTTCGATTCGTCCGGAGAAGGATCAACTCAAGACATTTCCAGTTTCGTATCTCTTTATGTACGTCTATTCAATTTACAATATTCAGCAATCTGTAATTACAAAGAAAAGTCATAAGACATAATTTACAAACAATCGTGGCTAAAAGAGTATTTACAATTTATCACAGCAGACGATATTTACAACTTACCAATTTGAGGAATTGAGAGCTTTCAACATCTATCCATTTCTTCTCTTTATTCAATCATCCTGTGAAATCTGCAAAACAAGTGAGTTGTGTTAAACAAGGTTATTAGGATTATTGAACTAGGCCGGTAAGGAAAAGAACGAGAATGGTCAGCGGGCGCGAATACCGACAACAAGACAGCGAACCAACTAAAGCTCGACAAAACAAACCGAAACTTCACAAACGACCAAATCTACGTCTCGTACATAATTTCAGAATGCGACAAGAGAAATACAAACCTTATTTATTCTCCGTTCATCCAAAAAGCTATAAATGTTAAAGATAAATCGAATTTGACCAAACAACCTTTCTGCTTGAAATCAAAGAGCGGAATGCCTGAACAAAGAAAACACGTGATAATAGTGCGCCAAAACTAATCTCCCAAACTGACCAATAAGACGCGGCATAACAAAATGGGTTTTATGAAACCAGACCGGGTTACACACTCCCCCTCTGTCAGAAATGACGTCCCGTCATTGTTACATTGTCTGTGTCTATGGTCATGCGTCTGTCCTTACCTACCACTATCACTAAACTACGTTCCTATCAATCTACTGTTGTTCTAAAATAGACAAATCATTTAAAAACAACATCATCGCAGCCTACACATCTGAAATGAAAATTGGTTTATTAATATTTCGACCTTATCCATTCCGGAAAGTCTTCAACTGCAAAGACAAATTCAAAATTAGTTTCTGTATAAATCCTTCCTGAAACTCAGAAAAATATTAGTGAAAGAACCAATATAAAATCGTTTCCCCCAATACACCATTTCCTGAAATTCAAGAAAACACATGATTAATAACACAACCAGTACAAAATCACTTCCCGGATACATTTTTCCCCTGTAATTCAAGAAAACAACATTATTTAGAAAACTGTATAACAACACAATGACCAGCACGTTTACAAATTCCATGTACAATTTGCAAGACTCCTCCCCCTCTTCAGTGATGCGTCCTCGCAACTTCTAATCTGCCATTTTAATCTTCGCAGCAACCACAACCTACGAAGAGAAATGAAAAATGGATAAAACAGGATCTGCAAAAATAAAACCATAAAATACATGAAAAACATTACTTATTCATTATAGTGGCAATCAATCTGTGCGCTGTATCCGAATCCACGCACATCCTCAATGCACCATTCTTTTTCCATACTAGTACCACATTACTACACCAGGGCAACTTGGACTTCCTTATAATTCCTGCTGATAGAAGTTGTTCTAGATGCTGTCTCACCTCCTCTATCATCATAGGTGGTATTCTTCTGTGACGTTCCTTAAATGGTGCTTCCTTATCTTTCAGCAAATCTATCCGATGCCTAATCATGTCACAGTGTCCTATGTCGTCTTCGTGATTGGAAAAGATATCTTCGTGTGACAGCAACAATTCTCTCAGCTTTTCTTTGTCTTCTCCATTAAGTATATTGTCCTTATCCAGGTCTAATGAATCAATCAGATCAAGCACATCTTGCTTGATATTAGCCAAACTCTCAAAGACCTCTTCTTTCACTTTAACTGGTTGGACTTCACATCTGATGGCTTTTGGAGATATAGTAACGGTATCAGTGGTAAGATTGCTTAGGGTGACTGCAACTTCCTTTCGTCTTCCGTTTTCAAACTGAAAAACAGCTGGTGTAACATCAATCGTTTGATGAATACCACTACCCTTTGTTTCTTGTATAATTGCTGTGGTGTTTGGGTAATTCATCTGTTTATCAGTTTGTCCCCTAACTGTAATAATCTGATTTGGTTTAAGTAGAACCTTCGATTCTTCCGCACATCTTATGACAGCTATAATGTTGTTACTACGCTTGAGCTCTTTTTCTCTCACCACAATTGTGCGAAAACACATATACCAAGGCGTATACAAATTTGTCTTCTGTAAAAAGTTATCTCCATTCTGCGTTCTACAATCATCCATGAATTCGTGGAGTATGTTTGTACCCAAAATGATTGGAGTCTTCTCCGCATATGGGGTATCTGGAATAACCAGAAGATGTTTTAGGTTCCGCACCTGGTAATCCCGATGGTATTTCTACCTCGACTTCAATATATCCACTGTATGGAAGTGTGCTGCCATCTGCACATTCTATATTAAGGAGGCCATTATTATTCTGGCCGCTCACGTTAGACCCCACAAAATGAGCGCCTATTCGTTTGGGCAGGCATACTGCTTGTGTCCTGGCTCGTTGCATTTGTAACATACTACATATCCTAATGTAGGGCATTCTCTTTGTACATGGCTCTTCTCATTACACGCCCAGCAGGTTGGCTGATAATTCTGACCACCTAATGGTCGTTGAAGCGGATAGGCATTTCTACCACCTCTTCCTTTGAATCCAACTAAAGCTCGACAAAACAAACCGAAACTTCACAAACGACCAAATCTACGTCTCGTACATAATTTCAGAATGCGACAAGAGAAATATAATCCTTATTTATTCTCCGTTCATCCAAAAAGCTATAAATGTTAAAGATAAATCGAATTTGACCAAACAACCTTTCTGCTTGAAATCAAAAAGCGGAATGCCCGAACAAAGAAAACACGTGATAATAGTGCGCCAAAACTAATCTCCCAAACTGACCAATAAGGCGCCGCATAACAAAATGGGTTTTATGAAACCAGACCGGGTTACACAAACAGTTTCATTGAGAGCCCCTATCATTGGTTGTGCACTGCCGAAGGAAAGACACGCATCATTTGTATAAAAAACAACAACCCTTTTTAGATGTGCTTATGACAAGGGCCATATCATTTGTCATGATATGTCATAAATATAAAATGTGGATTCCTTTGTGTATATCTCCATGCTTTCAAAGTTGATACAAGTTGAAAATGAATGTTCAAACATGGATGCCACACCAGGACATTAATAAGAATTGCCTAGACAGAGGCATTGGTCTGCCTGTATGGGTAGATACTTACTGTATCATGAAAAATTCGCACCAAATTCACTTTGTCCTTCTATATGAAGTTTGTATCTAACTTAACCAACCACATTGTTAGTTTCTTATTACATTCATAAGAAACCAATCTTTGATGAAAATCTTGGTACCATCGACATAAGCCTTTTTCTGCCCAGAAAATATGGTGTGCATACCACTTAATAAATTCTACTTGTCCCCATGTTGTTCTGGTGCCTAAAGTATTTAGCATGGCCCCTTTAAGTAGACAGGGAAATGTCAAATCACCAGCGAAAACATTAATTGTGTACAGGATCGTAATGCGCTAGCACTTAACGTTAAATTATACGAAGGCAGCAATTTCATATTTGAAAATTGGACACATTCACGTTCTCTGGTATGCAACTCATTTTAAAAAGCGTATTTAGGGTGTTATCGGTTTTATGGGAATAAGTACGGCGCTTAGCTCTTATGACATTTTCTATTATCAAATCAATTCTGATAAAAATGAATTCATATGATATTTTTCCATAATGCAAGTGGGATTACGAAGATCATTTCGATCTAGTCATAAGTACCAAAGATGTGCTTAAGATATTTTACC
Organism: Fragum sueziense; assembly: GCA_963680895.1. Classification (NCBI taxonomy): domain Eukaryota; kingdom Metazoa; phylum Mollusca; class Bivalvia; order Cardiida; family Cardiidae; genus Fragum; species Fragum sueziense. Next base: position 49,014,547 of record OY804603.1, read on the forward strand.
GTAGCATTGTTTTGAAAATTATATTATGTTGGCTAAATCTAAAATGTCCATTTATTTGTAAATCAAAATGTATATATAAATGTCTAAAATGGTGCTGTTGATAAAGGTTGTGTGTTTTAACAGCGCTTTAAAAAGTAAAATAAATAAATAAAATCAGTTTGAAAGTGATATTCTGTATATTTAAAAAGGTTTTATTGTCAGTGATACGGTAAAAGACTATTAAAACTAATGACAATGTGGTTCTATGTACTTTTAAAATTATTTACTCATTAGTTTAAAACAATTTATAGCAATATATCTCAACAATTTGGTTAAGATTATGCCAAAAACTTTGATACTATATAGCGGATTTTATGTTTTTTGGCGGCCATTTCGAAAATTTGCAAAATAGATGGTGAAAGAGCCATTTTCCCCCTCATTTACTTGTTAAACCATTTAGTTTTAGTCTGTTAATATGAAATTTGCAATATTTAGAAAAAAAAAAATTCGGAAAAACGATAAATAACAACATTATTATTGCATAATTGAGGTTTTGGCGGCCATTTTGAAAATATGCAAATTAGGTGATGAAGAAGCCATTTTTCAGCTTGGTAACATTGTTTTTCGGATTCAGCATACCTAAATACCCTTTGAACTGATATCAAACCCTTTTCTTCACAAAATGCCTTTAGGTGATAACTTTTCTACATTCGTGACCTGACTATTACCACAATTTATTAATTTTAAAGAAAAAAAATATTTCATAGCTACAAGATGTCAGCTCTCAGAAACATCCAAACATTTTCTACGGTATTCAACACGGGGTGCAGCCAAAAATGCGTTTTGGCTGGCGGACTAATTATTCCTTTTCGTGAGGCTAAACGCCAATGACGTCTAGTCTAGGAGCCAGCTCCTGGTATGGAACTTTTCTTGCAACCGGTCCCCTATAAAATTTTCAAGTACATCACTTTGAAGTACATACTTAAACTCATAAATTAAGGGTGGATGACAAAGTGGGAAATGGTAGGATTTTTTTTTTAAATCAAGGTCAAAGATCATTCGGTGCACTTTTCATACATGCCTCCTAAAATACCCCATAACTTAAGTATTTATTAAGCTGAATTAATTATTTTGGTATCAAAATAAAGCTGATGATTTGCACTTTGACTAACATGAATAGTATACAACTTTTTGGTTTTGAATATTTGTGAATATTCATTAATATAGTAAAAAATGGCTAAAAATCGCCAAAATTAAGTTTGCCTACAAGTGAATTTTTTTTAAATACCAATGGTATGTTTGTGTGGTTGGAACCATTCTTAAAAATTGCCCAGAAACCTATTCTTGACTTATATGTATTTCTTCACTGAATAAGTATATAGTTTACGCTTGTAGTCATAGATAAAAATGGGTGGGGTAAATTTTCCCTTAAATTACAAAACATGCAAACATTGATATAACAATAAATCTTACACATAAGTGGGATGTTTTATTAGAATTTATTGTTTTAAAATCAAATTTGAAGGGATTTGTAAAGCTTTTATTGCAAATTTCTGAAAATTTATTAGAATTTTAAGTGCGAAAATAATAATTCAATAAAACAGCATGTGAGATGGATACAGATTATATCAACACCACAATGTCAAAACAATGACTCTTAAAACGAGTATTATTTTATTAAGTATCTACAAAAGTGCAATTTTTTAAAGCGAGACTCAAATTAGCATAATTCGCAGCTGAAAATATTCCTCTTTCTATCTAACGGGCATTAGGACATTAAAAAGACCCATGTCAGGTTTGAAGGAATCAGAACAACATGGAGAGTGTCAGAATTTGCTTTGTTGTGCAGTGCATTGCTTTTATAAAGCCAAAAGGAAGCGCTGGAACTAATTTTTTCAATGTCTATCAAGGTTCAGTGTCACATAAATGTTACTATAAATATAAAGTGCGGGTAAGTTAATTATATACAGACTTGATTTAGAAGAACTAAATGAAATTCAGTTGAAATTTCTTTGTGCAGGAATGATGTAACTATCCAAGTCGAACATTCCATACAATATTTCGTGAATACATTTCTTATCTGTTTTATGTCTGACAACCTAGCATGGGTCTCTTTAAAGATAATTACGAAAGTGCTATCATTGCAGTGCTTACATCTGGTAGCCGTACGAGAACAATTGAACATCATACTATAATTTGAGCAACGTTTGTCCGTTTGTCCGTTTGTCTGTTTGTCCGTTTGTTCCCCTACTCCTCCCAGGTCCTTGGGCCGATCTTCACCAAACTTGGAGGGAAGGTGGAGGGCGGCCCCGCCTATTAGCTTGAGGGGTTCATTTTTTGAAAGGTCAAGGTCATCGAGGTCAAAGGTCAAATTTATGTTTTTACGGGTTACGGGTATCGTTTTTACGGGTTACGGGACGGGATTGCTTACGGGTTACGGGACGGGATTATGTGGAGGGCAGCCCCGGAAAGGTCAAGGTCATCGAGGGGTCAAGGTCATCGAGGTCAAAGGTCAAATTTCGAGACGGGTAAAATTGCTAGTGTATATAAATGTAATTAAGAAAAGAATATTCCATTCTGTGAATATATATCACCATCATCAGTCTAGAATCTGGATGTTCTGATGTATGGTTATGAATTTAAGGTCTTCAAGAGTAACCATGAACATGTTAGTATCGTATATTCGTTTATGTACATGCCTTCAATAGGGACAACAGAGGATCTGGTCTTTGGGTTTAATTAATTGTGTTGGTATTAGTGTCTTTCTCTTGGTGATCTGTATGGCCTGACATTTAGCAGGGTTAAAGGACATGTCCCAGGCTGCTTCCCATCTCTCAAGCTGGAGTAAGCCCTGCTGCAGGAGGCTCATCTTCGCAAGCCAAGGGTTCTACCTCCACTTTAATTTTGTAACCCATTTATAAGTTTTATTTGTACAAGAAATTGAACTCAATAGGCCCAATATCTCTTATTATTCTATAAATGTAAATCATTCATTGCATTTGACATTATATTACGAGTAAATTTTAGAAAATAAAGATACCACAATTGTTGATCCACCCTTCACAATCCCATCATGATAACATCACTTTGTTCATTGATTCACGACTAATACGTATTTGAGTAGACAAAGAGAAACTTTTGGTATAAAATAGTGGAAATCTTCGGACATGTAGTTGTTATAGCTCTAACCCCACAACAATATACCTGACAAAAATCTGGATAATGTTTTACTTATTACATGGCTTAAACTATTCCTAGTAATAACTTTCGTTGTAATCAATTATGCATCTATCACTTGTAAGTATCTATGTAATCTGTATCAAAGAAATCATTAACCCTTTCCAAACAAGACCTCGTGTTGACGTCCCTTGGAGAAAAGGCTTGGTAAAACATTGATGCAAAAAGAGAATATTCTAATTATCAGCATTTATTTTGCCACAATATTGTCTGGGCTATATTGTACACAAATTAAATCTTTATCATCACCCATTTCGTCGTTTGCAGCAGCATAATCTTTTAACTTTTAAACCAACTGAGATGACATTTTAAACACATATACTTTTATACATTTTATACATTTGATCCTGCAACAAAAACTCTGCTGTTTGGATAAGGGCGCATTCGACAGTTGCTATGGAAACGTAGGGTCACGTTGAGCGGGGAAACTTTGGATAATTGACAAAATGTGACTTATCAATCGCTCTTAAAGCGATCACATTTCGTATTTTTCACTTCAACAGTTGTCCAAAATGCTTGTTCCCTTAGAGCGGACCTTTTTCTCGGCAAACGTAACATCATCGGCTGACATATATATATGAAAGAGATATGTACAGAACTAACCACAACAAACGCAGACTCCATAACCCGAGATTACGACACAACGCCTAGCTATTCATATCATACACATCAATACATAGAAGCATCCAAAACCTCAATAGAGGAATTTTCAACTGTCTATAATATATGATGTAATTTTATGAATAACATATCTACGGGTTAGGATATTTACATACATTCAGTTTGTATCTACAATGGATAGGCGCCATATTTATATGGTCAATTTTCTATCATTGTGACACATTCAATCATTTATAAGCGTTCGAGACCGTCTTTGCACTCAAATATCCTCGGTCGGGGATTTGTCGTGAGTGATTCAGAAAATTGAAAATAATGCCGAAATTTTGCCATTTCGCTTTTCACGATGTAATTTCTTGGAAGACCCCCTGTACACGCTCACCAACATTGTTTTTGTGTTTTTCCTTTATTCAAAAAAAAAAAAAAAAAAGGCTCATATGTCATCTTAGTGCCAACGTAGATAAATATAGGGTTAATGCAAAGACGGTCCGATATCGCACGCGCATCTCCCGAATAACACAAAGTTTTTTCACGATATCAGCCCAGTTTCTTCAATGCCGATAACGGCCCGAAAACACACATTTTATGTAAATATTAGTGACGTCATAGTTTGGTCTTGTTTTATTTGAGTAAGGGTTAAACATATCACCAAACCACTTTTGGGCATTTTTGAATTCATTTAGATGTGTATGTTTTCGGTTTCGAAAACTAAAAGTTTTGCTTAAACATTTATTGTATATGCAACTTTTACATGGCATCAAAACCAAAACTTTATTTTGTACGGAAACAAGGGTCACGTCGTTGACTTTATCATGATTATGCCTATACATTATATTGAAGGGAAAATACTACAATTGTACTATTAGATTTTCCAAATAGTATATTTTAGCCAGTATCTCGAAAAAGGTCCATCAAGGCATTTGAACCCAACATGGATCCATATCAGCCTGTGTAATACACAGTCTGATCTAGATCCAGGTTGTTCTCTAATATTGGTTGCGTCCACCAAAATCGCACGTTGCAGGTACGTTTTAGACGCAGACCGCACGCAGGAGCACGTACAACCGGTTGTAAGAGAGGCTTAACGTATACAACCCATCATTAGCACTAAAGGGCCAGAGGTGAAATTTGAAAAATGCCAGTAATTCCTAAACTGTGTTACATTTCCATTCCAAATACAAACCTAAGCATTTTGAACGGTTTAGAATTTTGAATTAATGCATACTTATGGAAATATTTGATAAAAATGTTCAAAATTACCTCCCTTGCATATGAATATAGAGTAAAGTAATATTTGTAAATTATTTTCTTCTTTAAGCATAATCTTGAAATCCGGCACGGTGAATCAATTTATGTGAAGTGTATTTACAAGTGTGTGTAATTTGAAGCATTTCGTATAGCTAGAAAGTGGTGTTTTTAATGATGGGTCATATACCTTAAGAGAGACTTGAGCGGTGTGTGTCTAGCGATTATCACATATTGTACGGGATAGGTATTCCGGACTAGATTTCTAGTAAGTTTTGATTGAGTAAAAACTCACATGTCACCTTAGTGCCACCGTAATTCTCTCCTCAGTATTCCCAATATTCGTTTTGCTATAACACTTTTTCTCCTATTGAAATCATTTATCTTGTTGTCTGTAACCTGTTCGAATTGGAATGGTCTAAAATTTAGCCGTTAGGTCTGTGGTTAATCGCGTGAATGTTTTAAATATCGGCAAAAGGTTCATAATTGTTTTTCTTTTCATTTTTTCCAGACCATTTATCCGTTATTGTCGTTGGGAGCGATAATGCTGCTAAATGTATGGTAGCAAACGCTCTGTGTCAAAGAAGGTATCGTTTCAAGCATTTTCATTGCAAGAAGTTGTACGACGTTAACGTGGAACAATTCACTATTCAAGGCAATTACCCACGTGTTGTAAGTACACCATGCCTATCTACACCTTTGTGGAGAACCGCATATTCGAAGCTTTACAGCGACGAAAGGTACAAACACAAATGCTTCCTGTACGTTAAAGATATGTCAGCTATTCGACTACACGACAGCGAAGTACTGCAGTGGTTGCAGCGGAGCGGAGACCCAGTTGTTGTTGTGATTACATACAAGATGGGAGAAAAGCGATTCGCAGAGTTGGAACAATCAAAATTCCTTTCCGATAACTGGAAAACATATATTTTCGATTGCAATGATCCGGAGATGGAAAGTAAACGCCAATTTTCTCAAAACGTGTTTCGAACTGTTGGTGAAATGATAAAAAGTGAGTTTGTCGTCCTCACATCTGGCAGTCCGCAAGGCGATGCGGTCCCAGGTTCTTATGGAGCGAGGAAAAATCCAATAAAGGGAAAAGGCCTCGACAGAGTAGAGCCGTTGAAATTAGATTCTGTTACAAAACAACTTAACAAAGAACAAATGCCAGGTAAGAGGTTAATCTGATATGAAAAAATAACAAATTAAATGAAGATTATGAAAGTATATATATTGTGCCGATTTTCGTTTTTGCCTATTTTCGAAATTCGGCAAATCCCTGCAGAACTCATTTGCCTAATTTCGAAACTCGGCGAAATAGCTTATTTATAATTAGTTTATGGTATATCGGGCCATTTTCTGTGCAGAACTCATCTTCAAAATATCCGTTTTTAGGGAGGTATCACAGTTAGCACTTACAAAATCATTTTAAGCCATTTTTAGTCCAATAAAAGTTCGGTACGGAACAGCTAAAGTTCCGTACCGAACAGGACATACGGAACATTCTTCTTCCGTTTGCGCGGAAGTTGATTCGTACCCTAAGCAATTCGCACCTTATCTTTTATCAGAGACATAGATAAACATTATATTATATGTCTCTGCTTTTATCAATTCGTTTACACGTTCAGCAGGACATCAAATTTATAGATAATATTGCCATAAAAATCATATCTACACTCGATTTCATTTATTTATTCAAAAAGTTGCAGTTCCATATTTTTTCGGAGCCTGAATTAGATCCATTACTTTGGGCTTTCTAACCACCGAAATTAAAATGGTTTCACTTACTTAAAGTTAAATATCGACATTTTAGAAATGGTTCCTTTTAAAACAAACAAGATTTATTATGAAGCTTTTCATCTGCTAAATGTATGTGATCTACCATAGATCTGCATACTTATGTTAATTAATTTGATATGTTCTAATTTCGTTTAGACTTTGAAGATAACTAACTCAAAATAGTGAGCTGATTGTAAAACCATTTAAACAGGAGAATCCCTTTCTGTGAAAAATACCATATTCAGCATTTTCCCTGCATTTTTCCCTGCATAAGCTGTAGAGGCCAAACTGTCAAAACAGCCAAACAAGCCGATCCTCCCTACTATGCTAGCTAGAACTAGTGACCGACCCAGCCGAACAAGCCGATCCTTCCCACCATGCTGGCCAGAACAAGCGACCAAACCAGCCGAGCAAACCTATCCTTCCGACCCTACTGGCCAGAACTAGTGACCAACTCAGCCAAAAAAAAGCCGATACTTCCCACCGTGCTGGCCAGAACAAGCGACCAACCCATCCAAACAAGCTGATCTTTCCCACCGTGCTGGCCAGAACCAGCGACTGACCTAGCTGAACAAGCCGATACTTCCCACCGTGCTGGCCAGAACAAGCGACCAACCCATCCGAACAAGCAGATCCTTCCCACCGTGCTGGCCAGAACTAGCGACTGACCTAGCCGAACAAGCCGATGCTTCACACCGTGCTGGCCAGAACTAGCGACTGACCTAGCGGAACAAGCAGATCCTTCCCACCATGCTGGCCAGAACTAGCGACTGACCTAGCCAAACAAGCCAATACTTCCCACCATGCTGGCCAGAACAAGCAACCGACCCATCCGAACAAGCAGTTCCTTCCCACCGTGTTGGCCAGAACTAGCGACTGACCTAGCCGAATAAGCCGATACTTCCCACCGTGCTGGCCAGAACTAGCGACCGACCCATCCGAACAAGCAGATCCTTCCCACCGTGCTGGCCAGAACTAGCGACTGACCTAGCGGAACAAGCAGATCCTTCCCACCGTGCTGGCCAGAACTAGCGACTGACCTAGCTGAACAAGCCAATACTTCCCACCGTGCTGGCCAGAACTAGCGACCGACCCATCCGAACAAGCAGATCCTTCCCACCGTGCTGGCCAGAACTAGCGACTGACCTAGCTGAACAAGCCAATACTTCCCACCGTGCTGGCCAATACAAGCGACCGACCCATCCGAACAAGCCGATACTTCCCACCGTGCTGGCCAGAACTAGCGACTGACCTAGCGGAACAAGCCGATACTTCCCATCATGCTGGCCAGAACTAGCGACCGACCCATCCGAACAAGCAGATCCTTCCCACCGTGCTGGCCAGAACTGACCTAGCTGAACAAGCCGATACTTCCCACCGTGCTGGCCAATACAAGCGACCGACCCATCCGAACAAGCTGATACTTCCAACCGTGCTGGCCAGAACTAGCGACTGACCTAGCCGAACAAGCCAATACTTCCCACCGTGCTGGCCAGAACTAGCAACCAACTCAGCCCAACAAGCCGATCCTTCCCACCGTGCTGGCCAGAACTAGCGACCGACCCAGAGGAACAAACCGATTCTTCCTACCATGCTGGCCAGTACTAGCGACTGACCCAGCCGAACATACCGATCCTTCCCACCGTGCTGGCCAGAACTAGCGACCGACCCAGCCGAACAAGCCGATTCTTCCCACGATGCCGACCAGAACCAGCGACCAACCTAGACAAACTAATTGATCCCCTGAAACCAGAAATACCTAGTTCTAGTGTAAGTGACCAAAAAGGCCCAGTTCAAAAAAGGCCCACTCTTTAAATTGATAAAAAATACCCCAAAGGTGTATATCACATTTGAAATTAAATATGATTTATGAGAGATAAATAATTGGTAAATTGTTGATTTAATGCCCGGCTTAAATGCATTGGAACAATAATGATAATAAAATCAGAGCGAGAAATGGATCTTATACTATTATAATCATTTTAATAAGTATGCATGATTCCGCTTACAGTACGACCTCGCAACGTGATAATGACATCATTAATTTTATCCTGTGACCTAATTCTATCGGAAAATTCAGATAAAATGTTGCCGTATTTCTTTCTCGCATGTGGATAAATATCTATACACCATGAAACAGGTTTCGTTTATCCTTGAATGGCACTGTACTTTCGTTTTAAAATAGACTGGATTTTGATATCGATGAAGTTTTTACATTCTGGTGTACACGTTTACAATGCAGCGGCGTATCCAATGGGTAGGGGAGTTTTCGAGGTTCAAAGGAAACCCCTCTCAGCGGCGAATCCAGACTTTGTACGGGGGTTCGAAATTACAAATAGGTGGTTCGTTCTCTTATTATTACAAAATTCTGACTGGATACTTGGGAAAACGAACCTCTCTATTTGTAAATTCGAACCCCATCACAGACATCCTGGATCCGCGGCAGCAACGAGTACGTAGGAAGTATCAAAAATCAAAGTAAACTGTGAAATAATCATTATGTCGTTGTTCGATTCATTACTAATAAATCGGTGAGGAAAAAAACGAGAATAAATCGACAGAAATATTTCTGCATGACAGTTTCGCAGTAAACCGTAAATAATATTAACATTTCGGGCGTTGTATGATTCAATTATCAATAAATCGTCGAAAAAGATCGACAGAAATAGTTCTGCATGACACACGGAACTTACTGAATCATAATTTCGAAAATGGATGGCCAATTTCGAAATTGGGCAAAGTTCCAGAATTTTAGACTGGTCCAAATGCAAAGATGTTGCAGACGACAATTTCGGGATGGCATTTGTCTGTCCTTCATGTGTGGGAATATGTTAACTAGTGAAAATACGATGCCAGTTTACGCGTATAAACATTAACAACAATTGAACACTATGTTAATAGGATATTTGTTGTACTTTTTTACGATTTTATAAGGTAAGTTTTTCACTACGATATATTCTACATCTTTCATGGATTTCTTTCGCATGTGACGTCACGTGACGAGTCGTGACAATACATAAGTGAAAAAGCAAGGGAAGTAATTTTTATATCAAATTTGAATAGGCACAATTAGAAATGTTTAATAAAGTTTTCTCTTCAGTACCTTAATTCAGTTATCGTTTAAGAAAATCCCTGCATACATAAAGGTTGAAATCTGTGTTCGACTTGCGCATGCAACACAAAATTGGATATTTTTTAACAGCCGCACGTGCGTAATGATGCATGAATGGACACTCTTTTTTCAGTGAACATTCATAGTGCATGTGTAAGGATCTCAATTGCAATAAATATTGTTGTCAAAAATGGGACAGAAAAATTATGCACACAAAAAAGTATCTTGCGTTAGAAGTTTCCTTCAGTTTATTTAAAAACCCGACTAGAGTGACTGTTGTTGATAGATTATCCCTCTTTGTCAACATGAGGCGTCATTGGAGTCCGAAAACAACTAGAAAATCACTGAAAGTGATCATACCCCCCCAACAGTGCTGTTTTTGTGCATTTTGAGAAATGCATTGCAATTGAACTGTGAGATGATCAATTGAGAAATACAGATAACAAAAAAATCAACAGACATTAACATGCATTGAGTACAATCACTCAAGGGACATTCCTGCCAAGTCTGGTTCAAATTGGCATAATAATTGATTTTTGAAGAATTATCGAATGATTTAGTCTGTTAAGCCCCACACAGCCACACCAACAATTTTTAACAAATCAAAAATTCATGAACATGTGTTGAATACAGTCACTCAAGGGACATTCCTGTCAAGTTTGGTTCAATTTGGCCAGATATTTGATTTTTAAAGATTTTCCATATGATTTCTCTAAGTCCGATAAGCCCCGCCCTGCCACGCCAACAATTTTTGACGAATCAAAAATTCACGAACAAGTTTTGAAAAGGTTCACCCAAGAAACATTCCCGCCAAATTTGGTATGCATTTGCCTAGTGGTTAAGGAGAAGATTTTTGAAGAATCATCTAACGATTTCTCAAAGTCTGATAAGCCCCGCCCTGCCACGCCCACATTTTTCACCCAATCAAAAGTTCATGAACATGTGTTGAAAACAGTCACTCAGTGAACATTCTTGCCAAGTTTGATTTATATTGACCGAACAATTGATTTTTAAAGATTTTTTGCATGATTTCTCTAAGTGTCGATAATCCTAGCCCTGCCACGGCCATAATTATTGCCAAATAAAAAAAATCACGAACAAGTTTTGAAAAGGGTCACCCAAGGAACATTCTGGTCAAGTTTGGTAAGAATTGGCCGAGTGGTTCAGGAGAAGAAGATTTTTGAAGAATTATCTAATGATTTCGCAGTCTGATAAGCCCCGCCCTGCCACACCCACATTTTCACTCAATCAAAAATTCATGAACACGTGTTGAATACAGTCACTCAAGGGACATTCCTGCCAAGTGTGGTTCAAATTTGCCTGATGATTGATTTCAAAGATTTTTCAAATGATTTCTAAGTCTGATAAGCACCGCCCTGCCACGCCCATAATGTTTGACGAATAAAAAATTCACGAACAAATTTTGAAAAGGGTCACCCAAGGAACATACCGGTCAAGTTTGGTAAGAATTTGCCCAATGGTTCAAGAGGAGAAAGTCTGATAAGCCCCGCCCTGCCACGCCCAAATTTTTCACCCAATCAGAAAATTCATGAACATGTGTTGAAAACAGTCACTCAAGGGACATTCCTGCCACGTTTGGTTCAAATTGGCATGGAAATTGATTTTTAAAGATTTTTTATGTGATTTCTCTAAGTCCAATAAGCCCCGCCCTGTCACGCCCACAATTTTTTGACGAATCAAATATTCACGAACAAATTTTGAAAAGGGTCACCCAAGGAACATTCCTGCCAAGTTTGGTAAGAATCGGCTCAGTAGTTGAGGAGGAGAAGATTTTTGAAGAATTATCTAATGATTTCGCGAAGTCTGATAAGCCCCGCCCTGCCACGCCCACATTTATCACCCAATCAAAATTTCATGAACATGTGTTGAAAACAGTCACTCAAGGGACATTTCTGCCAAGTTTGGTTCAAATTGGCCCGGAAAATTGATTTTTAAAGATTTTTCAAAGGATTTATCTAAGTCCAATAAGCCCCGCCCTGCCACGCCCACAATTTTTGACGAATCAAAAATTCACAAAACAAGTTTTGAAAAGGGTTACCCAAGAAACATTCTGGCCAAGTTTGGTAAGAATTGGCTCAGTGGTTGAGGAGAAGATTTTTGAAGAATTATCGAATGATTTCGTGAAGTCTGATAAGCCCAACCCTGCCACGCCCACATTTTCCACCCTATCAAAAATTCATGAACATGTGTTGAATACAGTCACTCAAGGGGCATTCCTGTCAAGTTTGGTTCAAATTGGCCTGTGTTTGTTTTTAAAGATTTTTCATATGATTTCTCGAAGTCTGATAAGCCCCGCCCTGTCACGCTCACAATTTTTGACGAATCAAAAATTCACGAACAAGTTTTGAAAAGGGTCACCCAAGGATCATTCCTGCCAAGTTTGGTAAGAATCGACTCAATAGTTGAGGAGGAGAAGATGCTTGAAGAAAAAACCAACAGACGGACCAACAGACAGACAGACAGACCAATAGACCAACAGACGGAGGTATAATAACAGCATTTGTTGATCGCCGTCGTCATTTATGCCAGTTGGACATATATTACCCTACTCTCTTAAGAACAGAGCACATTCTCTCTTCATTCCATTATGATAGAATGATGCTCTGTTCCCGCGGGGTCAGTTCACGTCTAATCTCGGGGCTTTGGTGGGATTTCGGTATCCAATCGTTGGCTATACACGACAAAACAATTTAAAAAAACTGATACAAACTTTCATTGGCTGACGCTTCAAATTACCGGCTTCAGCCAAAAATAGAAGCGACGTAATGTATACGTACTCAAACAAGATGAAACTGAATAATTTTGATACGATAATTCAAATGTTACCGGCTTCAGCCAAAAATAGAAGCGACGTAATTTATACGTAATGATGAAAGATAACGCTGAATGATTTTGATTCGATAATTCAAATGATGTGCTATAATTAGATTATGACGACCAAATAGGCTGTTTGTGTAACAAAAACTGCATAGGTCATATTTGATGGTTAATCAATAGACCTCGGCTTTGGAGAGAAATATTACCCATTTAAACTCGAAACATATTAAATATGCTGATCAAGACCTGTTCAAAATGTTAGAATTCAATATAGAAGTTATTGAGAAAGGGAAAAAAGGAATTTCATTTGAATGCAAGCAATAATAAAAGGGTAACCAAAGACCGCATGGAAAGTATAGTGCTCCCACGATCACGATATTCTGAATCCCGCCAAACAATAAAACATATATCAATTTACTAATCATAGGTTGTAAAGATCAAAATGAAACCATATTGATGAAAATCAGTATTTTGATGTAATATTGACAAGACGATTTGCACGTGCGTCTCTACAATAACATGTTTTTTTTATAGATTAAAGGTTTGTTTATAAACATCACAAAAGCGTGGGAGCACTATCATACGTTTAAAGTTAAAGGTCAATTACGACCTATATTTTAATTTTCTTAGCGTGAAAAGTAGTTAAAAAATTTACTCCTCAGGTTAATTAGAAAGAACATGTAGACAACTGACCTATTTAAAAACCGACTAGAGTAATTGTTCTTGATAGATGTCAACATGAGACGTCATTGGAGATCAAAAACAATAACAGCATTTGTTGATCACCGTCGTCATTTATGCCAATTGCACATATATATTAATAATTTAATATTAGTTGATTTCATTGAAATCCGAGCGTTTTGATTGGCTAAAAATATTTTTTCATAACTCCATGAAAAAAAAATGACATTGCCGGAACTTCTTTCGGAGTCAATAATATGGATAAATGGATGTGCCCTGTGCAAATCGGCATATTGCGTTCGTTTTGAGGAGTAAACTGCAACTTTTATCATTGAATCTTACTCTTAAATAGATTTTCTAGTTGAAACAAACTCAATTTCAAAAACTTACTGCTTAAAACGCACTTGAGGGGATGGAAAATAACGTTACGACGACTGAATTCGCTGTAAACGACGTAGCAGTTACGCGCGCTTTTTATGACGTCATTTAAAGTTTTCGTCACGGAAAGGCACGTGCGTAAGATCTGAATACCTTGGTAGCGGGCAGATATCGCACATCTATCTGCTTCTTTGCACATAGTCCGAACGATATTTCATTCTTTCTAGTCGCAAATATTACTATTTACGGTAATAAAATGTATTATTAAATTATAAGGAATGAATGCAATTTTATTTTTTTCATGCAGGTATGAAAAATAAAATCTAATCACACTTTTGTATGAACCGCTTCGCGGATTCATACAGTGTGATTAGATTTTATTTTTCATACCTGCATGAAAAAAATAAAATTGCATTCATTCCTTAACCCATTTAAACTCGACAAATATTAAATATGCTGACCAAGATCTGTTCAAAATGATGGAATTCAATATAGAAGTTATTGAGAAAGAAAAAAAGGAATTTCATTTGAATACAAGCAATAATAAAAGGGTAAAAAAGACCTCATGGAAAGTATTATCTGACCACATTAAACTGATACTGATTAATTTTCGTGCGCTAACTCCGTTAGATGAGCGTCTTAACAAAACATCGCCGAAGTGGGGTCATTACATATGCAGATGTACCGGGTTAATCTTGCTGGACAATACACGTGTTTGACCTATGTTGATATTCGAATTTGGTGATATGCAACGGTATACTGCACAGAGAAGCACGTGACGCTCAACGCCCGCCCACTAAAACATGTATTTCGTGGGGCATTAGGCATCCACGATGATCTATGATCATGACATTTTATCGTGGTCAAAAACATTCGATATCTCCACTGCAGTGTTCAACGCGTAAAAGCTTTCGATTGTGAAATGACCGTCTATGCATTATACTGAAACCTATTTTCAAACGATTTATGAGAAAACCCAAAAAAACCCTTTCATTTGGTCGTAATTGACCTTTAAACGAGAATCGATACAAATATTTTGGTTTATTTTGAGTAGGATATAGAGGAAAATAATTGACCCGGCAGAGTGACCTTTACTGTACTCAAAAGTGGGAAAGTTTATTTCCAGTTTAGATGGGAATAGGTCCGTCGTTAATTAACGTAAAAGCGTGCACTGTATCCGTTAGATCTATACAATATTGTAGCGCCATGTGAAAATAAGACTTTAACTAATTTAGTCAAATAAAAATGTTAAAACTTGTCTTGACCGCGAGGAGGAAAGGACGTGTTTTCATGCGCTGACAAATTTTTACTTTTATTTGAAGTTTTAGTTGACTTTTAAAGTTTTAAGTTCTACGTTCTTTTACTAATGAACTGTACAGCTGTTCTGTGTTTCTTTTATCGTGTGTTCAGCGCAAATTAAACAATTACGTCTTGGGAAACTGAATTTTTTTCCCGCGCGCCTCGTGGAAGACCGGCCGCCATTACAGTCTACAGGGCCATGCCATAACTTTTAACCTCGAAAGAGAAGTACAATTTTTATCCAGACTCTTTTATTATTATCATCATCTTTATCATCACATAGAACTCTTTTAATCATCGTCTACGTGTGTCCACTGAAGTCAGCAAAATGTCTCTGCAGCCGACAAGTAAATTCGGCAGGAAAATCTCGAATAGCAACCTTTCTCTGGACAGTCTAAGTCACAGACCTCAGCACCATGGAGTCTTCAGAAACACTTACATTCTTAACAAAGCCAAAGCATTAAAAAAGAAATTGGATCATTGTAGCCATGAGCATCTGTCTTATGAAATGAAACCCAGCAAGAACTTTGTGCTCAAGTTTAGTACTGCTTCTTATGAACTTGCCAAACTAGTGTTTGTCGAAAAATTCATTGCTTCAAGTTTCTTCACTGATTATTATGTAACATCATGTATTAACGAAGATGACTGTGAGAACGAAGTAGGCTCCACTTTTCGAATCTTCAACAAAAAGAAGGACGGTACCCAAGGGACTCAACTCAAATTCACCGTAAACTTTTATAATACTACCTCAAGCATTCTTGTCAATGGTAACAGGATTGATATTTTTGAAAATGAACTTTTCAGACCTATTTGTGACACTATCCAAGCGGAATGTGACAGTCTTCAAATTATCAACGAACAAATCAGTGGTACTCTATCTGCTCCGACAAACTGTGATCATGTCCAATCAGCCAGCCCTGGTACAAAAGACGCTACAGTGAGGTATATTCAGCAGGAAAGTGTGTCTTTATCCATTAACAATCAAACAGAACATATTCCCCCAGCTGTGGAGGGGGATTAGAAATATCCCGGCTGCCATGTCCTGTAGCAAATGGTAAGACCCCAAGCAAAGGACAGTGTGTCTGTAACGGACCCGCTTGTTGGCCGTGAGTGGATACTCGTAAGCCGGAAAAGGGGATCCTGGTCGGTTGAGGGAAGCCCAGGGCTCTCCAGCTTCCCAACACGCTGGCTTTGGCCTCGGCTTCGGTGTAAACGGGAGCTTAGATGGACCCGGTCTGGGCAATCGGCTGGTCGTTTTAGGCTAGTGCATGTATCATCGTTTTTACAAATTAGCCTTATCGACAATATTGTCAAGATACTCTATTTTCAGTCATATGATACTGAACCTATTTAGGGTATATTTCCCGTTGTCATTTAACAAGTTTTAGCACTAGTCTATGCAGGCTCATGGGTTAATTGGGTTGATTACGTGGCTTGATCGACGTCAATTTGCATGGCGAAGCTCTATGTGGAGTTTTTTCATGTTCTTTTTTGTCGAGCTAGTTGGTTGGTTGGCTTGAGTATATTACCTGGGTAACCTTGGCATGGGGAGTTGGATAGCCACTCCGAAATCCATGTCCCCTTGTTGGACCCCATGGTGGGTGAGGGCCCGGGTAATGAACTTTAAAAACCTCAAAATGGATACGCAAAACTCAAAACGAAAATGTACTGAAATGGATTCTGACTCTGGACTTGTCTCATCGACTGCAACGTTTCCGCGATTTTTACTGCTCGAATCAAAAGATGAAAGTAAACCACTATCAAAATTATCTCCGTTTGTGATTAATAAAGTTTTGGTTTCTTTGGCTGGTGAGCCTAAAGCGGTTAAAAAATTGAACTCCGGTGCTCTCTTGGTAGAAGTTGTGAAACGTGGACATGCAGAAAACCTTTTAGCTATTAAGAAGTTTTTTGACATCCCAAGCAAATGTACTCCTCATGCTACCTTGAATACATCAAAAGGTATCATTCGGTGCCCTGACCTTCAAGGGGTATCCGAAGATGAAATTGTTGCCGAACTTGCTTCGCAAAATGTAACAGGTGCAAGGAGATTGAACTTTTTCAGTAATGGTGTCAAAAAGTCCTCTAATACAATTGTGCTTACTTTCAATTCCTCTTTGCTTCCCAAGTGTATCAAAGTTGGTTATTTGAGAGTTGCTGTTGACATGTATGTTCCAAATCCATTACAATGCTATCGTTGTTTTGGATTTGGACATCATGAATCTAAATGCCAAAAGGATAAAATGTGTCGTCGTTGTGCTCGTCCTGCCGAGTCACACGATGTAGATCATTGTGAGGATTCTGTCAAGTGTGTTAACTGCGGTGAAGCACACTTTGCGACCTCCCGATCTTGTTCGTATTGGAAGAAGGAAAAGGATATTGTTATTGTGAAATGTAGGGAGGGTCTCTCTTTCTTCGATGCGCGAAAGGTTGTGGAAAGTAGGAACAACCTAGGCACATACGCCAACGCAACAAAAGTAAATGTAGAGTCGGCAAAGGGAGAAAGCGGTTGCCAAAACTGCAAGGATCTTTTCGGAAAGTTGTGTATACTCTTTCCGGAAAAGAAAGCAGAAATTAGCAAGTTATTTCCATCCGCAAAATCTCATCCTTCGTCGTCGTCCTCTTCCAGTACTGAACAGACACAAAGAAATGTAGACACAAATGTCCCTGCAAATACTAAGAGTTCATCTTCAAACAGAGTGGAAAGCACAAACGAACCAATTTCTATAAACAAAAAGAGTACAAGTACTACAAATGAAAACGTTACACCAAATCAAAAGAAAAAACCTGCGACTCAGGTGCTTTCGGATCGTCGACCCAAGGGATCAGATGATCCGATTAAGCAGTTCAACCGGTACAATTGTCTTGATGAAGACATGGTAACGGATGAACCATTTATCGCAGATTCTTCCAAAAATAGGCAAGGTAGCAACATTATAAAAATAACTAAAAGATGATTAATTCCAAACTTCCATTTATTTGTGGTTTCTTTATATTTCTGATGTCGATCATGGCTAATACGATAATACAATGGAATTGCCGTAGTATCAAATCAAATTTCGAGGAACTAAATTTACTAGTCTCGAAGGAAAAACCAGTAGCAGTTTGTTTACAAGAAACTTTTTTAAAAGATACGGATAAATTTTCCCTCAAATATCATTCTTGTTACCTTAAAAATTCTATGGGAAGTGAAAGAGCTTCAGGCGGTGTGGGTATCATTGTGAATAACAATGTTCCACATCGTCCTGTACAGCTCGACACTACCTTACAGGCAGTGGCCGTTAGCATCTCGCTTAATAAAACAGTTACGCTTTGTTCTATTTATCTTCCTCCTAGTTCTCCTGTTGACAGCAGGAAACTAGATCGTCTTGTTGAACAGTTACCCAAACCTTTTATTTTAATGGGAGATTTTAATTCTCACCATTCTTTATGGGGATGTTCTAACACAGACAACAAAGGCCATATAGTTGAAGACTTCATTTCAAGGCACGATCTTTCTCTTTTAAATGATAAATCATCGACATATCTTCATCCTGCTACTGGTTCATATTCATCTTTAGATTTGACAGTTTGCAGTCCTCAAGTTTTTCCAGATTTCAACTGGAAAATTGATGACGATTTGCATGGTAGTGACCATTTTCCGATTCTTGTATCGGAAATTGGACCATCAGTACAGGAGCGACCACAACGGTGGAAACTCCACAAGGCAAACTGGGGCTTGTTCAAAACGGTTTGTGAACAGTCCATTACACCTCAAACTTTTGAAGATTGTGAGAATCCTGCAGAATTATTTACTTCTTTATTATATGCTTCTGCTGAAAAGGCAATTCCGAGAACGTCTAAAAATCCTAAACATCCAAATAAGCCGTGGTTTAATGATGATTGCAAGAAGGCTATAGCAAACCAAAAGTCGGTTCTTAGAGAGTTTGATCTAAGGCCGACTAAGGAAAATCTCATAAAGTTTAAAGTTGCACGTGCGAGAGCACGGCGCACTATTAAACGCAGTAAACGTACGTCTTGGAGGCAGTATGTATCTAGATTAAATTCTAGATCGTCTGTCAAAAAGACTTGGGATATGGTGCGGAAAATTAGTGGCAAGAACTCCTCGCTCAATGTTGGGCATTTGAATACTGACAATGGCGTCGTTTCATCTAAGCCAGACATTGCAAATGTTTTAGCAGATACTTTTGCAAAGAAGTCCTCGTCTTCTAATTATTCACCAGAATTTCAGAAACATCAAGAACAAAAAGAAAAAGTTAAATTAAATTTTAAATCCAAAAATACAGAGCATTATAATAAAGAATTTACTCTTAAGGAGCTTAAAACAGCCCTTAAGAAATGCCATGATACTGCAGTTGGATGTGATGACATCCACTATCAGTTTTTGAAACATTTACCGCACCAATCCCTTCAGTGTTTACTCGATATCTTTAACAGTGTTTGGAGAACAGGAATACTTCCAGCCTCGTGGCGGGAAGCTATTGTTATTCCAATACCCAAACCTGGTAAAGATTCAGATAATCCTTCTAATTACCGGCCCATAGCCTTAACAAGTTGCGTTTGCAAGACCATGGAGAGAATGGTCAACGACCGTCTCGTGTGGTTTCTTGAGAAAAATAAACTTATAACGTCAGCCCAAAGTGGCTTTCGTAAACAAAGAAGCACTCTTGATCATTTAGTTCGCTTCGAGACTTTTATACGAGAAGCTTTTATCAAGAAAGAACATGTTGTTTCAGTCTTTTTTGATTTAGAGAGTGCATATGATACCACATGGAAGTATGGAATCATGAATGACCTCCATGATTTCGGTATACGAGGTCGCCTTGCTTATTTCATTTCTGCATTTTTGGATGAACGGCAATTTAGAGTCCGGATTGGAGATACGCTCTCTGATCCTCATGAACAGGAGATGGGTGTCCCCCAGGGCTCCATTCTTTCTGTTACACTTTTTAGTGTTAAAATAAACAATATTATTAAGGCTACCTGCCCTGGTATTGAATATTTTCTTTACGTTGACGACTTCTGCATTTGTTACAGGTCTAAACACATGCATACCATTGAACGACAGTTGCAGCAGGTTCTAAACAACCTGAGTAAATGGTCAAATGAAAATGGTTTTAAATTTTCTAAAACAAAGACAAAATGTATGCATTTCTGTAAATCGAGAAAACTCCATCCCGATCCAGAACTCACTTTGGACGGGATCCGAATCGAAGTTGTCCCAGAATTTAAATTTCTGGGTCTTTTATTTGACTCCAAACTATCGTTCATCCCGCACATTGAATATCTGAGCAATAAATGTAAGAAAGCTCTAAATCTTTTACGTGTCGTTTCCAGTATGGACTGGGGAGCAGACAAAAAAGTTTTATTACGCCTTTATAGATCTCTTGTGAGATCTAAATTAGACTATGGATGCGTTGTTTACGGCTCTGCCCGTCAATCTTACTTGCGCAAACTTGATTCAATACACAATCAAGGTTTACGTATGGCGTTGGGCGCATTTAAAACATCGCCAATTAATAGTCTCTATGCTGAAGCAAACGAACCATCTTTAAACTTACGTCGAAAGAAATTATCTATGGATTACTATTTGAAATTGAAATCAAATCCAGATAATCCTACCCATGATTCTGTTTTTGAACCTCTTTATGAAGAGGACTTCAAAAAGAAGGAATCAGAAATTCCACCCTTTAGTTTACGTTGTAGAGCTGACATAGAATCTCTAGATTTCGATCTAGATGATGTGGCCGAACATAAAGTTCCAGACGTTCCTTTGTGGTCGTCTAAAAGTCCCACCTTTATTTATGATCTAGCTTCAACTAAAAAATCTAAAACTGATCAAGTTGTATTTAAAACTAAATTCCTTGAAATACAGGAAAAACACATTATGCACTTTCAAATTTATACAGACGGGTCTAAAAATGAAGAAAAAGTTGCTTCAGCTGCCATCTTGGATGGTTACAAATATCAGTATCGTCTGCCTGATAATTCATCCATTTTCTCTGCCGAGCTCAAGGCTATTGACCTTGCGCTCGAGCACATTATTGAAAATGGTTATTGGCGTTACATTATTTTCACTGACTCTTTATCTAGTATGCAAGCGCTGGAACACGAGAAAACGGACAACCCTATCATAGTTAAACTTCTTGAAAAGCTGTCTCGTATCTATGCTGCTGATGAAGATACTGATATTGTCTTTTGCTGGCTTCCAAGCCATTGTGGTCTACGTGGCAACGAAGAGGCAGATAGGGCTGCCAAGGACGCATTGTCACTAGATGTTTTACCTTTTAAAGTTCCTTTTACTGATTTTAAACCTCTAATTAATACTTTTATCCACAATGTGTGGCAGAACTGTTGGAGTGACCAGGCAAATCAACGAAATAAATTATTTTCGATTAAACCTTCACTTGGTGAATGGCTGCCAGGTCTTCGGTCTGACCGCCGCGAAGAATTAGTTTTGGCCAGATTGCGAATCGGTCATACTCATTTGACCCATTCGCACCTATTAAAGAACGAGGTAGAACCACAGTGTGTTCCTTGTAATGAGACACTTACTGTCCAACATCTACTGATTGATTGTGTAGATCTTGCCATCATAAGAAACAGGCACTTTAACGTTGATAATTTGAAATCGTTATTTGATACCGTGAGGCCTGAGTCGATTTTTAACTTTCTGGAAGAGTGTAATCTCTTTAGAAAGATTTAGCTCTTTTTATTATAGTCTGTGATATTTGATCTGTGATACTTTAGTTACGTTTGATATTCTATATTTATTTGTTCTGTGGATTTTCCGGTTGAGTGGACTCGGACATGGGTGTTCTCTGATCTGGGAGGAGCCCATGTCTATTCGTCCTCACACCGGATTATTCATGGTTCATGGTTGTTTTTGTCTAGTTTTAATATTGTGTTATATTTATAGTATTGATTAATTTTATACAAGGTAACATTATCTATTCTTGAATTAGATATATAGTCACTATAATTTACCTTTCTGGATGTTTATGTAACTATATACATATCAGTAATTTTGTATACATCCAGGTATGTGTTGTTGTTGCGCCCAATATGACCTTAGTAGTCGACGGGCCTTAAAACTCCATTCATTCATTCATTCAAACAGAACATATAGTGAGTAGCTCTCTTTATTTATGCCCTATTTGTGACTTGAAAGCTGAACAAGAAACTATAATGTGTGAAGAGTGCTGCCTCTGGTTTCATTTCTCTTGTACTGGCTTAGACTCTAAATCTGTTGGTAGAATACCAAAGGAAACCCCATATGTTTGTGCTTTGTGTAACGATAACATGCTTCAGAACCAATCTGATGGACTCCACTCCAGTCCCAATGTCACATCTCAACAATCTCTTGATCAGACCGAAGCTAATGTTCATCCATCCCTGTGTAAGTCTGTACAGTCATCTGTTTCTAGCTGCGAAGTGCGTCCTGTTTCGCCTGAAGTATCCCCACAATCGTCTTCTCTTCAGTCCCCACGTTCGTCTACTGACTTGCCGCTGCATTCGTCTGCATCTCTGATCCTGTCTCCGGCTGTATCTAGCAGTGAAACTATAAACATACAACCGAGTCTTGACGTCACAAGCTGTGGTAATGTAAATGGTAAAATTCGTAATAATAATAATGACAATACCTCCAACACACATTCTTTTATTACTGACTCTGTTTGTTTAGATAGTGTAGCTCAACAGACTCCACCACAGAGTATGTTTCACAGTTCTACAGTACAGGGCTGCCGCAATCAACGTTTGTCGGGTCAACCTAAGGCTCCGAAAACCTGCTCCCCAAACAATCCAAGGACACCAACTGACAATGTTCCGGTATGCTCTTCTTCTTCTTTTAATGTTATTGACCTTTCGTCTGAAACCCAACAGCATAATACTAGTTCGCAAGTTAAAAAACCTGTAGTGAAGAAAAAGGCACATACCAAAAAACAGTCAGAACCAGATCAGAGTGAAACTATGTTAGCTCAAAAGTACTATATATCTAATCTTGAATCCAAAGTGAATGATCTCGAAAACACTGTTCTTGTTCTCAAGAGTGCGTTAGAGAAATTTGATCATGAGAAATCTCAAACAAACCCAAATGTATCCACGGATGCTCACCATGATCAACATGTCACAGCAGGTCTTATGGGAAGCAGACTCTCTAACTTAGAATCGCATATGATGCTACAAAACCAAATAAATATTCAAACACAGATGAACATACAAAACCAATTGAACTTTCTGTGTATGCAGTCCCACTTTTCAGCGAATAACTTACCGCGCTCTAATCCAATATGGCATGTTACCCCGGGTGCCCCCCAGATGTTCTATCAACCTACGCCCGCACCATGCGGACCAGTCTTCAGTCATCATCATCAACAACATGTTCCTTCTCAGCCGCCAAACGTTTTTCTTCCAGTCTTCCCACAGCCTCCGAATATTGGACCTACTGTGTATGCACCGCCCTCACATGGTGTCACTCCGGTCGCTTTTCAGCCTCCACTTGGCGTCACTCCAGTTCCTTTACAGCCTCCACATGGTATACATCCAGTCTCTTTAAGTCCTCCACATGGTGTCCCTCCAGTCTTTTCGCAACCTCCGCCTGGTGTCTCTACAGTTCGTTTACAGCCGCCTTATGGTTCCCCTCCAGTCTCCGCTCAACCAGTTGGCGACCTACAACAGACACATCAAAATGTTTAGAGAGTAACCCAGAACAATCAACAATGTAATCCACATCAGGACGTTAGTCCCGCTACTGTCGGGACACGTCTGCCAGAAACACTTGTGCCTCAGCCTCAGCCTCAACCTCCATCCTCTGATCCAGCGTTAGTAACTGAACCTCAGTCTCAACCCCACACATCGACTAAAGTCAACATGTCTCCAACTGAACAAACTCCGACATTAATAGAAGTTATTACTCCAAGTATGGTGAAACAGTCTGTACTGCCAGCCAGTAACAATGGTGTACCTCCAGCCCATAATGATGGCGCCATATTAAACTCAATAACAACCTGTGACCTTGACAAAGAGCAAGAAAGCAGAGCATCGTCTCCCCTATCCTTACAAGTGGAAAATTCCAACCAACCTAAGAAGTATTTTTTAGAAATTCCCGGGCGGAAAGAAATTCCACCAGACACAATTCAGACGCTGATGTCTCCCAATCTAGACAGAAACTAAGTACATTGTATAGTATCCTGTAATATTGATGGGGCCGTGGGAAATCACCATTATCTTCAGAAGCTTTGTACTGAAAATCATATCGTGTGTGTTCAAGAACACTGGCTATGGGAATTCCAGAAAGACTGGCTTACACAGAACCTAAACAACATTGGGTGCTTTCTTCGATGTCATGACTCAAATGAGAACATTTCTAACTTTCGAATACCAAGAGGAAGGGCTGGTGTTGCCATTATCTGGGATAATTCGCTATCTGACAAAGTGACAAAACTTGATGTTGGTAATGAACGTGTTATTGCTATTGAACTCAATATAGATAAGAAACTCTGCATTATAAATACATATCTTCCCACAAACAAACCAGACTCTGATTTTTACTATCGTGAATGTTTGGATACCATCCACGACATTATTGTCCGATATAGTAATTTTATGTGGTGACCTTAATGGAACGCTCCTACAAACCAGAAACAACAAACATGATATTGTGCTTAAAGAATTTGTCACAGAACACTGTTTATCTCTGGCAGGTAGTGATCTAGACACTCCAACCTTCTATCATTTCAACAATAAAGTTACATCCCAGATAGACTATATTCTGTGTTCAGATTCTGAAAGTGTTGAAACATACCATATCCATCAGAGGCACCCTGATAATGTATCTCCTCATGTACCTGTTCAGGCTGTTTTTCAGTACTCCATCGGCTGCAGTCCTCCAAAGAAGTATACAATCAAGAAAGTCCAGCATAAGACTATCATGTGGAATGATCTCAACCATGAACTGTATTGCTCATCTCTTGGTAATGGTGCAGGCCGACTCAACTGTGTAGACATAGACGCTTATATCACAAAATTGCCATCCTGTATCAACAATGCCGCTATGTATTCAGCACCTTCCAAAGTCCTTAAACTACATGGGCCAAAACGTCGTGTATCTCCAGAAGTACTTAATACTCTAAAGGCGGTTAAGACAACATATGCTAGATGGAGCCAAGCTGGAAAGCCTTCAAGTGGTAACCTATACCTCGAGAACAAACTAGCCAAATAACAGCTCAGAAGTCAGCAACGTTCCGACGAAGCCATAGCTCGTAAACAGTTCTACCAGAAGCTCAGAGACAGTCCATCATCCGATATGTTTTATAAGCTTATTAAAAAATCCCAGTCATCCAGGGAAAGTAACTCTTCATGTATTATCTCTGATGGGCAAAAGGTTTTCAAACAGTTTGAACAGAATAAGTGTTTCTCAAGGTATTATGAGGATCTTGCCATTCCAAAGAATGATGACTATGACGACATATATCTGCAACTCAGCATGATGAACTGCGAATCATTCCATTCTGTACTCCAAGAGCAAAACGACAAACTATTTTTCTGCGAAAATGATATTGTCAAAGCCATTGACAGCCTAAACAGTGGGAAGGCAGCAGATGAATATGGGCTATCAGCTGAACATTTCAAATATGGAAAATCTGTGCTTGCTCCTTTTCTAACAGCATTTTTTAATAAACTGCTGCGTGACAAAGTTGTTCCTGAATCTTTTAAACGTGGTGTTATCACTCCAGTGCTTAAGAAAGGAAAGGATCCAAAAATAATGGAGAACTATCGAGGAATTACTGTGACTTCAACCTTTGGAAAAGTGTTTGAGTATGCCTTGATCTCAAAGCTTTGCTACTACCAATCAGATCTACAGTTCGGTTTTACGGAGAAACATTCCCCGATTGCTGCATCCCTCCTAATTAGCGAGGCGAAGGCTGAGGCACAATGTTGTTGCGATGGACTTCTCATGGCCACTCTGGACAGCTAAAAGGCTTTTGACGTGGTACACCACAGTGTTCTTTTAAACAAGCTGGCTTCACAAGGCGTTGATGGCACTCTATGGCTGATCATCAAAGAGCTATACAACAATATCACCTCGAAAGTCAAATGGGCTGGCGCTCTCAGTGAAAGTTTTCCTATCAAACAGGGTGTTCGTCAGGGAGGTATCTTGTCCACCCATCTGTACAAAATTTATATAGTCAATCTTCTCAGCACCCTTCACAATAGACGGTTAGGGCTAAAACTAGGAACTAACTACATTGGCAGTCCAACATGCGCAGACGATGTTGCCCTTCTAGCTTCGACAACCAACGAGTTACAGACCATGATGGATGTTTCCACAACGTATGCACATCGAAATAGATACAAAATTCACCCAACGAAGACGAAGCTGATAGATCTCTCCCTCAAGGGCTCCCGTACGGACCATAAAATTACCATGTACGATACAGAGCTTAGTCAGTCGAAACAAGCAGAGCACCTTGGACTAATTCGATCTGGAAAAGGTGAAACTTCAATAAATATTAGTGAAAGTATCTCTCGTGCCAGGCGAACCAGTTACTCATTAATGAATACGGGCCTCCATGGATGTAACGGGCTTGACCCTAAAACCTCCTTCATCATCTACAAAGCCTATGTTTTACCACGCTTACTATACGGTTTAGAAGTACTCCCAATTACCAACTCCCAGCTACAGATGCTATCGAAATATCATATTCAAACTCTGAAGAACATACAGTATCTTCCTAAGAGAACGGCCAACTCCGCAGTATTACTACTTTTGGGTGCTTTACCGGTAGAGGCTGATCTATACAAACGGAAACTGAGTCTAGCATTCAACATTTTCACCTGCGAAAACCAGACACTCCAGAGCTTCGTGCTAAGGCAACTAGCCTGTTCTTTGGACAACAGCAAAAGTTTCTTCCATGAGCTGAAAACCATCCTGGATCTATATCAACTTCCTACAATCACACAACTGGTATGCTGCACTCAAACAAAAATACAATGGAAAAGAACCTTCAAAAAGCTGTAAATGATCACTGGACCAAGCAACTCATCAGTGATGTAAAAAACAAGTCCACGCTGAAATATCTGCCAACCAGTAGTCTTGCACTTGGTAAAACTCATCTTGTATGGTCATGTGTAGACTGTGTAATTTCTGATGTAAGGAAAGCTGCGGTGAAGGCCAGATTCCTGACTGGTACATACTATCTCCAACAAACTCTTCACAAATTCTCCGGTGGTACAGTAGACCCTATTTGCCAGCATTGCTTTCTTGAAGAAGAAGACCTTTTGCACCTTACTGCACGTTGTCCAGCTTTCTATGACATTCGTAAAAGGTACATACACCTCCTAAAAAGCCACATCACGAGCACACTGGGTGAGGCGGTATGGTCACAACATTTCAACTCCTGGCCCATCATAATGAAGGTTCTTCTTTGTGCTGAATCTGTGCTGAGAATTGTCCCAGGGATGCTTAAGCATACGTCCACTGTCGAGAAAATCTCTAGAGACTATTACTATAAAATACATATTAAGAAGCTAGCATTGCAAAACCCGAACTGTAATGGCGACCGTGTCAACCCTTCGTAAATAATAAACTCTGTTTTTGTGTTCGAGAAGTTACAGTTTAGTTCGTTTGTTTGGATTTATACGTTCCTGGAACGGTGCTCCTATCAAGAGGAGGATTATACAATCAACAACAACAACAGCTACTGTGGTCTATTTGGATTGAAATTTTCAGTAAAGCTAATTATTGAAATAGGCGTAATTTTTTAAAAATAAAATGAAAATATTTAAATACAGTTCACATCATGGTCATACCGTACAGATGGCACAGGTTGACCAGGATCGGCATTTTTGCATATATATATAATTATTCAGTTATTATATACAAATTACCATTTTAATATGAAGCGACAAATGGACGTATGCACGTGCAAATACTGTTAAGTCGTTGAATAATATGATCATTAGCTGTAAATAGCGAAACATGCGAAGTGTTCAGCAAATCACGAGGGGTTCCAGCATACCTATCACCCCTGGACGATAAGTCTGTTGACCTTTCCGCTTGGTCTGCTCTGCCGGGTCAAATCTCGCCGTCAATAGCTGTATTGAAAGTCTATTTATAGAAACATCTTACACACTTGGATAGTCACGTTTACATACCCGATTCCCCTATATCTGTTGATAGGTATGGCATCTCATTAGTATAACTCTAACGCGATATTGCGATCATTTTTTGGAAAAACCAATACTTACCCGTAGGAGGGGCAGATTAATGATCAATTATTGATGTGTTTTTTATAGTCCGGCAGATATTCCCCATTTTATAGCTGAACCTTGCAGTGGAGTATAAAGTTTTTTTCTTTGCTTATTCCTAATGTAGACATCCTAGGGTTAAAGATTCCGACGGGTGCCACCGTGTCACCCTTTAGCATTTTGAGAAATTCAAGATGGCCGCCAAGATGGCGGAAATTACTTAAATAATCAATGTAAGGGTTAAAAATTCATATGAAAACTGATAAATTTTAAGGTAAAATATATTTAATACACTAACTGTTGCTCTAAGAATGTAGACCAATAAAGATAAGATAATATTTCTACCATTTAAGTCGACATTTTTGTGTAACTTACATTACAATATGGGATAATTGCTTCATTTATTCACTAAAATACTATCATTTGGCAATAAGTCATTCAAACATAACGATAAATGGTTTGTCTATCAATATCTTCACTAGACTTTTTTTCAAGAGCATAACAAAGGTTTTATACATGTATTATGTAATTTACATCACCTTGATATTAGCACAATACCTTCGTTTATTCACTTATCCACTGTTATATAGCCATAAATCATTTAAACACAGCAGTGAATAATTTGCTTATTATTTTCTTACTAGAAGCTTCCGTCAAGAGCAAAACAGCAGGTTTTATAAATGTATTATGTAGTTTACGTTACTTAAACTTCCTGTACTTTTTCATGTACTTGTAACAATAATGTGAGTAACGTAAATAAAAAAGAATGCAACTTAGCTGATTAATGTAAGTAGGATGAAATAAAGTTAAAGTATATGAAACAAGACACACATGTAGCCACTCAAGCACCCACACATTATGTTTTATACAAAGCAGAATAGTGAACTAAGTGCACACAATCGTAAAAAGCAGGTCACAGTGACCTAGTTTTAGTACAATGGTACACGACAAATCTTTGGGTCATGGCACATCCACACAACAAGTTTGGTGTCCCTTACGTCAAAACAGTACGTGAGCTATGGAACGGGAGAACATTTCTAACTAAGAGCACCAAATCATGAAAAGTAGGTGACAGCGATCTACTTTTGGTACGGGGCACACATCAAAATTTGTCTCTGTAGGTCAAAGTGTGCACGAGATATGGAGCCAAACAGAAACGGACGGACCCGGCAGTCAATTGAGTTTTATAATTTATGTTTAACCCACCATACACTGCTTATAGGTAAAAACTTTTGCTTGTCATATATAGTGTATTTCTGGTTTCTTAAAGTCTTCATTGTTAGACAGCACACATCCTCGGCATGTGCAAAACATGTGCTTTGTAACATCTCGTTCTAGCCTTAGCACAACTACATTTACTTGATGATTTAATCAATAGACCTCGGCTTTGGAGAGTAAACTACATTTAGTAGAAAACATTTTGTCACTTTGAAGAGCTAGAGCTTCAACCTCGAGGTCAATCAGTGGTACAAGTACTTTAGCTGTATTGTCACGTTACATGCAATAATTAGATGGTAGTATGTCAAAAGCTCGTATCATTCCCTCCAGACATGAGCATTTTAATAGAATGATAAAAGGAATCAAGCACAAAATCGGAAACACACTCCTGCACAAGATCAACCAGACGTGGGATTAAGGGATCAAGTGCTGGTACAACGGGCTGTCCACAAGCGAGTGTGTAGCTCTATCTCCTTGAAATACCGATATCTCGATAATGACAAAATGGCAGTGAGGAAGTGATAGACCCTGTTCTTCAACTAGATGTAGTCCCACTATGGCTAGAAAGAGATGCACATTGTTTGCAAATGCCAAGGAGGATTGCTATGTAACAATGAAAACATAAAAACATAAATACGTATACACAATGTAATCTTTTGATTTGCGTAGAACATGCACGTTTTGGCCCCTTAGCAATATACCACGCGTATTAAACAAGCCTTTGGTAACGGAGATATCATCTTTTAAGTAGGTTTTGTTTTGTTTATTGTGGTTCAAATGCTATGGTCATATCGCGACGATTGAAGCACCTAACCATCTAGTTCTGTCGTTTCTCATACCAGTACTATCACAACATCCTAACTGAGCAACCAGCTGCTTGCCCACATAGGTTAACGATATCAAACCATTGGTGGGAGACACTTTTGTCTGAAAGGATAATTGCCGCGATCGAACCCGGGTTTGAGTTTATTGGGGTTTTACGCCGTTTTCAACTACCAGGGTCATATCGCGGCGGCTGAAGCACCTACCCATGGATTCCTGTTGTTTCTCAAACCAGTACTACCACAACACCCTTATCGAGCATCCAGCTGCTCACCCACTTAGGTTAACGATTTCAAACCCATTGGTGGGTGACAGTTTTGTCAGAAAGGGTATTAGCCGCGGCCGGGTGTCGAACCCGGGACCTCTCGTATGAGGGTCAGATGCGCTACCAACTGCGCTAAGGCCGCGGCCATCGAACCCGGGACTAATGGAAAAATGTAGATAAGCACCTATTATACATATTATACACATAATTTACAAAAATATAAATTTTGATCAGTAAATAGATAATGATATCTAATTCACTTTGTTTAGTTTCTATACGTCATTTAGAAAAGGTGGTTGGGTAATATCGTATACTCTTTGTCAGGCGAGTGGGCAGCCTGCATCCGTTTCTGCCCCGCTCCATATGTCCTGCTCTGTTTTACCCAGAGACACCAAATTTAATATAAGACGCGTCATGATCAACAGAATCTTCATGTACCAAAACGATTTCAACGTGATCTACTATTCCCTCTTGAGCCTAATTTGCTTAGTTCGAAGTTCCCTTCTGTGTCATATCTCATGTACTATTTGATCTAGCAATACCAAATGTAATGTGTAATAACTAAAATCGATGTCATGTACCAAAATCAGGTAAGTTTGACCTACTTTTTGTGCTTGAGCACACTGAATTTAAAAAACCTTTCCATTCCATATCTCGTACTGTTTGACCTAGGGACACAGAATATAGAATGTGTATGAGTTATGACTCAGGCAAGGTTTGTCATGCACCAAAGCTAGGTCACTATGTACAATTTTTATGCTAGTCAATAGATTTCCATGTGCCAATGCAAGTCATTGTGACCTACTCGGATACATTTAATTCACTATTCTTCTGTATCTAAAACATGATGAATTTGTGCATCAGAGACTACAGATGTGTCTTAAATAACTGTAAACTCTACTTTATCCTACTATGACCAGCTGTTGGGATATTCTGTTCAATTTATGACATTATTTATATATGTGTAACGGTAGGAGAAATAAAGGTAACGTAAATTACATGATACATTTATACAACTGTTGTTTTGCTCTTACCACAGTTATACAACTTTTTTTTCTCTTACCAAAAGCCTCAAGTAAAAAAATGGTAGTCACAATATTTACTGTTGTTTTCAATGATTCATGGCTAAACATTAGTAGATAATGGAACACATGAAGCTAATATGCTAATATCAAGGTAATGTAAACTACATAATACATTTATATAACCTGCTATTTTGCTATTACATAAAGCTTTCAAGTGAATATATTGATAACCAGACCAGGCACCGTTGTGTTTAAATGACGTTTGACCAAATAATAGAAGCTAAGTGAATAAATGAAGTTAATATGCTAATATTAAGGTAACGTAAACTACATTATACATTTACACAGCTCTTGTTATGCTCTCACCAAAAGATTCAAGTGAATGAATTGATAACAAGACCATTCACTGTTGTGTTTGTGTTTGAATGACATATTTCCAAATAATAATGGCTAAGTGTTTAAATGATATGGCCATATAATAGTGGATAAGTGAATAAACGAAGGTATTGTGCTAATATTAAGGTAACGTAAATTACATGATATATGTATAAAACTTTTTATTGCTCTTGAAAAATGCGTCTAGTAAAGATATTGATAGACAAACCATTTATCGTTGTGTTTGAATGACATATTTCCAAATAATAGTGGACAAGTGAATAAATGAAGCTATTATCCCATACTGTAACGTAAGTTACAGAAAAATGTCAACTGAAATGGTAGAAATATATCTTATCTGTATTGGTCTACATTCTTAGAGCAATAGTTAGTGTATTAAAGATATTTTACCTAAGAATATATCAGTTTTCATATGAACTTATAACCCTTACATTGACTATTTAAGTAATTTCCGCCATCTTGGCGGCCATCTTGAATTTCTCAAAATGCTAAAGGGTGACACTATGGCACCCGTCAGAATCTTTAACAGTAGGATGTCTACATCAGGAATCAGCAAAGAAAAAAACTTTATACTCCACTGCAAGGTCTAAGTGGATATCTGCCGGACTATTAGCCATTAATTTGAATTGTCCGATTGGAAGTATTATAACCGCAATGGTCTATTGGATACAATAGTGGCTTACAAATCACTCTCAGTTCACGCGGTTTGCAGGTGGTGGTTCGAGGCTTGGGGAGAACATACTATTTTTAATGGTTACTTTCGAATGTTTTGTTTTAAGCATTTATAGTTTATTGCTAGTCTCATTACAATACTCCAAATACTTATAATTTATTATCATTATTTTAGCAATTCTCATTGAGATTGACCTTCAATGTTAATAACATTGGGCCGCCACTCGGTTTTACAAATTCAAAATTAATGAATACTTCTAAAAAATGTAAAAAGAAACCCCACAAACAGCGTATATCCAAGAACTGTGCACACCTTTAAAATGTTGTTAACAATAGAGATGCTTCTTTCGTCTTCTTTGCTATTTTTTCTGCCATTGCCACTGTGTTGTAAGTTGTACGTTAGATTTGTGTAGTTTGTACGGAAGTTTTGAGTGGTCAATCAAAGATGGCGTCGGGGGAAAATCGTTAGAGGTAGGTGTCTTAGTTTTTCGTCGATAATTTCCTTAAATGGCCGTATCTTGTCTTGATACTGATATCATTGTACAGGAGAAATGTATACCTATTCACGGTGCTATATAGCCAAGTACCAGTGTTGTCCTATCGTACTCAGTCGTTGTGCAAAGACAGCCCAACACGGAAAACTTTTTTCGAAGCGAGAAAGTTGCCCTTTTAAGGATGATTACATAGTAAAAAGCGAACTAGGGAACAAACTATTGCTCTAACTTTGATGTTTTTAACATGCTCTTTTCTATGGTTACCGTTATTTTACACACAAATGTCTAGAATGACCACAAACGCTGTGTTTACTAAATGGCCAAACAACGGTGTAGTCACAGTGAAAATATGCAGACACAACGGTGCAGTTTCTGTGTTATCTGTACGGTGTAGTTATTATTTTCACAACAAATTGTGAACGGTGTAGACTTGGTATGTTGTATAGGGCGAACTAGCTCTAACAGATAGCAGATCATCTGTTTTATCTCCCTCAAATACTTTGGTCTTAGAAAACTCAGATGAAAATGCCGCCATCCTCAAAGTAAATGAAAACAAAAGTTAAGAAAATACGTTTTCTCTTTTCTTCATTCTCCTAAGCCTTAAACAGTTCAATGTATGTTTGATTTATTTTTCGGGAGACATTTTTGTTATTTGTGATTGAATAAACATCTGACGGAAATGATAATCAAAAGGAATACCATCACAAAATATCAAATAAGACATACGATAACCGTCATTTTGAAGCCATGTTAAGTGCAACGGCAAATTTCTTGTTCATCCGTTCATTTGATTTGTAGATTCGAAATTTCGGCTCTGGCTTTGAATTTTTCTTTGTAACTGTTTTAATTGGTTATTACAATCAATTATTGTAATTAATGAAATGATTTCAACTCATGGAGTATGATAATTATTGATCGAAATGTATCTTGTTTTCAAATTGACCCCTCATTGAAAAGTCTGATTTTGCCCAAAATAAAGGATTCAATCAA
The DNA here is from genome assembly GCA_963680895.1 of Fragum sueziense. Lineage (NCBI taxonomy): Eukaryota > Metazoa > Mollusca > Bivalvia > Cardiida > Cardiidae > Fragum > Fragum sueziense. Next base: position 49,048,843 of record OY804603.1, read on the forward strand.
CAAAACATAAATTATAAATAACAAAACATAAATTATAAATTTGTGTCATAAACATTTGGGCCTTTTTTCGTCTTGTTCGACTTAAGTAAATAAGTCTTGAAAATAGAATTCTGGAACTGCAAAATTCATTTTGGAATTTCATACGTAATGAACTTCTTCTTCAGGACTGACATTTTTCTGACCAATATTTTTTGGACTCACTCATAAAATGTAACCATTTGCAATGAAAAAGACAATATTCTATTCGCCAAAACCGTTTGACTATTGGAGTAAAACGCATTGAAGTACTACCAAGACAGTGTAACTTACACACATCCATAAATAAATGAAATGCAATGTTTTCCATCGAGAGCCGACCTTCATTGACCAAAATAAACAAATACCAAGTTGATCAACGCTTCTCAATGACTTAATCACATCTGGGAACAAACTGTTCATTTCAGCCATTGTTTTCATGTTCTCGTGGGGAAAGAGAAGAGACCCTATCCGTTTCATCTGTTTTAGCACGTCCAATGGAAATATCAGGAATTAAGGTCGGGGCTTTTTGAACGACTTTATGGGGTGTTGAACTTCGTCATTTTTTATGTTCAGGACTCATGCATTCAAAACCGGGGATATCATCGATAGAAAGAATCTTGTTAACTCCAAAATCCTTTTTTCTACGTCGATGAGGTCTATCTTGTGTATTCTATGCTCGCAAATGGGGATGATGTCCTAGTCTGACTTCTTGATAATATCAGGAATAATACTAAAGTTCAGAGTTTTCAAATCTTTTTGACCTGTCTGATCATTGATCTCCCCCGCCCTGCGCACTTTTAATATCTGACTGGAATGGTCCTGTTCCGAATGCTTCACAACATTTTCGAAACTCCCTTCGAAATGACAATAGTAATAGGTGAACAGCATGGAACTGAAAATAAAGAAAAAAATAAAACGGACGCCAGCAGATTCTTGGTAATTTCTACTATTTGGCCCTTACGGAATTGCTTTGACAAATAGCAAGGAAACTAGATTCTGATATATTTTGATTAAAGTATATTTTGTAGACATATTGTCCCCTTCTTTGCTGCAAAGCATTTACAAGTCAGTCACATAAAAAATTATTAACATAATTGTTGAAGAATTTCGGTAGTAATTGTAAAACATGATTCTCAGCCGTGAAAACGTTATCATTAAACATAAAAATATTATCATTCCAGAAATGATAAGTTCTGTATTACTTCAAGTCTACACCGTTCACAATTGCATTATGTCTACACCGTTCACAATTTGTTATGAAAATATAACCACACCGTACATAAAACACAGAAACTGCACCGTTGTGTCTGCATATTTTCACTCTGACTACACCGTTGTCTGGCCATTTAATAAACACGGTGTTTGTGGTCATTCTAGACATTTTTGTGTAAAATAACAGTAACCATAGAAAAGAGCATGTTAAAGACATCCAAGTAAGAGCAATAGTTTGTTCCCTAGTTCGCTGATTACTATGTAATCATCCTTAAAAGGGCAACTTTCTCGCTTCGAAAAAAGTTTTCCGTGTTGGGCTGTCTTTGCACAACGACTGAGTACGATAGGACAACACTGGTACTTTGATATATAGAACCGTTGATAGGTATACATTTCCCCTGTATAATGATATCAGTATCAAGGCAAGATACGACCGTTTACGAAATTTATCAATGAAAAACTAAGACACCTACCTCTCATGCTGTATTGTTGTCGCCATCTTTGAATGACTACACAAACCTAACGTACAACTTACATCACAGTGATTGCGATCTAATATGGAATGCGAATATCAAACTAATATACATTGTAATGTGAATAATGATCTGGAATGACTAGTAGTACTCACCAAATGAGCATGTGTCCCGTGCACGATATATTAAAAGAAAGGTTTCTCAGAATAAGCAAAACGATATCGGTGCACAGAGGATTCGAACCTGGGTCGCAAGATTGACGGCAATTGTACTTTCAATCAGTCGATATTTTTACCACTTCTTACGTAGGACGAATTAAAACATTATATAAGTTATGCAATGATCACCTGGGCTATGGTCTATTGCGTTTTGAGGCACCCAATCTGTTTATATTCCGTTTTTATTCACCTGAAAGGGTGTGGCTAAGTAAAGAGGTTATTCGACGAGTTTACTTCTCGATACCTTGGTTGATAGAAGAGAAAAAACGTGCGGCACCAGCATGAGCATTTTTCAAATTGAAACAATACGCGATTGTAAAATGTGTTGTCATAAACCCTCGTAGCTATTATACATTCAAAGTTAAACGAGAATCGATACAAATATTTTGGTTTATTTTAGGGTTGAACAGGTATCAGTGTGTATAAGTTGTTACTATAAATAGTTAAATATACATCCTGACTCCCCTCTTTTCCATTATCGGTCTAGTCCCTCATTAGTAAAAGATTTTGAATCGTTTATACAGATTGATTCACGCTGTAGTTATAATGTTTTGCAACAACATCGACGAATTACCGCTAATCGAGAAGGCTGTTTCTCTCCAAGCTTAAATGGAATGAACAGATTACTAAGCTCCGCCCTGTCTCCCGAATAAAAACAGAATATACAAAAATAAAGCGAGCCCGATAATGGTCACATTATCGCGTTTTATCTATAAAAGATTTTGAATCGTTTATATACACGTGCTTGACCTATGTTGATATACGAATTTGGTCATATGCAACGGTATATTGTTGAACAAAAGTTACCTTGCGCTCATTATCATCAATATTGCAGATGATTACGTTTGTTTATAAATATTCACAGCGCACGGTCACTTCGGTTTAACAATACTGCACAGAGAGGCATGTGACGCTCAACGCCCGCCCACTAAAACATATATCTCGTGGGGCATTGGGCATCCACGAGGACCTATGAAAACATATTAGACTACCTTATTTAGGAAAACTCGTAATACGTCACCACATGAATAAACAAGAGCCGTCAGATACGGACAATGCTCCCCGAATAAGGCATTGTCACAATAAATATATGCCATGCAGAGCTAATATAAAGCTAACAAATGTTAAAGTGACATTTCAGAATTTTTTGTCACAAATTTTACTTTTATTTTTATCTGAAAGAGCATATTTCCTTATGAAAACTCTGAAAATTTCAAGCCAAAATATTGCGCCGTTTACGAGAAATTTATATTTTTGTGTTAAAATTGAACAAATTGTTGTGGACAACAGTTTGGATTTATATGCAATTTATCGATTATGTCTCAACTTTAAATGCGTGTTTCTCGCTTATTGGCAACAACTTCAAACAAGAGTGCCATGGTCACAATATACGCCGCCACTTATAAAACTTGAGACAAAAAAATGACATTGACAAGGATTTATAAATATTCACACAAAAACCTGTAAAATGTTGTGTTCACAAAAAGGTTTTTATAAATATCCAGTCAAAAATCTGAAAGGAATTGCGTTCACGAGGCTGAAATATCAATAAGCCCCAGAGACTAAGATTGAAAGGGGCATAACTCAGGCAAAAATCAATGAACCATAAAATCCTTACTTCATGCACATCTACCAATTAAGGTAATAACATCCACCAAGTTTCATTAGTATCCAGTCAGAATCTTAGAAGAAGTTGTGTTGACAAGGCTGCAATTTCAATCAGCCCCAGAGACTAAGTTTTAAGGGGGCATAACTGAGGCAAAAATCAATGAACCATAAAATCCTTCCTACATGCACATCTACTAATTGAGGTGATAACATTGACCAAGTGTCATTAATATCCAGCCTTAAACTTAGGAGGAGTTGCGTTGACAAGGCTGCAATTTCAATAAGCCCCAGCAGTGATTTTTTTTCTTAAAAAAACGGTCGTTAATGGGCCCCTTTCCCCTCTCTGAGGAATATACTTTTTTCCCCCATTTCAGAGAAATTTTCCCCTCCTGGAACTAGATTTTTTGTTGCAAAGAAAAATCCAAATTATATTTAGAATCTAGGCATCTCTAGCAGTTCTAATGGTTGTTTGAAGGTCCCATTATGATATACAAGCAAGTTAAATGCATTTATAACACTGCATTTTAGAGTATAAGCATGTATTGAAATTTCCCCTTTTTGGGCGTTCACACGCAAATTTTCCCCCACCTATGGGCCCTGACCCCCTTCCCCCAAAATGAAAAATAAACACTGCCCAGAGACTAAGTTTTAAGGGGGCATAACTGTGGCAAAAATCAATGAACCATAAAATCCTTCCTTCATGCACATCTACCAATTGAGGTGATAACATTGACCAAGTGTCATTAAGATCTAGCTATAAACTTAGGAGGAGTTGCGTTGACAAGGCTGCAATTTCAATAAGCCCCAGAGACTAAGTTTTAAAGGGGCATAACTCTAGCAAAAATCAATGAACCATCAAATCCTTCCTTCATGCACATCTACCAATTGATGTAATAACATTGACCAAGTTTCATTAAGATCCAGCTAGAAACTTAGGAGGAGTTGCGTTGACAAGGCTGCAATTTCAATAAGCCCCAGAGACTAAGTTTTTAAGGGGCATAACTCAGGCAAAAATCAACGAACCATAAAATCTTTCCTTCATGCACATCTACCAATTGAGGTGATATCATTGACCAAGTTTCAAGAAGATCCAGCCAGAAACTTAGGAGGAGTTGCGTTGACAAGAAAAGTGGACGGACGTACGGACGGACGGACAGACAAAGCGGCGGGGAGCATAACAAATCGCACGTGGATCATGACATTTTATCGCGGTCAAAAAATCGATATCTTGACTGCTGTGTTCAACGCGTAAACGCTTTCGATAGTGAAATGACCGTCTATGCATTATACTGAAACCAATTTTCAAACGATTTATGAGAAAACCAGAAAATCTTTTCATTGCTCGTAATTGACCTTTAAGGAAGTCGCAAGGATACTTCTGATGTCGCGTGAATATTTTTAGGGATGGACTACCTTAAGACTACATATTAAAATGCATATGAAAATGCTCGATAAAAAAACACTCAAAACTCAAAATTCTGAAAATAGCAGGAAATTACGATAAATTTCAGATGTGCACGCTCGTGCTCTAATTCCCACAGTTTTGAAAACAGCAATAGTTTACAGCGAATTTAAGAAAGAAAAGAAAACAATAACAACAAAACAAAAAGAAAAACGCCAACTCCTGTCATTTCAAAGCAGAATCGTCATAGTTTATTCTCAACAGAAACCTCTGCATTGGTCTATGTTATAAGCCTTCGGAAAGTCTGAGATTGCTTTATAATTGCCATTTTAGTTCAGAATTCAAATCATGTCAGGTACTCATGACATGATGGTGTGATATTTTCTGCGCTAAGCCCCACTCCAGTACAAAGTGCAATTGAATGAATAAGCAGCATGCTAGAGAGTAGGACTGGTGTTTTGTCATTAGATGAATATCTGAATCTTAGAATACTTAGTACATTTAAAAACGCAGAGTTTTCAAAGCCTCAAATCAAGATGTTAAAAGATGTTCAAAGAAATGAAAATATTTGTTATGAATCTGCCACAAGTTTTCAAACGTGAATAGAAAAGATAAAAGTTAGTAATTCCGTAAGATTTTACGGCGCCATGGCCAAAGCGTTTAACACGTTATCGCTGCACAAAGTGGATGCACGTGAAACTCGAATTAGATTTCAACATATTTATAAAGGGTGCGTTCCATTGGCTGTTCCGAGTGTGCCGAACAGTCCGGTACTCAATGCCACAGAACAATGTTCGAAACATGTTCTGCTTGTTCACGGAGAAAAGGTGGTGCAAGCAGAACAGTGACGTCATTTAATATTTCTAATCAACCTGTATAATACAACTCAAATTATTTTAGGAAATATTATTGAATTATCCATTTTAAGACCATATATGACCAATACACAATACCCAGCACGTGGTCAAAGTTTATTTTTAGACTAGCCTGCAGTGTTTGGTCCGCGTTTTAGACATTCTCCACATTTTCTGCTCCGAGAGCAATCCATTCGGCATGACTTGCAAAGAACATTTGGAACAGTGCGAACAGCCGAATGGAACGCACCCCATGTTTTGTCTATAACAACAAGTTTAATCAAAAGATTCTCAATTCTATCAGTATGCCTCGTCTTCTTGAACATGTGATTTCAAACTCGGACATTTCGCGGCGCGTAGGATGCCATTACGACTAGTGACACGATGGCCAGGGCTCATTACACACTACTGGCTGGCGCTATTTTCTGATATGTACAATATAGCACATGCTTGGAATTGCATGAAGAAACGTGTGTATTCACGTACACAACAACCCAATACGTTGCAACAACTTCGTATTTCTGTTATTCAAGAGTGGAACAAAATGCCACAAGAGGTCGTCGCATTGCGAGAATGTCCTTTCTATGCGACGAATATGCCGGGATATAATTCAAGCTTTACGTGAACACACTCGTTATTAAGTGATTTGACCCATCTCAATTTAAAATAATCAAATTTTATTCCGATGTTTATCTAAAACTTTTTCTATCTTTTGAATTTAGTGGAATTAGATAAATCAACGAAAAGGGAAATCGCATTACCTAGCCCTTGCATTATTATTTCCATCATGTCAGCGAACGAAGTGCCTCTGCGAAAGTAAATGTACTCAGTATATTTTGTTTACACTTTCAAAAGATCTTCGAAATTTGATATCCGATTACTTTTACAATTCACAGACAGTCTAAGGTATGTGATTCCATCACCAAAACTTAATATTTATATTACAGCCAGGTGTCCGGGTACTCCACTCCCAGATGATATTGTTGTAAATGAGGAACATTGGACGAAATACTCTAGAGCTCTTTTAGAAGGATACGCAGAATCCTTCTCGACACGTGTAAATGTTGTAGGGTATCAAGATGCAGGAAAGACAACACTTATAAACAGACTCAAGATGATTGATGTGGACGTAGCAAAAGATACAGCAAGGCCAACGGAATGCTTGGAAATCGACCAAACCACATCACGTTGTACGGAAACCGACTCGGGATTGCAATGGGAAACCAATAAAGAAGGTTGGTTATTAGGAGAGAGGGCTAGTCCGTCCTTTTTTCATTTGCTCATTTTTCATTTCTGTGCGAGATATTTGTGCGTGATATATATATATTTAGGTGCGCCCAGAGATTGCCTTTCAAATCGCAATATTCTTTTATATACTAAGCACAACAATATGGGGATAATGGAACTCTACGATTAATAGAAATTCAGCTGTTATACCTTTTTTGATAAAACTATTATTTTTTTTACTTTGTGTGAAAATATTGTGCAGTCACAGGTCGTTGATTTCATAACATAGGCATATACTCTAAAGAGAGGTTAGCATTGAAAAATCACAAATGGGCCAATTTTGTGCATAAACATGCGATTTCCGCATTTCTCGACGAAAACTAAACAGTACATATTCGCAAACAAGTCTTTAGCTGTGGAAAGATGGTTCAACGTTGTCGTCTAACCGACCGCCAACACTGGCAGATCGTAGGAAAGCTCGAGCTTGCAGTTTACCAAACTGATGTTGCATTGAAGATTGCTGTGTCACAAAGCGTATAATTGTGGGGTTGCATTGACCAAGCAACTGATCGGCGCGTTATTCCGTTCTTTCGCAATCTTAAAGGTTTTAAGTTCACTGATTGAAAATAACCGGCATCAACAGACTGGGATCTTTCAGGACCACTTTAAACATGCAGGCATCCAAATACAGAGATAATCTCAAGAAACACAGATTTAGACCATACAAGTCGTATACGCAGTATTGACACTATTATACGATTTTCGAAACAGACGGTACTGCTACATACGTCCGAGGATTAACCAGTCTATAATAGTGTGACCGAAACCTTTTGATTTTTTGTTCTTTGACATGCCGAGGAACAAGTTTATTGAAGAAATTTGAGTAAATTTTGTTGTAAAATATTAAACCAATTGTGACATCCCTATATTATTGTGCTTAGTACATATACTGACCCAAAGAGATAACGAAACACAAACTTATAAGACATATATTTCATTTATTTTTTCACAGATTTAAACTAAATAGGGGGTGTTTCACAAATAGGAATAACAACATGGGAGTCTGCCCATGCTTGGAATTTAATGAAATTTTGCGTTAGTACACTAGATAACGGTTCATCTTCATGAAATGTTTCAATTCACACATTCCTGAAAACTATTTTCTCTGAATTTTAAGTTTTCACCGTCAAAAAAGAGGGTACGCTGATTAAAACAGTGTGCAAGCGTTCTGGTTGTTAGTTTCATCCAGTAATTTATTCTAAAAATAATGCCCAGTAGTCCGTGATCCTGTATGAAACAAAAATACATATCATTAGGTACTAGAATTTTTTTTATATCAACTGATGTTTAGAGGGTAACCCAAAAATTCATTGTGTTTAAATATTTTAAGCAAATTCTGTTCTAAAATTTTCTTTGTTCCGTTTTTTGTCAAGATTTGAAAATTATGTAAAAGTTGAGAACAAATATACTTATGGTTATCGTGAAATATCGAGAAAAAATAAAACCGGTAACATGTTGCTTTTGGAATTTCCCCCTGAATAGTGAACATTTCCAAGAATGAACAAAGTTAAGATTTTTTTTTAAAAACGTTTTCAAATGTTTTGTTTACTTTTTTTGGTTATGTTAGTTTACCTGAGGACAAATCAAGATGCAAGGCATTTTTTCGATAATTTCCTGTCATCTGTCCGTGTGTCTGTCTGTTGGCATTTTCTAAAAAAATCTTTTTCTCCCAATCTGATATGTAAATCTTTTTGAACCTTGATAAAAAGTATCCTTGGGTTAAGGGAGTACAACGCTGTGTATTAGAATTTCTTTTTGTCATAAACTTTTGTTGTTGTGTCAGCATAAAAGGGGCAACATTTCATATAATGAAAATAAGCTCTTTTTGTAAAGCTTTACACAGCCATGAGGTTTAAAATTTTGTATGTAAGTTTGCTAAGGGGTAGACTTCAAAGTTGGTTACAATATTTTTTGTCCAGGGTCACGGTAGATCTTGTCCCGGGTGTACTTACTTAAAAAAAGAGAGGAAATTTTGTATAAAAATCATTTTAAATTATTCAAGTCAGCCGTGATTCATGAAAGCTAACAGCAAGAGTTATTTATAGATCTTTTGAAACATGAGAAAGCAAATCAGAAAAAGCACCGATTTCTCTGATGGCGTTTGATAATCGTGCAAAAGTGAAAATATTGTTGTAATGCATCAGAAACAGATAATCCAACTCCCATGTGACTATTAAGGGCTATTGATGGCTAAACAACATAATAATCATATGACACCATTGAAATGTGCATAAATTGTGTATCCACACAGGCTAAGCTATGGTCAGAAAAATAATTTGCGGAAATAATTGCACCCTGTTTTATCCCAATAGGGCCACGTTTTGAAATTAACAAGTACAATTTCAACTGTATAATTGAAAAGATATAATGATGTAACAGTCTTTTACTGAATCATAGAGGGCCTTCCATATCATATTAGTTCATTAGTGGCGCTAAGAACAAAAACATTTGCTTATTGTATTGGTTACCTGGAAGGGCAACTTTTGATGCTTTACCGTACCGGTTCTAGGCGTCTTTTCAATTTCATAACATTTGGATTGACATTTATTGCATGTCATAGTGTCACTAAAAATGGTGCATAGACATTGTGACCAAATTGTAAAGAAAACTGGAAATGTGTATATGTATGCCTACCTTGGCTTCCATACATGTAATTTTGTAAATAAACGTAATATTTATATTTAATCTATGTTTTTTCAATGAGTTTTATTGGGCATGAATATTGCAGTATGTTTGTACTGTATGTTAGTGTTAATTTTACTGAATAAAAATGTTTTTAGGAGCACAATCTAATTTTAACCGAATACAAGTTTTGGACGAAAACATCACCTTCATCAATAATATGTATGACATTGTTACCGGTTTTGGATTTCTATATAATTGAGCTGGAATGAAGGGGAAACATGTAGCATGTTTTTGTGATAATATGGAATCTTGACAAAGACTCCAACATAGTTAGCTTTGGAATTCAATTTTGCTCTTTTCCGAAATTTTACATAAAAATATATGCATATTTTCATGATTAATTCAATAAAAAACATTCATTATAATTTCCCTAAATACCTTTTCTGGTATGAATATAATGCCTTATGTGTCCCGGAGCAAATTCAATTGACAGATCTTGAAAATACATAAAACTAAGGTTCTGGGACACATGAAAATGGGACCATGTTTCGTGTCATAATGGGAATAAGTCAAGGTGGCTTTTTGGAATCCGGTTTGGATTATCTAAGATACTAATTGTATTTTCATAGCTTGTATATGGTCCTTTATCACTATGCAAAATTAAAAGAAAATTCATGCTTTGGCAGATTGGAGACACCCCCTTTGAAAAGTGCAAATAATTCCTAAACTGTGTTACATTTTCATCCCAAATATTAACATAAGCATTTTGCACGGCTTAGAATTTTGAATTGATGCATACTTATGGAAATATTTGACAAATATGTTCAAAATTACCTCCCTTGCATATGAAAAAGAGTAAAAAAATGTTAATTATGTTCCTCTTGAAGCATAATCTTGAAATCCGGCACGGTGAATCAACTTATGTGAAGTGATTTTACAAGTGTGAGCAATTTGGTGCATTTCGTATGGCTAGAAAGTGGTGATATTTTCAGGGTCTGTAAACCTTTACACGTCAATTTCGCTTTCCGTAGTTGAAACTATCCGTATACTATGGTACTTTTTGACATATGTGACGTCATCATTCTCTGTCATTGCAAAATATCTAAGTGCGGTGAACAGAAGTGCCATCTTCGATTGATTGAAATCACGCAGTTTAAATTTCCATTTATGACCATTTGGTAAGATATTTCCTTCGGGACTTTTTATGTGTTCATAAGGAGGTCACTTACTATGTAAATATCTCAAAAAAGTTTCTGTTTGAATTAGTTTGACCTTTCATGCTACTTTGACTGGACTATAGTGTGACTTAAAGCAGTAAACAATGCGTAATTGCACCACAACTTTATTTTTTATACCGGGGTCAATGGAATTGACACCGGCTTACGGTATTGTGGGCGTATAGATTTGAGCGATTTTGTTACTTTGTGAGTTTGGCTTGAGCTGTCTTAGCCTCGTTCTGAGCTCCTTCCGGCAATCGGGTTTCTCGGTAGTCTTTTTGCCGGCCTTTATCCAAGATGTTGAGATTAGGCATTGGTTTAGTGTAAATTGTATTCGTTATTTGAATCTCCGTAACCAAAAAATATGCCAGTTCAGTGAACCAGTCAACTTTTTTACTTGTGACGTCATAAATCTAGGCGATATGACGTCACGTATTTTTTCTGCGTTCTAGCGACGTTGACGTTCCCGCGCATTATCAGAACGTCAAGCGACGTTATTGTGCGGGTCCTTTTGCAAACAAATGGTAGTGTTAAAAAATATTTTAGAAGGAAATATTTAAAATGGGGGAAAATGTAAGCAAAATTCATTATTTTAAAATACTTGATGAAAGAGGGACATAACATTCCAATTTCATTTTCTAGTATGTCTTTATGCAAAGATTGGTTATTCTAATGCGTAGAAGTGCTATCAGTTTTTTTGAAGTTGTTACTGATAAGCGTAAAAATGCTTTTAAAGTTGAGACAGAAATGACATATTCCATATAAATCTGAACTGTTGTCTACAACAATTTGTTTAATTTTAGCATAGAAAATATATTTCTCGTAAACGTTGCAATATTTTGGCTTGAAATTTCCAAAATTTTCATAAGAAAATATGCTCTTTCAGATAAAAATAAAAGTAAAATTTGTGGAAAAATAAATGTGAAATGTCATTTTAAAAAAAGCAAGCTACACATAGAAGTTTTTTTTTACACCTATAGTCTATAATAGATTACAAAGCAGAGCTCTGTTGATAAAGATAGGACCTGTATAAATACTATAAAGAAAAGAAAAAGGGAGATGTAAGTTATTAGCAATTTCTTTTGTCTCCACATTTTCTTAAGCTTTATCCGCTAGGATTTTCAAAATTCGAAGGGTAAGGGTTAAATCTTTGCAAAGTGGCAGAAGTATAGACTGGTCCAATTTGACCCTTTCCCGAACGACACAATTTTAGGATTGTCTAATTTAAAAGTTGCCGTTGATGACAAAATAATTGTTGATACAGATGTGATATGTGTATAGTGTGCGTTTTTCAACTTATATGGTAATGTCGCAGAGGTTGTCCAGAGTCACGGGTGTTAAATGGAGAATATAGCTCCAAAAAGAGTCAACGGTATTTTGTTGCCTCGTGGCATACCGGTACTCTCGGTGAGTTGTATCGATGGAAAATCGGTATACAAAAGTTGGTGTCGAGAACATTTTTCTTAAATTAGATCTATTGTTTTTTTTTTTTTTAGAGATTTTTGGAAAAATCCAGCGACGCTGTAATATGAGGAAATGGACAAAGTGTGTTGTGCACGAGAATATACGGTGTTAGTTAGCAGGGTTTTAATTTATTCTTTGAAAAACATCATCAAATCGAAAGTAAAATTTCGTATTCAACTAACCTTTCGTCGAGGCAACTAGCACTTGCCCAATTTTCGCCAGAATTCAACATTTACGTATTAGAAAATACAAATTCTTATCATTTTAAGTATTTTGTGGAGTTGCAAGTCAATTACATGTTATATCGATATATCATTGGCTATAATTTGGGAGATTGGTAAACACGTCTGCTAAAATGGTTGTTTTAAAACCATGCTTACTAACACCGTAGCCTATATTATTATTGTGCACAACAAACTTGGACCATGTCTTCATATTACAGCATCGCCGTATTTTTCCAAAACTCGTCATAAATGAATTAATTTAAGAAACATGTGCTCGACACCTACCTTTGTTTACCGATTTTCTTTCGATATAACTACCCCGGAAGTACAGATATGTCACGAGGTCAACGAAATACCGTTGACTCTTTTATGAGCTAGTTTCTCTGTTTACCACCCGTGAGAGCGCTTAACCGTAGATTAGGGCTGAAAGATTAAGGGCTTTTTTCAGATGTCAGAGAGGATACTGGTCCTAGCACTGAGCAGGGGTTCGAACTCGCGGCTCATGGGTTGAAAGAATCTGTCGTCACTTACAGAGCTATCTGGGCTCGGCACTTCTACCGTAGGACTTACTTAACTAAACGATTTCTTACAAATTCGAAAGCTGAATTCTCATGCTTTGTTAATTGAATTAATAACAGCTGTTGACCCCGGTCAGAGGCTTTGCCTTTTTTCATATTACTAAACAAAAAAGAAACGCAAATTCCTTTTCAATTCCTTCACAAGACATCAAATCAGATGTAAACAAAATGTAATACATTTAAAGCAACAACATTTCACCTTGTAAAGTTCACAAAATCTTGTTTGTAGTAAATTCAATTAATAAGAAAACACACCGTTTACACCGGGCGTCAACACAATTTGACAAAAAATTGTATGTAGGTCGAAAAATACAATCTGTTTCCAATATTCGAATGTTGTGAAGTCCATGCGATTTATTTGCGGTCTCCGTTGCAGTCTTAAACATATCCTGTAGGTGGTGTTAACCTAGTGATACGGTCCTGCCTTGACGTCATATCTCTTGCACGTTGGATCCGTGCTCGTTCGGTTGTTGTCTCATTTAGAGCCTTCAGCGTATGCAGTCGAAAATGTGTCGACTTGCTGCCCCACCAATGTCTTGCGACAACATTTTCACTTTTTCACCTAACAACATCCGTACTGCAGCTTGGCGCTGGTTTTGGCATAGCCTCGCTATGCGTAGGGTAGTGTGAAGTGTATGAACGCTTTGGCGTCTTCTTTGTCTATGTTTAAGCTTGTGTTTGAAGAATATTTGTTTCGATATTAGTCATTTAGAAAACACGGCAGTGGAAAATTTTATTTTTAACAATTTACTACGTATCACTTGATGAATTTACGACATCTTAAGAAAATGACCCTATATTTATGCGTATGGATACAGGTATATAAGAAATGTACTCAATAGCCATTATAACATATTTTGACGTAAATATTATGAAAAATTGGGGTTGCGTATCTTTTTTGTCCTATTATATATAAGATTTAATTCCAAATTAAGCGAAGTCATTTCGGTTTAAAATATGAATATTTAACTACTTTTATTCTTTTTGCATGACTTTCATGGTTGGTGGGGTTAGGAAAAAATCATAAAAACAATTAATATAGTTGATTTGCACATATTTGCTTCCATACAAAATTTTGTTTCATCATTTATGTCCTTAGCATCGATACAGCCGGTCAGACAGAAATTGGATTATTTATAAGCACATCATAATTGTTTGTCTGTTGATTTGTCTGTCTATCTATCGGTTTATGCACGTCTCTGATTATGTGTTTATCCACCCAAGACATTAAATTGGCCATGGATTTGTTCCGGAAGTGATAGCGCTTTTACATTTCGCACTTGAATGAATTTGTTCTGTACAAAGTAGGAATAAGTACAATTCTAGAATTGTCCTGCGCAAAGTAGGAATTCTTACTTTTCCACTGATTCCGGAATTGTACTGGACGATTCTAGAATTGCACAAGGCTTGTAAATCGCATATTGGCGTTCCTTCTTTGTTCTGTGCGTTAAGTAAGAAGTTTTTGGACAAAGTAAGAATGCAAAGTTGGGTAGAAATTGGCAACAATAATGTGATATTTTTTTAAAAATTCTAACAAACACGTGCACTAAGTCGCGCGTTTATGACGCGTTCTAAGAAATGTGACGTCACGAAATGACGTCATAGAGCTACGACCTTCCTTCAAAGAAAATTCAATGAACCTGAAAGACGCCATTTTCGTTTTCTTGTATCATTTTGCACGGACAAAAGAGTGGATAGACCTTATTCATAGATAGTTTTGAGTATATTCATAGTTTAAAAGTACACTATTTGAGTAAAAATTTGTGCAAGGTCTACAGTTTCAAAGTAAATTTCATGATATTTTGTGCATTGAAAATTCGGAGATTAGAGGAGTCCGTTTTAATCCTTGGTAATCAGGGTTTTAATGGTATTATAATTCCAGTAGTATTCTTGAGTAAAATTTAACTAAAAATGTTTGAAATAACGCAGTTTTAATTGTTTTTTGAAGTTGGATACTTCCTATTTATGGCGAAGGTTATTTTAATGATACAACTAGTCAAGAAAAATGGGGATGTTCGATCAGCGGAAGTTGGAAAGAATCATAGAAAATTAATCCGCGATTACTGTTGACATTTCTCAAAATTTATTTCCCTCAATTTGTGAAGATTTACAATGTCAGAAAAGAAATAATCTGTATTTACCTCGGTTTATGGTTTATTATAACACTCTAAAATTCATATATAGCGAAACAAGAACTGCATCGGGTTTTATTTGATCAATAATGACTTTATGTAATTATTCTTTGTGCATGCACCAAAACGTCACGTAGCGTCAAGGTAACGTCAAATGACGTCATCAATGACGTCACTTAACGTCACTTAACCGCCAATGCGTTTCCTATGCCGATGCAGTTCTTCTGTCGTTATATGGAATTTACGGAAGAGCGTTATAATGTTTAATACGTCCGTTTTGTCATGGTTGTCATTAGTCTGGTATTATGTACTTGTGAAAAACGGTTTCATGTGAATTTTAAACATTTTTATCTATTTCTTTCAACAACAAGATGAAGCTATGATGTAAGTTCAATTAATTAAAAAATGAGGTAAAACCAGTTCTTGTTGCGGAAAGGGTAGAAGTATTTTCACAATCTTTGGATTAACGGTTGTAACAATACTTGCACAAACTTTTCAATCTGTATACAAATTTCTTTGTCACAGCTTTATGTTTTACACCTTATAGCTATGGGACGACAATATGTTATTAGACTCTAGTACGGATATATAACTTTACAAACATATAACTTTACATGCATTCATCATGTTCTGCGTGTACATGTTTGATAAACGTTTTTATAAAATATCTTAATTCAAATAAATTACATACACATTCAGCTTTTTTGTAAATTATAAGATTCGTACCTTCCATTCCTACATTGCGCAGGCAGTAAAAAATCGATAATCGATTCTTACTTTGTCCCGATTCCTACTTTGCGCACGGCCAATTCCGGAATTGTCTGTGTAACCTAGGAATTCTTACTTCGCCCGACAGAGTAAGAATTCCTACTTTGCGCAGGACAATTTCGGACCTGTACTTATTCTTACTTAGCGCAGAACATATTCAATGTAACAAATCCCTATGTTTATACAAAAATCAAGGCCATATGACAAGGTCAATGTCAAATGTCAAGGTCACATTCACAAAAACTCACCAAAAAATATTAACATTACTTTCGAACCGGAAGTTATTGGTGTCAGATTGTTTTAAGAATTTTATTACATCTGCTATTTAACAGATAAATACTGAGAGGCAAAACAAAGTATACACTTTTTGTCTTTTAATATCATTTCGACTCAAAATTTTGTATTTTTTATTTCTACCCAAAAATCAATAATACAGTTTTGATAAATTTCACCTAAAATTGCTTTGACTACCCATACTCCTGCTACATGCCGATTTAGCAAATTTTGCACGTGCGACTTATCGGAGCATCAAATATTGTCGTTAATCCGTATTTGGTGTCTTTAATCTTTATGACAACAAATCGAAACGTTAAATTTTCTCTAACATTCTAACCGAAATTTCAGTGGCTGGTAGAAATCGATCAATATGCCACTTTTTGTATTAAGACCCATTTTTCTATGATACAGCATATTAATGAAAGAAACGTGACTCTATATTCACTTAGTCTGGTGACGTGGAACATTCTACGCAAATTTTATCAAAATCCGTCAATGAATTAAGAAGGAGTTATGTCAGAAAACCTGTTTGCATCAAGTCCCATTTTGCCATGACGCACCGTATTATGGAAAAGTACTAACAATGTACGCATAGTCCTAGGTGACAAGACTTTTTCTGTGAAAATTCTTTCAAAATCCGTTCATAAATGTAGGGGATGTGCCAACGTATATGCTTGCATTAATTTAGCGATTAAGTCCCCTTTTTCGATGACGCTGTATGTTATGAAAAAATCGTCGCAATGAAAGAAAAGATAGAAGGACAAATAGGCTGAGAAGGTTACATCAATAGACGAATACCTTCGGCGGCGTTTAAAAATCGCACACAATCTATTAATCGGTATCTTCGAAAACGTGAAAGAACTATGGTGTATACTTATTTTTGCCTCTCAGTATAGAATAGACACTCAGACTATTTTTATTTAGCGTTTCAATGGAGTCAGATCCTTGAAAACACTTTATATTATAATTTCAAGTGAATGCAATTCCATATTTTTGGGGCTTTCCAGGTAGAGAACATTGTGGTAAACTGTATATTTGCTAGTTACTTTCAAAGTCTCTGTCGCAAAAGGTGTCATAAAACTTTTATACTGTGTTGTAATAGCTTTAACCTTTTTTGTGGAAAAATAGCCATACAATACGCCAGTGTAACAAATGCCATTTAAATAGATTAAACTTTGTTCATTACGACAATACGAAACTTGCCATTATGTAATGTTTTGGGCAGTTCATGCTGTAACTGACAATGTTGGTGTAGTAATTTTGCACAATTACTAAAACAAAATACCTGATGTACCTGAAGCTTATATCACAGAGACAAAGTGTTCTTATTACGGCTGTTACTTTGTTAAGAGCTAAAAATGGACACTGTGTCAAGTGTTGGCGAAGAATATTAGCCAATTCAAGAATCGAATTATCATAGAACTCAAACATTTTATTTCCAGATTAATACACCCGGAGATAACCAGAGAAATTTGAAAGGGCATATAAAAACATAGGACAAAGCAATTGAATTGGGCTGAGCTTATACATGTATTATATAATTTAATAATAATAATAATAATAATAATAATAATAATAATAATAATAATAATAATAATAATAATAATAATAATAATAATAATAATAATAATAATAATTTTGATAATCAAATGATAATAATTAATAGTAATGATGATGATAATACTAATATAAGAAATTAACTTGGTAAATATACCAAGACTACGTGAGAATCGAACGCACATACTCCAGGCCCCGGTTTCTCAAAAAAAAAAAACTTAAGTATATTCTCATGAGAACATGCTCAACTTCAAAGTAGTCCAGTCAAAATAGCATGAAAGGTCAAACTAATTCCAACAGAAACTTTTTTGCGATATTTACAAAGAAAGTAACCTCCTGATGAACACATAAAAAGTCCCGAAGGAAATACCTTGCCAAATGGTCATAAATGGAAATTTAAATTTCGTAATTTCAATAAATTGAAGATGGCCCTTCTGCTCACCATACTTAGATATTTTGCTATGACGGAGAATAATGACGTCACAAATGTCAAAAAGTATCATAGTATTCGGATAGTTTTTACTACGGATGGCGAATTCAACTTGTTAAAACGTTGGAAATGTTAGCATCAACTTACATGTAAGCATTTGTTGTATTTTGTAGCTATTCTGAACATGGCAGATGTCCATTATATTTCCCGATAACATAAAATTTATAAAGAAATTCTTCGAAATAATAACACACGAACTCCGTTTTTGTGGCTCTGTTTGCACGAAATGTCACTTTCAAAAGAATTTTTACATCAAAGCGTCTCTAGTAGACTTCTTTTATTTCATAATGCAATGCAATACATTTAATTTACCCAGGAAAAAACAGCATTACATAAAATTTAAGAATCTTCGGTCTGTTCATTTTCTGTGAATTTTTAAACTATGGAAGCCTATTAGTGACGTAAAACATAAAAATATGTAAACTTAGGGTTATTACACAGAATATTCTCAATGTTATGTAGTTTTGGTCACATATTCAACGCTGTCGTGACAGATCGGGGTTGACAATATCTTCCATGCATTGAATAATGATTCGAAGCAAGAAAACTTAAGCAATGCATGTTCTTTGTATTGTAAATTAACAATTAAATGCAAGGGCGATGCAGGAATCATATTGAACTCATGGCTAAATGCCATTAGCTCAACACATAAAACCACAAATCTATATTATGCAATGATAACTAAATATCACGATTCACGTTTTTTTCTTTTTATACAGGACTCACACACAAAAAATCCCGAAACGGTCTAACGACGTCTTGGTCGTGCTTAAAATGGTGACCATGCATGTCCCCGTTCACATTTTGCAAACATGAAGAAGTCACTATAATCCAGGCTCTTTGATTAGTAATTTCTATCCATTTCGGTCGACAGCATCGATTGCAAATGTACTGTTGTGGGAAAACAGAGAGTTTTCCATGGATGATGATCTGTTTCAGTTGGTGTAGCAATTTAGAATACATAGTAAGCTCCTGTCAGGGTGTTGTACTTTTCTGTGGGGCAAAAATGCCATTAGCGTCCCAAAATACCGTTACTATCACTGAAAATAATTAAGACATTAAGATTGAACCTTTCGTTTTTCAGACCTAGACACTATCCACTGGCGACTTTGTGATTCATTTTCCTGTTCATAGTAAGGCGCACTTGTAAATCCCATCAACGGTGATAAGACGTTAAAGGAATTCATGTTTTACCTTAAACGTGTCGACAACACACTTAATTCGGCTGCTGTCGTTGTTATTTGCTTTTCGCAGAGCGAATTTAGTGTACTGTAAGGTTGCTGCAAGATTGACAAAAGGTCTACTGTGAAAATATTGACTTGACGTTTACTTTAAACATTGATGCATTAAAGCTTATGAGAATACATACCTAATTAGTCCCAACATTGTATGAAATGCATACCACAAGAGAATTCCGACTCCCGGACAATATTGCTGTAGATTACCATGTGAAATATCTAATGTCAAAGTAATTTGTTCGACATTATCTTGCCTATCTGAGTGAGTAAACCAGATATGTGGCTTCACTGCACATTTTATGGTGGATGCCGGGGGCATCAACTGGGTATCCAGACTTTGATTCATCTTAAAAAGATATTCTACTTCAATTTTAAAACACCCCTAACAGATGTATTAGTGCAGAATACCTGTAAACATTGACTAACTCATAATATATTTTCTTACCTTTTTCAGCGCGACTTTCAGACGAATAGGGGTTGGCTATTCTAGTCACCCAGGCGCCAGAGTCGGCGTAATGCTTTGGTTAAGTTTCTACGCGAAAGTTTGTCACATCTCTGTTTCTATTAATGCTATTGCTCTTTACACATGCCTCTGTGATCGTGATATCAGTCTCTATACAAAGATGCATTACTCTAACATGTAATATTCAGTTGATGTTTTACCCCCTTGGGCATAGAAATTCTTGGTTAAGTCTTTACGCGCAACTTTCATATATCTGTGATATGTTTTTTTTTTCTGTAAGTTCGGCTTTAGCATTTAACTTTGCACATGCGTCTGTGACCATACTATCAGCCTCTAGGCAAGGACTTGTCACTCTGATATTAAATTTTATGGACCTTTTTACCCTTTTCGGACTTAGAAATTCTTGGTTAAGTTTGTACGTGCAGCTTTCATAGAGCTGTGTTATTGTTTTCTGTACAGCTGTTACTTTCAAACTTTGCACATGCATCTTTGACCATGATATCAGCCCCTATACAAGGACGACATGTTACTCTGGCATCCAATTTAATGGATTTTTACCTTTTTCGGACTTAGAAATTCTCGGTTAAGTTTGTACGTGCTGCTGTGTTATTGTTTTCTGTACAACATTTACTTTCAAACTTTGCATATGCTTCTATTACCATAATATCAGCTTTTAGGCAAATATCAATTAGTCTGGCATTTAATTCAGTGAAATTTTAACCTTTATGTACTTAGAATTTTTCGCTCTTATAAATCTGTTCTCCGACCACTCTTGTTACCTTTTAAATGCAAGTAACAAATTTTATATTGTAACGACATAAACAATAACATGCATAACAGAACTTCCTCTAACGCGACAACATATTATTTATCAGGTTTAAACCTGATTTAGAAACTCAACTTCATTTGAATGGTGCGGGGAAAAATTATCAAATAAATGTGTAGCAATTGAATACACCATTGTCCTGGAGCCTTCTCGAAGACGGTTCCATGTGGCTGTAAACGGAAAAGTGCCTCTGTAACGTGCACTTCCATTATATAAAACACAGACCTTAAGGGGAAACCCGGCGGAATACATACAATACATACAAAGTATGTTTATGATAATATCAATTTATGGATAAGACACATTATTTAGATATAAGACAAGGCTTTTGGCTGATCCTAAGCAAACAAGTGACAAAACATCACCCGGAATTATCTAAATAGCTAAAGTGCAAGTACATGTATCTCAAATATAACTCAAAAGTAAGTCTATCAAAAATTGCACGATCTGTTTGAAGTTCAAGTTTTCTTATAAAATTGTGATTTTCAAAATGGTTTCCGGCAGCCATCTCTATTTTTTGTAATTTTCTGATATTCGTATATTGCATTTAGCATCAGATTCTGATTCAGCATACCAAAGAAGCCATAGAAACATTTTCACGAAATTTTGGACAATTTGACAAAAAAGTCGATTTCTCCGTAGAGTTTTGTGGCCATCTTTGATGTTTACGGATTGTGGACGTTGTCCTAGGTTGCCATTCTGGCAACAAAGCTACATCTGCTCCACAACCTTACAATGCATAGAAAACATAAAACTACATTGTACCCAACATTGCAAGGTTGTCATTTAGGACATAGAGTAGCGTCAAACGGACCATCACCACACTCGGTACTTTTTGTAATTTTCAATGGCTCCTTTTTTCGTGACAAAACATATTTTTTTAAGATTTCGACAGTGAAAAGTCTAGAATACATTATGAGACAACATATGATCAAAATAAACTTAAGGTTTTTATCAAAAATCAATATTGAAAATGGTATAACTTTATAGATCTACACCTGTATAATTATGAAAAAGTGGATGGGGTAAGTTTCAATTTCTTTTATAATTTACATATTTTGGGGAATTAATTTTCTTTCATAAGACAGCAAAATCATTTATTTCAATAATTCTTATGAGTTGTAAATGTATTTTGCTTTTGTAAATTTATATATCATCTCTTTATATGAGGTTACTATTTTTCGCTAAAATTTCAACAGGGCCTAAATTCATCGGCCGATTAAACAAATTGCCCCTCTTCGGATGTTTTGGAACTCTTTTTTGGAATGGCCCAAGGGTCATACTTAATGCTGGTAACAGTTTTATATTCTGTTGGAATTTGTTTGAGGTTGGGTGCAAAAATCGGCTATAATAAATTGTGCTGCGTGAAGACGCGATCGGTTTTGAAATCCGCATATTCTTACGGTGGTCGACATTTTCTGCAACTTTAGATGGCCCCCATTTGCATGACATGGCAGATATGTCTCGAATATATACTATGACAAGTCTAGAATACGTTACCTTATGACTCAGTGCCAAAATCATTTAAAGGCAAAATCGAAATTTGAAAATATTGAATATTCATGTATATAAAAAGTGGGTGGGGTAAATAGCTATGATTTGTAGATAACAAAATACTCATGTTGGGATTTTTTGGTTGAAATATCTGTAATTAAGATAGCAAAATCATATTTATCATCATTGCTTGTGATATACAGGGGATGCGATATGTTTTATTCACTAAAATATGTGATCTCTACATATTACTTTGATAGTTTTGCCAAAACCTTTATTCAACAGGGCCTTAGTTCATCGGTCGATTTCACCAATTTCCGATCATCGGATTTTTTGGGACTTTTTTTCTGGGATGACCCAAGGTTCATACTTGATGCTGGAAACAATTTCATTTCTGTTGGAATTTGTTTGAGGTTGGTCAAAAAAATCGGCTAATTTGACTGGACTAAAGGGATACTCTCCAACGTTGAAGGGTATTCGATTGAAGTTCACGTGGATTTCGTGCGATTTGAGCACGGAGCTCAGATTTGAGCATGAAAACATACTTTAGTTTTTTCGAGAAACCGGGGCCAGGTTGTTATTTAATTATAATGTGGTGTTCACCACTTGACCACGGTTACTTTATGATGACGCCATGGCAATACATCGTTTTAGAAAAAAAGCATACCGTAAAATATAAACAAATAAATCCCCTCACGTGGGTTAGTCAACTATTAAAAGTACATTTAAGTCTCAATGCTGATGGTGGCACTATAGCTGTTATACTTTGAGAGATATAATCCGGACAAGATTCAGATATGAACAAGCACATTCGTTGAATTGATACCCCCGCCGAAAATATTTTATTTTCCCTGTATGTATATGGCTTCACCAATCAGGGGCAGAAACCCCGACGATATGCACATCTCCTCTTTGTAGTGTAGCTTTCCGAAAAGTTTCATTGAAATTGAGTCTATGGTTTCCAAAAAATAGCGCGGAAATGAATGTTACTCCATATATGTATAAAGCTTTACCAATCAAGAACAGTAACTCTGAATTCAATAGTCGAACCGGGTAACCCCGACGCCATGCACACCTCCTCTTTGTAGTGAAGCTTTCCACAAAGTTTCATTGAAATCAATGGTTTCCAAGAAATAGTACGGAAACGAAACTCGGACGGACGGAAGAACGGACGGACGGACGGAAAGACCGACAACGCAAAAAATTATCCCTAGCAATGATTTCATCGGCGGGGAATAATAACAACAAATGCCTTTAGGGAAATAACTGAAAATAGTTAAGGTAGTGTTATGATTCATGTGCACTGTACTCCGCAATCATAAGAATAATATAACTGCTTAGTTTCGAGTCAATCAGACATAAGGTGACAGAGTTTTGTTCCGGACAAAGAAGTGGCCACCACCCGTGATCCCATAATACGCCCCGTCTTCGACGGGCGCATGAAAATTGTATCATTTAAAAGAATTTCTAATATAATTGTTGGTAACACTTTCATGTTTTAAAATGATTATTTTAGTGATGGGAAATTAGGAATCTTAATTTTCGCGTCAAAAATCATTTCATTTGTGACAGAAATCAAGAAGTCGCTTAGAAGTTTACAGTAAAGGAATGGTTACATTGCACATTCAAGACCTCTTTGTCTAGGCATATTTTCTATATTAAAACACTTTTATGTAATATCTGTAAATATTTTAACTGATGCTATTTAGGTTTAAGTTTTACAAAAAAAACTGTATTGTCTAATGTAATTCGACCGTAATTCGATCACAACACGAACGCTTCTTCTTATGCATAATAGTGATTCATAGCAATTCATATAAATGTATGACAAAGCTCAAATTGAGTATACATATAAAATCAATCTATCTCAGAGCATAAAAAACAAACGTTATTTTAAAAAGAACTATCGCAGAGTTTGTTTACTGCACAAGGAAGTTGGTGGATTTAATGGACACATCCAAGTACACATGTTTTCTGTTTTTTTCAAGGCTATGACAGAAATCTCAACTTTCAGCGAATGGCTGCAGCAATAAAAGCTTTAGATAGTCCCGCAGAAGATACATACAGACCACAGATAACATACAGACGCTCAGCGCGCTCAGCAATCAATATAAGAGAAATTACCGACCTCGACTTGGGTTCAGAGGAGGTAGATGACGGCGGATGCGTCACGTCCTTCCAAAGTTGGGACTTATTCCACAGACATAAAGTTAAAAGAGAATACCTTAAAATGGTCGTTAATAAACTAGAAAGAAGTCCACACATGAGGCGTTACATTTCTTATTGGGATTTTGCCGGTCAGTCGACTTATTACACTACACACCAGGCTTTCCTAGCCCCAGATGCGGTGTACTTGCTAGTGGTAGATCTCAGCAAATCTACCGACAACGAGCTTCAGGACTCACTGGCATTCAGAACGAAGAATTTTCAGACAACAACGGTCTTAGGTAAGCCGATACGTGTAATATGGTAATGAATTACATAATTCTTTTGACATAGTTGATGCGCGTATATCTTTATTATCTCAATGTAATTACTCGAACTGTATTGGTGGTTCAG
The DNA here is from genome assembly GCA_963680895.1 of Fragum sueziense. Taxonomy (NCBI): domain Eukaryota; kingdom Metazoa; phylum Mollusca; class Bivalvia; order Cardiida; family Cardiidae; genus Fragum; species Fragum sueziense. The sequence goes on from OY804603.1 coordinate 49,073,826, forward strand.
GTGATTATATATATGTCGGAGTCCAGATTGGAATCCAGGCCGATTCGGAATTGGTCTTGGCCAAACTGAAATTCTAGTTTGGACTATTCCAGATTAGAATTCAAGTTTGGTCTAGGCAGATTCTGGTTCGGTCTGACCAGTATGGAATTCCAATCTGGCTAGGCCGATCAAGAATCTGCCTATAGTTAGGCGGATATGGCATATGATCATTATTTTTTTCAGGAAAGCACCAAATTTGGCACACGTGTAGTCTAGACCTATACAAATGATGTGGTAGGCAGAGCCCAAAATTTTAGCCCCTAGATGGCCGCCAAATTGAATTTGAATATGGCCGCCTAGTTTAACCTGTTATAGGCAATATCTCAATTATAAGTGTAGATATTGATTTACCTTTTACGTCTTTACAAAAACGTACCAGCGGATCCAATACAGTCACTTATATATGCATTTGGGATGGCCTTCTTAGATTTCAAAGATGGCCGCCACTAATTACTGTTTTTTACTATCTTTCAAATTATAACTGACACAAATGAATTTCGGAAGCCTTACCAAACTTTTTACAAGATATTGCTGCAAAGAAACCATTTACAAATATTTTTCATCCATTTTGAATTTCAAGATGGCCGCCATTTAGAGAACCTGATTTTCTATTCATTTAATATCTGTGTTTTATCCCATATTATGGTTTACTTTTTGTGTACTCACCCATATTCAAATTACCAGTTGGTCCAATAAAGTCATTCATATATACATTTGAATTCGTCATCTTAGATTCCATAGATAACCGCCACAAATTACGGGTTTTTTTTATATCTCTAACCATTATTGATGCAAATACACTTTCGATGTTTAAACAAACTCTTTGAAGAGATACTGTTTCAAAGGGACTATTTTCAAATTGATTATAATAGCTCTCTCTTTTATTTGCGATGGCCGTCATAGATTTCAAAGATGGCCGCCACTATTTACTGTTTTTTACTATCTTTCAAATTATAACTGACACAAATGAAATTCGAATGCCTTACCGAACTTTTTAAAAGGTATTGCTACAAAGAAATCATTTTCAAATAATTTTTTTTTCATTCATTTTGAATTTCAAGATGGCCATCATTAAGAGGGCCTGGTTGTCTATTCATTTTATCTTTGTTACTGGACACTATAGTTGACATAATTATTTGTAAAGCAGATATGTCATTTTATTTGTTTTGAATACAAAACTAGTGGAAATATTGTTCAATGTTAATATTCCAAGTAAAATATGACAACACCAGAGGTTCCTGCTGGCTGCCATGTTCTCAGATGAATGCCATTAAAAGAATAATAATCCTTTAAATGTTTATGAAATGACTTGAATATTAATACAGGGAGTTGGAATATGCTTATACATATTTAGATTTACTTAATTATAAATGTCTCATTTATATAGTTGCACAATGCATGTTTGACATTCAGACATGGCCGCCAACGAACATGGCATAAAGGACTGATATTTCGTATTTTAGTGCTGTGAAGTGAATTTGCTATAATTTGTATCATATATGTATTAAAAAACCAAAAAAAAAACACACACAACATTATACCACTATTTACTTAATGAACTGACACAATGGAAGCTCACCAGAGATAGCCACGACAAGACTAGGAAGTACTATTATATACTAGAACAAAAAAGATACGCAACCCCAATTTTTCGTAATATTTTCGACAAAATATGTTTTTAATGGATATTGAGTACATTTTTAATATACCTGCATCCATACGCATAGATATTGTGTCATTTTTTCATATGTCGTAAATTCATCACGTGATTCATAGTAAATTGTTAGAAACTGATTTTCCCCCTGACGTGGTTTCTAAATGACTACTATCATAACAAATTTTCTTCAAACACAAGCTAAAACATAGACCAAGAAGATGCCAAAGCGTTCATAGACTTCTCACTACCCTACGCATAGCACGGCTGTGCTTAAATCAGCGCCAGTCTGCAGTACGGATTTTGTTTGTTTGAAAAAGTCAAAATGTTGCTGCAAAGCATTGATGGGGCAACAAATCGACACATTTTCGAATGTTTACGCTGTTGGCTCTCAATGGGACCACAACTGAACGAGCACGGAGCGGACGTGCAAGAGATATGACGTCTGCACGGTGTATAATAACGTGACTTAGAATTTCCGGTAATCTTCGATAACTTTGTCAATACTTGACCAATTTGAATTCGGTTTGAAGCAGAGAAGGCGGGAAAATGTCAGGAATAACCTGGAAGCGTGGATTTTTGAAAAATTAACTGATGAAAAAGTTATTGAAGATAAACACAAAATTTGGTTTATCTTCAATAACTTTTTTTATAAGTTTAACGGTTTTCACGCTCATCTAATGCGTGAAGGCTGTCCACCTTCTCTGCTTCAAACCTAATTCAAATCGGTCAATTTTTAACAAAGTTGTTAAAGATCTTCTGAAATTGTTGCATCACGTGATTATCCACCGTGGTCTAGGCAGAACCGTATCATCAGGTTAACGCCAGCTACGGGATAGGTTTAAGAATGCAATGGAGACCGCTAATAAATCGCATGGACTTCACAACATTCGAAAATCGGTCCAAACTGAACGAAAGAGAATGTGTTTTTCGACCTACATACACTTTTTTTTGTCAAACTGTGTTGACGCCCGGTGTAAACTGGGTGTTTTCTTATTAATGGAATTTACTACAAACAGGATTTTGTGGAATTTATAAGGTGAAATGTTAATGCTTTAGATGTATTACATTTTGTTCAAATCTAATTTGTTGTCTTTGCGTAAGAAGGAATTGAAAAGGAAGTTGCGTTTCTTTTTTTGCCTAGTATATTATGCATATGTCTACCCTCAATGCTTTGCAGACTAGCAGATCAAATAAAGTCACTTATAGATCTTCATACATGTATTACGGATTTCATTTGACCTGACACTGACCTTTACAAAAATGTGTTCACATTTCGCATTATAGCGTAACATTTATTTCAAATAGACTTGTATCATAGTACATAGATATATCAGGTACACAAGAAAACATTACTGAATTGTTAATTTTATTTAATTTATGATAATAAAATCTAAAGCTGCGCCATGTGAAATGAAATCTGTAATAGGATGGCTAGTTTGTTGTTCACAAATGCAAACCACTTTCACTTATGATACCGAAGAAAAACATCACAGAAATATAGGTTTAAGTATCATTGAAAAGAATTTGCAAAGCTATGATTAAAGATAATTCCATGTCGCACTACAGATATTAAAACCAATGTGTTGACCATATTTCATTTATATGTATCTTTGGAATCAATCAGTGTCTATCAAGATAACTTAAAATTCAAGATTGAAACCCAGTTTGAACTGTTTTGTTTACTTGGTCACCCAAAGATTTGTTCTGAGTAAGATCCCCTCCCTTGACAGCACTGACCACCACCACCATTATATATCGTGGAACAGCTCCATCTTTGTGATAGAAGCTTCTTCTCAGCAACCCTCTGCCTTAAGAGATGATGCCAACTGCATGTAGTCGATCAGGTTGATGGCAAGCAATGGTGATGGCCAAAGCGAGATCCACGACATTCTCATATAAGTAATCCAATTGTCATAAAGGATTGTGCACTTTGTATAAAAGTGTCATATCAAGCGGTATCATTTTATTTTAAACGATGATATTGTTCTTGATCAAACTCTATTAGCTTAAAAAGGTAAACGAAGAAAGATAACAAGAAAAGAATCACATCTGCAGAAATAATAAAGTTTAACATGACAGCCATCTCTAAGAAAAAAATATATCATGAAATAGGATACAAATCTGCAACAAATCGTATCTATCATGCCTTTCAAAATAATTGCTGTGTTTTTTTTTTCTTTTTTTTTCTTTCTCTACTTTGGTAGCCACATCTGATAAGCTTCGACAGAGTAAACGAAAATGTGCCATAAGTTTATAAAATATATATGATTGCAAACAACAGTTATCTCAGAATGGCAACGTTGCAGTAAATAAGGCGTTTTATTAATGGTACATTTTAACATTAACTTCGGATATTTACAGACTCTCTTTATAAAAGGTAAAAGCAACATTTCGCATATTTCAAAAAATACTATTTATTGAATGATGCATATATTGAAACATGTCAGCCCGTAGGAACTTAAAGTTGTTATCACTTTTTTTAGTTCATAGGTACACATGGGGCAATATCATTCATTACATTTAATCTTAAATTATAATTTGGACGAATCTATGAATACGTGCTCCAGAAGAAAAGCCCATTGTCTTAATAATGGTCATCTTAGAATAAAAAAGAGAGCTACTATAATCAATTTGAAAATATACTCATTGAAAAAATAACTCTTCAAAGAGTTTGTTTAAACATCAAAAGTTTATTTGCATCAATGATGATTAGAGATATAACAAGAGTTGTCTGTGGACAACATAGCTCATCTATACGAGAGCTTGTCACAAAAAAGAGTCCAATGTCAAAGATCAAGGTCATTGGGTCAAAAGTCATGGTCTTAAGGTCAATGTCATGGCATGGAGTATCCATATGTGAAATATCAAGGCTCTATCCGTAATAGTGCATGAGATAAAGGCCAGGTTAAAGTTTTTGAAAAGTAGGTCAAAGTCCAGGGTCAAGGTCACTATGTCAAAAGTCATGGTCCCAAATAAAAGGTCTATCTGAGAAGTATCCATTTGTGAAGTATCAAGGCTGTATCTGTACAAATGGCCGAGATTTAAGCCAGGTTAAAGTTTTTTGAAAAGTAGGTAAAACTCCAAGGTCAAGGTCACTAGGTCAAAGGTCATGGTCCCAAATAAAAGGTCTTGCCAGGAGGTATCCATGTGTGATATATCAAGGCTGTATCTCAAAAAGTGCCCGAGATATAGACCAGGTTAATTTTTTTCAAGTGAAGACGGGACGCGGACGGCGGCCATCTTGAAATTCAAAATGGATGAAAAAATATTTGTAAATGATTTCTTTGCAGCAATATCTTGTAAAAAGTTTGGTAAGGCATCATTTGTGTCAGTTATAATTTGAAAGATAGTAAAAAACGGTAATTAGTGGCGGCCATCTTTGAAATCTAAGACGGCCATCCCAAATGCATATATTAGTGACTGTATTGGGTCCGCTGGTACTTTTTTGTAAAGACGTAAAAGGTAAGTCAAAATCTACACTTATAACTGAGACGTTGCCTATAACAGGTTAAACTAGGCGGCCATATTCAAATTCAATTTGGCGGCCATCTAGGGGCTAAATTTTTGGGCTCTGCCTACCACATCATTTGTATAGGTCTAGACTACATGTGTGCCAAATTTGGTGCTTTCCTGAAAAAGTTAATGATGGACCTCATATTTCTGATATATCCTCCTAACTACTAGACCAGTTTGGAATCCATTCGAAAATTGAAATGAAAATAAAGAAACTTGAAAGTATCAAATAGCAGAAGTTCAACAGACTAAATGTTAAAATAGTTTTCAAACCTATAAATCAGGGAACAATTACAAATATCAAGAATTAAGGTATTCGCACACCAATGCACGTCAAAAATCATCGGCAAATGTCGACATATGTCGACAATTTCCGTATTTTCTTTCAAATATTCCAAAGGAAACTTTTTGTGTTAGTATAATTAAATCCATTTATTCCATTATTTTAGAGTTTTAAATAAAAAATGTTGAAAAAGGCCCCACTAATACTTTATGTAAAATGACTTTGTAAATATGACAAGCCAAAATATACTCATCAAATAAAGCTAAGGACCACATATTTGAAATAAAATATTTTACGATTCTTTTAATAAAATCATTCATGAATTGCTGCATGATGAATGGCAATCCTTCCTCCATAACAAATCATCGAGAAATTGTAAAAATTGCTGAAACTGAAATTGTAAGAGAACTTGGCAGTGCACTACCCCGCGAAATGCTTGATTTTACATGTAGTGGGTGGGGTAGCATTTTATAGAAAAGGTCCTTGTTTCTCAAGATTTCCCTCTGAAAATTCAGGTACTTAACCTGCGTGGTCATCTTATGCATCCATCACTTCAATTGAATGTGAACAGACGCTTGAAATCAACTTCCGGTTCCGGCATGAAGGGATCTAGACAATGCATCTATCGGGACCCGTTTGAAAGATTCCAATATGTCTGTATGGATATTATTTGAAGGAATTCTTCTGTGATGACAGTCCCACACATGTTAATCGACTTTTATGTAAAGAAAGCTTGCTAACTTTTCAATAATTTGCGTTTTTCCTACATGACAACAAAGCTAGACATGTGAAGACGAGCGTTATCGTCCATTAAATTACACTTGAGACCAACAGTACAAGCTGTTTATGTTCAAACAACAAAAAGCACATCTGAGCTCATAAATTATGCACACGGAGGCTTCCGGTGAGCCCTTTCTCAGCCGCACAGACTGGTCAATTTTGCATTGACTTTCAACGTCCATAATGCAAACTTTCGCCTTGCAGATTTGAGGTCTATTTTGGGATGCGACCGGTGCAAATTGTGGCAGAATACCGAAATCGGAAAAGTCGTAGTGTTTCCTCAGAAAAATCGATGTTTTAAAGGTTTTTATGGTGTAAAAGGCGATTGGTGAAATGGGCCATTTGTGCATGAGTGGGTGGGTATGTTAAAATGGTTCTACGGAACTTGCTATCCATCCTAACAGATCACTGTCCGGTGATTGATATAGAGATGATGTTCTTGTCAGATAATCTTATTCATTCGCTGGTGCTTTTGTTCCTAAATTCATTTCAGGGGACGATAACGACCGTCCACACATGGTTAGAATTGCAACTGAGTTTTTAAGAGAGAGAAAATTGTAACTTATTCAATAGACAGTACACTCTCCTCACGTGAATCCTGTTGAAAATGTGTGGGACCATCATTACAGAAAGGATCTCTACTCATAATGTTCCGTAAGTGATGCTGGAAGCTCTCAAACGGGCGATGGTAGTCTTAATGTAAATCCCTCATACAGGGTACCAGAAGTTAGTTTACAACTTCTACTTTTCTTGCATTGAGTTAACAGAGGTTCAAGATAGTCAAAACTTGCCATATGTGTGATTTTTCAAAAGGAAATCCTGATGAAAAGGGCTTTTTCTGAAAGTTTCCCATGCAAAAACAAGCATTTTAAAGGGTAGTGTTATGCAATTTCTTCTCACAGTTTTAAATTCGGTTAATTTTCCAATCAACTGATTAACTGATTATGAAGAAAGGGTACTAGTTTTCATGCAACAAATCATAAATAGATTCATATAAGGAATCACAAAATATCGCACTTTGAATGTGTGGTCCTTAACTTTTTTTGAGGAGTATATTTCAAACATATTTTCAAGAGAATTTTGTTACTATGCATTCCGACTTTTGCATTTTTTCCAAAAATTTATTGTTGACACAATATGTCAGGAGTATTTTTTATAGTAGGACATTAAATAAAGTCTTGTTTTGTGCATAAATTAAAGATATTTCTGAGAAATGTCACTTTTTATTCAGTTTTGAGTATCTGTTACTGAGTGCGCGAAATGCCCATTTTTCCTATCGGTGTGATAAATCTTAAATTTGTCATAAAATTGTAAAATTGCGGTAAAATTCCCTTATTTTTTCAGAAAAGGTGTCTCTTTGTTTGTAGATTGAAGAAGTAAAGTGATCCATCCGTATAATTTTATGCTCATTAGTGTGTGAATACCTTAAAAACTGTAAGAATGTGAACAAAAATGAGTTTAGAGCAATGTCTATGTACAGTGATAAGTGTTAGATTTTATTTTTCATTTTTCTTTAACTTACTCGTAAGAGAGAACATATTACATAAACCGCTTTTGGTAATTAACCCTTTTCTAAACAAGCCTTTGTTCTGGCGTCTCTAATAAAAGGCTTTTCAAGACAATGTGAGAAAAAATGATGATGACTTTCATTTCCTTTCACTAAATGTTTTAATGCTTTTGCATTGTAGATTTTCAGTTTTATTGATAAACTTAATTTTGCAATCAACCGCAACATTTCATTTGGACAATTACCATGCTGTGTTATTTGGGAAAGGGTTAAACAAGACACAAACTTTTATTTACATGTGGCTTGGTAAATTGAGTTAATCGTTTACCTGCATACCTCAGTGTCCAACAGAACAGTAAGGTTTGTATCGCTTGATCATACTTAATTTCCTGTTCAAAATCCATTTCACACTTTTTCCATCGTGAAAAGCTATTCATTATCCATGATGTATCCAATAATACTCCATCACATCTACTTCAGAGTTAAAAAAAATATATATCAGCTTTGAAATTTTAAAACATTTTGGCTATAAAGCAATAATTTAAAACTGAACAAGGGTTAAGATATGGGCTTTCACTGGTCAAATGATACAAAATTTGAAATACATAATATGGCCAATCGCAGGTTGATAACAATTTTATTTCAATAGAAATAATTTTTAAAAAGTTGTCTTGGAATATAAATTATCTGATTTTGGTTGAGAAGGCAAGCCAAATATTGACCAAAGACATATATACTGATGTAATTAAGAGAGCCTGACACGAACCATCAAGCTTTTTTGGAAACTCAAAAATTTTCGATTTTTATTTTTTGACTTTAAACTGACCACAGTAATGAAAGTAGACATATGATGCCATTCATTTTCATTTTTTTTTCGTTTTTTCTATCTTTTTTGGATTTTTTTGTTGTTGCCATGGATACTGAGGAAATGAAATGATTTTTCACGATTTTGAAGTAGATTTTATTTACATTTACAAATATACAACATACTTCAATACCTTATATCATAATTCAATAACATATCAAATTTCAGAAAAGAATGTTTTTCAAACTTTAAACCTTATATTTATGTTGCTATGGTTACCAAAAGTTGACCTACTTTTCAATAATTCACAATTTTGAAAAATTGCCCTAATTTAAAAGCGTTTTTTAAAAATCTGCAACCAGATACATATAAACCACGCAGTGTCTATTATTGAGGAAGAGTTCCTTTACAAGAATCATTAATAAAATTTTGCAGCACTCGGAAAGGAAATGTGTAAAAAATGCCCCAAAATCACAAATTTTGGAAAAAATGATAAATACCATTAATAGATTTAACCTTAAACATAGGCACAGTTTTGATCATTTTACCTCAAAAACAGCATAAAAACAAATAATTAGGTTGAGAAACATGTTATAAGTACTTGGACATTTCCATAGCAACCGTTTTTATTCCCTAGCAACCATTTCTTTTCCTTAGCAACATCATGAAAAATGGAATTTTAAGTATAAAAATATTTCATTTTGACATATAAAATAGGTAATCTTGTAAATAAAATGACAATATTAATAATCTATAATGTATGAAATTTCACCACTGAAACAGTTCAAAGGTTTAAAACATACAGGTATGTTGCTATGGAGACCACAAACAACACATATTCAGCCTTTCTGGAATTTGAGATAAAAACACTTGTATTATGACGATTATTTTTCAAAACTGCAACTAGATGAACATGAAACACTTAGTGTTTTATATTGGGGATAAGTATATTTACAAAAATCATCAATATAAATTTGAAGCATTTTTGGGGAATATGTGGAAAAATTGCATGAAATATCGCGAAAATTGGGAAAATCATAAATATCAATACTGGAGTCAAACTCAATCATATATGCACAACTTTGAGCTAATATACTTCAAAAACAACAATTAAACAAATAATCATGTTGAGAAACAAGTTATAACTACTTTTGCATTACCATAGCAACCATTTTTATTCCTTAGCAACCGTTTCTTTCCCTTAGCAACATCATGAAAAATGGAATTTTTAAGTGACAAAATATTACATTCTGAAATATAAAATAGGTAATCTTGAAAATAAAGTAAAAAAATATAGGGTTAAGAGACATGTTAAAAGTACTTAGGAATTACCATAGCAACCATTTTCATTCCTTAGCAACCATTTCTTTCCCTTAGCAACAGCATTAAAATACGAATTTTGATTAAAAATTAACTTCATTTCTGAGCATGAAAACTGAAGAAAAAAAAACTTTAGAGTGTTTTTTTTTCCACCATAAAATATTTTTTTTTTGAAATGTTGAACAGTTTGAAAATTAATGGTTGCTATGGTAAGCCAAAGTTAACACTCTTTCCATTAAATCGTAAATTTAAAAAGAACCCTGATTTAGGACTCTTTTTTATATCTGCATTTAGGTATACATTAAATGTTTACAAAGGAAGAGTTGTATTATAAGCATCACAAATATAAAGTTCTGTAAACAATTTTTTTGTTAAAAAATCAATTACAATTATTGAAAGATGTACATTTCTTTGAATTTGGATCTTGTAATGATGGTAATGAAGTCTCTGAAAAAAATCAAGATTGTTAGGCAATTTTTCAAGATTTTAGATAAAATGCATTTTGTTATGGGACTCTTCAATAATTGTAAGCACAATATATAAATATTTTGTTTACCCTATAACAATTTTTAAATAACTATTTTAATAAAATGGACATTAGACAAGGGTATTTTTTTTTTCAAATTGCTAACTTTTGGAAAGGGGGGGGGGGGGAATAACACATGGTTACCTTGTCAACATATGTTTAACCCTTTCCCAAACGGCAAAATTTTAGGGTGGTCCAATTTGAAAGATGATGTGGACAACAAAATGGCACAGAAAATATTGAGGCAAAAGGAGAAACCAGTCTTGGAGAACACCAGAAATCTTTGCCAGACATTTGGTCTGACAGTACCGAATAATCTGTCAGACCCAATCAATTTTGTCAGACAGAACTCTCATTCAATGTCTTGACAGATCAAAAGGAGTGTCAGACATTTGGACTGACATTAGCAAAAAAATCATCAGACCAAAGAAAATTTTATCAGATATGTCAAATTGTCTGACGGATTTCCCCATGTCTGAGAAACTGCTGGTTAACAGCAGTTTCTTCTTTTGTGTCAATGTTTTCCCAAACCATTTCTATTAGGGACGTCATAACCAGATCTTGTTTGGGAAAAGGGTTAACTTACAAATTTTTGAAATATTTTTGAGATGAATTCAAGAATATTGTATATGAATTCAAGTATGTATATTGTAGATAAACTATGAACATTCAGAAGCTAATTAAACATTTCTTGTTAAACTAGAAAGCCATGGCGGTCTGGAAGCGCTCCACAGGCCTGACTGTTTGTCTTGTTGAATGCAATTTCAAAGGTTCAGGCTGCGCAAACAAGCAAATGCATGACCAAACTGAAAATTACAAGCAAATAGGATTGTACGGTCAGTAAGATTCTGTGAAAGTTCTGTATTGATTAGTAAATACTAATGGTTGTCAAAGAGAAAATAAAGCCGAAAATGGCAGTTTTGTCATTTTCAAGGGCACATAACTCATGATAAAATTCTCAGATCAAGCTGAAAATTATACCACGGCAAGATCTTATAGTCTCCAATATTCTGTCCTAGTTTTGTCTTAATTTATCTGATCAATATTTGTAGTTGCTAGAGTGAAAACAAATATTTGTAGTTGCTAGAGTGAAAACAAAGTCAAAATAGAGCCGAAAATGGCAATTTTGTCAATTTCAAGGGCACACAACTCATGATGTAAAATTCAGATCAAGCTGAAAATTGTACCGAGGCAAGATCTTATGATAACCAACATTCTATACAAGTTGTCTTGGTTAGTCAATATTTGTAGTTGCTAGAGTGAAAACAAAGTCAAAATAGAACCGAAAATGGCAATTTTGTCAATTTCAAGGGCACATAACTCATGATGTAAACTTAAGACCAAGCTGAAAATTATACCAAGGTAAGATCTTATAATAACCAACATTCTGTCGTAAGTTTGTCTTGATTGGTCAATATTTGTAGTTGCTAGAGTGAAAACAAAGTCAAAATAGAGCCGAAAATGGCAATTTTGTCAATTTCAAGGGTACATAACTCATGATGTAAAATTTAGATCAAGCTGAAAATTATACACATGCAAAATCTTATAGTCACCATCATACTGTCAAAGTTTTGTCTTGATTGATCAATATTTGTAGATTTTAGAGTACAAATAAAGTCAAAACCAGCTATTTTTGACATTAAAGGGCAGATAACTCAGGTTATTCTGGTTCAATCCAAATTCTTTGAAGGAATCTGAGAGAGGGTCACCCAATGATCATTCCTGTGAAGTTTGCTTGAAATCCACCCAGTAGTTTCTGAGAAGATTTTTAAAGAAAAAGTTTACGGACCGACGCACAACGGACACACCGCCATGACAATAGCCCGCTGGCCTGACGGCCAGTGGAGCTAAAAATGAAGTGTTTTTTTTACTTAAAAATATGTTTTTAATTCTGTTGCTAAGAGAGAAAAACTGTTGCTAAGGAATAAAATCAGTTGCTATGGTAATAAACATGCATGTGTTACTTGTTTATCAACATAATAATTTGTTTATTTGTTTCTTTTGCAATGAAAATAACAATGCTGAGCTCAGGATAACCTTTAACTAGCAGTATTGATATTTATCATATTTCCAAAAATTCAGAATCTTTCATGTATTCTTTTCAAATTTTTTAGCAAAAAAATGTTTACATAACTTTATATTTGTGATTCTTGTAATAGGACTCTTCCTTTGTAAACATTTAATGTATACCTAAATGCAGATATGAAAAAAAGAGTCCTAAATCAGGGTTCTTTTTAAATTTACGATTTAATGGAAAAAGTGTTAACTTTGGGTTACCACGGCAACCATTAATTTTCAAACTGTTCAATATTTAAAAAAAAATATGGTGGAAAAAAACCTCTCCAAAGTTTCTTTTTCAGTTTTCATGCTCAGAAATGAAGATAATTTTTAATCAAAATTCGTATTTTAATGCTGTTGCTAAGGGAAATAAACAGTTGCTAAGGAATGAAAATGGTTGCTATGGTAATTCCTAAGTACTTTTAACATGTTTTTAACCCTATAATTTTTTATTTTATTTTCAAGATTACCTATTTTATATGTCAGAATGTAATATTTTGTCACTTAAAAATTCCATTTTTCATGATGTTGCTAAGGGAAAGAAACGGTTGCTAAGGAATAAAAATGGTTGCTATGGTAATGCGAAAGTAGTAATAACTTGTTTCTCAACATGATTATTTGTTTAATTGTTGTTTTTGAAGTACATTAGTTCATAGTTGTGCATATGATTGAGTTTGACTCCAGTATTGATATTTATGATTTTTCCAAAATTCGCGATATTTCATGCAATTTTTCCACATTTTCCCCAAAAATGCTTCAAATTTATATTGATGATTTTTGTAAATATACTTATCCCCAATATAAAACACTAAGTGTCTCACGTTCATCTAGTTGCAGTTTAGAAAAATAATCGTCATAATACAAGTGTTTTTTTTTCTCAAATTCCAGAAAGTCTGAATATGTGTTGTTTGAGGTCTCCATAGCAACATACCTGTATGTTTTAAACCTTTGAAATGTTTCAGTGGTGAAATTTCATACATTATAGATAATTGATATTGTCATTTTATTTTCATGATTACCTATTTTATATGTCAAAATGAAATATTTATTTACTTAAAATTCCATTTTTCATGATGTTGCTAAGGAAAAGAAACGGTTGCTAGGGAATAAAAACGGTTGCTATGGAAATTTCCATGTACTTATAACATGTTTCTCAACCTACTTATTTGTTTTTATGCTGTTTTTGAGGTAAAATGATCAAAATTGTGCCTATGTTTAAGGTTAAATCTATTATTGGTATTTATCATTTTTTCCAAAATTTGTGATTTTGGGGCATTTTTTACACATTTCCCTTCAGAGTGCTGCAAAATTTTATTAATGATTCTTGTAAAGGAACTCTTCCTCAATAATAGACACTGCGTGGTTTATATGTATCTGGTTGCAGATTTTTAAAAAACGCTTTTAAATTAGGGCAATTTTTCAAAATTGTGAATTATTGAAAAGTAGGTCAACTTTTGGTAACCATAGCAACATAAATATAAGGTTTAAAGTTTGAAAAACATTCTTTTCTGAAATTTGATATGTTATTGAATTATGATATAAGGTATTGAAGTATGTTGTATATTTGTAAATGTAAATAAATTCTACTTCAAAATCGTGAAAAATCATTTCATTTCCTCAGTATCCATGGCAACAACAAAAAAAATCCAAAAAATAGAAAAAACGAAAAAAATTGAAAATGAATGGCATCATATGTCTAGTTTCATTACTGTGGTCAGTTTAAAGTCAAAAAATGAAAATCGAAAATTTTTGAGTTTCCAAAAAAGCTTGATGGTTCGTGTCAGGCTCTCTTAATCACTTCTTATCAGAACTGCATATGAAACATATTGTAGATTAATGGTGACAAAGAGATGATTGGTATGGGTACTTATTATCCTTCTCAGCAGATTAAGAAACAGACGGATTATGTTCCCCAAATAAGTGTTTGTCACAAAATAAAAACTATCATTCATTAAGCCCCCTTTTTCCATGATGCATTTTCTATACAATTTGGTCTAGAACATCTCATTTATCACATAAGTACAAAATTTAATTAAATTATGCCCATTTAATGAAGAGAAATTAGAGAAAAGGTATTTTTTACCTTAATGCCCCCTTTTCCATGACGCAGCCTCAAATTAAGAAACAGAAAAAAAGGGTCCTAGGGATTATCCCTGGGAGTTCACATGTGAAGTTTCATTGAATTTGGTTCAAGGGTTACTGAGATCTGGCTGTGGACGGACGGACGGACGGACGACGGACAATGACCGATCACAATACCTAACCTTGAGCACTTTGTGCTCAGGTGAGATAAAAAGGACAACGAGGTATAGTCCAGTACGATTAAAGCTACTATTTCCAAGATTTGGACCCAAAAATTGTCAAATACAAACGAAATGTACACTTTTTAAGCTTTATATGACCTGATTAAATGATTACGACAAACTATTGAAGCAACGACTCATTTTTTCGCAATTTGATACCAAATTCATGAAGCGATGTCGAAAGTAGGTCAAAACAGTAGGATATGCGACTTTCTTAAATGACGTCACAACATACATGATGACGTCATGTTGAAATTCAAGTATGAATCTCGTTTGAATCATGGTCCGCGCTGTATGCACATGCGCAACAATTTAAAAATAATTCTAACCCCATCTGAGACGGGGTTGAATTTAGGTTTAGATTCTCCCTAAATTCAGCTATCTGTCTTGTAATTTCGGCTCATTCTCTGTCTGAATCGCATATTATTAACCATCCCGAGGTGGTCAACACAAAAGTTTTGCATATTTTTTCAAAAAATTTCATTTTTTGCAATTAGACCATCTGTTACCGTCGCCCTTTAAACCTGGAAATGTGCATATGTAATGACCCCACTTCGGCAATATTTTGTTACGACAACCAACGGACTTTGCAAACGAAAATCAAGTTGTCCCGGGTTAATTTGGGTGGACAATAGATCTAGTCCGATTGTTGTTTCCCTTGCAAACTCACTCTCCTCTAACATAACAACAAACACAAAAAATGTATTTTTTGGTAATACAGTTGGACCGTGTACCGACTGTGGACCATTTATTCTCATCAATTCACAATACAACTCAATTAACAACAACAGTACAATACAACTCAATTAACAACAACAGTAAACCGAACGCTCCTATCCGTTCGCACTGACCAACATAGCAAAGGTTCATAAGTATCTCCGAACGTACCCACACTTTCGCATGCGTCTTACAATGAACGTACCCTCACGTTCAAGTAACATTCAACTCCGAACGTACCCACACGTTCGCATGCGTCTTGCAATGAACGTACCCTCACGTTCAAATTACATTCAACTCCGAACGTACCCACACGTTCGCATGCGTCTTGCAATGAACATACCCTCACGTTCAAATTACATTCAACTCCGAACGTACCCACACGTTCGCATGCGGACTGTAACGCACCCACGCGTACATTGCCGCTTCAAAACGCACCCACGCGTTCTATGTCGAATTTCTCCGAACGCACCCACACGTTCGATATTGACTTTCTCCGAACCTATCCAAAGATTTACTATCATATTACTCCGAACATACCCCCTTACCTCGAAATTACCCACTCTTGCAATTTCATTTGACTCCAAACGTATCCACGCGTTCGCTTTCACATGACTCTGAACATAACCATGCGATCTCTAACATGGTATAAATAATTCTATCAATGCGCACTTGTACTATAGTATTATGTTAAAGGCAACTTAAAACGCATTCATAATTAACGGGTATTTTAAAGACCTTAATGAACATAAATACCCAATATACGTTGGGGTTACCTTCGAGGAGTAGTGAAAGCTTAAATGACGGAAACGATATTGTAGTTCTTATTATTGATATAACCATCCTTACGTACCTAAACGTTTGTTTTTACAGATGAATCTGATTTTTTCTATCATTCTCGTTTACTCGTATATAACTCCGAGCGTTCCCCACACGTTCGCTTACTTATGACTCCTAACATAACCTTACGTGCGCTTGCAGATCACTTCAGACGAACTCATGTGTTTACTTGCAAAAGACCACGAACGTATTTACCCGTTCACTAACCGACTACTGCGAACGCATCTTCCCGTTCAATTACACAGTAGTGGAAGTAATCCTCAATGACATGCAATTGTGAACATCTGAATCTCAATGACATTAGCTAGCATATAACAACAGCATATATAAGCTTTCAAAAACAAACGACAATCAACATAACTACATGTTCAATGCAATCAACTATAACCATGTCTTAGTTTTCAACTACTTTTGACTTTAGACGTGCACATATGCATATTTATAATTTGAAATACAGAAACAAAAAAGGTACAAATTTGCTGTTACCACTCATTGATAGATGACATTGAACGTCTCAAAACAACATTCAATGCCACATAAAAACGAATTTCTTTCTTTCCCCCCAATGACAACCACTATAAACATACCTACTTTTTAACAATGACAACCTGTAAGAACAAACATACTTATTATCAATAGTACAACATGGCGTAATCATTATCGCTATTGTTCACAAGGCGAAATCGCTGCACATTTGCTAACATCGCTCCAATCGGACGTGCTCATATAGCTAGAATGCATATTAATACGTAATGATATGACATTACTGAACCTTCTTTTCTGACAAACAAACATACACAATTTCAATAATAAAAAATAAACAACAATATACGTCTGCCCGCAGTCAGTTTCCAACTCTGAATGAGGAATTTACACACGGCACGAGAAATCTCGTGCACGACTTTAACCCCCTCTATCGGAGCTTAGACCTAGCAAGGGAAATCAATTTTCGACTAATTCGTTCCTCAAACGTCGAAAATGATATTTCCCTTGCAAACTCACTCTCCTCTAACATAACAACAAACACAAAAAATGTATTTTTTGGTAATACAGTTGGACCGTGTACCGACTGAACATAAAAGAACGGGCATGTCATGAAATAACAAATATATACTTCTAAAGCATTCAACATGCAATGTTTAATAAGCATTCAACTCAACGTTGCAATATTCCATTAATATCATTATCCCTTCATCATACTATAATTTGAGCAACGTTTGTCTGTTTGTCTGTTTGTCTGTTTGTTCCCCTACTCCTCCCAGGTCCTTGGGCCGATCTTCACCAAACTTGGAGGGAAGGTGGAGGGCGGCCCCGGATATTAGCTTGAGGGGTTCATTTTTTGAAAGGTCAAGGTCATCGAGGTCAAAGGTCAAATTTATTGTTTTTACGGGTTACGGGACGGGATTGCTTAGTTACGGGACGGGATTGCTTACGGGTTACGGGACGGGATTAGGTGGATTGCAGCCCCGGATAGGTCAAGGTCATCGAGGTCAAAGGTCAGCCCCGGATAGGTCAAGGTCATCGAGGTCAAAGGTCAAATTTCGAGACGGGTAAAATTGCTAGTTACTGCAATACATGCAGATAACATCAACCACCGTGGTAACATATCAACAATAATTTATTCGTACTTGAATTAATTTCAAACCATATTACGTATGTTTTCAAACGAACGTTTTCAAAACTGATCATTTCCCATTTACCCAACCACTTCCAATTTCAAATCTTACACTTCATTTCCTTCAATGTGTCATAAACGCCGACTTTTCAATGCGAATACCAAAATTGCCTATTTGTATTTAAAGCTGTTTACAAGTATTCAATGCTACGTTAACAATATATTGTAATTACTAACATTTTCTTTTCCCACAATGCTTCTGCTTTGTCCTATTCATCAATTTAGTAAAGTGACAAACAAAAATTGTCTACATATATTCAACAGCTATTTACAAAATATCTAATGTCAAAACAAAAGAAAATGCTAAAATACGTTCCAAAAGTAACTTGCAATTACCAAATACACAAACAAGACTAAGCATGGAGTCAAGTTTCTGATTATATGCTACATTTTCCTCAATGTTCTGCTTTGTCATATTTTTTTTTTTTTACAGACAAGATTTGTCAAAATCCATTCAATAGCAATTTGCAGCTATCCAATGCTTAAACAACACAAAACATGTGGTCAAATTATTATTCATATATATGAATTATTAACTAGCAATATAAGTAATCTTTACAATGATATGGAATCGAACTTCCTTTTTCATTAAAAAATCACTTTAGAGAGCCATACGAAATGCATAAAATTTCAAACACTTGTAAACACACTTCACATAAGTTAATGCATCAACCGGATCTCAAGATTATGCTTCAAGAAGGAAATAATTTACAAATATTATCTTAGTCTATATTTATATGAAAGGGAGGTAATTTTGGACATTTTTGTCAGATATTTTCATAAGTATGCATTTATATAGAATTCTAAACCGTACAAAATGCCTATATTTGTATTTGGAATAGAAATGATACATAGTTGAGGAATTACTGGCACTTTTCAAATTTCGCCTCTGGCTCTTTGATGCTAATGATAGATTGCATACCTTAAGACTACAACACATACATGGTCAATATAGATGAAAGTGTGAATTCGACTTGACTCAAACAGGGAAATTACTCTGTGAACATACCCAGTTATCAAGTGTCTTTCCCAATGAAAAATTGGGTAGCTTTCTATTTACATTTGAGTTAACAGCAGAGATATCACTCTTTGATCATTTTCTCACAAATGCATCCAAATAACCAACAATTGCCTGCATCCCATATCATAACGGTAAACAGTGACATAATGCATCAATGAACAATTTTATAGGCTCTAAAACAATATGCATTAATACGACAAATACATGGACAATCTTAATTAACCAAGCGGACTTCATCTCTGCCAGCTCATTCAGACTCGGAAGTGTATCTTCTTCGCCAGGACAGCTCATTACAGTAACACCACAGAACGTGACTACACACCAGCCACTACCATTCACTCTCCATCACAAGACCCCAGTTACTCTGAAAAGACAGTAATAGTAATGTAATGCACAATGAAGGCTGAACTCCACTTTAATAGATATATACATGTTACGACTATTGAATCGTACGTCATGGATGCGAACCCGTCACTGCACCAGAGAAATGGCCGATCTTGATCGGCAATGTGTATAAATACAGCATTTGCTCCTTCCAAAAGCGTGTTAAACCTGTGAAGTATTTTCTGAATTTCTATTTTACAACCTTTCCATTACATATGATGTATACATTTATAGCTAAGTTGTACAGAACGGAAAGCTTTCACATTCCAATCACATGCGAAAGTTTTGTCCTTTTTCTCCTATATATTCCGACTTACTCACAATACAATTATTCTGTACTATTGCAATATTAATGCTGTGACATGAAATGTAGTCCATAATTCTTTATCCATATTTAAGTTACCGTTAATAAATACTGCACGCTTTTCCTTTTCCAGCAATAAACCTTAATAATAAAAGTTTATTTTTTATACGCCGCCGGAGGCGGACGTATATTGGCGTCATCTTCTCCGTCTGTCCGTCCGTCCGTCCGTCCGTCCATCCGTCCATCCGTCCATCCGTCCATCCGTCCGTCCGTACGTACGTCCACTTTTCTTGTCAACGCAACTCCTCCTAAGTTTCTGGCTGGATCTTCTTGAAACTTGGTCAATGTTATCACCTCAATTGGTAGATGTGCATGAAGGAAGGATTTTATGGTTCGTTGATTTTTGCCTGAGTTATGCCCCTTAAAAACTTAGTCTCTGGGGCTTATTGAAATTGCAGCCTTGTCAACGCAACTCCTCCTAAGTTTCTGGCTGGATCTTCTTGAAACTTGGTCAATGTTATCACCTCAATTGGTAGATGTGCATGAAGGAAGGATTTTATGGTTCGTCGATTTTTGCCTGAGTTACGCCCCTTAAAAACTTAGTCTCTGGGGCTTATTGAAATTGCAGGCTTGTCAACGCAACTCCTCCTAAGTTTCTGGCTGGATCTTCTTGAAACTTGGTCAATGTTATCACCTCAATTGGTAGATGTGCATGAAGGAAGGATTTTATGGTTCGTCGATTTTTGTCTGAGTTACGCCCCTTAAAAACTTAGTCTCTGGGGCTTATTGAAATTGCAGGCTTGTCAACGCAACTCCTCCTAAGTTTCTGCCTGGATCTTCTTGAAACTTGGTCAATGTTATCACCTCAATTGGTAGATGTGCATGAAGGAAGGATTTTATGGTTCGTCGATTTTTGCCTGAGTTACGCCCCTTAAAAACTTAAGTCTCTGGGGCTTATTGAAATTGCAGGCTTGTCAACACAACTCCTCCTAAGTTTCTGACTGGATCTTAATGAAACTTGGTCAATGTTATCACCTCAATTGGTAGATGTGCATGAAGGAAGGAATCTATGGTTCGTTGATTTTTGCCTGAGTTATGCCCCTTAAAAACTTAGTCTCTGGGGCTTATTGAAATTGCAGGCTTGTCAACACAACTCCTCCTAAGTTTCTGGCTGGATCTTAATGAAACTTGGTGGATGTTATCACCTCAATTGGTAGATGTGCATGAAGGAAGGATTTCATGGTTCATTGATTTTTGCCAGAATTATGCCCCCTTCAATCTTAGTCTCTGGGGCTTAATGATATTTCAGCCTCGTGAATGCAATTCCTCCCAGGTTTTTCACTGGATATTTATAAAAACCTTTTTGTGAACACAATTTTTTAAAGGTTTTTCAGTGAATATTTATAAATCCTTGTCAATGTCATTTTTTGTCTCAAGTTTTATAAGTGGCGGCGTATATTGTGACGATGGCACTCTTGTTTCTAAAGATATTTTTTAACGTTAAATTCATGCTCGTGAAATGGTACTTATCTTCAATATCGACTTCAGTCATGTACTCTTTATTTCGAGCTTCGTCTGCTAACACCCCGACTGTCCATATCGACCTTTTAGCTGTCGTTTAGATCAAGATGAGAACTCCGAGTAACGATGCAAATCTTCTTCTACGGCTGTGTATTGACTCGCCATTTTAACACGTGCTACACCGCCCAACGACAATAAACAACAATATACGTCTGCCCGCAGTCAGTTTCCAACTCTGAATGAGGAATTTACACACGGCACGAGAAATCTCGTGCACGACTTTAACCCCCTCTATCGGAGCTTAGACCTAGCAAGGGAAATCAATTTTCGACTAATTCGTTCCTCAAACGTCGAAAATGATATTTTTCATCAGTACAGGTATTAAAGATACATATTTACTGTTACTTACTTATTTTCGGTGTAATTTGCTGTAAAAATAACTGTGTATAATTAAAATATGGCTTTAAACTTTCTCTGTGCAAAATTTCAGCTCTGTCTGATCTGTATTGGCTTAGATTACGACGGATTTAAACCAAATATTGTTTGACCAAATTTACCTTAGACTCATCGTTTTCCGTAAGCGTATTCCGGCATTCATCGGCATATTCGATAGTTTCTGCGTGTTTATACCAAGCGCTGTGAAAAAGGTTAACTTTATTTCTGCATGATCTCATTGAACAAAGAACTAGCGTAGTGAAAAGACGCTGGACTTTCATATACAGAGACTCAAGATCGAACCCAGCATTTAACTGATGAAACTTTTATTAAGCTTTTTTTCTTTCTTTTTTCCCTATGAAATGGAATACTTAATTAATGTATTAATTTATTGATTGATGAAATTCTCATTATTTTAATTTTCACAATAACTATACAGAGTGTCCCAAAAAAAACGGAACCCTAATTCAAAGTCAAATATTTCAAAGCGTAAGCAAAAAGTTTACTTTTTGAATTTGCAGTACTAAAGATACATTATTTTTGCATTTGTGTTCCAAATTTCACTTAAAAATATGCATCGGTTCAAAAGTTATAAGCAAATTAATAATGGCACTAAAAAACCTATCTGACATGATATTGATTTTTGCGTCTTGTTTGTTCGTGAAAGCGCACTAACGGTCAGCTAACGAATTCTGTACCGTTGTACATGTATGTGCCGATTGTCTCAAAATTTAATATGTACACGTTCTGTATGTTCAAATTGAGTCCATAGGGTGGTTGTTTGAATTAATTTCAAAGTATTGTGTGATTCATTTCACATGGCGCAGTTTTAACTTTTATTTTCATAACTTACAAGCTTGGTATGCTTCCTAAAATTAGTCCAGCCTTAATATTCTTGCATAGTTTACATTTCTGTTGACTATGATTTAATTCTTTTTGGTGAATTTTGTGTTATTTGTGTTTTGCATAAAGGTCAGTGTCGGGTTAAATGAAACCCGTAATACTTTAAATTGAGCGGTGACCGGCATGTTGGTCAGAAATAAAATAAGTGCCTATGATTATTATTCATGAGTATGTGATGCACTTGGATATTTTGTTTGTATTCATTTTAGTTACATCGCAGCTCGCAGCATTAACAGTTTATTTATTAGCAAAAAAGATGAAATGAAAATGCACTATTGTGAATACAATGTTCCAAAATCATTTTTGTATTGTATTGAATATATTAACCAATCGTATAGCGTCAATTTATTCAATGAGTGTAGGCGCGCGCTGCAAAACGAAAAGATCGATATCGTGTTAAAATGGTTTTCCGGGTATATTCATTTTAATGTCAATATTTTCAAAACTAATCATTATTTTTCGATTAAATTTTAACTGCTAATAAAAAATGTCGTTGCTATTGCATATGTAAATTTGGTAGATAAATATTGTCTGACACATGAGAAATGTACTTTCAAAAATGGGTTCCGGTTTTTTTGGGGGGACACTCTGTAGTTCACAAAATATCTTTTCCCTTTTTATCATTATCTTTATTCGTTCATTTATCATTTATAATCTTCCCTTGAACGTTGCTGATGTGTTGGTCTCTCGCAGCTTCTCTGGAATCAAAAAGACTTTGACCCTGCTTACTCAAATTGTATTGATGGTTAAGCGAGGAAAAGGGTTCTGGGTCCCTCAGTCGTCTAAAAAAGTTGCAACATCAGCAAACACGTTTTTACATTACCTTTATCTAAACGGCTTCGACATTTATTTTCTTGAATGACTACTTAAAGTGAAAGGATTCAAGTGAACTGATTGAGGTTTACAAAATGTATGCATGCATTTGAAAAAAAAGAAAGAAATGTTGAAAGTAAAAATATTTAAACAAAGGCGCTACTGGGATTCGAACCACGGATATATGGTTTACAGAAGTGTCGCCTTACACACTAGGCCACTATCATTCGATGGATAATGCGAAGTGTATAACAGTATACTCCGTAAATATTGACCTGAACCTGTTGAATATGTAATGAGTAAATGTGATGCGAATAAATCACTTCGACGTATATTGACACGAGGAGCACGTACAGAATACAAAGTCTCAATGCCTATGGAAACTATCGACTCTGCTCGACAGTGAGGAGTGCTGGCGAGTATTGATTATTTCGCATCACAGTTACTCATTACATATTCAACAGGTTCAGGTCAATATTTACGGAGTATACTTATACAGATTATAGTCCCGATGTAGAAAATACGGAAAGACCCGAATATTAACGGAATATGCAAGGAGTCTCAGTTCAATCTGGTCAAACAATATCACATCATTTCGTAAACACTATCAACCCACTTTGAATATTTTACATACTTTTACACCGCTGCATGATTATCGATTTATGTCATTTACTGTATAAATCTTGTATTCTAAATTATAAAGTCTATAAACGGTGCGACTACATACTAAAAGCCAACTTCTATGGATCATTAGGGATTTAGGCCTGTGGATACTAATTAAGGTTTACGAACTGAGAATGAAAACACAACTTTCTAGCCATACGAAATACATCAAATTACACACACTTGTTAATACACTTCACATAAGTTGATTCACCATGCCGGATTTCAAAATTATGCTTCAAGAAGAAAAAAAAATACAAATGTTATTTTACTCTATATTCATATGCAAGGGAGGTAATCTTGATCATTTTTGTCAAATATTTCCATAAATATGCATTAATTCAAAATTCTAAACCATACAAAATGCTTATGCTTGTATTTGGAATGGAAATGTACCACAGTTTAGGAATTACTGGTACTTTTCAAATTTCGCTTCTGGCTTTGCATTTCATTCTCAGTTCGTAAACCTTAATTTCCCTTTAAGGGGGAATGCTCCAGTTTCCTAAATTTTTCCCAATAATAGAATTTATTTATATTTTGTCTGTTGAAATAACATGTTATTACCAATTGAAAAATAAAATAAAAATGGGTAGTCAGCGATCTTGCTTGAATTTTATAGGCATTCGTATCACATACCCCTACATCGAAAAATGCACAATTTATTGTACCTGTCCAAGGTCACTAAAATGCTAATAAAATGCTGCATATTCATCGTTTAGTCCCGAAAACGGATTTAAAGTAACGTCTCACATTTAATAAGAGCAGAAATCCCAAACTATGTGCTATTATAAACGCGTAAATGTATAAAACAGCATGCTCACGTATTTGGTTAGATCAACGAAGCTGGAGTGTTTTATGTCAAAATTTGCATATTTTTGGAAATATTTAAAGTTCTACAAAATAGAATTTGATAAAACTCCCTCATTGTATTAAGCAACATGTCCTGGTAATAATTCAAAAAGAAAATGTATAGGTCAGCGCACTTATTAGTGAATTACAGCAGTTTTTATCAGCTACACATGAATAAAATGACGCAAAACAGTGGTAACTGCATACACACTTACGACTGTCTTGCTCTAAATAATCGATTTCCATCCAGAGGAAATCAGTTTCGCATAATAAATACACTTTTACCGTCGAAAATAGTAAATTGTAATGATGTGTTATATGATTGAAAATATGGTAGCGAAACATATTAGTACGAAACATTTAATTTACTACAGTAATGACCGAGTGTTCCGAAAAACTGGAGCATTCCCCCTTAAGCGGACATTTTTCGCTAGTAGTAAGGCTTGGTCTACTTGCATATTATTCGAGGTCAAATTTGCTTTTATTTTTTATATCGTCAATTTAATTATATTGTAGATGCTATACGCTTCTGGGCTGGGTCAATAAAATCATTTGCCTCAGACAAAGAAAACCACCTGGCACCAACCATAGTTGTTGGAACACATGCAGACAAAGTAAAACAGAAGGTACGTATTAATTGACACATTAATAATATCGTCCTATGTATCCGTTTGTGTCTGTAAATATCTCGATTCCTTTTTCATTTCTGCCATACGTATAAACAACATTGCATGATGTTTAGGCCCATACTTTTGCAGGATTATATTTGTTCCTATATATACTTAGTGCCAAAAGAAAGTGTGCACTTTTGCGCTTTACCTTTACCTTTATTTTCACAAAGTTAATGGAAATTTAGGAAGTGAGAGTGATATCATACTTCAGATTAGACCTTAAAGAAAATTGATATCAAAGCAGATGTCGATAGAATTGCTCATATTGCATAGTTACACAGTCAGATCATCATGGTGTTAATGGTGTTGAGATTTGCACTCATTGCAGCTTTTCCTGTGGATAGAGTTACAAGCTTATATGTCGTTGTAGGGTTTGGCCAGGCCCTCCTAGCCATTTCCACGTTAAAGCTTGAACTTTCTTGTAGACGTTACGTGTACGTCAACGTTAGTAATCGCTACGTTAGTAGTCTAGTGAATTGCCGTCGAACGGTGCAATTACGTTCTAAAGCGAATTTGTTTGCCTTTAAGATGCTATACAAATGACCAATTACGATTAGAACATAAATACCGTACAAATTCAAATTTTCGGAAGGTTTTTGTTTCACCAGGTTCGGTCTTGCTCATCAACGTTAATTGCAATTCGTTTCACGCTAATGCACTATGTACATATGTAATTAACATGTGTTTTTATGCTACGATATGCCAAAAGGAGTGCAGCGAGTGTAATTTCTGATCGATAACTCATCCAGCACGTGAAGCATACGTAAAACACTAAAATGCAAAATCGCGATCAAGCCGAAAATTCGTGCGTGCTATGTGGTTTCTTCATCAATATATCGTTTGTCAATAGTCTTGAGATGTGTCGTACAAAGTTTCCTTGCGGTAGACGGTAGACTTTTCGAGATATTCAAAATTTAAAAGTGCGCACTTTTTTTTTGGAACTGAGTATATATAAAATAGCAAAATAGATATTAAATCAAATGTTTATCAGTCAGAAAAGTCCAAGTTGTTTTGTCGATGACACTTGCGTTCAAGGCAAAATTAGAAGTTAGCATGATCATTAAGACATGGGTTTGTTTATAAATCTTTATCCTGTTAAAGCGAGATTAATCTGTTCGTTTCTTCATTTATAATTTTTGCGCTTACTTAGTTTTATATGTAAAAAAGTAGATTTATGTCGCTATTTATATCAAAGACCTAAGATCTAATTTTGTTGTTTGGGGTAAAAATAACCCATATACATGTACATGAATGATTATGTACGACAATGTTTCTAATTCTAATTGTAGAGAATAGAATCTATCTTCGAGGAAGTTAAAAAGACTCTCGGACAAAGTGATCTTCCGTGTGTGGCCATAGACAACACACTTCCTGTACAGAATGATACTCGCCTGAATGAACTTAGAGACAGAATCCTGGATAAAGCACTCGGGGTTAAAGAGAAAATAGTCAATGCCAGATGGGTTGAACTAGAATTTTTGCTCATATTAGAGAAAGAAGACAGAAGAGAAGCAATTATAGAAATGGGGAGGTTCTTACACTTGAATGACGAGCTTGAAAACCCATTGAATGAAGACGAATTACCGGAATTTCTTGAATACGAGCATCGAAACGGATTCCTCATGTACTTTAATTCAAAAGGTGTGGATGAAATTATCATTCTTCAACCAACTGTCCTTGTGGAATTTATTAACCTGCTCCTCCGCCAGAAAAAGAATTCTGTAATTAAAGGGTGGAACCGAGACGGTACATTTGATTCGGTTTTCATCGAAAACGCAGTAGCAGAAAACTATATTCTAACGGAGCACAGAGAAACACTGTTATTATTGTTGCAGCAGTTGAACATCGTGTATCCAAAAAATGCACACAAAGAAGATATTACATATATCATGCCATGCCTGTTTGGAGACAGACCAGAAAAGACAGACACATTTGGACAAGATTGTCAGAAGTCCCCGCTACTTCGCATATCATTTGAAGGCAAATTAATACCTCCAGGTTTCTTCCATTCCCTAGTTGTTTCATTATTATCACATGGCATCGAGCTGGACAGTAACACGGATTCAAATGGAAAAGAAGTTCTCCACCTGTATTACCATTACAGTCGCTTCAAGCTTTCTAAAACAGGAGGCACTCTGCTCGAGATGTACTGGACGGAGAGTGTGATAATGTTGCAATTCATTCATCTGTCTAAAAGGACCAGATTCGAAGAAGCAGGATGTAATGGACACTTAATTGCGATTGAAAACATGGTACTGACAATTTTGGATGGATACAGACACCAATGCATCAACTACAAACTTGAAGTCCAGTGTCCAAGGAAAGATCACGAATCATTCGTTTCGTTTTCTGATTTGCAGAGACACGGGGAATTGAAATGCGACGGAGGCCAAAGTTCTAACGTGCATATGATATGCGCAAGTGAAGTATTTTCCAATTGGATAGTGGTAAGAAATCCTATTTGTTACATTCTTTGCACTCAGGTATTTTATGTTTCAAGAAGTAACAGACATGCAGTGTTTGTATAACATCACATTTTAAAGAAATAATAGCACAAATGGTAAGGTTAAGTGACGCTGCGCACATCTGTGTGGCATTTTCACAAATTCAGTTACCTTCGACACCTTTTTACTCGTAAGGAAAACAGTCTTATAATTTCTAAAGGTGGTTAGTAAATTAAAATAATTCTGTGGATATTAGTGCGCATTTTTTAAGGTATCTATAACAGTCTTCATCATTTATGTTCAAAGTCTAAATGTAAGAAGTGATAATAATATTACACATATGGTGAAGAGTTTTATAAATGATTTATTGGAAAAACACATATCGTATGCATTCCTCTTTGGTGTCTATATTTCGAAAACAAGCATGGTTGCAATATGCGTGAACACCTCGAGAACAATCTCTAACCAAAATAATATGCATATTTCTTTTTTTTTCAAATTTGTTTGGTCAAATTTTATTTCATGACTTCTTTTGTAACCAAAGTACTGGAAAATGGAAATATGCACCCATTGATTTTGTTATGGCACAGCTAGCGGACATTTCTATTCACCCCTTCACTGCCTTATCCCGAGCGTCACTAAGGGTGAAAATTGCTTTCTGTATGCCTAAACCAGGTTAATTATTCTGAACTTCAGTAATAACGCACCACTTTTTTGTTTTATATTTTTTCAACAAAATCATTTATTTTGTTGACACAGTATTATTCGGTATCCGCCGGACACTAGGTATGCAATCAGCACATTCTTAAGCACAGAAACCATTCATCCGTGACGCTAGCCGTCCAGATTTGGTAAAAAGGTTTTCTGCACGTGCTGCAGTATTGACCTCGTGCACAAACCAGCTTATCCGTTAATGCGGTACATGTAGTCAGTGAAAGAAAGAAAACACCCAAACATTTATCCGTCGGAATTTTTTTATGCTTTAAGCAATGCCAAAACTTTCCACTGACGAACTTAATCGTCCTATTGGGATGTTGCATGGAGTGATGACGTCACATGCTATTGTACACACAATGGGATTTCATCACAAGACTATTGGCCGGCTTAGAGAACGTTTCCAACAAATTGGCGCACTGCTGGACTGCCCGGGAAGGGGTGCGCCAAAGGTCCCAACTGCAGCTCAAACAGGTACATAGGTTAAAGAACAAAGTGATACAGGGATAGTAGAGTCATTCCAAATGACAGAATCCAAAATGTGATCAGTTCCATGCGTCGATGAAGCTCAGACAGTATTGCTCTGCAAAGTGGTCTCACGCAGTACTGATTTCGTGACTTTTACTTTAGAGGGTAGTCACGTTTGCGCGTTCGTCACGCTTGATTGAATAAAGGCTGCGAAACAAATTTTTGACCAAAAAAGAATAAACTGATAGCAATTCCGGTTGTAGTTTTACAGTTTGAACACGAGCAACGCTGGGCGTGGCATTTTACGCCCGAAGCTCAGAAATAAATGTGTGTGTGATATTTGTTGATGTCCTGTTCTTTTCTAAAAGTCTCTTGCAGGTATCCGATAAAACAAAATTCACCGAGTACTAAAATATTCACGAAGTGTTGCCAGAACCAGAGTACTACTTAAATATTCACAAATTTAATCAGATTTAGATAACTAGCAATTTTACCCGTCTCGAAATTTGACCTTTGACCTCGATGACCTTGACCCCTGGATGACCTTGACCTATCCGGGGCTGCCCTCCACCTAATCCCGTCCCGTAACCCGTAAGCAATCCCGTCCCGTAACCCGTAAAAACGATACCCGTAACCCGTAAAAACATAAATTTGACCTTTGACCTCGATCTTTCAAAAAATGAACCCCTCAAGCTAATACCCGGGGCCGCCCTCCACCTTCCCTCCAAGTTTGGTGAAGATCGGCCCAAGGACCTGGGAGGAGTAGGGGAACAAACGGACAAACGGACAAACATTGCTCAAATTATAGTATGATGCAATCAAACACCCTAGCTATGAGTTCTACACACATGTGAAGTTTCAACATCACAGGCTTTGTATTTTGACTGGACACGAAAGTGCAAACTGAATCAAACAAAGGGCAATAACTCAATAATTTTAAATGGTAGAATTATGGTTATTGCGCTCTGCACATCCTAGGTATGAGATCTATACATCTGTGAAGTTTCAAGACAATAGGCCTTATAGTTTCAAAGTTATGGACCGGACACAAATTTGCTAACTGAATCAAACAAAATTAAAACAAAGGACAATAACTCAAAAATTGGGAGCTGCAATACCAGATAGGCCTATTGTTTTGGAAATGATTATTGTATACCATTAATTCGTCTTTGAAAAAGAATAAATTTTATCTACTATATATAGAACTAGTGACGTTTTTTTCGGACAAACACTAGTGCTTCGTCAAAAATTACAAATGGTAGAGTTGTGGTTCTTGCGCTCTGCACACCCTAGCTATGAGATCTATACACCTGTGAAGTTTCAAGACTATAGGCCTTATAGTTTCAAAGTTATGGACCGGACATGAATTTGCTTACTGAATCAAACTAAGGGCAATAACTCAAACAAGAGGGCCATGATGGCCCTGTATCGCTCCACTGGCTTTTAGACATTTAGACTACGAAATTCTTCGATGAATACATTAGAGGTCTATCCAAAAAAGATTCATGCTACACCAGAAAGAAATCCAATTAGTGATTATGGAGGAGAAACTTTTTTTAAAATTTTCTTAAAATTGCACTATGTTTCATATAGCGAAAAATAAGCCTAGCCAACAGCGGCCAGGTTTTTCATCTGATCGTGAAGGAATTTGGAAGAGATTCATGCAAGGAAGGTCCTGTGAAGTTTGGTTGAAATTGGTCCACTAGTTTTGGAGGAGAAGATTTTTTTAAAGATTTTTCGAAAATTTAATTTAATTTAATTAATCACAATTTAAGTTCTACACAGAATTTATTTTTTGAAGGAATTTGGAAGAGAATCGTGCAAGGAAGATTTCTGTAAAGATTTGTTGAAATTGGTCCAGCAGTTTTGGAGAAGAAGATTTTTTTAAAGATTTTTCAAAAATTTGATTTAATTAATTCATTTAAAATTTAAGTTCTACACAGATTTTATTTTTTTGAACTGATTAAGAAGAGATACATGCAAGGAAAAATTCTGTGAAGTTTGGTTGGAATTGGTCCAGTACTTTTGGAGAAGAAGGATTTTTAAAGATTTTTCGAAAATTTGATTAAATTAAATTAATTAAAATTTAAGTTCTACACAGAGTTTTTTTTAAGGAATTAAGAAGAGATTCATGCAAGGAAGATTTCTGTGAAGTTTGGTTGAAATTGGTCCTGTAGTTTTGGAGAAGAAGATTTTTTAAAGATTTTCGAAAATTTAAATCAATTGAATTAATCAAAATTCAAGTTCTGCACCGATTTTATTCTTTTGAAGGAATTTGGTAGAGATTCATGCAAGGAAGATTTCTGTGAAGTTTGATTGAAATTGGTCCAATAATTTTGGAGAAGAAGAAATTTTAAAGATTTTTCGAAAATTTAATTGAATTTAATTAATTAAAATTCAAGTTCTACACAGAGTTTATTTTTTTATGGAATTAAGAAGAGATTCATTCAAGGAAGATTTCTGTGAAGTTTGGTTGAAATTGATCCATTAGTTTTGGAAAAGAAGAACTTTTAAAGATTTTTCGAAAATTTAAATCAATTAAATTAATTAAAATTCAAGTTCTGCACAGAATTTAATTTTTTGGAAAAGGTTCATTCAAGGAAGATTCCTGTGAAGTTTGGTTGAAATTGGTCCATTAGTTTTGGAGAAGATGTTTAAAGAAAAAGTTGACGCACGGACGCACGCACGCACGGACGGACGGACGCACGACGGACACAGGGCGATGACATAAGCCCCGCTGGCCTTCGGCCAGTGGAGCTAAAAATACAAATGGTAGAGTTGCGGTTCTTGCGCTCTGCACACCCTAGCTATGAGATCTATACACTTGTGAAGTCAAGACTATAGGCCTAATAGTTTCAAAGTCCTGGACCGGACACGAATTTGCTAAAGTGAATCAAACAAAGAACAATAACTCAAAAATTACAAATGGTAGAGTTTTGGTTCTTGCGCTCTTCACACCCTAGCTATGAGATCTATACACCTGTAAAGTTTCAAGACCATAGGCCTGATAGTTTGAAAGTTATGGTCCGGACACGAATTTGCTAACGGACAGTCGGACAGACAGACGATGCTGACGATAACATAATAAGACCCTTCGGGCGTATAAAAAGTAACATAATAAAGAAGTTGAAGTGAAAAATACAAGTGGTGCGTTATGTCTGAGGTTCAGTATATATCCCATATTAAAGCCATATACATCACCAGAGAGGAAGTTCTGTTATGGATTTCCATTTTTTATACGAAAAGCTTACCTTCTCCAATACGTTGGTCATATCAATAGATTCCAATTTTATTTCTGCTGATATCAGTGTCAGGAAGTTTAATCTAGAAATAATATCAACAATGACAAAATGCTAGTAGGCGTACAAGATCATGTTTTTGCTAGAAGATATGCTATATACTGGTCAAAACTTCTAACCGGAACTTTAAAAACAAAGATAATTTTTGTAATGGTTGGATTTTTTTTTTTTTTTTTTGAAAATTGCTATGTGAATTTTTAAGCAACTTCATGGATGATTTTGGCGAAAGGTTACCGTTATTTTATTGAATTTAAAGCGTAAGATAAGAAAAGCTCAAAAAGCTCTAAATTCGCACAATGCTCAAAATATTGTCAATGTAGTGTTTTTTCTCGCATAGACCGTTAGTTGCAACATAGACTAAAAATGAAAATGTGTGACAATTGTGCGTGGCATATGGCCTTAGAAGAAAATAAAAGAGCTTATGTATGCAGAAAAACGGTGCCTAAAAATACCACCTAAAACACGTTTTCTTCGAAAATGCTTTAAACATAGACTGATGATTCCCGTCGAGCTACAAAATGTAGGGAATGTGTAAAAATCAGTTTGTTGCATCGTTTTTTCACACCAGACCATATTTGAGCATATTCGCTAGATAAAATGTTTTGCCGGTTGAATTTAAACACCATTTTACCATGCCTCCTACTCTTTCCGTTTCTTCTCTAGTCAAAGGTCACACATAATTGACATTGTTTCCCAATTTTTAACTTGGTCTGGGTTACAGCTAACGATTTGAAGGCTATTATGAGATTTTAAAAGTGTAATATCTCGAGCTCTTTTAAGATTTAGAGCTTTTTTTGAGGTTTTCCTTTACTACACTTCCAAATTTGATAAGAATAGGTAAATCATCCTGGAAAACCACGTTAATTATGCTTAAAAATTAACGTACAACATGTAAAAAATTTCATTAAAATTTGAAAACTTTTAAGAAAGTTATCGTCATTTTTAAAGTAGCCGGTTTGGACTTTTGGGCCAGTTTAGTAAAACAGGAAAATGCTTCAAATAGAAGTGATAAGGATTCATTTTCAAATTCTAAATCAGAAAATTAGAGAATTGGCATTAAAACTGCAAAATGATTTAACCGTTTTACCTGTTGGTCATGGCAGCCTTATGTAATAGAAAATTTAGTACAAACTGATATTTCCAGGAGGTTCTTCAAATGCTGTAAAATCTTTTTATGGTAAGATACCATTGCACAATTTGTGATAAAATATAGGAGAACACGTGTAAAATAAATATACAAAATTCGGTGGAAGTCTATCACGTCATTTTAAAGTAAGAGTCAATTATATAACTTGGGTGTGAAAAAGCACCATCTATTCATACTTTTCCAGACATATAGCTTGCACTAACAACTCCTTTTTGTACCATGACAATTTAAGATAGAGTTATATACAATAGTACCGACCGAAAATAACAGTGACGTGGGCTAATGTTTACTACTTGACAACCAATCAACTCTGTTCGTATTTGTAACGGTGCAAATCAGACGAATTGATTGGTTTTGCAGTAGTAAACATTAGCCTACGTCACTGTCATTTTCGGCTGGGACTATTGTACCCTTATCATGGCATCTATTAGATCTAGTATTTACATGGATAAATAGGATAAATTTATTTTGAAAACCTTGCGGTATATAGCCTTTAATTCTGCAATTAGTAAGGGTTTCGCGAAAGACACTCTATTCCAGAATTAAGAATTACAACATTGTCCTACATGTGATAAATGATTATTAATATTATTTAGCCTCCATGGAAAATTCATTTGTAATAATACTTTGTTCATTTGACAAAAACTAATTGATTGACAATGAAATTCGTTGCACGAGAAAGAAACGAGTAATGTTTGTGCTTAGAAATTCCTCACGGTAAATTCAATTACTTTCACAAGAAAAAAATGATAAAGAATAATCAATATGGACAACCGGGAAGTTACATATGAGAATGTAAATTTATTTTAGATTCAGGACGTTGAAAAGAGAACAACCGAAAAGACTGTTTTGAAGGACCAGGGCCATGTTTCTGAACGTCGCGTTCCTTCTGAGACAATAGGCAGAAGGCAACCAGAACCTTCAACTTCATACACAAGTAAGCCACCAATCATCTTGTAATAAAAAAAATCAGGGGAGACAATGTTAGTCCTAAATAGGCTCACCTAGGCTTCATTAACCCTTCAGTTAGTGTCGTTTTAACAAAACTGAAAGAAACGAAATTAGCTCTTCACTTTTATCTTTTAAACAGGAATGTGCAACAAAATGTATAGCCAATTGAAATAAAACAAACTGATTGAATCAGAATTGCGAGATGTATAGTGGTAAAAAGAAAGTTGTCATCAAACTCAAATTGCAATTCTGTTCCATAATTTTAATTTTCAGACAGACACCGCTCAACGGACAACCGACTGGTCACAATACCTCACCTCGACACAATACCTCACCTCGAGCACTATGTGCACAAGACGTCGCGCACGATCTTGGGGAACTTTTCAAAAAACGCTACCCCCTGCGATTCATATTTGAATTTTGCGAGAACCGTTTTCCTTCTCAAAACTTTGTTATATGTCAAAATTACCGGAAAACCATGATCTTTTTCAATGACATACTCTTTTCAGGTTGTTAGTTGATATAAGTTTGCTAGAATGACTTTTTGTTCGTAAATTCGGCGAAAAAACGCGTGTAACATGTAACATAAATTTTCAACGGCGACGGGTATTTATAAACAACTGTGCGATCAAGTAACGCCAAACACATTGAAAAATATGTTATATAACAGTGGAAATGCTGTAGATTGTTTTTCCGAACGGAAATCAAATTTCGGTGTCGATTACGCAAATAAGCCTAGTTTGTTCACAAAAAAATCGCAGTGTAAAAATTAGAATTACGTCGCCGAAAAAATGATAATTTTGTTTGATATTTTGAGAATTAATGACTAAAATGCAACAAAACTTAATATAAGAAATATTATTTTTCTATATTTCTATAACATATACAAGAAAATTAATTAGCATAGACGTCGCGCACGGTATTGCGTCACTTTTCAAAAAACGCTACCCTCCGCTCTTCATAACTGAATATTAAAGGAATCGTTTTCGTTCTCTCAACTTTCTTATATATCAAAATAAGCGTAAAGCCTTGATATTTTTCAATGTTATACTCATTTCAAGTTCTTATTTTGTATAAATTTGCAAGAAAGAATTTTTGTTCGTAAATTCGGCGAAAAAACGCGTGTAACATGTAACATAAATGTTCAAGAGTAACGGATATTTATTAGCAATTCTGCGATTAAGTAACGTCAAACATGTGGAAATGCTGTAGGATGTTTTACCGATCGGAAATAAAACTTCTACGTCGATTACGCAAATTAGCCCAGTTTATTTACCAAAAATCGAAGTGTAACAATTATAATTACGTCGCAGAAAAAACGACAATTTTGTTGAATATTTTGTGTAAATAATGACTCTAATGCAACCAAACTTGATATAAAAAATACCATTTGTCTCTATTTCTATAATATATGGAAGAAAATCAGTTAGCATAGTAAACGAAACAATTATCATATAAAATGCGTGTGGACAGAAATTGTTTCATGTCGTTGAAAACACTAATTTTTTACCATTTAGACTTAAAAAAATACAAGTTTTCTTATTCATACAAACATTTAATTTCAATGTGGAAATACCGTTTTTTTCTTGTTGATCATATCAAAATTTCGACGCAAAATAACGAAACGTATAAGAGATATTCATTTTTTTTCTTGTGGACAGAAAATGTATAAACGTATACTTTATTTATTTGACGTAATCCCGAAGTTATCTAATTGGCGCATTTTAAGGTGAAAAAAGAACGAATTAAAGTGGCGGAAAAGCTATAGAAAGACAAAAGATGGAAACAGTGGAGTATTTCTTAAAACGTGGTCCTGTCTTTATGAATCAGTTTAGATTATATAGAGAGCAAACATTAAAAGCACAACTCAACCGTCTATGCAAAAACTTATTGTTACGCAATTGACGTTCGCTAGTTTGACGTTACATTTTAGTGCCGCAATACCGTGCGCGACGTCATAATAAACGAAGCATTGATGATATAAAATGCGTGTGGACAGAAATTGTTTCAGGTCAATGAAAACTCTACTTTTTTACCCTTTAGGGTTTAAAAAATACCGGTTCCCTTATTCATACAACGATTTAATTTCAATATGGAAATATTATTTTTTTCTTGTTTGCTACATCAAATTTCAACGCAAAATAATGAAACGTAAAAAGATATTTAAATTTGTTCGTGTGGACAGATTTTTTATAAACGTAAACTTCTTTTTAATTGGCGTAGCCTTAAAGGGACATTTCATTCCAATTTCAATTTTTTAAAGTATGTCTTGATGCCAAGATTGGTTAATCTAATGAGTATAAATACTATTAGTTTTTTTAAAGTTGTTGCCAATAAGCGAGAAACACGCATTTAAAGTTGAGACATAATCGATAAATTGCATATAAATCCGAACTGTTGTCCACAACAATTTGTTCAATTTTAACACAAAAATATAAATTTCTCGTAAACGGCGCAATATTTTGGCTTGAAAATTTCAGAATTTTCATAAGGAAATATGCTCTTTCAGATAAAAATAAAAGTAAAATTTATGACAAAAAATTCTGAAATGTCTCTTTAAAAGTATCTTTTTGGCGCATTTCAAGACGAAAATAAAACGGATCAAAGTGAAGGTAAAGCTTAAGAAGTGCAAAAGACAGAAAAAGTAGAGATTTCCTAAAAACATGGTCTTGTCTTTTTAAACCACATAAGTTTGTACAGAAAGCAAACATTAAAGGCACAACACAACCGTCTACGTAAAAACTTCAACGTTACGCAATTATTAGAATAATGACGTTCGATAGTTTGACGTTACATTTAGTTCCTCAATACCGTGCCAGTGATTTTTTTACCTGCGCATCCTGCTACATTTACTCATAATTTGGTCTCCGGGATGCAAAGTTTTAATTCTAGCGAGTCCCAGGATGCAGCAATTTTTACAGATTTCCTATTAAAAATAGTGTATTGGACTCGCTAAGCTAGTAGCTGGACTCATTGATATGGAATCCAGCGAGTCCTCAGGACTCACAGTCTTGAAATTGTAAAAAAATCACTGCCGTGCGCGACATAACAAGTGAACTTAAATTAGCAATCTATCACTGAAGGTGATTAAATACCCCGCCTCTATATTTGCCCACACAAGCATTTTTGTCGAAAACAAAGGGCAATAACTCACAAAATCAGCAAGGTAGAGTTATGCTCGTTGTACACTGCACTTCTCCTCAGTGAGATCTATCTTCACATTAAGTTTCACGATCATAGCTACTTTACTTTCAGAGACATGCTCTGAACAAGTATTTTGTACTCGGACGGACAGACAGACGGGCGGAGAGATGGACGGACAACATACATTTTGCGGGGGTATAAAAACAAAGTCTTGTTTAAAGTCGTAAATCTACGAACTCATGGTCATATTATACCGACTTTTTAATTCACACCACGATAATTGAATTGCAATCAAATGACTCATATTGTGTGATTTCTTAACCCAACATTTTACAAACCAATATGTCTCCTTACCGCACTTTATACAACCAAACATATCCTTACCCAACGGTATACTAACCAAATGACGTATCACCCAACTTTATTCTGAGTACTTATAAAATTATTCCTAAACCATCAGCACACTAAACAAACGACAGCTTACAGAACTAAATATATTTAGGAACTGTTACTGTCGCAATTCAATCCTAATTAAGCTTTCATAAAAAAAATATACGTGAATTCATTTAATATCATATATCCGTTATAGTCGTGCGGAGCTGTTAAATATTGGCTCAAATGTTGCTAGAAAGAGACGGTTATACAGACCCGATTCTAGTGTTTGCTTCAAAATAAATCAGTTGAAATTATCTCAATCGTTTCTGCAGTCAGCCAAACGACAACGTGGCAAAAGAGGTGGCACATCTAATAAAATAATTAAACCCACAAAAGCAAATATAAGCAATTCAATTTATTATAAAAACACATGCAACAAATCACTTAATCTCACAAAAGGAATATCCCATATGAAAGTGTGCACTTTGAATGCAAGGTCGGTGAAAATTAAAACTCTATCTATATGTGATTAAATCCTCTCAAATAAATTTGACATTGTAACTATAACGGAAACATGGCTTGGGAGACACATTGATAAGGCCTGCATAAACCAATTGCTACCCGATGGCTATCATATAAGTCATGTCCCTCACACAGGTAGACGAGGCGATGGTGTAGCTATTATACATTCTAAAGCTCTCGACATTCGTGTCGTCGAGTCAAGTAAGGACAAATTATATTCCAATTTTGAATATATAGATTGTAATGTTGTTGTAAATGGCTACTTCCTGCGACTGTCCGTTATATATAGACCTCCCCCAACACGTGAGAATGGTTTCAGTACAAAATATTTCCTAGAAAACGAATGGCCAACATATTTAGCAAGATATACGACAGTAAGTAGCAATATCATAATTACAGGAGATCTGAATTTCCACATGGAAATTCCTACTGATCGTGATACCACAAAACTAACAAGCGTTTATGAATCACGTGGATTAAAACAGCATGTTGCCAACCGACACATATAAATGGTCACACTTTGGATGTAATCATCACTAGAGAATCTGACAATATTCTATCAGACATACGAGTTATTGACTCGGGGATTTCTGACGATACTGGCAATGCTTTCTGCGATCACTACGCGTTGGAATTCAACGTACAGGCAACAAGACCTAGCCCTATTAGTACGACTGTCTCATATAGACGTCTTAGCTCAATCAATCTAGATACTTTTAAACAAGATATAGCTGAATCAGAAGAACTGTGTTGTGC
The DNA here is from genome assembly GCA_963680895.1 of Fragum sueziense. Taxonomy (NCBI): domain Eukaryota; kingdom Metazoa; phylum Mollusca; class Bivalvia; order Cardiida; family Cardiidae; genus Fragum; species Fragum sueziense. The sequence goes on from OY804603.1 coordinate 49,113,233, forward strand.
TTTGCAGTCGAATGATGTTGATACTCTACTGGAAACTTACACTAATGGAATTCAATCACTTATTGAAAAACATGCCCCTTTACATACTAAAACTATTGTACTGAGACCTGGCTGTCCTTGGTACACACAGGATCACCATGATGCAAAGCACTTAAAGCGAAAGCTTGAACTTCAGTGGCGTAAGAGCAATCAAACAGTTCATCATGAAATTTACCGAAAGCAGTGTTCAACTGTAAACAAACTCCTCACATCAACTAAACGAGAACATTACCTAGAGAAGATTGAGTCTTGTGGGCGTGACCAGAAGAGGTTATTCAAAGTAACAAACCATCTTCTTGGTGTCTCGAACGACGTAACTTTACCATCTGATGCATCAGATCAATCCCTTGTTCAGAAATTTAGCGACTTTTTCGTCGATAAGGTTGAAACCATAAGAAATGGAATTACTTCCAGTTCATCGCCAACACTACTATTGGAAACGTCCGAAATTGATCAATCATCTTCTAATCTGACGAATTTTCGACCGGTTTTACTGGATGAAGTAAAAAGAATCATACTCAAATCTCCAAACAAGAACTGTGAGTTAGATCCAATACCTACGTGGCCTCTTAAATTGTGTATTGATGACCATGTTGAGCTCATAACAAAACTAATTAATTCATCACTGGCGTCATCATTTGTGCCAAAACAGTTCAAAAGTTCACACGTTAAACCTTTGTTAAAGAAACCCGGCCTTGACAGAAATGAGCTCAAGAACTATCGGCCTGTCTCGAATCTACCGTTCATCTCGAAAGTGCTTGAAAAGGTCGTAGACGGTCAAATAGAACAACACCTATCCGAAAACAGTTAACATGAACGCCACCAGTCAGCCTATAGGAAATTTCATTCGACCGAAACAGCTCTACTTAAAGTTCAAAATGACATACTGAAATCATCAGATATGGGCAATATGACTATCCTTGTACTGCTTGATCTTTCGGCAGCATTTTATTCAATAGACCACAAAAATTTATGTTTTTTTCTGGATAAACACAACACTTTTGTCAGATCATTGTACCAATCTCTTTATTTATTATTCCCTATAATATTTATAGAGCAATCGGAGCCATTGGTTCTAGATTTAAGTCATTTTAGGCCCGATTCACTTGGGCATGAACTAAATCGGGTGATTTAGCTGTTACGAATCGCAGTTTTCACTCGAATATATGCATACTGTAGGGTATTTCGCGACAAAATTTTCATTCACAGCCCGTGTATATGTGTGAGTTGAGACTAATTATAATTATTTGGTCAGGAAACAGTCTAAAACTTCCTATTTTTGCTGTTTAAAAAAATAAATTTTTGTACAATCGTTTGTCAAGTCCTGTACCATAGCCTGACAAGAAATACTTACTTTTGTACAACGGCTTGAATTGCATATGTGACATATTGATTGTAATAAATGCGTCTTTACCTCTTTTTGCATTATATTCCACTGATATTTTCATGATCTTATGCTCGCCCGTAAAAAAAACAGAGAAAAAATGTCAGGAAATTTTTGCATGATGGAGAATCACGTGACATGATTTTATAAAATCTTCCATAACTAACCTAGTATTTGATTTATACCGACAAAATACTATACTAAAGTATAATTGAAGTCTCAATCTTTGTCCATCTGCTAAAATCCGGCTTTAACCGATATCAACATTTGACAGGGACCAATTAATAGTCATCATACATGACCGTGGGAAATCCAAGATTAATTTTACTGTAACCAAACAGATATCATGTTTGGGTCTCCTGTTATATATAATTTTACAAAGCACAATTGTAAACACACGATTTTGCACTGAAAAGTGATTTCATCGAGGCATTCCTAGCGGTTTTTAAAAGTGCGTAGCATGGCGAATGGCATAATCGAAATGCGCGCACTGTACACTTTATCCCACCAAATCCGTTGAGTATACACGCGGTATAGTCATGTGACATTTTCCATGGACAGCAAGCTGAGTTAAGAGTAGTGTCTTTTGTGGTGTAATATGACAACGACCTGTGAATGATAGAAAATTAGCGAGTCTAAATTGGCGGGGGAAAGGGGGATTTCGATTTATAGAAATATGTGTTTCGAACCAACTATCCTTAAATAAATCGACGTAATACTATCTGTAGACAGCTACTGTACTATCACGGCCACCGCGGCCAGCAAAAGTGTTATTATTCGCCATATTTCAGTAAGAATTATGCATTTCTGCCAATTTACATATATTGGAATATACAGTAACATTTTGTCACGGCACATGGTTCGATGTAGAGTAGGGCACAATTATGTTTAGTAAACAGTGACATAATTTCGGACAAACAATATTATTTCGAAGTTATTGTTTCATAATCTCGTAACTACGGCTTGATTCTAGCCGTAGTCAAGAGTTTTCAAAAAGGCACCGACGGTTTATTAAAACATAACGTTTGGCAAACCAAGTCTACACGTTTAGCACAAAATTCGTTGCTCATTCATCACTCTAAAATGAATTTTGAAATATAGGTAAAGAAAGAAGCCTATGCAGTGGAACATTGGATAACAAATTAAAGAAGATAAACCGAAATTTCGTGTTTGTGTTGATATTTTAATCCGTGTGAAATATAGGCAAGTGACATTACAAACTGCTTGTAAGCGATTGTACAATGAATTCATAAGGGAATTGTCATTAGCCAAACGATTGTACATAAAAAAACTGTCAAAACGCGGACACTTAAATCGGGAATTTTATTGGAATGGACATCATTTCGTCTGAATCATGTTCTTAGTGAAAAAGTACATACATAAAGGTATTTAATTTGGGGAATAAACAATACGATGAATGCTTAAAAAGCGATATAAATGGCAATTTTATGTGGTGAAAATGCTCCAATTTTCCAATCCAAATGATCAAGGCAGTTTGTATGGTTTAAACAGCTCAGACCGGGCGCATATGAGGACGATGCCTTCCACGATTATTCAAGAATACGACATTACAACAAAATATAAGATATATGTTGAAATAATTATCAATCATAAACTTTTTCTTACCTATGTCAACCGCTGTTGTTTACCAAGTTGCATTTCCTCGATGTACAGACACACAAGCTATCACTCAAAGACAAGCGTTCACACACTTCCGCTCCTACACTGTGATAGCGCCTTACCCACAAACATTCTAACGGAATGACATTTACTAGTCAAAACTTCTAACCGGCCACTTTAAAAACAATGATAATTTTTTCTTTGATGATTGGATTTTCATGAAATTTGCTATACGAACTTAAAAGCAATTTCCAGGTGCTTTTGGCGAAAAGGTAGCGTTGTTTTATTGAATTTAAAGCGCAACATGAGACAGGCTCAAAAACTCTAAATTCACACAGAGCTCGAAATATTGTCAATGTAGTAAAAATGTTTGACAATTGTTCGCGGCATATGGCCCTTAGAAGAAAACGAAAGAGCTTATGTATGCAGAAAAAGGTTCCCCAAAACAACACCTAAAACACGTTTTTCTTCGAAAATCATTTGGATATTCACTGATGATTCCCGTCGAGCTACAAAATTGTAGGGTATGTGTGAAACATCAGTTCGTTGCATCGTTTTTTCCACACAAGACAATATTTGAGCTTATTCGCTAGATTAAACGTTTTGCCGGTTGAATTTAAACACTATTTTACCATGCCTCCTATTCTTTCTTTTTCTTCTGTAGTCAAAAGTCACACAAAATTGACATTGTGTTCCTATTTTTCCTTGGTCTGGGTTGAAGCTAACGATTGGTGGACTTTGAATTGTTGGAAGTGTAACATCTCGAGCTCTACTAAGATTTAGAGCTTTTTGAGCTTTTCCCTCATTACACATCCAAATTGGATGAAAAACTGGTCAATCTTCATGGGAATCCACGTACATATTCCTTAAAAATTTAGATATCAAATTTCATCAAAATGTGATAACTTTTAAGAAGGTTATCTTCATTTTAAAGTGCCCGGTTAGAATTTTTGGCCAATATACATGTACGAGGGGTGATCAAAAAGTTCCCGGAAAAATGTTCTAATTTCTTTATTTATGGTCCTATTTTCGCCAAATTTGAACTGTACAAGGATCAGTCATTTTCTGGTTTGGACGCAAATTAAAATGAATGACATGCTTTATTAAAGGACATTATCGTTGCCACGGCAACGTCTATGACGTCGACCCGGCCCAAAATCATACTATTTTTGTGAAATAAGCGTTTATATAAAGTATTATCATTCGCGCGTTCTTTAACGTACGTCGTCTAAACTTCGCATATTTAACGCTCGATTAGAAGGCACTATATAACTGACGACAAATGCAAATGAGACGTCATTTTTCATTGTGGCAGCCATTTTAAAGAGTGCGAGTAGCAAAAATGAGTAGAGAGCAGAGAACAGCGGTCAAACTGTGTGCGGGAATTAAAATTTCGATAAATAAAACTATTGAAATGTTGCGTAATGTCTATGGTGATACTGCAATGAAAATATCAGTTGTATATGATTGGTGCCAACGCTTTCAGAGTGGCCGAAAAGACACAACAGACGACGCGCAGAGAGTTGGGTGTCCGACGTCGGTAACGTCATCATTCGTCGAACAGATTAAGACGTTGTAAGATTTAGACCGGCGAGTCACCATCCGCGAGTTACAAGACAAAGTTGAGATTAGCTATCGTATTGTGTTTAATATAATCAATCAAAACTTGAATATGCGTCGCCTTTGTGCACGATTGATTCCAAACATGTTAAATAGACGCGATTTCATGCGAAAGAAAAGGACCAATCAAGAGAAACAGGTCCTTTTCCACCAAGACAATGCTCCCAGCCACCATGCCGCATCAACCCAGAAAGTCATCCAAGACCTGGGCTTTGAGATGCTTGAACATCCGCCTTATAGCCCCGACCTGGCCCCCTGCAAATTCTACCTTTTTCCTGCAACGAAGAAAAATCTTAGGTGTCAGCACGTCGGAGAGCTGTCTCAACTAGCACAGGCCGTGCAACGATCCATCGTTGATCTACCAGAAAATGGTTACCAAAAGTTATTCCGGTCCTGGGCTACTAGATGGAGAAAATGTATTTCTTTTAATAGGGATACTTCGAAAAAGATTATGCGGACATATTATTTGTAAGTACAGTGTTTGTTAAACCGGGCATCTGAAGAAAACGTTTTTTCAGTTGACGTCGTCAGAAGCTGGGCCGGATTGACGTCAGTGACGTTGCCGTGGGAACGATAAAATCTCTTTTTTTATTGCATGTCATAAAATATAAAATACATGCATATTAGAAAATTGATCATGCTTTTATAGTTCAAATTTGGTGAAAATCGGACTATCAATAAAGAAATCAGAACATTTTTCCGGGAACTTTTTGATCACCCCTCGTATAACTGACCATTATATATTTAATGAGCTCTTTATCCACACCAATACACTAAATATATGACACCTAATCCATCAATATATTACCAGAATGACATTTCATCCAATAACATATTGACTGAATGACACTAAATCATTCAATATATTAACTGAATACCATTTGATTCACCAACACATTACCTGATTTATTAATTGAATGGCATTTATCCCACAAACATATTAGCTTAACGACACTTATCCACCAAACGAATCAACAGAATGACACTTACCCATCAACAAATCAACTGAATGACACTTACCCACCAATATACTAGTACAGAATAAATCTTAATCAACTAACATACTAACTTAATAGCATAGAGAAATAACATTATATAAATATTTATTCTATTAATTAATTGTTTTGAAATTCCAGACAACCCCACAAAGACGAGTCTCAGCCAGAGATTGACGCAGCTGCACTTTGTTCGTTTGTCGACAAAACTTGGAAGCGGTTACTTTCTCCTTTTCGTTAGCCTTGGTCTAGACGCTAGCCTCGTCTATCAGGTAAAAGAAAACCACAAGAATAGTACGCAGGAGATAATATTCCATTTGCTTGTAGAATGGAGCAAACGGTTCGATGCAACTGTTGGTAATCTGTTAAGAGGGCTAGAAGAGGCCAAACTCAAGTTAAGTGACGATGATTGGGAATACATTTTTTGTGTAAAATAACGTTGCTCTCTTATGAAACCAATGACCTATTCATATATCCAGTGTGTATTTCACGCATTTAACTGTACTCAAAAAGTGTTTCGGTTTACCTCCTTGAAGCACCAAACATTTTCAAGAACTGCAGGCCTGTATGTCTAGAAAAATTTATCCTAGAAAAGTAGAAAATACTGTAAGTAAAGATCTGGAGAAAGAGTGATCTGTAGGCCTAGGCTACGTATATATGAGGGATCCGTATATGGCTGTTTGGAATAATATGGATCGGTACCAGTCTGTTTCTCTGCAGAATCTAAACTGGACCCATTCCAATCTCTCACAATTGCCAAAGGCACGTAGGCCCTACCTTACATCGAGATTTATTAAGATTATTGAAGATGTTTTCGTTGAACAAGGTATCATTTGTATAAAGTATGGAGCATTCAGAACACACCGTGGTTTATGAAAATGCTATCTATCAGCTATTTCTCCTATTACCTCAATACAATCCTGACACTTTATCCCCCCCCCCCCCCCGACTTCAAAACCAGGACTTGTTTAGAATAGGGTTAACCCTTACCGACAAAAAATATAGTCGTTACACAAAACTTATTATTTATATCACATGATGCTATATTCTATCGTTTGATATTTATCCATTTATGTAATGTCATGCACTTTATATAGTCTTAGATATGGTTGTCGGTAGAGATATCATGACTTTTCCTATTTCATTTCGTGGAAGAGTCGGATGTCGATCTCACACGACCGACCCTCATTATGGAGGCTGCGGAAGCCGGGACTAGTTTTCACCTTCTCTTCCAAAAGAGAGAAGAAAACATGGCCTCTGCACCCGCCACCGTTTATACTGATCCATAAAGACCCATAAATCGTCACTCACAGCTAAATACACGACTTCTCAAGGTGACATATAGGCCAATGGGGCCGGGTGTTTTTCTTATTTCATTGTTTTTCTGAACTGTTAAATATACTGAGCAAAATTGAAAACTTTACACCTACATTGCTTGTCATATTTCTTCTAAATGCAACAAGTAAAGAAATCAAATGAATGTGCTTCGCATTGTTCATTGACTTGGTTTGCCAGACACTAAACGTTTTGTTGATCTTAATCACAGGGATGAAAAACGGACCCTTTAAGTGTAACAGGGGTCCATTTTTTCAGGTGTACAATTTTAACAGAATTTTACAAACTTTAAACCCTCGAAAATCCGAGCAGAAGAATTCAAACCATGTCAGACTGTACGGAATGGTAGTCTGACAAGTTATCAGACAGAAAATGTAAAGAAGCTTGCATAACATTGTTTGAGCTTTTAAAAAACGATGTTTGAAAAGCAGAATTTCCATTATGTTGCAAAGCTTGAAAATTTTACAATGCAATCTCCGTAGGAAATTGAAATCGCTTTTGCATGAACAAATGGGAAAAATCCTAGTCGAAAAAAGGGTTCAAAAATCCCATGTAAAGCCTGCATGATGTTTAAAAAAAATCAATCGAAAACCGTGATAAATTTGTGAATATCAAACATTTTAAATTCCCTATTTGTTTATGTCAAAGGGAGGTAATTCACAAAATTGACAGATTAGACCTTTATTCTAGAGCTTGCTACTAGTGATAAGAAAGATTTTTTGTGTTTTTCTGGCAACCCAGATACGACAAATTCCGAAAAAATAGTGAATCGTTTCCTGCGCATGCGCATATGTGACATTAGATGTAATTAGCTCTAAACGCATTAAGGGCCGTAACTCTGACATTAAAGGACACAAGGCAATGAGATTTCGACAAAACGATTGCTGAAAGCCTGGGAAATAACGTCAAAATATATTTCAGGCTTTTAGTTCTATAGTTTTCCGGAAACAAGAAATCTTGAAGTGTAAAGTTTTCATTTTTGTTCAGTATATTATGTATACAACACATGTCACAATATAATAATTAAAATTTACTTACTTACTTACTTACTTACTTACTTTTTTGAAAATACCTTAAAATTTGATAAATCCTTTTTCAACAAATTTTCAACAAATATAATTCATTCATCTTGGCTAAATATCTGTAATTTTCATACAGAAATATTGAGTAGAAACTATTGAATTTGCGTTTCATATAATATGACTAGAAAACAAAAAGTCGGAATAAAACCGTGCGAGTGATAACGTAAATTCATGTTATTCATGTAACAGCAGTAAAGTTTATGACATTCAAATAACATTCTGTGTGTCCACCATGGGCCAAGTTGACAGGAAGACATTCCTTCTTATCGAAAAAGCATACTTTATGATGAATCTTCGCGGGATTATTTTCACTCGTCCCTATTAGATACCTGTTCCAGTTTTTGAAAATTTCTTGGGGCAAAAAGGCGAAAAACTCATCTCTGGTGACAAATTTGATGATTTCGTGCAATGCTGACACATGCAGAACATTATATCTTAAACAAGAGCCGTCACAGACGGATTATGCTCCCCGAATTAGTGTTTGTCACAAAATAAAAAAACTATCACACATTAAGCCCTTTTTTCCATCGACAGCTTTTTTGTACACACATTATTTATAGAATATGGTCTCGAACATCCTATTAAGAGAGCCTGACACGAACCATCAAGCTTTTTTGGAAACTCAAAAATTTTCGATTTTTATTTTTTGACTTTAAACTGACCACAGTAATGAAACTAGACATATGATGCCATTCATTTTCAATTTTTTTCGTTTTTTCTATTTTTTTGGATTTTTTTTTTTTTGTTGTTGCCATGGATACTGAGGAAATGAAATTATTTTTCACGATTTTAAAGTAGATTTTATTTACATTTACAAATATACAACATACTTCAATACCTTATATCATAATTCAGTAACATATCAAATTTCACAAAAGAATGTTTTTACAACTTTAAACCTTATATTTATGTTGCTATGGTTACCAAAAGTTGACCTACTTTTCAATAATTCACAATTTTGAAAAATTGCCCTAATTTAAAATCGTTTTTTAAAAATCTGCAACCAGATACATATAAACCACGCAGTGTCTATTATTGAGGAAGAGTTCCTTTACAAGAATCATTAATAAAATTTTGCAGCACTCTGAAGGGAAATGTGTAAACAATGCCCAAAAATCACAAATTTTGGAAAAAATGATAAATACCATTAATAGATTTAACCTTAAACATAGGCACAGTTTTGATCATTTTACCTCTAAAACAGCATACAAACAAATAATTAGGTTGAGAAACATGTTATAAGTACTTGGACATTTCCATAGCAACCGTTTTTATTCCCTAGCAACCGTTTCTTTTCCTTAGCAACATCATGAAAAATGGAATTTTAAGTAAACAAATATTTCATTTTGACATATAAAATAGGTAATCTTGAAAATAAAATGACAATATTAATAATCTATAATGTATGAAATTTCACCACTGAAACATTTCAAAGGTTTAAAACATACAGGTATGTTGCTATGGAGACCACAAACAACACATATTCAGACTTTCTGGAATTTGAGAAAAAAAACACTTGTATTATGACGATTATTTTTCAGAACTGCAACTAGATGAACATGAAACACTTAGTGTTTTATATTGGGGTTCAGTATATTTACAAAAATCATCAATATAAATTTGAAGCATTTTTGGGGAAAATGTGGAAAAATTGCATGAAATATCGCGAATTTTGGGAAAATCATAAATATCAATACTGGAGTCAAACTCAATCATATGCACAACTATGAACTAATGTACTTCAAAAACAACAATTAAACAAATAATCATGTTGAGAAACAAGTTATAACTACTTTCGCATTACCATAGCAACCATTTTTATTCCTTAGCAACCGTTTCTTTCCCTTAGCGACATCATGAAAAATGGAATTTTAAAGTGACAAAATATTACATTCTGAAATATAAAATAGGTAATCTTGAAAATAAAATAAAAATTATAGGGTTAAGAAACATGTTAAAAGTACTTAGGAATTACCATAGCAACCATTTTCATTCCTTAGCAACCATTTTTTTCCCTTAGCAACAGCATTTAAATACGAATTTGGATTGAAAATTATCTTCATTTCTGAGCATGAAAACTGAAAAAGAAACTTTGGAGAGGTTGTTTTTCCGCCATATTTTTTTTTTTCAAAATATTGAACAGTTTGAAAATTAATGGTTGTCGTGGTAACCCAAAGTTAACACTCTTTCCATTAAATCGTAAATTTAAAAAGAACCCTGATTTAGGACTCTTTTTTCATATCTGCATTTAGGTATACATTAAATGTTTACAAAGGAAGAGTACTATTACAAGAATCACAAATATAAAGTTCTGTAAACATTTTTTGCTAAAAAATTTGAAAAGAATACATAAAGATTCTGAATTTTTGGAAAAATGATAAATATCAATACTGCTAGTTAAAGGTTATCCTGAGCTCAGCATTGTTATTTTCATTGCAAAAGAAACCAATAAACAAATTATTATGTTGATAAACAAGTAACACATGCATGTTTATTACCATAGCAACTGATTTTATTCCTTAGCAACAGTTTTTCTCTCTTAGCAACATAATTAAAAACATATTTTTAAGTAACAAAACACTTCATTTTTAGCTCCACTGGCCGTCAGGCCAGCGGGCTATTGTCATGGCGGTGTTTCCGTCGTGTGTCCGTGCGTCCGTCCGTAAACTTTCTCTTTAAAAATCTTCTTCTCAGTAACTACTGGATGGATTTCAAGCAAACTTCACAGGAATGATCATTGGGTGACCCTCTCTCAGATTCCTTCAAAGAATTTGGATTGAATCAGAATAACCTGAGTTATCTGCCCTTTAATGTCAAAAATAGCTGGTTTTGACTTTATTTGTTCTTTAAAATCTACAAATATTGATAAATCAAGACAACACTTTGACAGTATGATGGTGACTATAAGATTTTGCCTGTGTATAATTTTCAGCTTGATCTGTATTTTACATCATGAGTTATGTGCCCTTGAAATTGACAAAATTGCCTTTTTCGACTCTATTTTTACTTTGTTTTCACTCTAGCAACTACAAATATTGATCAATCAGGACAAAACTTTGACAGTATAATGGTGACTATAAGATCTTACCTTGGTATAATTTTCAGCTTGGTCTGAAGTCTACATCATGAGTTATGTGCCCTTGAAATCGACAAAATTGCCATTTTCGGTTCTATTCTGACTTTATTTTCACTCTAGCAACTACAAATATTGACTAACCAAGACAACTTGTATAGAATGTTGGTTATCATAAGATCTTTTCTCGGTAGAATTTTCAGCTTGATCTGAATTTTACATCATGAGTTGTGTGCCCTTGAAATTGACAAAATTGCCATTTTCGGCTCTATTTTTACTTTGTTTTCACTCTAGCAACTACAAATATTGATCAATTAAGACAAAACTAGGACAGAATATTGGAGACTATAAGATGTTGCCGTGGTATAATTTTCAGCTTGATCTGAAATTTTATCAAGAGTTATGTGCCCTTGAAATTGACAAAACTGCCATTTTTGGCTTTATTTTCTCTTTGACAACCATTAGTATTTACTAATCAATACAGAACTTTCACAGAATCTTACTGACCGTACAATCCTATTTGCTTGTAATTTTCAGCTTGGTCATGCATTTGCTTGTTTGCGCAGCCTGAGTCTTTGAAATTGCATTCAACAAGACAAACAGTCAGGCCTGTGGAGCGCTTCCAGACCGCCAGGGCTGTCTTAAGTAGTTTAACAAGAAAAGTTTAATTAGCTTCTGAATGTTCATATATTTATCTACAATATATATACTTGAATTCATATACAATATTCTTGAATTCATCACAAAAATACTTCAAAAACTTAACCCTTTTCCCAAACAAGACCTGGTTATGACGTCCCTAATAGAAATGGCTTAGGAAAACATTGACACAAAAGAAGAAACTGCTGATAACCAGCAGTTTCTCAGACATGGGGAAATCCGTCAGACAATCTGACATATCTGATAAAATTTTCCTTCGTCTGATGATTTTTTTTGCTAATGTCAGTCCAAATGTCTGACACTCCTTTGATCTGTCAAGACATTGAATGAGAGTTCTGTCTGACAAAATTTGATTCGGTCTGACAGATTATTCGGTACTGTCAGACCAAATGTCTGACAAAGATTTCTGGTGTTCTCCAAGTCTGGTTTCTCCTTTTGCCGCAATATTTTCTGTGCTATATTGTACAGTAATCCTATCTTTAAATTAATCCATTTTGTTGTCCACATCATCTTTCAAATTGGACCACCCTAAAATTTTGCCGTTTGGGAAAGGGTTAAACATATGTTGACAAGGTAACCATGTGTTATTCTTCCCCCCCCCTCTTTCCAAAAGTTAGCAATTTGAAAAAAATACCCTTGTCTTATGTCCATTTTATTAAAATACTTTATTAAAAATTGTTATAGGATAAACAAACTATTTATATATTGTGCTTACAATTATTGAAGAGTCCCATAACAAAATGCATTTTATCTAAAATGTTGAAAATTTGCCTAACAATCTTGATTTTTTCAGAGACTTCATTACCATCATTACAAGATCCAAATTTCCTCAAAGAAAAATTAGAAATGTACATCTTTCAATAATTGTAATTGAATTTTTAGCAAAAAAATGTTTACAGAACTTTATATTTGTGATTCTTGTAATATGACTCTTCCTTTGTAAACATTTAATGTATACCTAAATGCAGATATGAAAAAGAGTCCTAAATCAGGGTTCTTTTTAAATTTACGATTTAATGAAAAGATTGTTAACTTTGGCTTACCATAGCAACCATTAATTTTCAAACTGTTCAACATTTTTTTTTTTTAAATATTTTATGGTGGAAAAAAACCACTCCAAAGTTTCTTTTTCAGTTTTCATGCTCAAAAATGAAGTTAATTTTTAATCAAAATTCGTATTTTAATGCTGTTGCTAAGGGAAAGAAACGGTTGCTAAGGAATGAAAATGATTGCTATGGTAATTCCTAAGTACTTTTAACATGTTTCTTAACCCTATAATTATTTATTTTATTTTCAAGATTACCTATTTTATATGTCAGAATGTAATATTTTGTCACTTAAAAATTCCATTTTTTATGATGTTGCTAAGGGAAAGAAACGGTTGCTAAGGAATAGAAAATGGTTGCTATGGTAATGCGAAAGTAGTTATAACTTGTTTCTCAACATGATTATTTGTTTAATTGTTGTTTCTGAAGTACATTAGTTCATAGTTGTGCATATGATTGAGTTTGACTCCAGTATTGATATTTATGATTTTCCCAAAATTCGCGATATTTCATGCAATTTTTCCACATTTTCCCCAAAAATGCTTCAAATTTATATTGATGATTTTTGTAAATATACTGAACCCCAATATAAAACACTAAGTGTTTCATGTTCATCTAGTTGCAGTTTTGAAAAATAATCGTCATAATACAAGTGTTTTTTTTCTCAAATTCCAGAAAGTCTGAATATGTGTTGTTTGTGGTCTCCATAGCAACATACCTGTATGTTTTAAACCTTTGAAATGTTTCAGTGGTGAAATTTCATACATTATAGATTATTAATATTGTCATTTTATTTTCAAGATTAACTATTTTATATGTCAAAATGAAATATTTTTTTACTTAAAATTCCATTTTTCATGATGTTGCTAAGGAAAAGAAACGGTTGCTAGGGAATAAAACTGTTGCTATTGAAATGTCCAAGTACTTATAACATGTTTCTCAACCTAATTATTTGTTTGTATGCTGTTTTAGAGGTAAAATGATCAAAACTGTGCCTATGTTTAAGGTTAAATCTATTAATGGTATTTATCATTTTTTTCCAAAATTTGTGATTTTTGGGCATTTTTTACACATTTCCCTTCAGAGTGCTGCAAAATTTTATTAATGATTCTTGTAAAGGAACTCTTCCTCAATAATAGACACTGCGTGGTTTATATGTATCTGGTTGCAGATTTTTAAAAAACGATTTTAAATTAGGGCAATTTTTCAAAATTGTGAATTATTGAAAAGTAGGTCAACTTTTGGTAACCATAGCAACATAAATATAAGGTTTAAAGTTGTAAAAACATTCTTTTGTGAAATTTGATATGTTACTGAATTATGATATAAGGTATTGAAGTATGTTGTATATTTGTAAAGGTAAATAAAATCTACTTCAAAATCGTGAAAAATCATTTCATTTCCTCAGTATCCATGGCAACAACAAAAAAATCCAAAAAAATAGAAAAAACGAAAAAAAAATGAAAATGAATGGCATCATATGTCTAGTTTCATTACTGTGGTCAGTTTAAAGTCAAAAAATAAAAATCGAAAATTTTTGAGTTTCCAAAAAAGCTTGATGGTTCGTGTCAGGCTCTCTTAATTACATAAGTACAAAATTTCGTTAAATTCTTCCGATTAGATGAAGAGAAATCAGAGAAAAACTACTTTTTACACTAAGGCCCCATTTTCCATGACGCAGCCTCCAATTATGAAACGGAGAAAATAGTTTCTAGGTATTATCCCAGGGAGTTCACATGTGAAGTTTCAGTGAATTTGGTCCAAGGGTTGCTGAGATCTGGCTGTGGACGGACGGACGGATGGACAGACGGACGGACAGCGTGGCGACTATATGCTCCCCCGTAATGTTTTCGGGGAGCATAATAAAATAGGTGCACATGAATTCTAGCATTGCTTCTCATGTGAAAGCATATTATCAAGTCTCGTGGAGCAGGAGTTCGAGATATGAGCATGATTTGGTGAGGCTGCTTTGATGCTTTTAAACTTGCAATCACCTGTGGTTTTGCGACTTTTCTCATTTGGAATTGGGTAAAGAAACTAAAAAAATTCATGCTTGGATCAACCGATTTGGATGAAATTTAAAGAAAATATGTAAACGTTGTTGATTATTATTTGCCAAAAATTTCATAAAATATACTGCATTATGATGAAATATGTGTGTTCGTTAGAAGTGTCTTTAAGTGTATATTACTGCATACTGTGCAGATATTCTTTTCAAAAATGTATCGGTCTTTTATTTTAGCATTGGTAGTCGGGGGATTTCAAAGTGAAAAAAAATGCCTTGACTGGGACGAAATTTCATCTCATTATATACTAAGCACAATAATATAGGGATAATAAAACTCAATGCAAGATGAAATTTAAAATTCAAAGTTTCTTGGAGGCTGTTATACTTTTTTTGATAAAACTATTATTACTTTTGCTTAGTGTGAAAATATCGTGCAGTCACAGGTCGTTGAATTCATAACATAGGCATATACACTAAAGAGGGAGGGGTCAGCACTGAAAATCACAAATGGGTCAAATTTGTGCATACACATGCGATTTCCGCATTTCTGGATGAAAACTAAACAGTACATATTCGCAAACAAGTCCTTATCTGTGAAAACAAGAGGGCCATGATGGCCCTGGGTCGCTCACCTGAATTGTTTTGTTTTGTTGAAATTAAACACCGACCTGTATAGCAGCAAAATAAGAAATGTTTCAATAAAGCCCTTTTTCCTGAGTTATTCAAATGAATGTAACAAAAATTCAGCCTTTTTAAAAGTTTTTGCTCTTATGCCTTTTTATACGCCCGTCGAAGTATTATGGGATCACCCGTGATGTCCGGCGTCCGGGTGTCCGGGCGTCCGGCGGCGTCCACTTCTTTGTCCGGAGCATAACTGTGTCACCTTAAGTCCGATTGACTTTAAACTTGGCAGTTATATTCTTTTCATCATTACGGAGTGCAGTGCACAAAAACCATAACTCTATCTGGCTTATTTTTTTTGGTTATTATCCTTTGTTGTTTTTCATACTTGAATCTTGTCCAAAGTATATCTCTAAAAGTATAATAGCTAGGATCATGAAACTTCATGGGTGTATAGATCTCACCAAGAGGGAGTGCAGTGCACAAGAACCATAACTCTACCTGGCTTATTTTTTTGAGTTACTGCCCTTTGTTGTTTTTCATACTTGAATCTTGTCCGGAGTATATCTCTAAAAGTATTAAAGCTAGGATCATGAAACTTCATAGGTGTATAGACCTCACCAAGGGGGAGTGCAGTGCACAAGAACCATAACTCTAGTACCTGGCCTTTTTTGAGCTGTTGCCCTTTGTTTTTCATACTTTAATCTTGTCCAAAGTATATCTCTAAAAGTATAATAGCTAGGATCATGAAACTTCATGGGTGTATAGATCTCACCAAGGGGAGTGTATTGCACAAGAACCATAACTCTACCTGACCTATTTTTTGAGTTTTTTCCCTTTGTTGTTTTCATACTAGAATCTTGTCCGGAGTATATCTCTAAAAGTATAATAGCTAGGATCATGAAACTTCATGGGTGTATAGATCTCATCAAAGGGGAGTGCAGTGCACAAGAACCATAATTCTACCTGGTCTATTTTTTTAGTAATTCCCTTTGTTATTCTTCATTCTTGTCCAGGGCATATCTCGAAAAGTATAATAGCTAGGACCATGAAACTTTTACCAACCTACTCCCCCTGTCGACATAAAGCAGTATTACAGGCGTATCTTTTGACAGTTTGACAAATTGTTTCTGATGCTGCTGCACTTATAGTTTAAATATTAATCAAATTCTTCTAACAACTTTGAAACCCTTTCAACAAAGGATCATTCATGTGAAGTTTCTAGAAAATTGGCCAACTGGTTAGGCAGAAGATTTTTAAAAGATTTGGCTATTTTCCCCTTTTCTCATGCCTTGGCAGCCAGAAGCTTTAACGGAGTTAAATTATTTTAACAGCTCTGAAAGCCATTCACCCAAGGATCATTCATGTGAAGTTTCAAGAATATTGGCCAACTGGTTAGGCAGTAGAAGGTTTTTAAAAGATTTGGTTAATTTCCCCTTTTCTCATGCCGCGGCAGCCAGAGTCATTAACGGAATCAAATTCTTTTAACAACTTTGAAAGCCCTTGACCCAAGGATCATTCATGTGTAGTTTCTAGAATATTGGCTTACTGGTTTGGCAGAAAACGATTTTTAGAAAATTTGGCTATTTTCCCCTTTTCTCATGCCGCGGCAGCCAGAGTCTTTAACGGAATTAAATTATTTTAACAACTTTGAAAGCCCTTCATCCAAGTATCATTCATGTGAAGTTTCTTGAATATTTGCTTTCTGGTAAGGCAGAAAAGGATTTTTAGAAGATTTGGCTATTTTCCCCTTTTCTCATGCCGCGGCAGCCAGAGTCATTAACGGAATTAAATTATTTTAACAACTTTGAAAGCCCTTCAACCAAGGACCATTCATGTGAAGTTTCAGGAATATTGGCCAACTGGTTAGGCAGAAGAAGATTTTTAAAAGATTTGGCTAATTTCCACTTTTCTCATGCCGCGGCAGCCAGAGTCTTTAACGGAATTAAATTCTTTTAACAACTTTGAAAGCCCTTCACCCAAGAATCATTCATGTGAAGTTTCTAGAATATTGGCCTACTGGTTAGTCAGGAGAAGATTTTTAGAAAATTGAGCTATTTCCCCCTTTTCTCATGCCGCGGCAGCCAGAGTCTTTAACGGAATTAAATTCTTTTAACAACTTTGAAAGCCCTTCACCCAAGGATCATTCATGTGAAGTTTCTTGAATATTGGCCAACTGGTTTGGGAGAAGAGTTTTAGAAGATTTGGCTAATTTCCCCTTTTCTCATGCCGCGGCAGCCAGAGTCTTTAACGGAATCAAATTCTTTTAGCAGCTTTGAAAGCCATTGATCCAAGGATTATTCCTGTCAAGTTTCAAGAAGATTGGTCTACTGGTTTGGGAGAAGATTTTTAAGAAATTGTGGACGGACGACCGGGCGGCCGGGTGGCCGGACGCACGGACGACGGACGATGACCGATCACAATACCTCACCTTGAGCACTTTGTGCTCAGGTGAGCTAAAATGGTTCAGCGTTGTCGTCTAACCGACCGCCAACACTGGCCGATGTAGGACAGCTCGATCTTGCATTTAATGTAACTAATGTTGTATTGAAGATTGCTGTGTCACAAAGTGTATAACAGTGGCGTTACATTGACCAAGCAACCGATCGGCGCGTTATTTCGTTCTTTCGCTATCATAGAGGTTTTAAAGGCCCATTTTCCCAGATTTGTTCCAAAAACAACTTTACAAACCTTTTTATTGTGATTAGTAGGACTAAGTTATCGCTTTATAAACCAGTCCATTCAACAAACTTAATTGCACTCCAATTGCGCTAAATTCCTCAATATTTTTTCGAAGCGTAAATGGTCTGGGGAATTTTCCAATCCATTTCGGCTATTTATAGAAAGGTACGTTGTGAGACTTTGGTAGTGAAGCGTGTTCTTTCTCACGTGACCGCTATATATAGAAAACAAAGATGACCGAACTTTGGCGACATCGGAGTCGAACTGTGCGTTGACGATCTTCTTCACATCATTCCATCGCTCTATTTGATCTCCGATTACGACCTGTCTTGGTCGGTATCTCCTCTGACGCTCTAATAGTCCGTCGGATGAAATCAAATAAGGGGGCTATTTAAGGAGTTCGCTGCACCCCCTAGGTACCAAGGTTGTTATATACCATTTTAAAGCTTGAAATATGCTGGGTACGATGCACAATGTTGTCAAGTTGTAAACCTGTGCAGGTCCAGTGGAAACACACAAATATGTGGGTGGGGTAATATAACATTTAAAATATTTGAAATACATTTGTAAAATAAAAGTCGTCTAAAACCCAAAACTTTGTATTGTATCCATTCGAATTCATACAATTGTTATTGAATAAACCAGAAGAGACATACAAAACACATTTCAACTGATTATACGTAGAAAAAAGGCTCAGATATTTCGTCAATTTGCATATGGTGGGTGGGGTAATTTTCACGCAGTAAAACACTTGGTCACAAAAACAAATTATCGCATAATTGTTCCATGAAACGTTGTACAACCGTTTTTAGATTAAATACAACTTATTTGGATATTAGTTAAACACATTTACCAAAAATCTAATCAGATATACACAAGAAATGGTTCTAAGCTTATCTTGAAAGTACCCCCTATTTCCCAGTAAATTACAACATCGTCCGTCAAATGATTTCAAATAAGGCGGATTTGTATGGAGATCGATGCACCTCTAACCCCCGATGTACCAAAGATGTTATATACCATTTTAAAGTTTGGGATATGCTGGATACAATGTACGATGTTGTCAAGTTGTAAACCTGTGTAGGTCCCGTGTAAACAAATACATATGTGGGTGGGGTAAGATAAGATATAATATATTTGAAATACATTTGTCATATAAAAATCGTTTTAAACCCAACAACTTATGAATGTACTCATTCAAATTCATAAAATTATTACGGAATAAAGCAGAAGAGACATGCAAATCACATTTCAACCGATTATACGTGATAATAAAGCTCAGACATCTCGTCAAATTGCATATGGTGGGTCAGGTAATTTGTACACAGTAAAACACTTTGCCACACAAACAAATAATCGCATTATTGTTCCGTGAAACGGTTGTACAGCCGTTTTTAGATTAAAAACAATTAATTTGAATCTTAGTTAAACATATACAGCAAATACTTAATAAGTTATAAACGATATATAGTTCTACCCTTTTCTTGAAAGTACCTCCTATTTCCCTGATATTACAACATCGTCGTCAAATAATTTCAAATATTAGGGGGAGGGTGTTTAGGAGATCTCTGCATCCCTAACCCCCGATGCACCAAGGTTGTTATACATGTATACCATTTGAACGCTTGGAATATGGTGAATACAAAGTACGATGTTGTCAAGTTGTAAACCTGTGCAGGTCGCGTGTAAACAAATACATATGTGGGTGGGGTAAGATAATTATTTGAAATACATTTGTCAAATCAAAATTTCTTAAACTCATTAACTTAGGAATTAGCACATTCGAATTCATAAAATTATCACTGAATTAACCTGAAGGGATATACACAAAACGTTTCAATTGATTGTAGGCATATGTAATGCTCAGATATTTCGTAAAAAAATGCATATGGCAGGGGGGGGGGGTTTATACACAGTGATAGACGTAGCAACACATATAAATAATCGCAAATCCAACCGTTTACAGATAAAATGCAAACTTATTTGGATCTTAGTAAACCACCTTCATCCAATATCTTATCAGATAT
Organism: Fragum sueziense; assembly: GCA_963680895.1. Lineage (NCBI taxonomy): Eukaryota > Metazoa > Mollusca > Bivalvia > Cardiida > Cardiidae > Fragum > Fragum sueziense. Next base: position 49,133,425 of record OY804603.1, read on the forward strand.
ATACAAGATAGAGTTGTAGACTGTGCTTGAAAATCTCCCGCCCATCCCCTGTTACTTACAACATAATTTTAGTTGATATCTCGCAAGGCGACTATTACAGGAGTTGCTGAATCCGACCATAATGTACCCATGCTGTTATATACCATTTTCAAGCTTGAAATAGGCTGGATACGATGCACAATGTTGTCAAGGTGTAAACATGTGGAGGTCCCGTGTAAGCATACAAATATATGGTTGGGGTAAGATAACATTTTTTTGAAAAGCAATTGTCAAATATTAATCGTCTTAAACTCACAAGAAATGTTCTCACACTTCAAATGCATGAAATTGTTATTGAACTGACCAGAAGCGATATATAAAACACATTTCAATCGGTTATACGCAGAAATAATTCCAGATAGTTAGTCAATTTGCATACGGTTGGTGTGTGTATTGGGGGGGTAATTTATACACAGTTAAATATTTTGCCACACAAACAAATGATCGGTGAAACGTTTGTACAACCATTTATAGATTAAATACAAATTATTTGGAGATAAGTACAACATCTTCACGCGATTGAACAGATATAAACTAGACATAATAGTTCTAATCTGCTCCCATATGTTCGATCTTCACCTCTAACTTACAATAATATCTGCTTTAATTATCAATAGTCATATAGCAAAAATACATGTTGTATGGACAGTTCATCTGAGCAAGAACATCTTTTAAAAACATTTTAGCATTTTTGATATAAGATATATTGATTTGTGAATGAAAAAAAATTCACTGTGATATCATTGGACAACACACCAATAACATGATGGCGTCCAATATGGCGGCCAACAGCAGATTTACACATGGCATGGGCGCATACAGCATTCATTTTGTTTCTAAATTGATGTGGAAAAGTAATACAAATAATTTAAGGGCAGCATTGATTCATAAAAAAGATGTATATGTTAACTTGAAATCGATAATACAGTCCGTTAATGATTAATACAAGGATGTATTTTATTTCTGAAAGACACTTTTGGGAGTAAAAGACTTCAATGGGCTAAGCAAAAATTCTCTGTTAGAGAATGGTTTTGTATCCCCTTATTTTGTACATTTCCTGATATTTTTCTATTTTTATAAATCAATTAAAAATGAGAAATGTAGGGCACAATTCAGCTTTTGTGATCAACTGGGCTTGTAATTTTACTCTTCTATTTGCACTTCCGAATATATCAGACCATTGTATCAAGAGTTAACTGTCCTCAAAATTGCTTAAAGGCTTTTTTCTTAGCTTACACCTATATGTTATGTTTTTATCCAACTTCGGAGACTCATACCTTACAATCAGTTTAATAGTTGTTACAGGGCTGATGCCAATGGTGATCATACTCACTGCAGTCATCACGATTGTAAGCTGTCATTGTGCGATTATGTACACCGGTAGCACATCTGTGGTGTGAATCACAACAAAAGAAAGAATCTCTGCAATATTTTTTCTGATCACAATCTAATCGTTATTAGATTGAGGCTGACAATTCAAATTCTTGAGTTAAATTCCCAATGAGCACCCAGATTTCCCCAAGATAAGGCAATATCTTCATTTTACAAACGTTTTGAATACAGTTTTAATGAATGTTCTTAAAGAAGAGTATTTACAAGTGTATCTTACATACATACAGTCTAATTGATAGCTGTCATACATGTTTTAGTTTTTCCCAATTTACGACAAAACGTCGCTATTTGCCCATTTCATCCGGCCCAGGGCCAAAACAGAAATTTTTAACAAGATCTCGGGACACTGACGTCACTTTTTTTTTATTTAACTGAAGTATGTTTAGTTGATTTTTCCAATTTTTGAGGTCGAATATTGAGGAAAGATGGATTCATTTGGAAGAAATCCTGGATCCGCCGTAGCCTTTTTCATGTTGTCATCGATTGAAATGTATTTAGTAGATCTCTTCAGGTAATTTCAATTATAATTCCATGCATTTTAAGGGGGAATGCTCCAGTTTTTCGGAACACTCGGTCATTACTGTAGTAAATTAAATGTTTCGTACCAATATGTTTCGCTACCATATTTTCAATAATATAATACATTATTACAATTTACCACTTTCGACGGTAAAAGTGTATTTATTTTGCGAAATTTATTTCCTCAAGATGGAAATTGATTATTTAGAGCAAGACAGTCGTATGTGTGTATGCAGTTACCACTGTTTTGCGTCAATTTATTCATGTGTAGTTGATAAAAATTGCAGTAATTTACTAATAAGTGCGCTGACCTATAGATTTTCTTTTTGAATTATTACCAGGACATGTTGCTCAATACAATGACGGAGTTTTATCAAATTCTATTATGTAGAACTTGAAATATATCCAAAAATATGCAAATTTTGACATAAAACACTCCAGCTTCGTTGATCTAACCGAACACGTAAACATGCTGTTTTATACATTTACGCGTTTAAAATAGCACATATTTTGGGCTTTCTGTTCTTATTAAATGTAAGACGTTACTTTAATTCCGTTTTCGAGACTAAACGATGAATTTACAGCATTTTATTAGCATTTTAGTGACCTTGGACAGGTGCACGAAATTATGCATTTTCTCGATGTAGGGGTATGTGATACGAATGCCTATAAAATTCAAACAAGATCGCTGACCATCCATTTTTATTTTATTTTTCAATTGGTAATAACTTGTAATTTCAACATACAAAATATGAATAAATTCTATTATTGGGAAAAAATTAGGAAACTGGAGCATCCCCCCTTAATGAGAACATTTCTAAAAGGGTGGGTTTCGGACGATATATATTTGACAAATGCATTTTTAAAAATGTTTATCTTACCCCACCCACATATTTGTGTGTTTACTCGGGACCTCCACATGTTTACAACTTGACAACATCGTGCATTGTATCCAGCATATATTAAGCTTTTTAAAAAGTGGTATGTAACAGCTTTGGTAAATTGTGGTCGGATGCAGCAACTCCTTCAATAGCCCACATGTGTGATTTCATCTAAATGACTATGTTGTAAGTTACAACGAGGCATATTTGAATGCAGTCTAAAACCCTGTCTTGAATATATCTGTTAAGATATGGGGTGTAGATGTTTTACTAAGATCCAAAAAGTTTGTATTTAATCTATAAACGGTTGGACTGACGTTTTACAGAACAATAATGCTATTATTTGTTTGTGTGACTACGTATATCACTGTGTATAAAACACCCACCCGCCATGTGCAATTTTACGAAATATATGAGCATTATTTCTGCTTATAATAAATTGAAACGTTTTCTGTATATTCATTCAGGTTTATTTGATGATAAATTCATGAATTCGAATTTGTTAAGCCATCAGTTGTTGGATTTAAGACAATTTCACTTTGACAAATATATTTCATATAATTTGTTCATCATCTTACCCCATCCACATATTTGTGTGTTTATACGGGACCTGTACAGATTTACAACTTGACAACATCGTGCATTGTATCCAGCATTTTCCAAGCTTTTCATTGGTTTATAACAGCCTTGGTACATCAGGGTTTAGGGGTGCAGAGATCTCCTTAAAACCTCCCAAATTTAAATCATTTGACGACGATGGTGTAATTTACAGGGAAATAGGATCAATTTCAAGATAAGCCTTGAACTGTAGCTTGTTCATATCTGATACGATATTTATTAAAGATTATCTACTAAGATCTAAATAAGTTGTTTTTAATCTAAAAACGGTTCTACAAATGTTTCACGGAACAATAAAGCGATCATTTGTTTGTGTGACCAAGTGTTTTACTGTGTATAAATTACCCCACCCACTATATGCGATTAGACGCGATATCTGAGCCTTATTACCTCGTATAATCAGTTGAAATGTGATTTGCATGTCTCTTCTGCTTTATTCCGTAATAATTTTATGAATTTGAATGAGTACATTCCTAAGTTGTTGGCTTAAAAACGATTTTTATATGACAAATGTATTTCAAATATATTATATCTTATCTTACCCCACCCACATATATATATTTGTTTGCACGAGACCTGCACAGGTTTACAACTTGACAACATCATACATTGTATCCAGCATATTCCAAGCTTTAAAATGGTATATAACATCCTTGGTACATCGGGGGTTAGGGGTGCAGCGATCTCTATACAAATCCGCCTTATTTGAAATCATTTGGCGGACGATGTTGTTATTTACTGGGAAATAGGGGGTACTTTCAAGATAAGCTTAGAACCGTTTCTTGTGTATATCCGACAAGATTTTAGGTGAATGTGTTTAATTAATATCCAAATAAGTTGTATTCAATCTAAAAACGGTTATACGAATGTTTCACGGAACAGTAAAGCGATTATTTGTTTTTGTGGTCAAGTGTTTTACTGTGCAAAAATTACCCCACCCACCATATGCGAATTGTCGAGATATCTGAGCCATATTTTTATGCATAATCGGTTGAAATGTATTTTGTGTGTTTCTTCTAGTTTAATCCATAATAATTTTATGAATTTGAAGGAGTACATATCTAAGTTGTTGGGTTTGAGACGACTTTTATTTGACAAATGTATTTCAAATAATTCATATGTTATCTCACCCACCCATATATTTGTGCGTTTCCACGGGATCTGCACAGGTTTACAACTTGACAACATTGTGCATCGTATCCAACATATTTCAAGCTTTAAAATGGTATATAACAACCTTGGTACCTAGGGGGGTGCAGCGAAATCATTTTTTACCTGGGTCATCAGACGGACTATAAGTTCGCCCTTTTTTTTTAGCGCTATCGGTTTTCTTAGAACTTCAAACCCATTTTTTTCTTTTGTTGATGTTTACATAATTAATTGTACGACGACCTTGACCTAAGAATCTCGTTTGGGTTCGCGCTGTATGCTGTATGCGTATGCACAACAAGTTGAAAGAATTTTAACCCCATCTGTGACGGGGTTGAATTTAGGTTTGGATTCTCCCTAAATTCGGCTATCTGTCTTGTAATTTCGGCTCATTCTCTGTCTGAATCGCATATCATTAACCATCCTGAGGTGGTCAACACAAAAGTTTTGCATATTTGTTCAAAAAATTTCATTTTTTGCAATTAGACCATCTTTTACCCTCACCCTTTAAGTTCAATGTTTGAAAATAACCGGAATCAACATACCGGGATCTGTCAGGACCACTTTAAACATGCAGGCATCCAAATACAGGGATAATCTCAAGAAACACAGATTTGGACCCTACAAGTCGTATACGCAGTATTGACACTATTATGCGATTTTCGAAACAGACGGTACTGCTACATACTCCCGAGGATTAACCAGTCTATAATTATGCGGCCGACAACCTTTTGAATTTTTGTTCTGTAAGATGTTAAGAAACAAGTTTATTGAAGATATTTGAGTAAATTTTGGAAATTTTGTTGAAAAATATTAAACCAATTCCGATATCCCTATGTTGTTGTGCTTAGTATAAATTAACGGAAAAACTTACTGTGCACATATCCTTCCAAATTAATATCTTAAAAACATAAGTTAGATTAATTAAATTTTACAGTTTGGCAAACAGACGTTTAAACGTTAAGTTTAAACAATCGCAATTTTATTACCTTACTCGTTATCAATGTATCAAGTCCGGAAAGTGGGTAGAATTGAAGTAACAAGCCATTTATGAGTGTAAACACTATTGATGTCGATACATGCGTTGCAACATTGAGGCAATTAATCTGTAACAAATTGCTGGCCCGTTAAATGTTCTTCTTGAGATGTTGACAAATACCGGAGCCAACTGGTAATGCGCTGACGTTGAATAACACAGGAGTCCAAATGACGTTCCCCAACACGGTTCTGGACGAGAGCTCGACCATCGGACTGTCCAGATGTAAACGAGGCGTGTCAATAAACAACACCTTGTCCCAATTGACCTTACCAAGCCACAAATGTCGTCTAAGCAACTGAAGACGATGTTGCCGACGGAGTCGTAGCAAGACTAGACATATTACAGAACGGATAATGCGCTCCATAAACCGATCTCTAACTGTCCGTCTACTGATAGAAGTCAGATCATGAATCAACCTACCTGTAACTTTTGTCATTTACAAACGATTGCACAACTGTTTTTTTCCCGATTATGGTTGACCTGTTGGTATGACGTCACGCGTGAACGTCTTGAATTTGGAAAATTGCAGGTGTTTCCAAGTTGATGAAATCGTCCCAAAAGTGCCGATATGATGTTTCTCAGCACACTAAAACACTTAGCGACCTCTTTCTAGGGCATTAGAGGGCCTTCTTTCTGGAGCATGCATAAACGTGAATCTCCGGGTAAACGTGTCATGTTTTCTGTTCATTTCAACAAAGGATGAGTGTCAATAAGGCCATTTCCGTGACCTTGCCCGATTTCCTTCTTTCTCATCACACTTGACCATTAACATATTGTCTATATGTAGATAAAGTATTAAATTGAACGGAGCCTTGGTTTCGAAAATAAAGTAAATCAAAGTGGGTGGGGTAATTCACACGTTATACCCCCCTCACACATACCTCACGACCTTACTGCGTCCTTCATGCGACTTTGCTACGACCCAGGACGCAGCAGAGTCGCCATGGACGCAGCAGGGACGCAGCGAGGTCGTAGCAAGGACCCCAAAGACACGCAAGGACGCACAAGGACGCAGACCGTCGGCGACTATTTTGAACATGCACAAAAAAGTCGCAGAACCTCTGCGTTCTTGCTGCGTCCTTGTTAGATCGTCGTAGGATCTCAGTGGAGTCTCCATAGTCGCAGCAGCATCGTAGTAAGGACGTAATAAGAACACAATGGACGTTGTACACTCGCACTAAGGACGCCATAGAGTCGCCGATGAAATTACAAGAAATTACTCATTTCACACTTTGTTGTCTATCAAAAAATACAAAAAATGTAATAATTCATTCACCTGAAAATGACGTCTGCAAAAATCTTTGAATTTTGATCAGTATAGAATTTTGCCTTTTGGTAAATAGACCAACTTCATTGATATCAATATATCTGAACCGGCGACTGGGTCAACTTGTAGCACTTTAGAGGCCCCGCTCTTTTGCCTCGTCCGCCTCTCATCTTTGGATTAATATAGATGATTTAACTTAAAACTAAATATACGTCTTCACTAGTTGAAGGTCAGACTCGGAATGAAATTAACTGGAAACAAGAGCTGTCACTGTAAGATGACAATGCCCCCGACACCGCTTTGATTTTAAATTATGGCCAATCTATGTTCAAGGTCAAGGTCATCCAGGGGTCAAGGTCACCAAAGTATGTGCCTACAGAAAGGTAATGTACCAGGGAATGATGTGGTAAAGTATGAAGCGAATATGTTAAGTAATAAGGAAGTTATGGCCAATGTTAAAGTTTTTGGACGGAATGACGGACAGACGGACGGACAGACAGACGGACAGACAGACGGACAGGCCTCTGGAGTCTAAGCGATGCCTATATAGGCAGAGCCTAAGTCTAGGCAGCGCCTAAGTGAACATATCGATACCCGATATCGATAAATTCAACCCTTAATCCTTATCGGATTATAGCTTAAATCTATTTTAAATCATTTTTATGTTGATTTAAAGGTAGATCAATTTGTGTTTCCACTGTTCGTCAGTCTGTCCGTCTGTCTGTCCATCCAAATTTGACAGTCTGTCTGACCATAGGATCACGGGATTTTTTTTTTTCAAAGTAAACGATTTTTAATGGTTCTTGTACATGCGTTCGCTAGTGAAACTGTGTTAAGTTACTTTTCCCAGACAAACTCTACCACAAACATGGCAAGTTTTGAAAATATTGAGGTATAAGTAAAAAAAAATTAATCCATTCCTAAATAAGACCTGATTTTGCCAAGAAAGAGCTTGCTAAACGAACGACAAAATGACCACTTAAAACCTATATCTTCTTTTGTCTCAATATTTTTGTACTATATTACAGATAAATCATATTTTAAAGTAGCATCCTTTTGTGGATTGCAGTAGTATTCAATTTGGACGAATTAAGAATTGCAATTCATTTGGGAAAAGGTTAAAAACCAGAACTTGCACAATTATAATTGCTTTTCATTTTTTCAAAAGAATGTATATCAACGCTTGTCCAATCCCAGAAAGGCAAGAAATTGAAATTGAATGTCTACAGCAAGAATATCACCATCCTTATGCTGCTGCTACGGAATCATTCGCTGCTACGACGGATCTTCGGATCAAGGATTAAGAGGGGCGTCTAGAATAGAATTAAAGGGCAGTAGCGGATTTAGGATTTCTGTAATAAAAATGTAATAATCAGGCTTCAGAGAGGATTCGTTTGAACTCCCCGACCTCCCCCTCCCCCTGGGTCGCCCACTAAGGAGGTTGTTTTCCTATCTTTACACAATTTGACAGAAAATCTACATGAAAATGAAATAATCAGAAAACGAGGAGTGTTTCTTTGAACCCTCAAACTCCCTCTGAATCCACCACTGTGCTGCAAAACATGAAATGCGTGGTTTATAGAGACGTGATTGGTGTTTAATATAATACAGAGAATGTCAAAATAAAGGAGACAAGAGCCGTCAGAGACGGACAATGCTCCCCGAATAAGGCATTGTCACAATAAATGTATGCCATGCAGAGCTAAGAATAAGCTAACAAACGTTAAGCCCCCTTTTTCCATGACATACTTTTTATACACAAATTTCAAGTAGTTTATTGTCAAGGGCATCTGATTTGCTACTCAAATATGAAATTTCATCAAATTCTGACCATTAGACTATGAGAAATTAGAGAAAGTGTGTATTTGACCTTAAGTCCCCTTTTCCCATGACGAGGTCTCAAATCCATCAACTGGGAAAAGTACATCGGCATTTTGTCATAGGGAGTTCACATGGTAAGTTTCATTTGATTTGGCCCAAGGGTTATAAAGAAATCACTTCGGACGGACGGACGGACGGACAGACGGACGGACGGACGGAATGACGGACGGACGGACAGACAAAGCGGCGACTATATGCTCTCCCTTCGGGGAGCATAAAAATGGTTATCATCAACGTATCAACATCTTCTTCAACAAATTTCACCATTAGGGAGAGGGTTAAACATTTTTTCGTAGTTTTTCTCATATAGATAGAAGGTAAGGAGACAGAATTTGTGTATTTTCGGTTACTCTCGGTTGTATTCTGTAAGGAAGTGGCTAGAGATACGGGCCCGTATCTCTAGCCTATGGGGGCTAGAGATACGGACCCGTATCTCTAGCAAAACCCTCCATGTTTCACTAGAGATACGGGCCCGTATCTCTAGTGAAAACAAGGGGTTTTCGCTAGGGATACGGGTCAAACTACTTCCGGTCTTACATACGGGCTAACTTATCGCGTCAATTATGAAAAATCGATAATATTGATCCTTTCCCAAACTGCGAAATTTAGACATTTTGAAATTACGGGCGATAGGCCTATTACAGGGGAAATGTCGGAGGAATGAAGAAATTGCTGAAAGGAATGTATAAAAATTGAAACTTTATATTAAATCAATAGTCTATTAGTCTCATGTTATTTTTACTATCTTTTGACAAGAAGGTGCTAACTATTAGCAACTTTATCAATGGCAATGGTTTCACACATGTGACATGTGTAGGGCCTATTAACCCTTTTGTTTGTTTTTTATATTAGCCTAAGGGTTATTCTTGTTTGGCAAGAAACTGTAAAATGTCTTTCCTGAAGCGAGGCAAATTTGTCCGTAGATTTACCCATCCCATCATGCACAATATCAACCATGAGTCAACTCCTAATGAGATTCTCGCGACTTCGGAATTATTAGGGCGACGTTGTAAACATTCGGTCGGCGTTGGGACGTCGCCCGAATAAATCTGGATAGGCCTTCATATCGAATGTTAACGCCAACTCATAAAAAAGTCCAACCTCGTGCGAATGTCTTCAGCGGTGAAATACCCCTAGAAGCAATTAAGTTGGAACAAACAATACCACGGTGGGGATTGTGCATGATGGGATGGATAACGACTACCGACAATAGGGAGCGATTTTATCAAGTAAACCGTGACGTAATTTCGGACAAATAAATAGTATTTTGTTGGTATTGTTATAAAATTTCGTAACTACGGCTTGAATCAAACCATAGTTACGAGGTGTTATAACAACACCGACGGTTTATCAAAACATAACGGTGAACTCAGTCTATTTTTTGCACAAAATTTGATGCCAACTCGCCTCGCTTCAGGTAAGACATTTTGCAATAACTCTGTTATTTCTGTATCAATTTTCAAGCGGTTTGCTGCATGTACCCCGCCTTATCGAGCTCTTTCATCGGATGTATGACATATTAAATAACTCATGATGCTTTTTTCCGAAATATTGTACCAACCGACCAGAAAGCGAAATGGTAACGACTACGGCCAAATTAACCACGCTTCAGGTAAGAATTTGTGCAATAACTTTCTTATTTCTGCGTTAATTTTCATGCGGTTTGTTGCATGTACTCCGTCTTACTGAGCCCTTTTCTCAGATGTATTATTTATCTGGAACTTCCCTGTACTTTTCTCAAAAACCGATCCCAACCGACTAGAAAAAGAGCCTGATTTTTTTGTCGTTTTTCTGGTCGGTTGGGATCAATTTTTGGACAAAGTACTAAGATTCTACAAACAAGTCATATATCCGAGGAAAGAGCTCATTAATGCGGGGTACATGCAACAAACCGCTTGAAAATTGGAGCAGAAATAAGAAAATTATTGCACAATTTCTTACCTGAAGCGAGGCAAATTTGTCCGTATACTCCGTATTTGTTATCCATCCCATCATGCACAATCCCCACCGTAAATACACTGTTTGGGAAATAGTATAACAAGAATGATATTAACCCATTACCACACAATGACTCTTTTTAAATCCCTTCAAGATAATGACTTTGAAAAACATTGTGGAAAATGAAGAAACTGCTTGTAACAAGCAATTTCTTCATTTCCCACATTTTTTTCTACACAGAAAGATAAAAGAATGCGAGATTCCATTCAATTCATATTGCCGTCTGCAGCATCTTTGAATTTGGACAACTCCAAAATTTTGTTGTTTGGTAATGGGTTAACAAACAAAAGGGTTAATACACACGGCATAAAGTGTATGAATAACGAGATAAGATATCTATGAAATAAATAATTTCTATTTTAAACATTTATCAAACAAGAAGAAATAGTTTCAGCAATTTCCCCCGCAATATTTTGTAAGTGAGACATACATGTATGCCTAAAGACTATTTAATGTGTCGTCTGAAACTAATTTCAAAACGTAGTCTAAATTTCGCAGTTTGGGAAAGGATCAATATTATCGATTTTTCATAATTGACGCGATTAGTTATAGCCCGTAAGTTAGACCGGAAGTCGTTTGACCCGTATCCCTAGCAAAAACCCCTCGTTTTCACTAGGGATACGGGCCCGTATCTCTAGTGAAACATGGGGGTTTTTGCTAGAGATACGGGTCCGTATCTCTAGCCCCCATAGGCTAGAGATACGGACCCGTATCTCTAGCCACTTCCATTCTGTAAATATAATGATGGACTAAAGACCCTATAATATACGAATAAAGACTTCAGAATTATTTTGTCTCGACGTTTTCATTTCTGCCAAGGATGTTATGTCTTAAAATTATGAGACCACCGAAATACTAGTTCAATTTAACGGGTTCTACAGACGACAACGCTATTTTCATATGGAACTGTAAAATGTATGTAATGACAAGAAAATAATGACATAGATTTATTCTGTTATCATCGTTTTCTTCTTTTCTCTAAATAACTTTCTTAATGTCAAAGTTGGGCCGTGATACAAAAGTACTTGGAACGAATTAATCCTCTCCTAAACAAGACCTGGTTTTGACGAGTGTAGGACAAAACCCCACCAGGACAAAACCCCACCAGGACAAAACCCCCTCGGACAAAACCCCACCAGGACAAAACCCCATCAGGACAAAACCCCACCAGGACAAAACCCCCTCAATATATAAAATATAGTATAACAAATTTATGACATAGAAAAAAATATTTGGTATGGAAAATATTTTTAAATATAAGAAATTTGATTATGTTTAACAATTTATTACTTTATAATTTAATAACTTATTTGAAACTTCAAAAAAATGATCTAGATCTATATTGTATTTGTGTATTTATTGTATTTTAATAGCATGTTTTTTTTTATACTTATTTCCCATTATGTGTTTATTGAAATATCCAAATAAGGCAATTTTGCTTTAAAAATGGAAACAATTGTGGGAAAAGGAGATGTTACTGGGAATAAGATGAAGTCAAATATTATCTTGACATCACATTTTTATCACCTAAATAAGTCATTTGGCATGCATTATAATTATATTGTTCCCTTACATGTATCTACGAAATCAATTATCACCTATCATAATCAGGACAAAAGATGACTACAGAAGACTTAACACCTCAGAAGAAAGTAACACTTCTAATTTCAAATAAGTTTATTCCCATGAATCATGCTTGTTAATATTTATCAAAGGCATTATTCAAATGAAACTTTATAAGGGGGAAAAATCATTTCATATTCATGATATTCAGGGATAACTTCTTCATTCATTATCAATTTATGATTTAGCAATAAATACTTTTTTGTTCCAATAACAAATTTTTAGGCTTCATAAAAATCTTCAAAAAATCATAAATCTAAGAATATTATAGAAATAAATCAATGATAATATATACCATGGAAAAAATATCATAAGTCCTACATTATAATAGTATTATGAGTGTTATTTCTTTCCTGTAATTTTTATTCATCAAACATCAAAAATGAGAAAAATAGAAAATACATTATCAAAGCATAACTAATTACAATACTTGATCAAATGCAAATTCATTTGTTTCAATAATAATTTATTGTTGAATGATTTGGAAATGAATAAAATATAAGACTGGTGGGGTTTTGTCCGCCTTGCCAATTTTAGTGGTGGGGTTTTGTCCGAGGGGGTTTTGTCCGAGGGGGTTTTGTCCTGGTGGGGTTTTGTCCTGGTGGGGTTTTGTCCGTACCCCGGTTTTGACGTCCCTTACAGTAAGGCTTTGGCAAACATTGAGGCAAAAGAAGTAAATGCTAATGATCTGTCTTTTCTCCTTTCGCCTCAATATTTTCTATGCTATTTAGTACACATCTCATTCTCTATCATATCTTTTTATCCCATTACCACACAGTGACTCATTTTGACTCCCCACCAACGTTAAGTTATTGCGTTAAGCTGGTGCGTTAAGTTGCATGTTAAGGGTTGATAAGGGTTAAATGATGACCTTGAGGAAGGTCAAATTGCATGGAGCAGATAGATATCATTGACAGAAGTTTACATACCAAATTTAAGCTTTGTATGCATAATGGTTGTTGAGAAAATGTCAATGTTAAGTTTCGGACTGACATGCAGACGGACGGACGGACAGGCCTCTGGCTTAGGAAAACATTGTGGAAAATAAAGAAATTGCTTGTGACAAGCAATTTCTTTATTTCTCATATTGTTTTCTACAAAAAAAAGACCAAAAAAGCAAAATTTCATTCACTTGACATTGTAGTCTGCAACATCTTTGAATTTGGTCTAGTCTAAAATTTTGCTGTTTGGTAATGGGTTAACATCCATTTTGTGGTCTCTATCAGATTTTGAATAAGACAACCCTAAAATTTGTCTAATTGGGTAAGGGTTAAAATACACCAGTCTAGATCTACCATAGTGAAGATTGAAAATTTGTCCTATATTTAAAATTATGACAGAATAACATTTTCAATAAACATGTATATTTTGAGCCCCTGTTGTAAGTTACAACTCCGCTCCGTTAAAAAATGTCGTAACCATAGCTTTGACAAAGTGTAGTTACGAAGTTTTCGAACCAATGGCCTATCGCTATGTTGCTTATCGCTTTTCTGCCGTCGGGCCCCTAAGGTCAATTCATTAATTATCCATAGTCTCAATTTAAGCTTGGTTAACCCTTTCCCAAAGGGCAGAAATATAATTTAAAAAATTGAAAGTTGCTGCAGACGACGAAATGTTTATTAATAAAGACAGGATTTGTGCATGCAAAGGAACAGAAAACATGCAAAAGGAGAAAATTCTGATTATTCTCGTTTTGAACTTTTTTCAATGTATTATAAAATGTTTCTTCGGGGGAGTTAAAAGAAAGAGAAATTGCTTTAAATTTTAATTTCTTAACATAAAAGAAAGATATCCTGTTAACTCTTTCTCAAAGGGTCAAATTTTGGACTAAATCAAATCAAACGCTGCTGCAAACGACAAAACGGATGTAGATGAATACGAAACCTGTGTTCATTGAAGTACTAAAAATATTCATGCAAAAGGCAAAAGGGGAAATGTTAATTATTAGCATTTTCTTCTTCTGTCTCAATGTTTTCCGATGCATATTCTTATGGGGACATTAAATGGAGTTCATAATAATTATATGCTTTGGTCTTTCTATTTTCATGCCAAACTTTTGTATATTTTGATGGTGTTATTAATAATTTCTCTGTTTTTATATTTATATATACCGGTATATATATTGAGGACTCTATATATCTACGACATTCTAGCGTTGACTGTACCATGACGACGAGACGGACGAACAAGTTGTCCATATTTTCTGTTAGCTCTGTACACAAACTCGACATTCGCAGACTTTTATTCCTTATTTTCCAGAAGTATGATAGCTAGACCCATTTCAACGGAATATATATCACCCGAAATAGTCTTAAATAGGCTTTGCGTTTTGCACGAAAAACTCGTGCGTCTTTCAGATAGAAGATCACTCGGACGTTGCTTAAATTCATATGATTTTAAAGCCGAGATGTTCTCGTCCGCGAACAACCTTTTTGGGAATCAAACAAACACATTATTATGTGTAGCGATGCAGTAAAGGGAGAAAGTTTGATTTTTCTTACGGTAAATAGGCCTTAAATATGTTTCTTCACGATGAACTGGTGCCTGGTTAAGTCAGATCCACACTCGGATACTGCTGCAATGCATACAATTTTAAACCCGAGATGTTATCGCCCACGAACAACCTTTTTTGGAATCAACCAAACCCATAATTAGGTGTAGCGATGTGGTAAAAGGAGAAATTTTGTTTTTTCTTACGGTAAATAGGCCTTAAATATGTTTCTTCACGATGAACTGGTGCCTGGTTAAGTCAGATCCACACTCGGACGCTGCTGCAATGCATACGATTTTAAAGCTGAGATTTTCCCGTATACGATATATACTAGAGGAAAGAAGTAACGCAACAACTATTTTTGTCATTTCTCTAAATTCTTCTATGTTATTAAGTCAAACTTGTAACTGATTATTACAGGGTACTGTATCTTGATATTGATCCTTGTGTTTACGTTAGAACCGGTCTTACCTGTGAGATAACGTCAAAAAAGACGTTTACACGTTTTGCACGTGCCAACTTTTAAATACCCAAACTTTACATAAAACTCTTTTGATTTGTATAGATGCACGTCGACTCGACAAAAGGCAATGATTTTTGTTTGGATTTAATCCCTCCTTTCATTTTGCGACTTAATCAAAGACGTCGTCCGGTAGAAATTGTGATGTTTTAAAAATGGAACATCTCAACCCCCAGTTGCTGTTGACTTTGGTGTACATCGGATGACAAAATATTGCTTGAGATAATGTCATAAAACGAACAGAACAACTGACGGTCGTCCGAAAAGCGATGGTGAACGTCTAACGTCACGACGTCAGACCCATAACGTTCGTTTATTTTACCTATCGAAACAAATTCTCTTATCGAGTAAAACTGTTGATGCTATTCATGGAGAGTACAGCAATCAAATTTCAGCCAGGAATCGTTGACGTCTAATTGGATTGCGTGCAAGAACGAATTTAACATTGACGCCAGACCCTTCTCATTTAAACGTATATTTATGGCACGTACAACATGTGACCTTGATGAAATTTTGACTCTAGGAAGTCAAATGATGAAGTTTAACTATGCATTAAAAACAGTACTCCAATGAAGATGATTTTGAGAAAGACAAAAACAAAAGGTATGATCAAATTTATTTTTTGTTGCGTTTCTTTTTTCCTTTAGTATACTTTGTTTGGAAGCAACCAAACCTGTTATTATTGTTAGCGACTCAGTAAATGGATAATTTTGGATTTGTATAGCGGACGAGAATTGACCTGGCAGAGCATTCTGTTCGATTAGCATGGGCTGCTCTGCCAGGTCATTTATCGTGAGGTATATTACAGTAAAAAAAGACGTAGCTCCGTTTTTTTCCAAAAGGATCTCGTGCCGGGTCTGGCGAGAGGCAGACTTGCAAAGTATTATAATACATATGCTTTTGTAGCTTAGATGTTCTCGTCAATGAAAATCTTTATTTGGAGCACCGAAAGTATGGTTAGCTGTAGCTTCGTGGCGATCTTTTGGTTAGGTCTGTGTGATGTGTCTAAAGTGCTCTTGTTGTCACTGTAGTTGTGGGAACTATATGCAAAAATATGCAAAAGTAGAAAATCCTTGTAACCAGCTTTTTCTAGAAGAATTTGAAAATTTGCAATTCATTTGGGAAAGCGCTAAAAACCAGAATTTGCACCATTATATAATTCCTTTTAATCTTAAGATTTTCAGTAGAATTGATATCAACGCTTGTCCAGTCCCAAAAAGACAAGAATTTGATAAGATGTTTTTCTAAAGTTAAGAATGTCATAATTCTTATGCAGCTGCTACGGCGGATCCAGGATATAGAGGGGCGTCGATAATTCAAATACGTGGCAGTGGCGGATTTAGGATTTCTGTGGTGAGGGGTAGAATATACAAGTAATGGGGTTCGTTTTCCTATCGCTATAATATACAATTTTGACTGAATTTCTGCATGAAAATGAAATAATTAGTCGTCAGAGGGGGTTCTTTTTAACTCCCCGACGTCCCCTCTTCTGGATCCGTCAATGATGGGGATCGTTTTCCTATTTTCACAGAATTGTGACTGAAAATATACATGAAAATGAAATAATCAGGAACAGAGAGTTGTTCTTTTGAACCCTCGAACTCCCTCTGGATCCGTCATTGTGCTGCAAATGATGAAATGTGTGGTTTATAGATACATAGATTGGTGTTAAATGTAATAAAGAAAATATCAAAACAAAGGGGGAAATGGTAAATCAATATATCATTAACGAAAAAACATCTTCTTCAATAAATTTCGCTATTAGGGAGAGGGTTAACGATTATTCGTAGTTTTTTTGTTTTTGTTTCTCATTTGTATTTTGTAAACAAAATGGTTGACCAAAGGCATTGTAATATTACAAAAAAAGAATTAAAAATTCGACGTTTTCATTTCTGCTCCGGATGTTAAATGTCTTAAAATCGAGAGTCAACCAAAATACTAGTTCAATGGCAATGGATATTGTGCTGAAAAAAGATTTGGTTTCGTTATGTTTTGCTAACCGCCAGTATTGTTACAAAATCTCGTAACTACGGCTTGATTCAAGCCGTAGTTACGAGATTTTATTACAACACCAAAGGAAATACTATTGTTTGTCCGAAAATATGTCACGGTTAAGTGGATAAAATCGGGCCCTATTAACGGGTTCTGCAGACGACAAAGTTATTTTTACATGGAACTATAGTGTACGTAATGGCATGAAAAGTATGACATAGATTTATTCTGTTTATCATTGTTTTCTTCTTTTCTCTCAATGAATTTCTAAATGTCATTTGGGTCGTGAAACCAAAGGATTAGGGAACGAATAAATCCTCTCCCAAACAAGAATTTGTTTTGACGTCCCTTACAGTAAAACTTTAGTAAAACTTGAGAAAAAAGAAGAAAATGCTGATAATCAGTATTTTTTCCTATCGCCTCACTATTTTCTATGCTATTTTGTACACAAGTCATATCTTTTAAAAATTCATTTTTGTGATCTGCATCAGATTTTGAATTAGACAATCTTATAACCTGGCTGATTGGGAAAGGGTAAAAACTACACCAGTCTACCATAGTGAAGATGGGTAAGGGGAAATTTGCCTTAAATTTAAAATTATGACAGAATAACATTTCCAATAAACATGTATACTTTGGGCCCCTGTTGTAAGTTACATATGGTCCGCTCCGATAAAAAATGGCGTAACCATAGCTTTGACAAGATGTAGTTACGACGTTTTCGAACCAATGATATATCGCTATGTTGCTTACCGATTTAAGCCGTCGACCCCTTAAGTCAAATAATTCGTTATCCATAGTATCAATATAAGTTTGGATAACCCTTTCCCAAATGGCCGAAATATAATTTGAAAGTTGCTGACGAAATGTTCATTAATAAAGACATGATTTGTGCATAAAACGGAGCAGAAAAAAATGACAAAAGGAGGGAATTCTAATTGTCATCATTTTTTGTGCGTGTGTTTTTTTTTAAATGTATTCTAAAACGTTTCTTCATGGGGGTTAAAAGAAAGAGAACTTGCTTTAAATTTTAATTGCTCAACGTGAAAGAAATATCCTGTTAACCCTTTCCCGAACGGTCAAAATTGGACTGTATCAATTCACGGCTGCTGCAACGACAAAACGGATGTAGATGAATACGAAACCTGTGTGCATTGAAGAAAAGAAAATATTGACACAAAAGGGGAAATGCTGGTTATTGGTATTTTCTTGTTTTGTTTCAATGATTGTCGCAGCCTATTCATATGGGGATATCAAAAGGAGTTCATAATAGGCCTAATGACATGCTTTGATTGTTGCTATTTTCATGCCAAACTTTGAATATTTTGGTAGCGTTATTAATCATTTATAGATGTCTTTACCAGTATATATTATGATAAAAAATTGTTTAGTATACTGATTTGTCATCTGCTCAAAGGAATTTCTGTCTTATTAATCCTTTTTTCATTCAAAAGCTGACTTTGTCTCCTAAACATAGGGACAATTATAAAGCATTTTGAGAAAAGGGGGGAATCAATATATCGCCATGAGCACCTTTTCCCGGAGATTCTCTACTATAAAGTTTTTCTGTTTATTGAAGATCTTGTGCTTAGAAAATTATTTTAAACGTTTAGTCATTTCAAATCCTGGTTTAACCCATTACCACACAGTGACACCTTTTGACACCCCACGAGATAAATGCTTTAGAAAATATTGTGGAAAATGAAGAAAATTCTTGTGACAAGCAATTTCTTCATTTCCCACAATGTTTTCTACACAAAATGACCAAAAATATAAAAATTGATTCACTTGAATTTGTCGTCTGCAACATCTTTGACTTTGGACTAGTTTGAAATTTCATCGTCTGGTAATGGGTTAATCAATCTTGCATAATTATGGTCCATTCAAAATTCAAACTTATTTCTTCATTATCTACAGGTAGACATATCTTAACCATTTCCCACACATTAACACTTTTGGACGCCCCACAAAATAAAGGCTATGGAAAACATTGTGGAACATGAAGAAATTGCTTGGGACTATCAATTTCTTCATTTCCCACAATGTTTTCTACCAGGGAAGAACAAAAAAAAGTAAAGTTTTGTTCAATGGAACTTGTCGTCTGCAACATCTATGAGTTTGGACTAGGCTAAAATTTTATTGTTTGGTAATGGGTTGAATCGAAATAGTATTGTACTCTATCAACATACGTAATTAACGTTTTAAAAAAGACTTTAACTCGAGTTTTTTTGTCGATATGTGCATGGGGGTGTCGTAAATTAAATACATCTCCTATTCGAACAGGCTTGATGAAACAACATTGTGCAAGAGAAAAGTATTCTTTTCTTTTCCTGAAATCGTGTTCCAATATACACATTTTTTCAACTTTTTATTTATGATCTATATCATCTTTCAAACTCAAACAGTCCAGTTGTTTTACGTTCGGTAAACGATAATTCATAATTCCTTTTCCCTTAAAATATTTCAGATGTTCACCCATTCCCACATGATGACGCTTCTTGACGCTTCACAAGATAAAGGCTCTGGAAAACATTGTGGAAACAAAGAAAGAAAATGATTGTAACAAGAAAGTTCTTTATTTGCCAAAACGTTTTCTAACCAAAAAAGCAAACTTTCTTTCACTTGAAATAGTTGCCTGCAGCAATTTTGGATTTGAAAAAATAAAAAAAAATGTCGCTTGATATTAGGTTAATCAACCCATTGGGTTATTTGTTTTCAAGAAATATAATTGTGAAATATTGCATTCCTATAAACTAAAGCACACCCTCTCTGAAATTAAGCCTTGGTTGTGGATTACATACATGTATGTGTTTATCCAATAATTGCTGTTGACAATATGTATGGGCGGGGCAATTTAACATTGAAATACCTTCAGCGAATCAGTGGCGTAAAATGGGCGGTGCATAGCAAACCAATTAAAAAATCGTATTGGCTTTTACTAAATTTTCTTAACAGACCTGGGACCAGGCCTTAAGTACGTTCTCAGACTCAAATCTGAGCACCGTGCCCAAATCGCACGAAATCCACGTGAACTTCAATCGAATACCCTTCAACGTTGGAGAGTATTCCTTTGAAGGTGTAGTAAATTTGAGCATGGACTCATGAGAATATACTTAAGTTTTTTCGAGAAATCGGGGCCAGTTTTATCAAATCATTTAAGACGTATTTTTGTCTTACCAATGACTTACGACAAGTTTTGGGCAAGAAACGTGTATCGCCAATCTATCAAGACCTGGGCTATGCGATTGTTGTTTAAGCCCCTAGGGTTTGTTTCATCAAAACATTTAAGACATATTTTTGACTTACCAAAGTCTTAAAAATTGCTTAAAACAACAATCGCATAACCAGGTGTTGATCGATTTGCGGTACGCGTCTTTTGCCCTAAACTTGTTTGCAGTCATACGCCCTATTAAATATTTTGATAAATGGCCCCAAATTGTAGAGATTTCCAAGAATATTGGAGCAAAGAAGTAAATACTGATGACCTTCATTTTCTTATTTTCCTGAAACAATCAATTTTTCTATGCTATAAGATACTAGTTTTCTGCTTTTGACATTGCCTACATGCAAATGATAACTCCTGTCAAATTGAAACAGTATAAAATTTCGCCGTTTACGGTTATATCAAAAACAGAAATAGTGAAATCAATAGAAATGAAAAGTATTCTTTCATTTTTATATATGTCCATTTTGTCAATACCTAGATACAACATAAAGACTTATTGGCTAAGGGGAGAATATCAAATCCTGTTTTTCAAGTTAAAAATGGACTCGAACTATGCTGAAATTCAACTTTGAAGTGATAGTATGAAAACAGTAACAGCCGAAGTTTTGTTATCTTTATATAATTGATTTCAAATAAGCCATGATGATTATTAATTGTGTCATTTACAAGTATAAGAAGCAAATAACGGGTATTGCACGATTATTTCTTATGTTTTTCATAAATACGACGAGGAATCAAGTGACTTAACGATAACAACAACAACCACAGCATAAAATATTAAATGAATATGTTGATAAAATATAATAAATGACCGATCTGAATATAGTCTGAAAAAAGAAAAGATGAACAATTACATGTACATGAACTTTTCTGGGATAGATGGATCTAATAAACAGCACATGATAACAAAGCTATTGACGACCAAAGAAGTTTTTGTTCTGTCGTTAAAAAACTTTCTATCAGAGCTATTTGAAAGATCCATCATAAACAACACATTCGTCAAATTTTCACAAGATCCTTCTGTGCATCAAACAAAATTCAAATCAGTAATGTATTGAAGATTTTCTGCAATTGCGGTTGTAATGTACTGTGTCACGAGATTCCTCGCCATAATGAATTATTTTCTATTAGGCAAAAACTATGAATCGTATAATGTCTACATCTTTTACATTCCTCCGAAGATTGTTGTTTATTGGTGTCATCTTCTTTGTCAGTCCGTCAAATTTTGAGATTTCCATAAGATGCTGCGTGATCGAAAAGGGGAGTATAATTGCAAATGTTTTCGTCGACACAATTCAAACATTGACTGACTTGATTGATTCTGATAAAAGTTTGGTAGAATGATCTTGGTCACATAATTAGGCGCGTTGGAACGGGGGGTGGGGGGGGTGGGGGGGGGGGGGGGGGGGGGGGGGCTAGAAGGGACTTAGACTTCCAAAGTTGGCAAAAATGCAGAATTTCCCTATTTTACACTGGAAATACATGTAGGCCTATAGTGAATCCTATTTATCCCCCTCCTTATGTTCAGGACACAGGGGCTTGAGCCCACCCCCTATAAAATTGCTTCATACGGACCTGATAATTATGTGCTTATTGTTAAGTTTTTGTCTGTATAACCCTGCGTCATAGACAAAGATGAATTGTCTTTAAGGTAGTCTACCTCTAAGGAGATTCGCTCGACGTTGGAATTATTCGGGCGAGGTCGAAAACATTCGGCGGTGGAACTTTCCGTCGCCGAATGTTTACGACCGCGCCCGGATAGGTTCGGATACGTGACGACGACGCTCGAAAAAATCCG